>OY292314.1:21688819-22327681 GCA_958496155.1 Sisyra nigra
GCATAGTATTTATATTTAATTGCTGTCTGGTATTGTTTTAAAAATATATACATCTCTGAAATTTCTCATCACCAATGAAATTGATTCCAATTGAAATTTAATACTCAAAAATAATAGCTAGGGAGCTAGTAGCAGAATTTATAAATTTTTTTTGCTAGACCTTAGAATAATAACGAACAGATTTCTAATGAATAAAGTAAAAAATATGGTAATTTGGCAGATATCGCTTATTACGACTAACGACTAAGAAAAATGCACCTCTCTCAAATAGTTTGGTCATGCTTGTTGCAATTAGGGGAAAGGTGTACAAAATGACCTCTCTAAACAAGAATTGAAATAAAATATAGATATTTCCCGGTGAAACAAACTTGATAGCATTTATTTCTGCCATATTTGTTTATCTAACTTTTATCATACTCAAAGTTTCTAATTAATTCAGATTACATAATAATATATACATATTTTTAAAACTCTACAAAGTAATCAGCTTATACACAGAGTGGCTAAGATGATTCCAATGATCATCTTACCCATTGTCAAGCAACCATTTTTTTTTAAGAATAAGGTAAGTAAAAGCGAAAATCAAGACTCTAAAACGTCTTTATTTAAGACAATTTTTGTAATTCAACATAACATATACTCATCAAGTTTATAACTCAACAAAATAAACTCTAAAAAAACTAATCCAGTCTTCTAGTAGTGGCTTCATTATGCAACTTTTCTTAAAAGTGTAATCGCTTTTTGGCCGGTGTGGTGCTACACATTTCACAAATAAATGGATTTGTATCATCGCTATCAATTCCGGCACAAGCTTCATGCCGTCATTTTCCACAAGCACAACACTTGATCCACCCTCCACCCTTGATATCACCGGAAAACGTTTCCGTGCAATAAAGGCATTCTGTGTCATCTTCCTCAGATGACTCAGACGAGAAATATAATGTTTTCTTAAACTTAATGTATGTAAGTACATAAAAATCCTGGGGATCATCTTGTACACATGGAATGGAATCATCTTGCCCCAAGTGCAACTTGTTTATTCAAAAATAATTAAAATAACCCATAGCCACGCCGCTATTTCCAAGTAACCCAAAAATAAAAATTGAATTCAATCTTTCCTTATATTAACTGAGCAAAATTTATATTTTTTTCTGTAAAATCCAACACGCTGGTTATGATGCCTTTGCAAATAAACAGTGTTGGGGAGGTATTCGAGGCTATGTTTTGTCAAAAATTCAACTAAATAGCGTTAGCTGTTTGGGCGCAATCGAAAAGGATCATCTTAATCAATGGGATCATCTTGTACACCTTTCCCTTAGTTATTATGCTCAAATAGTTGTAGATTTCTGACTCATAGTTGTTTATTCATTATATTTATTTTTAAAGTATTCTTTTGTTCCTAGCATAAGAAAAACAGAGTCCTTTATTGGTAATGCAATAGTTGCATTCAGAGTAGTTATGTACACAAAATTGTTTTAACGCTCAAACTTAAAAATTGATGCACATACAAATGCATCGTTAATTTACCAGAAGTAAACCAATTGTGTTTTCTTAATGTAAACATCACTTTTTCAAAAACTCTAACACATGACTGCCACTGCATAACTGGCGAAAGAAATCTGATTAATACTGTCACAATCCCAAGATGAAGACGGCGCCATTTTAACGCCTACACTTACCCAGCCCAGCGGGAGTGGGCGTCACCATCAGCCGGCCAATGAGAAAGCTGCCTGTTATCAGATTAATAGTGGTGAGGAACCTCATACAGAGAGGGTTATTGGATATTGGAGGGGGTTATTGGGGTTATTGGAGGCCGAAAAGGATTATTGGATGAATTAAGAAGGAGTAAAGATTCTGGAATGATCGATAATTTAGAGAATTCTAGAAAGTGGTGTCGATAAAAAAATAGATTCCGAGAAAAATAGAAAGTCTAGGGACAATACAGCCGAATTTTCTAGAAGGATTTTGAAATCTTTTATAAGCCCCGGACAAGCATAAGGCGAGCCAGTATTCAAAAAATCACGGAGAGTATTCAAATAAATCACTGAGAGTATTCAAATAAATGTTCGACGAGTATTCAAATAATTCATCGACAGTGTTAAAATAAATCAAGTGAATATTGTTAGAGTGCTTTAAGTGATCAGTGAATTGTTAAATAAAGTGTACATTGTGAATATTGTGAAAGTGTTATATAAATTGTGACAGTGAACATTGTAATAGTGAATAAGCGACTTTAAAAACTGACTAATTGTTAACGTGTAGTGCATAAGTGTTAGATCAATAAATAAACAATTGTTAAGAAATAAATTCGTAGTCATTATGCACAAACCAACGAACCCGTAAAAACGTTACAATATTTAGTTTTGAGTTTCTATCTGATAACTGCAAAGCAAACTAAAAAATCCAACCAAATCAATATCTGTTAAAAATAACCAACAAAGTAGGGAATAAAAAATAAGAATGTTTGTCTTTCTAGGAAGCTTAAGAATGTTGCACTGATTCTTTCTGTCACAGTAAAATTAAATGTTCTCTTCCTACGGACAATTCGAATCAAGTTTATATCCCAGTTTTATTTTTTATTCTAATACAATTTATATGAAATGTTGTACATAAACAATAAGATAAAATTAATTATTAATTTTAGTAAGAATTAAATAAAATTAACGATGGAACAATATATATTGTTAAACGTTTTACGTTAAAGAAAACAAACTAGTTAATCTTTTGCGTAGTTAAAGATCCTTTTAGTAGTTAAATAAATCGTGATTAAAAAGGTTTATTAAAATACGTTTTTGAATTTTTTTATAATATTCCACGTCTCTCAATCTAATAAATGTAAACATCATGTTTTAATTTGGAAAAGTTATAATGTCAAAAACGTGAACCAAAAATCTCGTTGATCAAATGAAAAATACGCTAATTGACATTTGCCAATTATTATTATTGAAAACATATCACAAACAAGAAGCATGAATTTAACTTAACACCTGTTATTTCATTTGAAGACTAATTTTTTGTATAAATCTATGTTAGTTATTAAAAGCCAATATGAAATGTGTGCATATGAAATGTATTTATATGCATTATAACATTGATTGTTTAAAATAATCACAAAAGTTTATCAAAGCTACAAAATAATTTTTATAATATTTTCAACGGTTAAATTCGTTCGTGCAAAATAAATTTGATAATATATTAAATAAAATGATTAATTTAAATAGATTTTTTTTTCTTCCTGCAAAGTATTATATGAACAGAAAGTATTGAGTTGAAAAAAAAATGTGATTGTGTTATGAAAATGTGTTGAAGCTGTAAGTGTTTTACGTGCCTCTGTTTTTTTTTTGTACGTGAATGTTTTGAAGAGAAAACAAGACATTGACACGCGATTACAACTAAATGTTATGTCGTTAAAACGGTTGAAAAACTGAGAATGAAAAAAGGACAATGGCGAAAAAGGACATTAACTATTCGCAAACAGTACCGCATACGAAGAATTGTAAATTAAACTCACATGTTTGTACAACGGTTTGATGAAAGTTAAATATGAACGTGAAATTATTATATAAAATACAACGGTTGTGAAATGCAAGTTGCGGAATGGAAATTTAATTTAAAATTATGAGCGAAAAATATTAGGAATAGCAGTTTCCCTATTCTTGTCGCTTGACTGTTTCAAAATTTTCCAACTTATTATTTAATCAATTGCAAGAGGTCAAAACTTGAACTTGTGATTTTCTTTTTTCAATTTGTCGACATTGTGACTTCACATTCATTATATACCTATACTTACATTATACTTATGTAATACTTATATTATTCTAGTTTTACCAGAGTGTTAAAAAAATACTTTTATTTAAATTTTAATTTGTTTAACACAGATTGACATTTAACAACAGTTTTGCATTTACTTATGGAAAATTTTTACGAGATTTAGAATTTTTTCTGGTTAGAAACATGAAGAGACTTTTATTTTTATTTTTATGTTTTCAGAATCTTCTCAATCTTTTAAAATTTTTCTATAAATACTCCATATCGGATTTAAGTACAAAGAGCTTTTTTATACAACTTATGTATGTTTTACGATCAAAAGATGTCGAATGCGTTGAATTTTTTTGCATTGAATTAACTCCAAATATATAGATTGAAAACATTATGAAATTTAAATTAAATTAGGTTAATGTGAAATAAAACTAGAGTAGCAACTAAATAATATAATTTTTTCGACTTCAATCGTTTTTTTTTTCTGAAAAAACCACCAATGTGCAAAAAATAAATTTTGAAAAAATTATTTCTTAAGATTTTTTTTCAAAATATAATACCATGACTAAAAAACTTTTTTTTTTAATATATGATTTATGTTTTTAAATATTTATGGTTAGTAACACTAACCAGTAAAACACAGTACAGTAGCTTTACAAATGAATAGTGCTAACTACTAAAGATTCATCAAGTCAAGTAAATGGACAGTTTTGCAGTAAGTTGTGCTTAAAATTGTATCTTTGAATTGACATAACTTTTAAATTCAATACTTGACTTGACTTTATATTTAAGTTTTTGCATTTGACTTGAATTCTTTTTGATTTTAAGTTATACTTAAGTCAAGGAGATGTTAAAAATCAAATCAAGTGGTGAATCCCAATCATATAACGTAATACATTACACTAAAATAGTAAATTAGACTAAAAAAAGGTTAACGTTTCAAAATAAGTGTTTGTTTTAAGTTTTGACATGAAAAAATCTTTCGGTCCTTTCGGTTTTGTGTTAAGTCTTTACCTGTATAAGTGCACATAAACTTTAAAATAGATATTAATTGTTGCATTTTTATATAAAACTTAACAATACATATTTTAACCATATGTGATGTGAAGGTATCTAATGTATTATTTATCACTTTCAAAATTACCAAAGTGGCATTTTTGACATTGTTTCATAACAGTGGCGTGCAGTCTATGGAAGGTGTGGAAGCGCTGCTTCCCTAATTTCTTTTGAAAATATATGAGTAAATAATTATTTTTTTCAAAAATATTTCATATTTAAAATTTGCGTATATATATATTTACTAGCTGACCCGCGCAACTCCGTCTGCGTCAGATAAGAGTGCGAGAGGGTTAAACGTGGGGAACCTATGGCACAATTCTAAAGGAGTTGAAACTTTTTTTGTTTTATCCACAAATCACTTAAGAACCATTGAAGAGATAAAATTTGGTACCTATAATGCTAATTTAAAACCTTGCGGACGAAACCAAGAAAAACATTGTATGTCTGCAACGTTAAAAGTATAACATGACTCATGAGCTATCTTAGGTACATCACAATTCACACTATGATCAGTAAGAGTGGAACTATAGTAGAAAATGTCACGGGAACGGGAATAATAAAGGAACGCTGCATAACACTACTGGGGTGTTTTATTGATAAAATTTACGTATGTAAACTTAAAATATAACGAAGAAAAAAGAATAGATCAAACTTAAACAAAGAGTAACGTAAAAAAAATTGAAATGTTATTTGATTATTGCAACGCCTGTAACCGTTGTAACAAATAATATATTTTAAACTTGTACTTCTGTATCTGTTATAATATATTGCAAGGAGCTGAATGTCTAATGATCTATGAATCATCAGTAGTCAGTACTGACTACTGAAAAAAAGTTAGAAGTACACAAATATTGAGAAGGAAAAGCGCAAGCGCTCACTTAAGAGGCCTAACATATTTTAAAGAGTGGGGAGTCTTGAAAAATGTTAAAAGTTAAAAATGTAATTGTTGATTTTTAAATGTACTTTAACACGTTAAATTCTAAATATGTATTCGAAAATTAACAATGAAAGAAATTTCAATTTTTCAAAAATTTTCATTATTTTTCGGATGTTAAATAAAAAATCATATCTTCAAGTGAAAATTGTAATTTTTATTTTAATCCTAAAGAGAAAATGTGTTAAAACGCTATTTCACGACCTTTTTTTTAACACACGGTTCCCGCAGGAGACAATTATCATGCTATCCTTTGAGCACCGTGCATTATTCTGGCATAAGAAATAATCTATATTATTATCTGATCCCTCAACTATCATATTGCAAAAAATCATGTCTATCTTTTACTCTGTGAAAAACAAAAACATATCTATCCCACGGGAGTAGAACATTTTTCCTGGATAAAAAAGAGATCAAGCTTTCCTGAGGAAAATTCGTTAAAACTCTTATTCATGAACTTTTAGAAAACTCCTTTTGAAGTACTCAGTTCCTGAAGGATTCTATTTTTAGCCTATCCTACGGGAACCGTACAATATTCTAACATAAAAAGTAACCCACATCATTCACTGTCTCTTAAACCACCATATTGCAAGAAATTATGGTAATATATATATATATATATATATATATATATATATATATATATATATATATATATATATATATATATTTATTATTTATTAAAATTGTAGTTAAATATTCCAATTAAGTTTCAAACGTTAGTAAAATTTCAAACAAATCTAAAACTTTTAAACGTTCAACTTATTAACAATCAAATATAAGACCAAACAACATATTTGAAATCCGTGGCTTGAACAGCGTGGCCACTATACTCCATAATAATATGGTGAAATGAGACAGACTTATGTAAATATCCTGTGGAAGCTGCTTGGGCAACTTGGGTTGTAGAATCCACTTAACATACAGCGATTCAACATCATCGCGGATGCGTATACGGTGTCCGACCAGTTTTTCGAATCACAATTCTTCGAAACACAATTTTTCGAATCACAATTCTTCGAAACACAATTTTTCGAAAGAACAATTTTTCGAAATAATGCAGTCTAAATCAACTTCTACAGGCAGAGTTGGTGTTTTTGAACAAAAATCAGTGTTAATCAACCTCGACGGGTAGGGTAAATGAAATAGGTACATAAATGTGTCAGTACATATAACTTTTTTTTTCACTTTTTACAATTTCTGTATCTCTTTTCGTTCTGGAAATAGCGATAATGTAGTACTTAAAATGAAGGGGAGAGTAAGGTTAGCGTGGCACCATGAATTGACGACGGTTTCTGATAAAACAAGTCAAAAGAAAACGAAAATGAAGAGTGCTTATTTGCGAGTTTTCGCTTCGTTTTCGATAATAACCGGATTTTAAGACGCATTTTTCTTATGAAAAATGATTTTGATAAGTCTGTCTACTAAGACGTAACTATGGGAACTCTCATTTATTTTAAGTTAATTCATATAAATTCATTCAACAATTTCCTACTACAAATGCCAAAGGGGTCCAGGAGGGCCCTCTGGCGGGGGTTTGGCGGAGCCCCCAACAAAAGAAATTCTAGTCATCCGAATTTCATTATTTGACTGAATGTGCACTTCCTGATACCATGAAGTTTTACACAAAATTAAATGTTTTAAAATAAAATTTATACTGCAAATATCTATGAGTTTTCAGAATTCATTGAAACTCTTTATGAATACAGATCCTGCATTATTAGAGCATTTTAAATTTATAGAATATTTTTAAAATCTATAGTCATCTTTAAAATACGTGGTATCTAAAGATTGTTTATTTTGCCTATAATAATTTCTATATTACTTGAGTTCAAACTAGTTAGAATTTCATTAATTTTATGGTGTTTTCTGTGTTTTATTCCTGAAATTTTGTGTTATTTGTGATGTTTATAAAATATGTGTCCTTTGAATTGCAAAAAAATTAAAATTATTATCACTCAATGGAAGTTTAATATTTAAAACGTGTTCGCAAATAAAAAATATTGAGTGTTCAAATTGGACCATCTAAGTTCCCATAGTTAATTATACCTTGAATTGTGCAAATGGCTTGCTTAAGCCTCATGCTGACGTCAAAATTTATCGATTTCTATGGTACACAAAAGCATAACGTTGGGCGATTTCAAATTCTCTACGCGCCACGCTAATCTCACCAAAAATGAACAATCTGTAAACTATAACTTATAGGTACTTATTTACAAAGGTAAATTACATGTTTTTTTTGTTTAGTAAATATATGTTAAAATGTCCAAAAAATTATTAAATTTTATTTACTAAATAAAAGTTTTATTTTTCAATTACATTTGTTTTGTGTAAACTGACAAATAAAACTAAATTTATTCTAATTATTTCGGTCCCTAAAATTATTTATTATTAATTTTTCGAAAAATTGTGCATTCGAAAAATTGTGTTTCGAAAAATTGTGTTTCGAAAAATTGTGATTCGAAAAATTGTGTTTCGAAAAATTGTGTTTCGAAGAATTGTGATTCGAAAAATTGTGTTTCGAAGAATTGTGATTCGAAAAACTGACAACTAACCTGCGTATGCGGTGTCTAATGGCCCAACTTGCTAAAACGGGTCGCTTGCTTAGATGCTACACACTGAAATACTGCATAGAAGATTCCGTAGCTCTATTCAATAGAACAGAGTGAGCCAAAGAAATGATTATTAAAAGCAGAAGGCCAAAATCTACGTTAAGTATATCTAGCGCTACAAAAAAATTTATTTGACACTTTCAAAGTAAAAACGATGGTAAAAATGGCTTCTTTGTATAAAAATTTACCAGGAATTTTCATAATAAAATTTACAATAATAAAAAATAGCTTCCCTACTTGCAAATTTTATCGCACGCCACTATTTCATAAATACAATTATTAGTTCATTTATATCGATTTTATTACAAATGTTACTTTGTAATTTGTACAGATGTTAAAAATCTATAATTTAATTTGCCACAATATAATAGAAAAACCTATGACTAATTTACAGATTCTTGAAATTTTTAAAGTGTTGATGACTTACTAGAAAACTCATTATTTGTCTAACATTTGAAGGGTAGGTACTACAGCTAAAAACAGTACGACTTCATTTTAACGATTTTTTATTGAGTGTCAAATAATAATTTACAAAAAAAAAGTTCAAGTACATTTTTTTTATAAAATAATAGGCGCTTAAAAGAAAGCATAGAGTGTAAAAAAAATATAGAGAAAACCTGTCAAACTATACTTGGTCTAATCATTAATAAATCCTTTTTACTTTGACACCCATTGTTATTAAGCACATTATGTAAGAGTAAATTTTCCTAAGCATTTTTTTTTTATATAAATATTTATTTGCTCTCCTGTAAGCCTTAAAATATACGAAATTATAATGTATGGTATACGAGTATAAAACATAAATTTAAGCACCGTTTTTTTTTTACTTTCCTTTACGGTTCAACATATTGAAGTTTAATTTTTTTTTGTAATTTGTGAATACAACTTTGTTTTCATATTATCATAGTTTATAATAATAATCACATCAACATCAAGTTTTGTTGATTATCGTATAGATTAAACTTAATCCAATGGAGCTCGTAGAAACGATATTGCAACAATAACCAAAACAACGACATTTGATTACATTTAAGATTCACACTTAATACTTGTTAACATACTATCAAACTCTGGAAGAGTTTAAAACCAACTAATCATTTTATAACGCAATTTAAAATGTATCAAATGAGAACTATTGCAAGATACAAACATTTAAATATTCTTGGAAACGTTGCTTGTAAAGTTAAATTACTACCTTTATCAAAAAGTTCCCGGAATAACCACCGTGGGACACTCTCCGTAATCCGTTTTAAGTTTGTTTTTTGTTTGCTTGCTACAACTGCCATTGATACTCCCACAAAATGTCAACCCTATAGTTAGAAATTTGAAAAAGTTAGGTCATTTTGAGTATATCAGCCGCTGTAGTTGTTTCGATTTTTCACGATGTCAAAAATGGACTCGACTTTGTATCAACGAGTTTTCATTAAATTTTGCGTTAAAAACGGATTCAATGGTGCTTAAACTTTGGAAATGTTCGAAAAGTATTTCGGCAATGGTACTCTATCAAAAATAACCGGTTATGCTAGCATGAACGCTTCAGAAGTGGTCGTATGTCCATCGAGAATGACGAACGCAGTGGCAGGCCATCGACATCGAAAAACGACGAAAATATCGAAAAAATTAAAGAAATGGTGGCAGAAAACTGCAAATTGACCATTAGAGATCTGGCAGAGGATTTGAACATCGCTTATAAATCCATTCAAGACATTTTGATCAACGATTTGGACTTCAGACGTTTCGCTGAAAAGCTGGTGCCGAAAGACCTGAATTTCATTCAAAAAAGGGACGCGTTGACGTCGCAAAAGACATGATTTCCATGACTGAATCGGACCAAAAATTTATCAAACGCATCATTACTGGGACGAAACGTGGATTTATGAGTATGACACGCAATCCAGGCATCAAGCAAATTAATAGCGTATTCCGAATAAGCCAAGACCGAAAAAAGCACGTTGTTTTCAGTGGAAAAAGAAGGCGATGCTCACGGTTTTCATGGATTACAAGGGTGTCGTACACCATGAATTCTTGCCAGAAGATCAAACTGTTACCAAAGAATATTATTTTGAAGTGATGAGACGTTTGCGGGAAGCAAGTCGTCAAAAAAGACCAGATTTGTGGGCAAGCAACTCGTGGATTTTGCATCACAATAACGCACCGTCGCACCATGCCATCGCTATCCGCAACTTTTTGGCCAAGAATGGAACTAATTACATCGAACAACCACCAAATTCACCAGATTTGGCTCCCTGCCACTTCTTCCTGTTCGGTCGACTCAAAAAACCGCTCTGGGAAACTCTGATGGCCATACCGAAAATTAATTTTAAAAATTGTTTCCAGGATTGGATCAGACGCTGGCTTAAATGCGTTGCAGTCGATGTGGAGTATTTTGAAGGGGACAAAAACAAATTTGATCAATAAACATATATTTTTAATTGTATGGATAAATTCCTGAAACTTTTTGAACAAAGTAGTATGTGTTCTTTATTTATTTTTCATTTAAAAGTTAGACAATGTAATTTACCAATATGTATGCATTAAACAAATTTTGGGGAAACCACCTATTGGCGCTGTGTTTAGAGCACCTGCTCTCTCCGCTTCATGCGGCAAGTGGTTCTGGGTTCGATTCTCGTTGAATCCTAGACTTAAGATCATAGACCTAAGATATAATTGACCAACAGAAATTCTCTGTGTTTAGACAGTCGTGATATGACCTTAGATGTTAAAGTGACTTAAAACACCAAAAAAAAAAAAAAACGTTTGGTGAAGACACCAACAACATAAAAATAATACTATCTGAGCCTTTAAAATCAAATCTATTTTTTTTAACATTAACACTACAAGACAAGTATTTCCTAAGCTTATTCCCATGTCAGTTTCTCAATGACACTTAATAACCATCAAGTCCAGAAATTCTCTAGCTACGAAGGTCAATTACCTAGGTATGCACTTGGACAGACGTTTCAATTATATTGAGTATATGCATAGTATACAAATAGGATCACCTGAGTCCTGGTATCACTTAGAAAAAGCTTTTGAAAACCATAGAAGAAAGTTGCTTAAACATAATTTATAGTTGTGTCTGTACAACAAGTTAGCAAATTGAAATTGAATTCATAATATGAATACACTATAAATAATTAACATATAAGCTAAAAAAGCCTCTAAATTAGGTACCCATTGTTTTCATTTATTGTGAGTACCTAAGCATTTTCATTACTACCCCAGATAATCAGAGGTTAACTGTATTAATGGATATCATCTACCAGTATCATGAAATCAAGAAGTAATCTCAGTTAAATGCCGATCTGAACCCAAAACAAGAAATTTAATTGATACAAATTTAGTATATAATAATAATAAGCAGATAATTTTTTTGCCGCATGTTTGAGCAATATTACGTTTTTTTTAAATTATAAATAACTTAGACAATTTAAACAAGTATTTTTTTAATAAAAAATCTATAAGAATTATTGATTTCATATATACCTATGTATTAATTATGTATAGCTTAATACCATTTGTAGCATGGTTGTAATTTAAAGAATGGAATATCCATTTCTAATTTAACAATAAAATTTCTACGATCCAAACATAAATAATTTATACTTGAATTCAAATTATTTTGCATTAGTTTTCCAAATTTCCGACAAAACGATAAATGAGAGCCGATAAATTGATATATAAAATATGATTATAACTTGAAAAACGGGCGAAGATAAAATTCAATTTCATACCAAATAAAAACAAAATAGAAAATTTCTATTTACATTACATTTTTATTTTAGTTAGATATTCATGTGTACATATCATATAAAGCGTGTACATTGACAGCTATCAGTTTTTTACCCACAATATGTAACTATAACAAACAATATTTAACCAAAATAAAATACAAATAATAAATATGGGTTGGCCAGAGACGGCGACAAAATGAATTTTCCAATCGTAAATTTGAAGTATTGATTCGATACATTTAATAGCGATTAGTGTTGTATTGTATCTACATGAAAATATTAATTTACATTTCCACTAAATATTGTTCCTGCAAAATAAAGACAAACATAAGTAATTAAGTGAATATTTCCAAAAAAATAAATGCTAATAAATTGTGAAAACCTTAATTAAAACTATAAAAAGTATATCATTGACTTTTCTAAGCTTTAAAAAACTTTTTCCACAAATTCTATTTTTGTTTTAGATAAAAAGCTTTTTGGTTTTTTTAACATTTCGTTATCGATTTTTATTTTATTTCCCTGCACTGTTATCAACAAATGTCATGATTCACTTTCTTATCTAAAATCGAAACTAGTTATTTATCCTCATCGTGTTTGCCACGTTTTCGTTTTTATGATCTTCATAAAAACACGTACGAAATGCACTCGGTTACAGCAGCTTCCATTTGTCGTGGTCCATTCGTAAAGTCGTCACTCCAATCTTAAATCGAGTGAAACGTCAACATTTCCATTCGGTTTCCGTTGACGACAACAAGCACGTAAGAATCCTCTTATGGCTTCTAATGTCTAAATAATTTCACGCAACTTTTGCAAAGAAAAATGATACTCGTAAAAAGAGGTAAAGATCGGGGAATGGCAAAAATTCTTTATTTCGAATCGAGTTCAACTTCATTTGCATTTTTCCGTTTATTTTTAATTAAACTTGAGTATTATTTTATTGTTTAGTTTAACTTATTCCTTATTCCTTATTCTTAATTTAAATGCAAAAGATATCCTTTTTTAAATTTGTTTTGTTTAATTATACAGTTTTTGACTTCTTAAAGATATTATTATACCTAATAATTTACATACTTTTTCTTTGATAAGTATAAAAATTAAAATTCAGAATAATGTCTCCAAAATACCAAATAACTCAAAAGTTATGTTATCTGTAAGACATTTTCGTATCTAAAGAATCGCTACTTTAATAGATGTTTAAGCTTCTTTGGCTTAAAATCAATCCAATTAAGTAGGTCAAATATATGTTCATGTTAATTTGAAAGTTATTTCAGTTCAAAGTTTGAATATTAAGCTCAATGCATTGCATAAAATTCCCCACGCCATGTATAGCGATTGGAAGAATCGCTGAACTGGTGACTCGTCCAAAAAATCAACAAAAAAAAAATGTTCAAATACATGACTTCATCAACTCCTAAATATATATAATATGTTACAGTATTAGGTATAGGATTGGCAAGAAAGTAATTTCATGTTTTTGGTTTTTAAATTGATTTTATGTTTATTTTAAACATAGAAAAATTGTAATTTTATTTCAATAATATAATTTCGACTTTGTTGAAATGACCTTTCACCATCTTCGTGGCAGCTTTATAGTCTCCTGCTCAGAGAAGATAGTTTTTTTTTTCATTAAAATACTTATTCAAATTGCATTTCATCTAGAGTTCTGCAAACTCCAGAATAAGTATTATGTGTCTGAATAACCTCAAAACTGTCGTAGCATGATGATCCTGATCAATCATGGCTTAGGCTTGGTCGCTATCAACTTTATGGGTTTGACGGGTTTGACCAGATTGGTGCTGCCAGTGAGAAATTTCCTGGACGAAATTTCTTGAACCAATTCTGGCAAGTTTCCAGTATTAAACAGTATATGTACCTTTATATGCAGCTTTTTGTGAGCCTCAGTTAATTTGTGTCTTTTACAAAAAAGAGCGAAATATGCCAAAAATGCTCCTTTTGGACCTCCATCAAAAACTCATTTTAAGAAATCAAGGTGACACAAAAATGTATTCACTCTGATTTACAAACTAGTCAGAAGGATATTGATATGAAATATTAGCACTAATAAATGATTACAGTATTATTTTTTCTTGAAAACAAGGCCTTAAATCTTAACTATCTGCATATGAGGGAAATATGATAATTGAAAAGACTTTCTTGTTACACTAAAATAATCCATTAATATAGGTATATATATTGAAACTATATTCTTTATTACACTTTTTTATAATTAGTTGAAATACTTCATAATAGTATTGCTTCAAACACGGATTTGAAAAAAATAATAAAAGAAATGAATAGTCAAAAACAATGATAACTATGTTCTTTGTACTTACTGACTATTAAAAGTAACTTTTTGAAAAACGACCAAGTGTGTGTTACACCTAGTACATGAAGAGTTCCGTTGTCGGAGTAAAAATTTATATTTAGAATTTTTTTTAAATCAAAATCAGTTTTTCAATTTTATTTCACGAAAATAGTGTAATGAATCAACTTGACATTTGGCTAATACTAAACATATTTAGAACAACATTTCTTTGAGCTTCTTTAAATATTCTATTTTTCTCATTTTACTCAAAAAAAATAAAGATTTTAAGAAGAGAATCTAGAGAGAAGACATCTAACTTCCAAATTTTATATTATGTGTCAATAGTTTTCGAGTAAGACGGCTCTGACATACATAGGTATAAAAAGTGCAAACAGAGCAAAATTTTATGGAAATATCAGCTTATCAAACATTAATTTTGCAAATTATGACTCCAACTACAAATATGAAAAGCGTCTGTGCTTGTAGGTTCTTAATTTTTTTATTAAAAAGTTGAAACAAAGTAAACTATCTTGAATTGAATTAATTTTTGTTTTCCTACCTGTTAATCATTAATATCATATTTAATTTTTGTTATGAAATTCTCGAAAATTGGTCTGTTGGTTACAATAAGAATTTTTAGTTTCTCTCTTCATAAACAGGTATATATTCCAAATATTCCAGGCGCCTGTGTTTACTTCTTTTATTATATTTTACCTAAAAGCGAAATCGCTTGTAGCTTCTTGTAAAATGTTTTTTTATTACTACTATACGAATCGTGCGCTAACTATCGATTGAGTTATGAAACTAAACCAGTCTATATAATTTTTGCAACGAAGCATTATTTTTCAAAAATGTTAAACGTAGATAAAACCAAGTAAGAAATAACGTAATATACACAAACTAACAAAAAGTGTTCTAGTTTTTAATCATGTTAGATTGTGTATCTCTCAAAGACCCTACGAAGCAAAAAGCAAATTTTTGATACCTTTAAGTAATGGTTGAAAATAAAAGTGATATTTCAAAAAGGATCATTAAAAGGATCTAAAAACTGTTAGAAATGTTATTAATCTTACGAGTTTGAGTTACATATTTATTGATTATTATACCTTATTAATACTTGAGCAGTTATTTTGTTGTAAAGTAATGTTCTAAAACGGCCAAAGGGCTTTAATAAATGAACTTTTTATAATGAAGAATTTGAAAAAAACATTTTAAACTATTATTATTTTGATAGAATAAATTGGGAGAGTATGGATACCATTTTTTGAAGGGAAAGCTTAATTTTACTTTTTGACATCAATGGTTGACCATCCTACGTAAATATTATAATTTAGCTCAATAAAATATTGCTTTACAAATAATGCTCTGTAATACTTTAAAAAGGTAAAATTGGAATCAAAGTTTGTAAATCTCCTAAAATACAAAATATCGACAAAATATGGTTATAAAACTTTTTAACTTAAGTATTTGAATATTTTGAAGTAAAACATGTTATCTGAAACAATAGAAAACTTTTAACAATATTATTAAAACCGCAAAAGGAATTGATAGAAAACTGTTCAAATGCCAAGTGGCTTTTATTATATTTTCCATGAACTTTACAACCACACGTATAGGTACCTATATCGGTTAATCATTTGTTCAAACCAATTTATATTTTATTTTGTTTAAGCAATTTTGTCTCGTTTCAAACTTTATTTGCTCATCAAAAAATAATTTACAATGTTTACATACACATTAAAAATGCCTCGTGGACAAACGTATGAATATTTAATAAAATCACAGCGACGATTTTTAAATCTTTTTTCCTTATTTTTTTTAACGCTCATTACGATTTCACCTCACAAATGACTGATGAATAAGTCTTCTTGCTGATCATATATCAAATGAAGTTATATTAAGAAATGAAGAATAACGTAAGGTTAAAATTTTTCCATTTTTCACGTGTCTTATAAAATATTCAATTCCCATTGGACAAGACAATAAATATAATGAATTATTGATAATACGTGTGCATGTTTTATAATATAGTAAAGGTATGGTTGTAGAAAAGAGGACACGGTTCGTTCATTTTATTTCTCTCCTTTTTTCATTTGAAAATTAGGTTAAAATGTATTCGATTTTCTTATCGATTCTTTCTTATAGTGAGATAAATTTCTGTCTGATTATAACAAATTTTGAATATTGGATTTTTAACATTCAAATTCAAATAAAAAATTCAAGTTTTACGAGATTAAGGTTTGTATAAAGTATATTTGAACATAAAATATTTTCAATATTTTCGATATATAAATAAATAAACAAAGCCAATCAATATAATTCAAACCTTCCACAACCACCACTGTCTGCTTTGACGTTTAGTTTTATCGACCGAATTGCCTCCCTCAATATTAATGGTAAAATTTATTTTATATTTAAATAAAAAATGTAATTGTCGTAACGATAATAAAAAATATGTCTACTGCAACAATAATATCAACGTGCGGTTATAAAACGTTTTCAATAAAATACTCAAAAAACCGTCATAATAAATTCATTTTGCTGCGGTCAATGTTCTAGTCTAATGTACTAATGTATAATCAAGAGAGATTTCGTAATGAAAGTTTAAATAGATAAAAGGGCTAAAAAGTTGATGGATGATGGATTTTACGAATGATAAATTATTGTAGCAAACAATGCTCTGGATATAGAATCAGACAGACGCTGATTGCAGTTCGTAGCCGTTAGAGAAATATAAGACGCTTTCACTCTAGATACAAGACAAGATACGTATGTCTTAAAAAAATCAGACAAAATTGTAATTTTTACTGAAATAAAAATCGATCAGTTATAAATTTTACTTCTATTCCCAATTGTTAATGTTGGTTTTTCATTAACTATGGACGTGTCTTGGTTTATTTATTGAGAAAACGGTTGGGAAAAAATCAAAGAAATAATACTTATTATAACTTTAACGAAATCATTCATCTTAAATTTTACGATCGCGTTTCTTTTTTTTTTTTAATTTATGGTTACTTTAACGTAACATTTATTTCACAATTGTGTAACATTGTCGTAAAAAATCGGATGTTATGAACATTTTATCATTCCATAAGACTTATAATTGAGAACTTGACACTTTTAACGAGACATATCTTTCATTATTGAAAACTGAAAATCAAACCTTTAACACAAAGTGAAACGTCAATACTAAAGTTAATACTATTGTGATACAAAAATGAAAGGCGAAATTTTAAACTTGTTAATCTCAAATACACTAAAATTTCTGACATTATAAATACTTATTTTATCGTTTTTCCTGATTAAGATAAGATTTTAGGCTATTTAAAAGTTAAAATCTCAAATTCTTAACTTTGTTAGTTCTACCTATGGTTAGCAGGGCTGGATCTATCACTTGGGAAAGTAAGCAAGGAATTTTGGTGGTGAATTTTTGAGGGGTGGTTAATCTTGTCAAAAATATTGTTATTTTCTTCTAGCTTGAAAAGTTTTTGCATTTAGGCACTTTCAAATATTTAAAAATAATACTTTAGAGTTTAGATATTTTACCCGAAATAAGTAAATAAGTCTTTTGGGAACATTTTAAGAATGACTGAAAGATAGTAAAACCTTTAGTCTGGTCGTTTTTGGTGTGATTAGCTTGCATATTATTGGGACCGTTTAAACATCCCTTACGCACCATAGTAATTAATATATAGTCCAGTAACCAAATGTTAAAATAGGTATGTTTTGAAAATGACTAACTTTTGGAAGTAAAATTCTTAAGGCAGTATATAACTTCTGTGAAATATTTCTATCCCTAGCCCCCCTAGGTGAGGATTGAAAAAATAAAGAGAATTTATTTTCAAAAGAACTCAAACAGAAGTTTTAAAGTTGCAAGTTAAACTTGTAGAAAAAATTTAAAAAAAAAATTTTCAAATCTGACAACATGGGTCGAGATATCGGATATCGGAGATATAATTCTTAACATATTTTGAGCTAGCTTCTTTATTGAAAAATTTCTTAGCTTCTTAAATCACCAGCTAGGTTGATAAGATAGAAAAGCATACAAGGGAGTTGGTGTAAGAAAGTAGATAAGAAGTTTTGGATTTAGTAAAAGTGTTAACAATAAAATGTTTGTGGTATTCAATTACTCCTAATCTTGAATTGTATTTTAAAATGAATACATTTGAATAGAATAATCGTATTTTAAGACCTCTAATTTGAAAAACGCAATAAAACCTACTATACCTACATTTTACTTACAGTCTGGAAAAATCTATATAGCATAATATTGTTTCTTATTATTAGGCTAAGTATAAGTTTTACTTATTCTTATCACATTCAAAGTGCTTAGTGTTAGATAAATTTTGAATTAAAACAAATCTATACCTTCCTCATTTTAAATGAATCGTATATATATATATAATTATTAACGCAGATGAATCCAAGAAGTACTGATAGTGTATTCTAATTATGCATTTCTACTACGATTAAAACCTAAAGCATCTATAGCTTATTTTAGGTTTGGACAAAAACAGCTGACTTAAATCTAAAATAATTTTTGCTTTACATAAATTAAAAAATAATTCAAGGACTATCTAAAAATTACTAAATTCATTGAATTTTTCCACAAAATATGCCTCATTATGCTTATCGCAATAAATCGTGTAAAATTGAAAAATGTTGATTAAAAGTCTATTCGCATAATCACGTCACAGTTCAGTCATCGTTTTGAACCAAAATCACCGCCGTTTTGAAATCAGTTTTTGTTAAAATAACAAACTTTAAATTATCTGATTTATACAAGTAGGTACTTATAAAGAACTCCAAATGACGTTAATTCTAAAATATAGTTTGACCAAGTTGAGTAACAAAACAATTCCTTGTTAATTAATAATGAACAACAGTTTATATTTGTAATCGGGATCGTCGCACTTCATTATGCCATTAAAGAAAACCCATTCAAGCGTTTGTATTTAAATTTTAATATGTAAAAAAAATTATAAGTAAAAAGATTACAAAAATCAAACTCTATTGCTTAATGAAATAAAAAACAACCTTAAATCTTTTAAAGGTTAATTTTAATTAATTAATATGAGCTTTTATCGTTAAAATTCTTTATAAATTCAGATTCTCTTACTACCACAGTATAAAGGAAGAAGAGCGAGCTTTTTCTGAAAACAAACGATTTACACTCAAGCTTTAATAATGTTTTCCATTATAACGTTAGAAAAAGATATTTAATAACATGAATCATATACTTACAGGTATTTTTTTATAAACACTGAACTTTTGTTTTGTAAAATTAAACAACCAATACTAAATGTATTTTATTCGCTCATTATTTTTCCATTTTTAGCAGTTTTTCTTCCTAAAATGAGCTGATTAATCATTTAAATTTTCTCTGAAAATAAGTTGAACGTATTACTTAATTATTATGAGCAGCTTGAAAATGTTTAGATTTTTACATTTTTAGTTTATTAAAAAATTGCTCATTTTTGTTTATATTTAGTTGTATTTTAATGAAAAACTTGTAGCATACTAGGAACAATTTTAAAAATATTGAATTTTTGTAGATATGCTGCTTGAATTTTAAATAAGTACTTGATTATTTTAATATCTATCATTTCAATGGATAGTAAAGAAAATAACTAAAGGTGATATTAATATGAAATATTAACTATATATATATAAGAGTGAATGAAACATTTTCTTATCCATTGCAAATAATGAAAGTTTTACTATACTTATTTAAGTCAAAATAAATACGAATCAATTTATGATCGAAATAAGGGCTTAAGTGAAGTTGATAAATTAGGCATCTAAGAGGAGGAATTATTATAACAATACATTACCTATAGTTTCTAAATTTAAATCGCAGTTAGCTTTTCAAAACGTTTACCAACAAAAACCTTAAATGAAAAGTTGATCAACATCAGCAAGGCTCGTTTGGTTTATATGTTCTTCACAATAAAATATGACCGTACTTTTTTCATTTTGTAAAGAGTTATACAAAAATCGTAATGCACGTGTGTATAGAAAAACACTTACAATAGACACCAAATATCCGAATTTGACTCAAAACCTGTAAATATTTCAAATTTCATGTGGATTTTACCTCGATTAAGAACAAAGGAAATGCCACAAAGTTACAGCGATAACTTTTATTTTCAAATGGTAATATCCTATTCACTTTTGATTTAGTGCCTTAAATTAAAACAGTTTACAAATTCAATAAAAGAATGGATAAATTCAAACTTAACATGAAAACATGTCATAACAGAGTCAAATAAATCATTTGAATTGTTGAATTGTCGAAGCTAACTACCTGTTGATAATCTACATTTGTTTTGACTTGACATTTTTATTTCGGATATATTTTTTCTATGCCAAAAAAATATCTTCAAATGAAAAAAAAACATATTTTTAACTAAACTTATAAAAAAATCCTACATTTAATTATTATATTATCATACCAATCATATTTTATCATCTGATACATTAAGCCCTAGTAAAAAGTTTTGAATTCATTAAAACGCAACTTTGTTTTTATTGAATCATTTAAATTTTTTACGGGACATTTATTAATTTCTCCATAAAAACCATAAAAATATTCTCATTTTCATTTAAGTGTATCTCCCTTTTTATATTTTTAATAAATTGAATTAACTGTCTAGACTGGACCACTTGAATGCGTGCGTGTGGATATGAATAAAAAGTGAGGGTTTGTCCTGCCTAAAAGGAGTAGAGTACATGTTGACAACCTCAAAAAAAAAACAATACAAACAATAAAATTTGCTACACATACACAATGATATGCGTACAAATGAGTGGGGGTACAACCTTATATCAATTTAATTTACAGTTTTATGAACCTTGTTTTATTTTCCTCTTCAACCCTTACAGCTGATTAGATAAGTTTTCATTTTACTAATGTTAATTACATCAAGTTCATTATACTTTGGTTTATTTTAATTATATCTTTCATATAGTTAAAGTTTGTTAAATTTGAAATTCTGGTATATAATAATAATTACAACATGTAACTGAAACTTAACTGAGTTCAATACTTCAATATCAAGTAAAGAAGTTCAAATTTAAACACCTCTGAATGATGCATTACAAAATACAATACATTATGATGTTTATAATTTGAAAAACAAATTTTGTTTTAAATAAAAATTTTAAATTATCATTCACAGTAATAATTAATTAAATAGTTATTAATAATTAATAGACACCTTCATATGATTTTTTTTTAATTTTAAAGTTACTTATATTTGTGTATTCACTATTCAACCAATTATTATTGCAGCAACGTAAATGCTGACAATTGTTAATCTTTCTAAAGCTGTGTAACTGTAACGAATATCTAATTTACAGAAGGATTAATGGCTCTACATCTTATAACAAGGGTGATACTGATACATCGTCGACTAAACTCGTAAATTTAAATTTTTAAATTTTATCTCTTATTATCTCAATACTTTAGGATGCTGCAGTAATACCTTACTAGCCTTGAACCCATAGGTAGTTCAGTAAATAATAAAATATTCAGTTCAGCCACAAAACCATTCGAGAAGCTTTGGAAAACCGTTGCTACGGTGACAAGTAAATTAGAAATGTGTTTTTATTGTTTGCAAAGGATATCTGAGTGGATGATAAATATATTTAATTTTATCTCAAGTTTCCTGAACAACTGTGAAAAAATAAGTTAATTAACAATTTATTTATTTTTAATTTTGGACGTATTGAAAGACTTTTAAAAAAAAGGTTTCTGATGTTAAATAAGTATCTATAATTTTCAAGAATGTCAGAATAGACAAAGGCTTAGAACTTCAAAAATGTAATAAAAAATAACGTCGGCTTTAAAAATATTAACAATTTGAAATTCTATAACTAAAAGGATATTGCTTGGGTGAAAATAGTGAAAGGGTTAGCACTGTAGTACCTTGAATAAAACAAGAAAACTTGAAACAGTATCATTTCACAGATCAACGATGAAATAACTTTTTTCTAAAAATACCGTTTTGTTATGTTTTTAGGAAACTGAATCCAAATATGTTGTTTTAAAAGCTGTATTATCTACCATTTTTTGTTCACATTTTATAACTAAACTAATTAAATAAATTCTACGCCAAAATTTTTTAAATATAAGAAAAGGCTCCTACGACCTCTACATAGTATAAAGTTAGACCTTACTAAATAGTTTCCAAAGGGTTTTCCTAGAGATTGTCTATGTTTCAAGTATCTTTTTACCAAAAGTTTCTACGCCTTTCAGAAGCTAGAATAAAAAAAAAGGTGGCTTTGTTAGGCTTAACATCAAAAAAATGATGATTGACGATAAAGAACTCACAACGACCTTAAATGAGAAACAAGCATCTAGGCATCATTCAAGTAAGTCGTTAAGAACGTTTTGGTATATTAAAAAAATACAAAATATGTTTTTATTGTAGATAACATGTTCAAAAAGTTTAGAGATTAACGTTTTACCAAGACATTAAAGTGCTAAAAAAACACTACCAGAGCTACTGGGATACAAGCATTTAGGGGGAGCTTCACTTTGGGAACTGCTGGCCACCTTACTGGGAAGTTTAGAAAGCTACATAAGACGTAGAAACCGTAGAAAAAGCTACATAAGAAGTTTTGAAGGAAAAAGAATAAGAAAGTATAAACCAATTCCAGTTGGCTAGTGAAGCCTGTACTAGTATATTATATCACTGTTAAGTAGCGAACCATGCTTATGATGTAACATAACGTTTCATTATTTTCTCTGTATTCCATATATGTACGTAGGTATTAGGTATTATACTCAATATGTATAACAAAAATTAGATTGGTGGAGAATCATATGAGTGATACAAAAATCTAAAGTCAGATTTGAATTTAGTTTAATTATTAAATTAATAATTAAATTTAATTTAATTATTAAATTATTAAATTATTAAATAATTAACTACTTTTCTAAGAAGAGATATTAGGTTCGTTCGCGGTACTGATGGTACTGATCCGGAACTGGTAAAAAACAGGGAGATTCAATCCAAGTGATTAGATAGGATAATCGCCAAATGCATACACGCTTATGACTGATTAAGGGTTATTTTCCCGTGAACGAGTTTGAAAATGTTCGGAAGTAAGGCGAGGATTAACGAGAACCCACGAAAATTGTTATATGAATTGAAGTTGATGCCTCGTTCACACGAGTCAACTTTAGTTAACCGATTTTAGTTAATCGATCAAAAGTGGAATGAAAAACCTAGTGTGATGACTTGTTAAAACCTTTTTTGGTCCGCTAAAAAGTTGATTACGGTTCTCACACGAGGTTTTTCATTCAAATTTTTTTGATCAACTAAAAACGGCCTACTAAAATTTACTCGTGTGAACGCAGCATGACATCGAAACTGTATTATGTATTAGCCACAATTTAGCAAACTGCGCATGAGTAAGAGAATCTAATTGTTCATCCTAACAATAATCTGAGGATCGCTAGAACCAATTATGAATCGGTAACGAACGCATTTCGTGTGAACCGCGAATATCGGACCGTAACTCGTCTCATAAACTTGCATGCGCTTGGCGATGATCCTAAATCGGTCTTGAACTGATTCGTTACCGATTCATTATCACATCCGCTAACGAACCTATTAGCTATCTTACAGGTTCATTACAATTTTAAATATAAAACTTTCCTTTAGACTTGAAAATTTTTCATTTTAAATGTCATTTATAACCGTTCAGCTATTTTAGTAGAATAGATTCGTAGCTATCCTACAGGAATCGTGCCTTTTTTTTAGAATAATTAGTATTCAATACGATAAGATCTGAGGTATCTTTAACAAAATTCATTAAAATTAGTTCCGTTAAGTAATTGTTAATTATTTCAAAATGTAGTTATTGTTTGTAAAAAAAAATGTATGTTATTATTTTTAAACGTTTATTTTTAATTATATCTTCGCCAATGGACAATAATACAGAAATACAAATATTTTTAAAAATTTCATTATTAATTTTATCGGGTGTTAATTGAAATTCATAATATTTATTTTCCAGTAAATTTGGTCAATTTTTAAATTTAAACTTTGTAAATATTTATTTCATTATTGTGTAAAATTGCTCAGGCCTTCTTGAGGAAAATGCGTTAAAATGCTACTTCACGAATTTTAACAAAACTTACCGAAAATACACGGTTTCTGTAGGATTCAATTGTTATGCTATCCTATTTAGGGTGACCAACCGAACTCTTTTAAGAGTACATGTACCCTGCATACCTAATTTGTGTTGAATTTTTCGAGTTTTTGTTCTAAATAATGACCAATATAAAATTTCTATATTAATAAGAAAAAGATAGCAATTGAACAGCCACTACGTACGATGTACAATATCCAGTCGCTCTGCCAACGCTTTTTAAACCTGTGATATCTTCTAAGATATTCTATTTTATAATATGCTGTAAAGTGCAATTTTGATCTACATGAAATGCACAGCGTATCTAATGTATTGAATTGGATAGGAATAATACTGTATTGTTTAAAATAGCTTGGTAAATAACCAATAATTTTTTTGCAATGTGTAAAACATAAAATGGTTCCTGTGGGTTATCCTTAGGAGATAGATATGTACCATCGCGGACTTTTTTATCAACCTTTTAAAGATACACAATTTCGCCGCATATTAGTTTAATCTATCTCGTAAGGTTTAGCCAGCTTTTTGAAATGTAAGTGCATAAAAATATGTTTGTTATGACATCACATTACAAATCTTTGAATTTCCCGGCTTTCCTCTACTGTAATATGCATGTAGTATACCTGAAAACCTTTCTCTTGAATTACTTTATCAATTTCTGAAAACTGCATTAAAATCCATTGTGTAGTTTATAAGATCTGAGGGAACAGACAGCGGGAGCGACGTTGTTTTATACTATGTAAAGAAGAAGCGTGAGATGTAACTTCTAACATGCATATAACTAAAACATTTTTACTATAACATTTCAAAACAGTAATTGTACCTATTTATATAGGTGTTTGTGAAGTGTAATTATTGTTTAGAAATAAAATTTGGAAAAAATAAGTTTTGTACCGAAACAAAAAAAAAAACTTGTTTGATTGTAAAGAACAATGTAACAATTTCATTTTAATTTTAAAACGGGGATTAAAAAATAAATATCTACAAATACTGTAATATTCGACACGAAAATAAAAAGCAAAGTAACTTTATTTAACAAACACCTAATGTTTTCATCCCATTTTCTTATTTTTTACGACGTCAAGTACACTCATTACGTCGCAATCACGCACAAATAAAAGTCGTATTGTCGGTCTTAAATTTGACTAAATTAAAGCCCCACGACATCCGTTTCGAATCAATTCAAGTGTCACCGTTCTTGAAACAATAAAATTTCATCATTATTTTTTTTTTTGGAAACGAACGCAGTAAAATTTAATTTCATGCCGTTTTTCACTGATATTGCAAATGTGTTTTTTGGAGTTCAACATCAACTCATGCACAAAATACAAATATTAGACACGTTTCAATTAAGTGGAACCTCAAAGAGTTATGTATAGTATAGCAAGATGCACGAGATAATCGTGTCAAAGCTCCATTATATTAATTCCATTACACCAGCATCAATTAAACGATATTATAATTTCCCTTGCTTACTTATAACCCCACTAATTTAAGATTGAAAGATGAAATATGTACTCGTATATATCCTGCAGTTAAACAAAAAAAAAAAAACAAAAAATCTCGAAAAACTAATAAGAACTAACTCATACATGACCTATGAAAACTTTTTCTGCTTCTACATTTTACCTACTGGACAGTGAATAATTAATAAACAAAGTTTTCTGGTTTTCCTATATTTTTCTTTGAGTTTCCAATGTTCATAAAACTACAAACAAAGCTCATTTTTCTCAAACATAGAACGCTTTCATGCATATCAAACACACGGAGAGACGAAAACGAAAGAGTTGTAAATATGAGCATAAAACATATTGACTTTCACAAACTCGTCTTATTACAAATCGAACGATTCGATAGAACAATGCTCGAAAGGTTAAAAATTTAATTATTTTCGCATCAACAAGAAATAATTTTTTAATGAAATTCCTCTTTAAAAACAAATAATCAATCCATAGATTATATTTGCATACCTATATATGTTGACATTTCGTTTTTGTGATGTAAATCGGAAATAAATTCAATTTGCCAAATTCTATGAAAACAAACGAAACGTTTAATTTAGTTTACTCTTTGTCTTGCTTAAGTCATTCATTTCACTTTGACTTTCATTAAATTGTATATCCGCGTAATTTTGATGTTTTATCAACTTTAATTTACGTTCGTTGTACTAAAAGCTCATTATTGGTTGCCAAGTAGAAAATCTTTAGTTGGCAAATCAAAGAAAAACTGATTTCCAAAAAATCTTCAGAAATTTTCAGGGACGTTTATATCCTTTTATCGAAATATTTAATTTTTAAAGACATTCAATCCTTTTATAACTACAATCCGAATTCTATTTTCCTTGTTCAATATTTCTTGTACCTTTTATGTGATCCGACTGAAAAAGAGGAAAGCTATTTCACGGTTTTTCGTTTTATGAAAAATGTAATCAAACATCACGTACACATTGCAAACCATTCTTTTCCTTTGTTCCGTGAGACTTATAGAAAATTTTGTCTATTTTATTTTTTCGTCAGCGAAAAAAAGCCAGATCATTTTTCCACTTTTCTTCGATATCATTCGCACGGGTTCAATATCGAATTAAACAGTAATCGACATGAAACTCATGTGTTTTACACGTGAACGACACGAAATCGAACTACAAGTCAATGTTAGAAGCATTTGATTTTTTAGAGATAAGAATTTTTAAGAGAAAAGAAAAATTCAGGGTAGCTCAAATGGGTGAAAAGACAACTTATATACGTTCATAGAAATTCAAATGGAACAAACTCGAGAACGAACTCTTTTATTCTTTATCACCCCAGAGGGGATTGTTAGCGTGGTATAAATGGTTATAATATTAGTCAAGTGGAAAATTCATAATGCGTTTACGTATTTGTTATCTTTTGAATAATGAAACATTCGGAATGTGTTCGAAACAGTTTATTTGTATTTTTGTCGTAACACACGGTATTTTAAATCAAACAATTTTTTTTACCAAGTCCTATTTTTGAAAGTTTTTTTATTCAATAGAGTTTTATAAAATCTCATAGATAAGAAATTTTATAAAAAAGAAACTTAGTTGAATATTTATCGTTAAAATATCTAGAGAATATTTATTATTTCAAAATAAGATTATTAGATTATTATGTCTATTTTCTATCCAATACCTTATCCTCGCTTAAATTAATTTAATCAATATTGGAAAAATTACAAATAATTTAATTAATCTAACTATAAATAGATTTTTCAAAGTTATAAATTAAAATTCTGTTTGTGAAGCTTTGTTCCGTTTATTTTGTCAGACGACAAACCAGCATCGCTTGGGCTACACCATTATCACTTGTTAACACAACACAAAGTAAAACAACTATTTTTGGGTGGTTGTGTTTTTAAATTATAATTAAATTGAATTTATCCATAATTTATATATTTCACGGTGTTTATTTTGTTGTCGAAATGTTATTATTTTTATTTCTTTGAATAAAAAACCAATAAATGTTAGTTTTGAACAACTCGTAACTCATTTCTGGGGTGAAAGTTGTTTATTTAGCATTGACAAGCATCAATTAGGTAATGAACAATTAGAAATACCGTTTTTATTATTGTGTAAATTTTTAGTTGATCACCATACTCCAAATATGACACCTACTATCTTTTCTATCTGTTCCTTGTATCAGGAATATTAAGTGGCTCCATAACCAAAACTATCGGATATCCGAAATAAAAAGCTAACCGTAACCGATATACCTTGATAAACTCTATTATAAAAGTTTTGAATGATTTCGGATAGGAAGGAGTCTTTTATAACTCTGTTACTATTGCATTTTAAATAGATAAGACTTAAAATTGAGTAACTATTAATTATATTACTCAATTACTGACTAGTACTAAATGATAACTTAAATATAAAATCAAATTATTATCTATTTTTGTTTTATTTTTACAATGTATTGTAATATATCTCAATATCCTTAACCAAAACTAATGGATAATCAGAAATAATTTCATATCCGAAATCGATTTAAACTATTGTTATATCGGTATCCAGATCCGAAAATTCATATTCATTACATCCTTAAACTCTCTCTATCTATACGAGTTTCAGTTAATGAGAGCAGTCGTCCATAAACTTATTAGTCAAAGAGCCAAATATTTATGGTTCACGAATAAAAAAATGTATAACCCATGTGTGCTTATTGATTTATTAAGCTTTTATTAAAACTTTAGTCTTTCGTTGAAAATAACGGGGAAATTGAACAAAATTTGATTTCGTACTTAATCAAGACTATATTCAAAACAATTGGCAAACCGTACAAGGTTTTTGTATCTCTTTATAATTCGAAGTAAGTGGTTATTCTTAATAATGTACGACTCCAAGTTCTTCCAATAAGATAACTTCTTGACTAACTCTTAATAAAATTTATGCTTTCAAAAAGATGGTTTGATTTTTTTCAATTGGACATAAGAATTAGAAATACTGTTTAAGACGTTGAACATAATCATGTCGTCTATCTACAGGTGTTTTAAATTAGACTACTTAAGTTGTGAACTAAGCTCATATTTAAAGCCCTATACTTCCTGATTTTTTAAATCCAAACATTTTATTTCAAAGTTACGACTGTCTATACCAAAAGGAGAACATTTTAGTTTTTTATTGTAGTCTTAAGAGGGTTGTTGAGAAATGTTGTGGTCGTTTAACTGTTTCTTGAAAGTCCCTGAAAGCTGCTGAGAAATGATTTCCTAATATTGAAAGTGGTTGAAAAGTGTTTGCCAGTAGAGGAATTATTTTCTCTAGTCGTAGATATTTGTACCATTCCCGTTCCTACGAAGGCAAAAAACTACACATTTGATTCCTAAGTCCCACTTGGAATTTTGAATTAAAAGAATAGAAAAACCAGATTGAGTCGTTTACATAAGACAGCTTTTATTTTGTTTAATTGTTTTTCAACCTTTGCTGTGTTTGAGAAACGTTTTGAAAGCTACAATTATTATTAGAATGGCTTCAATTAAATTACGTGCTTGTAAAAGGACTTCGAATTAAAAAAATTTTTACATATAAAGTATTTTTTTTACATATAAAATTATAAAATTTTTGGAAATAAGTTTTTCCATATGATCAATGATTGCAACCTAAATTCTAAAATAAGCTGCCTAATGTGTATGCATAGGCCAATTTAAAACTAAAGCTATTGACACATTTCAAGATCATACTTTTTTAATTCAATTTAATAGTTTTGATTTAAAAATTTAAGTAAATACCTTATTTAAATTAATATCAAATCAGGCATTGTTTTGGAAAAAGCATATATTGGTACGTACATATTGGATGAACCATTTTCAACACTTTTGAAATTGCAATTTAAATTTTATTGTTTCGCTCGGCAACCGATCGGCTAGAATTTTTAAATAGAACATGCCCATTGGAACACTGAAAAAATGCATAGTTAATTGAAATAATAATTAATTTTTACATTTATATTACACAATTAATTGGACATTTAATACAAAAGCATTCATTCGACCACATAATTGGATGATACAAGAGATGAAATTAAATATTCAATTTCATCGATGAGATTTTAATAATAATACGATGCTTAACTATCCAAAACTCATTTTGTGATATTAAACCATAAATATTTTATTCAACAATGCTTGGCAACAAATATGTAAAACAATTTTTATTTTTGCAGAGTACGAGTCGAATATTACGTTAATGAGAACACATTCAAGGAACGGCTCCAACTATATTTCATCAAAAATCAGCGATCTAGTACGTAAACATTTTTTCCTTTTGTTAAAATTAAGAAAAAGACAATAATCTGATATAAATAATAGCCAAGTACCTTTTTCATTTTATTAAAGCCCACTTTAGTTCTTTTATGCTTTGGTGCTATTGTTAATAAAGCTTTACAATTCAAGCCCTTTCAAGAAGCTTTAAGATCATATTAGTTTTATTGTGTTCAATTCTTTTTCATTTATAACAAAAATGCATTCTATCGGCAAGTTAATGAGAAGAAAATATTTTTTCAGGCTTACGGATCCGCATCGCCAATCTTCTATTCAAGCTGCTCACATGTTTTTTATATATATTTCGTGTTGTCACTGACCTAGACCCGACTTACGCCACTTGGTAAGTGTATTTTATAATTCATAAACCAGTTACAATATTAGATGTTTGAATTAATTCGTAGCATTTTCCTAAAAAAGGCAGAAGTAGTACAACATTTCGTTGATACCTACAAAAATGTATTCATTGTGAGGAAGCTACCATTAGGCGTCATTTGCATTACCTAACTTTATTTTTAATCGTAACAAATAACACTTTATAACACCTTTATTAAATATGTTGAATGAACTGATTTTGCGGAGAATCCTCATTCATTATTTTTTTATGAACAAAAGTCTTGTTAAAAGACATCATATTCTAGTATAAAGGATAGAGGTAAAGACTACACTCTCTGTATCAGGAAAAGTATCCCCTGAATAGCCCGTGATAAATATAGTGTTGCTGTACCAGATTTTTATTGAGGTTTGCTGTTATGACTTTTATCTTCTAATTATACTTAATACATTTATTTACTACTCTAGCCTATACAAATACTTCCACTCATTGTCAGCAAACATCAATCCATCTAAAACAGTTACGTTTATACCTACACCAGCGCCGCCATAGCTGGCCTCTTTATTTCATGTTTTTCAGTGGACACGTTTTGAGTCAAACAGCCATATGGTACAAACAGCCATATTCAAATGTCTACCCTTCATATATTCTAATGATCGAAAAAACGCTAAAAATTAATTCTAACATTTAATAAAAGTAAATTTTATTAACAAAATTAATATAAAAAGTGCAGTGAGTTCTTCCTTTATTTTTTACAGAACAGTTTTGACTTACTATTGTAAAAAATTGTTCAAACACAGCTTAGATTTCTTTTCCTTTCATATATTTTGTTTTGTTTTGATATTTGATACATAGATATCTTCTGTTATTAGATTTATCAAAATAATAATAAAGTTAGGGATTTGAACTAAATTGGGAAGCGGAATAAAAAAAAACTCTTTGTTAAAATCGGCAAAATATACTGAGACAAAATTAAATTTTACTGGATTTAATAAAATTAGCTTAAGAAAAAATTCTTAGGTATATCGACCACTGCTTTGAAGAGTTTTTTTTTAAGTAAAATCTTGCAAAATTGAAGGAACAAAATTTAAATATTTAATTTAAAAATAGTTTATTCAAAATCACCCTACCAATATTGAAATGTTCATGGTTTCATTTTATACTTACGTATTATCATTGAAAACTAAATTAAAAGAATCGCTTTTATGTAAATCCAGATATAAAAACAGTTAAACGAAATTGTCTCATTTTTTTCTATTTAAAACCACCACAAAAGCTTTCTTATGTATGTTGAATTAACAATTTAATATTTCTATTAAAATGGTATTCAATATGGTAAAATAAAACGATTTAAAAACTCAAAAGTTGGAGTATAATTAAATATAGCATTTACAGTCAAAGATAACAATAAAATTACTACTTAAAAGAACTTTATTGTGCACCTTAACGTAGTCTTTTTCATAATGTTCGGTCAGAGTTTACGAGTATTAAATAACATGAGCGCAAAAGCTTTTTCAGTCTTAGCGAGGAAAAATGAAAGAAAATTTATTTTTACATACCCATACGTTTCAATACCAGAAATAGTACGAAAGAAATTAATGTGTCTGAGAAGACGTATTTAATTTTTATGATGTATTAACTTCAGGTTGGTTTTAAAAATTACATTCAAAAATTTAATGTCACAAAAAACACGTAACTACCTTTCTCTATCTTGGGCGTTTCGTAATTTAATTAAAATATAAAATAATAGAGTAAGATTAAATAACATTTTCAGTATTTATGAAACACATTGAACGATAGTTTTATTTTACATTTAAATAAAGCAAATGCGATTGTGTTAGTATTCAAATCGGAACTAGTTAGTGAATTGTTCAAATTCAAACTAATTGATCAAATTTCAAAAATGTTTACTTAATTTGACGAAACATTAAAAATTATTTGCTAGTATGAAAACATAATTGCTTGTGAATTCAGATAGAGAAAATGTTCAATGCACATCAATTATAATTTTTTCGATCACGCTTCCTGCTATATTTCATTGAATGCTTTATTTTCCGGTGAAATTTGAGTTTGTTTTCTATGTGGCTGATTTATTATGGTTTTGCTAATAATAGGTATGTTGTTTTATATCAATAACTCCAAATTACCAAAATTAGATTTTCTTCAATGAGATTTGCTCATTGGGTCGGTATTTGAATATAAATTATTAGAGTAATTAAAAATTCATTGTGAAAAGATAAAGTAATTAATTTCATATGGAGTTAGAGAGCAAAGGTCGTGTGACTGTTCCATAATGTATTTATTTACCTGTCTAATGAATATTTTGTTCAATCAAATGTAAAATACATGAAAACACAATTAGTCAAATTGTGATTTTCATTCTGTAATTTAAAAGTAATTTTTAGTTTGGGAATTTGTTTGATTTTTGTTGAAACTTTTTTCCTGTTATTTTCCTAACTAAAAGTACCATTTTGTTTAATTTTACAAAACAAATAAAACTATATGAAATGTTACACGCAAGTTCTTGTGGACTTTTTAGAAGATAATGAGCTGCAATATTTAAAATTGTAATTTCAAAACTGACTTATTTTAATCTTTTGCAGTTGGGGTTGCACACCGGGAAATAAGACTGAATATATAATCTCAGCTAACTTGACAGAGGAAGAATTTCAAGAAAACCCGATTATTAATTGGGACGCAATACTATGGGTGAATCGTCCGGTCGAGTTATGGACCGTTCAAGTGATACTAGCTATGATTTCGCTCACAGAAGCTCTTCTACTAGCATATTTAGGATATAAGGTAAGCACATCTTTCAATCCACTTGCAAAAAAAATTGTGAAGGATTTTTATAAAAGAGTTTACGTCATGATTCCAAAAGTAATATTAAAATAAATCTCTGAATATAATTTAACCACTTGATTTATACAAGCACAATAACTTTCTATTTCATTTTAACTATTAAAATTAGATTAATTTACAAAAAAAAATATCAAATGGTATTTATTATATTTTTATTCATAATGATATCATCAGAGATTAGTTGCAACAATTTTGTTGCTGAGGAAATTGCAAGCATTGAATTAAAAAAAAAAACATATTTTATACAAACACAACATTTTCATACAAATACAACAGAAAGATTTTCTTAAGTAAGCATAATCGCTAGTCAAGTCCATTTAGTAGCGACTAGCGTGAACAAATATCAGAATTATGGTTCACGTTTTTAAACAAAAGATTCGCAATTCTACATGCATATTTTTTATGCCAGATTTCATAACTTTTTACTGAGCCAGTTTTGATAATTTTTTCATTTGGTTGAAATCTTTTTAAAGTTGGTCCTATTTTAATTTGAAGGCGTTAGGTATGAAATAAGTAGGTATTAATTCTTATTTGACTGATCCAAATTTAATATTTCCTTTTCTTTAACGTACAGCATACCTACTTTAAAAGTTGTTATATTATAATTTTAAAAAATTCACCCTGTAAGACTTAAAATAAAGAATGAAATAGACTTTTTGATTAGATGATCCAATTTTAATAACTTTTTTTTCTTTTAGGTAAAGAGAAGAAGGTCAAGTAGAATCTAAATTCTAAATTTTAACTTTTTAAAACAGGTTTAAAACAATAACAAAAAAGAAACAAAAATAAATAAAATAATGCAAAGTATTACTTTTGTACTTCATGATAACAGATAAAATATTGACAAAAATCGTTTTCTGATACTGATCCGAATGAATTATTAGATACAGATTACATCATATATTAACAATAAATAAATTTTTACTAACATAATTTTTTTTTCCAAAAAAACTAAACTGATTTTAAATAAGGAGGATTAAAATAAAATAAACGTTTTGGATATTTACTTAATTACCTACCACCAAGTTTAATTTTTTTGTAAAAAGTTTTTGTTTAAATAAAATTTTATTCGACATTTTTAATACATATGTTACATTTATCTTTAGTAGATACCTATAAAAAATATTTTAACATGATCAATTACAAAAACATCTTTTTGATTGGCAAGATTTCGAACTTTTAAGGTATCCATAAGAAGTTAAAAATATCTGAGTATTTATTAAATCTAAAGAAACAAATAATTTAACATTAATAGTAAGGCGATTTCAATAATATACCTTATCGTTGAAGCTTTTGATATTTCTTCGGCTGCTTAATATTTAAGTGATAAAATATTTACTTGTTTATTTGAGATGCAGTTAGTTACAGTAGATATTGTTTTTATAAATTACTAGTAGTTTAAAAACCGAATATTCCATTAATTTAAAAAATAACGATTGCTGGTTTTGTCTATAAATGTGTTCCTCGCATGCGAGACCGTTACTTCAATCGCTAGACCACAAAAGTATTATTGAAAACGTAATAAAACTTTAATACAAACCATCTCCTAACTGTCGATATGTATATTCATTTGCCTATTATTATTTCAACATTTTTATTAACATCATCAATATGTTTATAATTTATAACAAGAGAAATATGCTGAATTAAGTTCTAAAAATTTAATGACGCTTACCTACTTTATATGTTATACAACTATAATTTTATAAAAATAGAAAAAATAACCTAAAATACTTAGTGGCGTAGTGACTAGATCGTCGATATTCTAGTTTCTAGCGTCAAATCGTAATCGAAAGTACTATCTTCCGTAAAAGCTGAGTATGTTTAACTTTGATACAACAACATTTACTTATCTGTCTGAAGAGGAATGTTTACTAATTATATATCAAGTTTGAAAAAATGTCAAATAAAGCTTCAAATTATAACGTTAAAAATTTTTAACAAAAAAAAAAAAAATCAAGAAAATGAATAGATATTGCCTTCTATATAAGTATAAATAGTTTTATTACTTAACTATAAAGTAACTCAAAATACTAACTTGGTGTTTCCAATTTTCTAAATTTTTAATTTTAAAATAGTTTTTTCATAACTTTTATTTTTGTTTAAACTCTTTCTGCCAGACTAAAACTCACTTCATCTAAAAATGACGTTCAGGTATTAACAAAAATATAATTAGTACTATCAGTACCGTACACAGCCAATGCCTTTTTCTAATAAATGTTTCAACTTTTTAAATTATAAAATCGTTGAACGTTCACCAACAACTAAATTAAATCTCTTCAGTTTAAAAAAATACAAATATTAATTGTTTTTTTTTTAATTCAATTGAACAAGTTTATTTTCTACATATTCACTTAATCACATTTATTATTCAATGGTGAACAACTGATTGTTTTGTTGCCATACTGATATTTTAAAACTTTTGACTCTTAAAATATGATTGACGTAAAAGGTTTTTTTTTGCTTTTTTTAGGTGAAAAGATAACAAAGATTTTTTTGGAGATAAAAATCGATTCTCTATTACCATTAAATATTACCAAATTTAACTTTACAGTCATTAGAACGAATTGAGTAAAAAGCTTTGAATATATTTCTTTCAATTTATATATTTTCCATTCGATTTTAGATTTTTAAGGTAATTTCCAATTTTTAACTAAATGACACAATTTTTTTTCACTTTATTCAGAATAATCGAAATGGAACATTCATTTCAATTGAAAATCCTTCAATCTGTTACGGATGATGAAAACTCTTTATTCACAATTTGATTAAATTTAAAAGCTTATCACGACGTAAACGTTACCTACGTTATTTATGTGAAAATCATTCAAGGCTTTTATTTTTTAATGCTCATCTTAAATTGAGCAAATTTTTATTGAATTGAAAAATCTTTAAGATGTAATTGTTCGTTCTTAAGCATATCGAGGATTTATTTTTTATTTTTTTTTGAAAATTGGAGCTTATTTTTATTCAAGTGAAAAATATTTCAACTTTTTGTTAGTATTATATTGAATCAACTTTCGTTGTTTCACACGTTTTAATAATCGATTTGTGTAAAATTCAATTTACAGTTTTATAGATTGGACGGAAGAGAAATGTGTTTCGTTTATTTGATAGTTTTATGTGGAGATGGAAGAGAAGACAGAGAAGGTTTTTTACAGGATAAAAATGGTTTTACAAAATATATTTTCCTTGAAAATTACTATGCTTACAATGTTTTACAAAGTGCACATATGGAGAGACGCCTTGCTCAGTTCTATTCATGTCGTGACGGAAAATTGCATTTGTGTCAGGTTTTACGGATTTTGATCGGATTAAATAGGTGATTTAAATCTTATCTTGTGCCTTAAATAATGTTTGTAGGAAACATTTTGCTACTTTTATTACATATTTTGTCAAAGGAAATTTTTTAAAGTTAAAAAAATATAAAGTTAGTGGTTATTTTAATCTATGTTTATATTAAAACGTTAAAAAATTTCAACTTTGAATTTTTATCTCACCAACTAAATATAATTATTGATACGGTTTTATATAAACTTTAAGACTCATTTCTAATCTTATGTACAAATATGACTAAGTATATGGTCTTATAACTTTTATTTACCTTTTTAATTACTATACCCTAAGTTCTTTGAATTGTGAAAGTCCATGGAATAATTGTATTAAGATAATACAAAATTTGACTAGTCGCTAATGACTTCTAATCGCCGTTGAAGCAACTCTAAGCAAATAAAATTTTAAAAATATTAATTTAGTAAAAATGTTATTTTTTTTCTTTTGATGTACATAATTTAATGTCAAACTATATTACTTACATACTAGAAAGGGGATTTGCTGTAGGATTTTACTAGAGTCTAAACGGTATTGAATTTTGGGTTTTTTTATTGAAAGAAAATTTACAACGGCTTAATAAAAATAAGTTTGTTATTTAGACTTAGATTACTTGCTTCATGTAGTTTAAGTCAATTAATAGTCAATTAAAATCACACAATAATCAATTATTTTAATTACTTCACTTTCATCACTCTCTAGTATGCAATAACGGATGAATTATTATTGTTTCATGTTGATTTACTATTAAATGTCGACGAATTGTTCAATAAACGATTTATTCCCTCTTATACACTAATTTTTTGATTATAAAACATCCTAGAGACTTCGATCGTTACTTTTCCACATTAGAATATCGGTTATTTATTATGGAACATTCGAGAATGTTCTATCTCTTTTTACAATTAGCACTTTTTTCGTGTATGATCTATATTTTTTTAACAAAGTGGTGCCAAATAATAATATGTCGGCGTTTGTACTCTTCTTGATATTATACGGCATTTGTTTTTAAAATTTTCCTTTTTTGATGCCTCATTTGGAGCTTCTACGAGTAGGGCGTTCTGTAAGATGATAATTTCAAGTTTCAACGTTATAACTATATACCTGATAAACTACGATTTCAAATTTAATTACATAATAAAAATTATGAAGTTAAATTCTTAGAATTCCATTTAACTTACCGCATTACCAATAGTTTTCAAAAATCATACATTTTTGTGAAGTTTTCCGTAAAATTAACGTATTGACATATTGGAAAAGCAAATTAAATTACTAAAAGCAGTTTAAAATACCGAATGTGCAATTAAAACAAAATAATATTAAAGTTACGGTTGCGAGAATCGTCCCCTAAACTTCTCGCGTGTGAGATCATCACTTTAATCGCTGGACCAAAAATATAATTTTAAAAATCTAACAAAACATTAAAATAACTCGTTTTCTAACTGTCGACATACAAACATTGCCTTTTATTATTATAATGATTTTTATAATAACCATTCAATTCCAAGCACGATTTTACTTCCAATAGCGACCTGTATAATATACACAACTAAGTAAACGCGCCTGGGTCATCGGCGTTAATTGACCCATAGGCTATACTATTTAAGGTTTAGTGTAATATAAGTATAGTATAAAGTGACGTTTTACTATCATATATTACTTTTATTCCAAATTTGATCAAAGTAAAGTAGGCTCAAGCACTCAAAAGAAAATAACTTTCTCACAGTTAAAATTTTTCTACCTTTTAACACAATTTGAAAAGAAAACTAAGAAATTAACAACTTTTCTAACAATTTTTGTGTTTATAAAATTAAAAATTATAGTTTGTTTTTTAAGTAAAATATTCATATATTTAAGTAATTTAGTATTTGGATTTCAATTACAAAATGTTATCAATATAATATAATTGAGAGACAAGACATAACGAAGTCAGTAGAGTTAGTTTTTTTTTTAAGTTTCTTTCTCTTTCTTGTTTTCTTTCAATATTCCTATTCTTCAATATTCCTCCCTTACTTGGTTCACTTAATTTCACCAATCACTGTTGGCTATCAGTTAGCATTAGAAAATTTATTAGAAAATTAGCAAGCGAAAAAGTGGCCTGGTTGCTTTTTCATTGCGTTATGGTCTCCACGATTTTCCTCTCTCCAATAAAAGAACTTTGTTTCAATAGCATATAAGCAATAAAGTATAGAAGATTAAAAAAAAAAATAGAAAAAGTCTACTTTAAAAAATATATACCTACCACTTCTTGAACTTATTTAATTCAAAAATAAAAGACTAGCCTGGTAGTCAAATACAATTATGAAACATCTAAAAATACGCTTCCATTTTAAAACGTTCTAAACGTTTACATAAAAAGTAAAACTTGAATAGGTACTCTACTTTTACCTTAATAAAGTATTCAAAAGTAGAAAACAAATGTTATTTGCGAAATAATCACATTTAAATCAATTACAGCTAAATTTGTCTGCAAAGACAAAAATAGAATCAAAATCGATCCTTATCTTCCTAATACATTCTTAATACTTATTTAATAATAAGCCATGAATCCCCTTGCTCCTTCCACGTTCCATAAATCTCCCAATTTTAGCGTTTTCATTCACATGCATCAGGGCAATCAATAAAAAATAATAAACGATACTACAGAGCTAACAACGAATTGAAAAGCACTCCAAATTGTCCGTATATCGAACAAGAAAAAAATAGTATATAGGTCAAACCTACCTAATATTATATTACGTAAATATAGTTCGTCTATTTAGTTAAAGCGTATATACTCGTATGTATACGTCAAAGAGAATCAATTTCATAATAATAAACACGTTTTGTTCTTTGGTATTATTACGATTAGAAACGAAAAACGGTAGGTATAAAGGTTTGTAAAGGGGTTGCGTGTCGGATATTGTAACTAAAAACCTCCCAACCCTTTATGCTTTAATGGCGCCAGTGGCAGTAACAGCGACCACACTTGTTACATCCAACATATCCAAACGGCTCATTACAATTTCTATATTTGTTATGTGGATGAATTTAATTCAGTGACACATGCATGGAAATTAAATGAATTTCATGCAAACAGATCGACAAGGGTATTTTTCAAAATATTTACTTAATAATTAGCTATCCGCATAATAGCGAAGTAATTATAATATTATGAAACAACGACACAACCGTTTTTCAACAAACACATTCTCATAACGAAATGACATTGTGCTCTCGTGAAATGGGAGCAATGGATTAAATAATGGCTGGCTTAACGCTACTCGAACTTATCGTTAAGTTACTTTGTAGAGCTTCTAAAATGAAAAACTAGCTTTTATTTAGTATGAACCACCACAGTGGCTTTGGCCGTAAATGAAGTTGCGGTTGTAAATCTTTTTTAACCGTGTCACTCAGTGTCATTCTGTGGTGTCGATTGAAACGTCCGGGAAATTCATTTTGAAAGTAATTTTCGAAGCTTAACCAAAGTGACAAGCCGTACCAATGAAAACACAGTAGCAAATAAAAGAAATTTATGTGGAACAATGACCTTTTAATAGATCTCAAAAATTTAATTTCTTCGGCACGTATCAACTTGCGTAAAACTTGATACGATATTTTTCCCAGAAATTACTTTTATTTTCAACAGTTAGTTTTTATTTAATTTCTACTTTATTTTTAATATTTTCAGTAATTAAAAAGTAGCTAATATTATAATTAAATAAGTATACAACACGAAACATAACTATTAGAATGTAAATCACCTACTTTAAAATATGATATTATTTATTTTCAAGTCCAAAAATAAAAATGCATTTTCATTTTTTATGTTACTCGTATATAAATATTGTTAATTACTTACAACTTTGAATAAAATAAAAACAATTTCATGGGTATAATAGGTAGTTATTTACTTCTAACTCTTAACTTTTAGAATACAACACACAAACCAGACTTTAATTATTGATCAAGCATTTTCTTCGATGTTTTTGAAAACTCTAAATAAGTCGATCAATCTTTGCTAAGAAAGTCTAATAAAGTTTTTACTCGCTTGTTTGTTATCAATTTCTACAACTTAATTTTTAAACAACTCTGTTTTACTTTATGGTCTCTAACGATATCAATTGATATTTATGAAAATTTAAACATTTTTTAACTTAAAGCTAAAAAATAAGTCTTTTTCCAGCTTTAATTCAGCTTTTTATATAAGTACAGTTTGAAGATTTCAATTGTTATTGTAGATTGGTTTGACTTTTCTATTTCGGTATTTTAGAGTAATGGGTAATGTGTTTTCTCCATGCAATTTCTTCAGAAAATTTTTAGCCACTTCTTAGTAGTTGGTATCTAATTCTTTGTCTTAAGAATATCATACAGCACATTTATCAAATAAATATGGATTTTTATAGTCAATTCAATCTTTGATCAGTTTAATAGCATCTTTCTTTGTAAAAGTTTTTCAATTTTAGTTAGTATAGATATAGGATTAAATAAGTATGTGTGTTTCTGACATATTGCATACAAAGCTTATCAAGTAATCACAAATTCCATTGTGCCATATTCAATAGGGTCTAGTTTTCAGAATCCTAAAGTTCAACAAATTCAGAAAACCTTGACGTGTCTTGATGAGTCAATCAAAATCGGTACTCAAATTAATTATTAGTAAGACTTATTGTTGGTTTTGTAATTTGTTCAAATGTGATATAAGTAATTCATATGAAAAGTCAGCTTTTATCTGCAGACATTTTGTACTGAATTTTAGTTTAATATTTTCTCAATTGATTTTCTGTCTACACTTATTTATTGATTCATGTATTTTTAGTGCTAAAAATTGATTTAAGTAAAAGATTTTTTTGCGAGTCAATCATAACTTATATTGTTTGTTGGCGCTTTCCATAGAATAGCCACAAAACTGTTGTATTCAGGAATATAATACAAGTTGAAAATAAGATTTTGCGATTTGAGATTACTCAAAGGTCAGCTGTGATAAAATAGGAAAATATTTTCTTGGGTAAAAGTTATGCGTATTGATGAAAGATACACCTATTAGATCACACAGTTTTCTCCAAAGTGTTTCATCAATTATATGATAAAACAAGTAAATCTGTATTTTTTCAAATCAAAATCTCTTTAATTTTTTACAGCTTTGAGATCCATGTATTGTCATTGTATAAATTAAATAGATCACAAAAAAATTCAGTCATGTACAAATTGTCAGCATAAAAGGTTTGTTTATAACCAATCTTTATAATATATAGTAGCCTTCAATGGTAAACATTGTAACAATACGAGTAATTAATCATTGTTATTTTTTTAAAATTATTCTTTTAAACCACGATTATTTGTATGGTATAACGGTTGAGAATGGGAGATAATAATTTTATTTACTTCATACAACAATAAAAAGCAATAATTTAATTTGAAACCTAGATTTTATCGTTTATCTTAAATCAAATAATTTGTCAGAAGCTTAAAATAAAATAAATTTAATAATTTTAATGTTTTTTTCTTTTATTTCAAGTTTATACTGCACATTTAAATAGTTTAACGTACATTTAACTAATAGTATCTAGTCATAGACATAAGCACTGTTATAAATTACAAGCCATCATTGCTTTATGAACATTTATATACCTATGAAAATGTTTTCCATAATATGTATAAACTTAACAATGAAAAATGCTACAATGATACAATGGCACAAAAGTTCATATAATTATTGTGGTAATACATTATGAAATCAACCTTGTATTAAAAAGCTTGTTAATATTTGTTCTCATTAAAATAAATAATTAAAAATTAACCCAAATTGTGAGTAAAAAATTTACACATTATAATATTTTATCAAAACATTGGACACTTGGAATATAAAATGTAATGTTATTACGTATTACGTATAAATACCAGTTGACTTGGTTTTGATCTAATAGTTTGTATATTAACAATTTTTTTTTAATTCGAAGTAATATTATTGTTATAAATTAATATTTCATTAACTTTAAACACTATTTTAAGACGTCAATATTTTTTCGAGACTGTATCCAAATGTATTAAACGTGTATTTCACACGTGTATGTACACTAAAAGTTTTTACTCTAATTCTGAATCTTCTTAAATGCTTATAAAAATGCAAAAGTTTGAGTCTTTCTCACTTAATCACACCAGAACAACTGAACAGATCTGGAAAAAATTTAGCACAAAAATAAACTACAGTTTGCAATAGCACAAAGATTTCAATGATATTTAGTATAAAAGGAGCTTATTTTTAGAAAAACACAAAGATTGTTAATGTATGGTTCTTGTAGGAAACCATAAAACGATTCCAATCTTAATTGTTTCTCACAAAAGAAGAAACTAACAATTCAGCTTGATTGTTTGTGTAAGGTTACATAATAGACCGCAAATCACATGTGTTGATTTTTACCCCGGAAAAATGTATGGTTCCTGCAGAATAACTTTAAATAGAAAAATTTGTTTATTGGTTTCTTAACAAGAGACAAATAGTTAATTAACATGGCTCATAATTCTGGCTCATAAATTTCTTATATTACTCGTATCTTTTATCTTGAGAAAGGAGAAGGTCTGCCAGTAAAATATATTTAGTATGATCCTTAATTTTTTTCATGGTTTCTCATAAGTACAAAACATGTTTTTCTTTACATAGTAAGATGTAAGATGTAAGTAGTAAGATGTAAAAGATAATCATCATGCTTGTGAGAAGAAGAAATTGTAAGGTATGCGTTTCTATAATTAAACAACGGATTTAAAATATTTTTTTTTACTTATTAACTATGCTCGTAGTAAACTATTACGGTGAGAGTAGTATTGACAATACATAATATGACTCTCAACTCAAAGAGTTAAAAGAACAGTCGCCGTACTAAAAAAGAAAGATTTTACGTACGTAGATTTTGTGTACGTATAGTTAAATCAAAAACATGGGTCTAAAAACAATTTAAACAAAAACAGCATAAAATGTTTGAAATACAGGCATAACCATAACCAGACATTATAAATAGTTTACAACGTATCACTTTAACCGTAAAATTATTATAACATTTAACTACGATACGTTACAATTTTTCAACAGTAATTTTTTTACTTTCAGGGTAATATTTGGCAACAAGTTCTCTCGTTTCACTTCGTTTTGGAGTTAGTTAACACAATCCCATTTGCTTTAACGGTAAGTGTTGCACAAATAACTATTTTTTTCTTTGTTCACAACAACAAAAAAATTGTTACAGTTACTATGGCCTCCATTAAGAAACTTATTTATACCAGTATTCTTAAATTGCTGGTTGGCAAAACATTCCCTGGAGAATATGTTCGTGAGTATTCACTATAATTTTACGCAGATAATAATTTCAGTCTCCCAACTAATTGTTTTATCATTTCCTAGAACGATTTACATCGTGCAATGCAGAAATCCCAATCAGCACTATCCCAGCAATTGATGATTCTGTCAGCTACACTCTTATGTCTCGTCTTTACCAGGTACTATTCAACATCTATTCCGATCATTTTGATCGATTTTAATAACAGCCCTTCAATCACAAACCTGTATTGTTTCTCCACCCGCAAATTTCCGCAACAATGCCCTCAATTTATTAATGGAGAGTGTGTATCCTCGATATTTATTCTGTAAATGAAAACACGATCAAGTGTCATTATCGTCTCATTCTACTAGAATGCTTTCAAATGTTATCTTTTTCTTAAAAATGAAAAATGTTTTCTTTCAATGATAAGCGATAATTTTCTTACTTAATGCTCCTTTTAATAATAAATTAAAAAGTTTAAATATGTTTTTTTTGTTTTTTTTATGGCATATGCTTATAACGCCTAATTACGCCTTTTTAGAATTGTATTACCAAATTAAATAAATAAATAAATAATAAAAAATTTTCATTTTATACAACTTGGGAAATAACGCTTACTTATTTGTTGAAATAAATGAAAAAAAAAACCAAGTAACAAATATTAACTAATGATGACCTTTCAACTTTATTTAATTCAATGAAATTTCTTAAGGTGTCTTGAAGTTATTGGTGCACCGGGAGTCACCGCTCGTATTGTTTCATCGTAACATAGCCAGCTCTCGTATATATTATATATCGTAGTTCTAGAGAGCTTTTAGCGATGTCTTCTATAATTAAACGTACCTTTAATGTTAATTGACTTTAAGTTGTTATCTCACTTGCGATGCATATTATATTAAATTAATTTTTCCTTTTTTGCAAGTTAGCAACAGTTTATTAAAGTATTTTGCTCAAGCTTCACTTAAATACCTTAATATCTTCTAAGATAATTAAATTATAAGAAGCTGCTTTGGTAAAGTTTTATTTTAAAAAATTGTTGTATATAAAAAATGTTTCTCATTTACTTACTTACCCTTGTTTAAAAAGATAATTGTTCTTAAAAATTAGTTATATTACAAAGTGTAAAATTTCAACGAAAAATTGACAAAAAATATTTTTAATCTCTTTTATAAAATAGCATTGACCTCATTAAGGTGACACTAAATTGCATTTTTGAAGCTCTGATTCATATAACGTTAATTATGAACCTTTGATATTCGCACAAACTTTGCCTAGTTCTACTAGTTGAAAACATTGAGGGCAAAGCATAAAACGTTTAGGGTTCAGCTCTCATTAAAAATTTATGTGACATCACTTGAACTTTTTAATGAAGTTCTTGATTTTTTAAGTGTGAATAGAATAAAAATTTTTCTTCATCAATTTGAAATTTAATTTTTCAGTGTTTGCGGCATTCAACATTTTCAGAGAGCGGGTCATCGACATTTGAATCTGTTCCAGTCAACATATTATGTAGTTGTCACATTTTCCACGGTTGGATACGGCGATTTTGTTCCAGACATTTGGCCATCGCAGCTATATATGGTTATTATGATATGTGTCGCTTTGATCGTCCTTCCAACTCAAGTAAGTTAATCAACTAAAATACCTCAACAAAAACCAAATGATAATAATTTTAACCGAAGCAACATTTTTCAAATATTTAAAATTTCCATTTTTTGTCAAACGTTTTTAAATCAGATTCAACATCATTAAAATTATTTATTTTGCACAGTATTTTAAATAAAAACAACTTTTCTTAACGTTGTAAATCGACTTTTCTAAATTAAACGTTGAGCTCATTTTTTTAATTGCTTGTTGATTTTCTCGTTGATTGCACATTAAAGACGCCCTAATGTTTTTTGTTCTTGTTAAAAATCGTCGTAATGATCTGTCGTATTTTCCCATTAATTTTGGCCTTAAACAAACGAATTAAATGTAGATATCTTCTACATCAGTCGTAATAATTCTGATCTCCAGTTATAAAAGATTTTTTCCTCGTTTAAAAAAAGCTTCAATGCGCTTAAATTTTTCTTTCTTATTTGCATACCTACGTATAGCAGATTTTTTACAAGTAATTTAATCGGGAATGAAGTTCTCTTGTCTGTAAAAATTATCATAAAGTTTCACTTTGAATAACGGAGGTATCATTAAAATATATCTGCATGTTTAGAAAAGCTTTAGTTAAAGTTATTCTTCAATTTTTTTACATAAAATATTCCCATTGGGAATCATTTACAGCGCTTAAATTTGGTTGAAATTGTCACTGTTACTAAATTTTATTTAGGAAAATAAAAAAGAAAATAGTTTTTTTTTGTATTTTCACACTTCCAAATATGATAATTTTTAAAAATAATTTTATAAAAAAAAAACAGAACCATCTATTTAATAATTAAAAATTCGTTTGTATATTGATTGGTTTTAAGTGTGCTTTTTTTACTACAAAATTTTCTTTTCAAAAATGCAATTGAAATAAATTTTTTTAAAATTCAATCATTTACGATAAATAAAGAAAATGCATTTATCATTCATTCATTCATATTGCTAGATTTACATATTATGTGCATTGTGCAATGTACATTACAAAGATTTTGCATGAGCTACATTGTAACTACATGCATTTTGTGTTGTGTTTTATTCGAAGTATGACTATGAGATATACCATAACCAAACTGGTCCTCAAAATTTTTTTAATAATACTATCTTAAAATTTAATCAATGCGCTTTTTCATTTGCGTTTTTTTTATATTCTTTCAAGGTTTTTTTTCCCAATTTTCGATGTTTACAAGAGCATTGAAGTTTTTTTTTTTGTTAGTTTGTTAATTGCTTATTTATTTGTTTCAAAAAATTCACGAAGATCCTCGAAAAATGATGTTTTACCTGGCCTTCAAAACACAATTTATTTTTATTTAAATCCAAATAATTTAAACTGCTTTAAATTTTAATTTAGTCAACGAAGTTTCTTTTGCTCTTGATAACATTAAACTTTCTCGTTAATAACACAATATTAAAGATCATAAGTAAAAAATGTAGATTTATTTCATTCAAATTATCACTCTTTCTTAGAAGTTCGGGTCATTTATTATATTCAGCAACATATAATTCAATCAAAAAATTTGGCAATTAGCAAAACGTAAAGTTTAATGTTCAAAAGTGACAAATATGTACTTTATCTATAGCTACAAAAATGTTATTATTTAACAGCTAAACCTCGTATGGTTCACCGACAAAATTAAGAAACACATATGCGCGCCGACAAAATCGCGAGTTCTATTTACACATCGGTTGACCATTTTAATCGCTAATAAACTTAACGGAACAAACCATTAATTGAATATAAAATTTTTGTTCCATTTAACATTTTTTGTACGTTATTGCGACGTCAAAAAAACTGTACGTTATTACTTTGTGACGCATATCTACCCTTAAGTAAGTTGTGGGTATTTTTTAAAATAGATCAAGTACTAGTGTTACTGTTTGAGGTTAGTACAATAAATCACAAGTTTATATCTGGTACACAAACTCACTGGTTCAGGAACGGTCACAGATTATCTGGGACGCAATTTTGCCATTTATGCACGGAAATATACATTATGTACGTGTTATCTGTTAAATGGAACGAACCTATAGAAGAGTCACTAACGTTCAGACAATCAACAAATACACTTCCTGCAATCAACCTCAAAAAATATCAAAACATATTATCGAAATGTTTCCCTCATAATATGCAGGGTGTACAATTAAGAATTACTATATTTTCAGGCCATTTATTTCATGCCACCTACTAATGATATCTAGATAAGATAATAATGATCAGTGAGCTTAAAGCCCAAGCAAAGCAGTTTTAATCAAATATTAAGTTACTTTTTAGTTTCGCGATCACTTTTTTACTTGACGTAATTTTCAAGCTACTTGACTTTTCGACTTAAAATCAAATCAAACTTAAGTGAAAGGTAATGTTTAAATACCAAATCGTCAAACATTGTCGTAATGCAATTGTGCTATACGAGGGTGCATATCGTTTAGTGGCTGGGCGCTTATATTTTTAAATTAAAAAATAAATCAGTTTCGTAAGTTATTTCAAAAAATTCATTTTATGATATAGCCAATTATTTGACTTGAGGAATCCTTATTCGGGACACCGTAATCAATACCAGAACTGAGCTTCTAATTTAAAAAAATGAATCTATGTACTTCGAAGAAACTTAACAGTAATTGACACGACACTAACGAGTGTCGGCCAAACTGAACTAACGATTAATTTTTGACCGAAACCAAAACTGTAACCGAAACTAATATTTTTGGTCCAAACTGGTTGTAATCAAAACAAGCCTTTCTTATGGCTTTTTTATTACTTTATGTACTTTATGTAATTTATGTTTGATAAAAATTTCAAATGTTTACTCTTATCGTTAAAATTTTTATGATTTAAACTACTATGCATTCGTATTATCATCGCTTTTGTCTGAACGATTTCAACGTTGCATTTTTATTAATTCTATAGATTTGTTCCAATAATCATACTATGGCGATGCACAAACATTGACCAACTAGAATCGGTTAGCATATGTTTAGATTCGACCATAATAAAGTGGCAAGTTCGCTTGAGTTGCAAACTCATCCGCTCAAGGCAGTGCAGAAGCATCGCCAAAACAGTCAGGAACGAGTTTTAAGCGGTCGTTAGTACTCGTACATGAAAATGTTCGAAAATGGCCGTGCTGGATGGTCGCTTGGAACGAACCTATAAGCTATAATGGCACGAATATGTATCTATGTATATCGCTTTTTACGGAATCCTATCTAAATTAATATATACACATACATATATATATATATATATATATATATATTTATATATACCTAAATAATTTAAAATTAATATAATAAACTAGGTATTTGCGTTTCAAAATAATAAAATAACAACGAAATATGAAAGAATAGTAAGGTTTTGTTACGAACCACACACATACTTCCATACAAAAGGACTCACACATTTTCTTTTCTTTTATTTATCCTCTTTTGTTATCTGCAATTTAATAATAAGCTAGTGATATATATAAATAAGTTCTTTAAACAAGCAATGCTTTTATTTCTTATTTTTTCCGTATTGTTTCTTATTCAGTTCTGATCTTTAAATATATAAGAATCTGAATTATGTCAAATTCTTTTACATTACAGTTCGAACAACTGGCTTTTACATGGATGGAACGACAGAAATTAGGAGGGTCTTATTCTTCGCATCGAGCTCAATCGGAAAAGCACGTGGTGGTTTGTAGTACTACATTACATGCTGACACAATTATGGATTTCCTCAATGAATTTTACGCTCATCCATTATTACAAGACTATTACGTGGTGCTTCTTTCACCGATGGAATTGGATACAACAATGCGAATGATTCTGCAAGTGCCGATCTGGGCGCAACGAGTTATTTACATTCAAGGTTCATGCTTGAAAGACGGCGACTTGGCACGGGCAAGAATGAATGAAGCAGAGGCTTGTTTCGTATTAGCGGCTCGAAACTACGCTGATAAAACAGCTGCGGTTAGTTTAGTTTCCTATATACGAGTATTACAAAAGTTTTCTATCGATTTTACAACGTTGATAAATTTTGCGTGTGGAAAAAATGACATTTCAATAAACCTTATTTGAATTCATTTCCTGATAACGTTTCCTTTGTAAAAGTGCCTGTTTGACTGAATTAGAATTATTTAGATTGAATTTAGTTCAAGGATATATAAAACTAGCTGTACCTTTAAATAAGTAACCTTGATGTGCAATTGGTTGATTTGACATAATCAAAGTTAATAGTTAAAGAAGAAGATTTTCTTCAAAACAAAAAATTAACTATGCAATAAATACTTCCAATTGTTTGACTACGTTAACTATACCTATAAAAATAAAAATTAACGTTGTAATAGCTTACGCCATCTTATATGACGGTAAAATAAAAGGTAGAAGTTATTTTTTTTTTCAAATTTTGGGAAACGTTCGACAGTCATGAAAATCCAACCATAAGAGAAAATTTGGTTGGTTTGCCTCCACCTCGAAATCAGAGGCGGTTAAAGAGAAAGAGGCACAACGATTTATTAATTATTTGAAAAAAAAAAAAAAAAAAAAAAAAAAAAATAAATAAAATTAAATTACAAAATATAAAAAGAATCTAAAGGACCATCAATGGATGGAAACCTTAGTCAGGTGGCATGTTAATCTGGCTATATGCCAGCTCTAAGACATATTGGCCTAACCATAAAGCCAGAGGGGCAAAAAGGTTTTATCATTTAAAAAAAAAAAAAAAAAAAAAAAATTAGAGCACCGTTACTATTATGTTTGATGACCCCAGTCAGATTCTGTTATCTAATGTAGTTTACAGTAACTAAAATATTCCAGCCTATTATTAAAGCCAACCAAAAGGCTATGACATACCACCCATATGACAATATAATTTGAATTAAACTAAATTTAAATAAAAACAGAAGGAAATAAGACCTCAAAAATCTTTTATTCACATGAAGCAAGCAAAACCAAATAAGTTGAAATTTTAGTTAAAGTTAGTAGACTCCAAATACTTTTTGGTTTTAAATAAAAAGAGAAAAAATGGACATTCTGCTTAAAAAAACATTGACTTAATAAAAGCATAATAAAAGTATTTTCTTCAAAATCAAAGCCAAAAATGTAACTTTTAAATAGTTCAAACTCTAAAGCCTCGTCAGACATAGTAAAGATAAAATTAATATATTTATAAAGAAAAATGGATAGTATTTATAAAGCCGTTTTTAGTAAATGACATTAACTCGTTTAAAGATTTATTCTTTCAGCTTTATATACAGTAGAATCCGTTTAAAGTGACCAGAAGTTTGGTTCTTAGGTATATAAAATTCCTTATAATGTGGTTCGGGTATAATGATATCAGTTATAGTGACGTTGAGCTTATTATAACTTATTTTAAGAAAGTATGCTGGATTATAGTGGCCGATATGATTCATAACACTTTCGCTCGTTTTTGCAACCCAGCCCCCCTTTCCCCGTGGCGACGGTTGGTGCATGGCTCGTTTTTGTTAGAAGTTTTTAGTTTTAGCGCTAAGCATTTTAAGCTTATGCACAGAATGGCATCGCAACGTCGCAACGTAAAGCATTTGTTATTGAAAAATGAATAATATTGACACTAGAAAATGGAGAACCACACTCATCCTTCGTAAAGAAGGTTGAGGTTTGTCGTTCGACAATATAAATGATTTTTTAGAACAAGAATTAGATTAAGGAATCATTCAGTTCAAATATTTTGTAACAGAAGAGGTTTCAAAAATCATGACAGGAAAACGTTGATCAAGCATTAAATCATGAGAAATAACATAGTACGTATTAGCGTCCGTATGTTACAAAAAATCCAAAAGGCCAATATTCTTGCCTCGCGTTTAACGTTTTACTATCCTTAACTTCAATTGTTTGTGATTCAAGGAATTGAATGTTTAGAAGATAATTACAATTTATAGATTTCCTCTCTTTCAAAGTAAATATCGAAAAACACCAAATGGTTTTTTTTATCTTTAAAAATATATTATATATTGTCCGTTTAGTATAACATGTTTGTTACCTCCATTCGGTGTCATTATAAGTGGATTCTACTGTATTAGTAAAGATGCAGTGTATTCAAAAAAGAAAGAAAATTTTTATTTTAAATTTTAAACTTTTATTAGGATGAACATACAATTCTGCGGTCATGGGCTGTGAAGGACTTCGCCCCCAACGTGCCTCAGTACGTGCAAATTTTCCGGCCCGAAAACAAGCTTCATGTCAAGTTTGCAGAGCATGTGGTTTGTGAGGATGAACTCAAGTACGCACTTCTGGCCAACAATTGTACTTGTCCGGGAGCTTCAACGCTTGTCACTCTTCTTCTACACACCTCTCGGGGGCAGTAAGTATCTCACAATTATCCTCAAATTATTTTCGAGTACATCAAAATTTCACTACTAGATTCATTTTTAAATTAGCCGAAATAAAAATAAAAATAACCCTCGACCTTTCGGTTAGCTTAAGTATTTTTTTTCGAATTCAACCCTTACATATTTGACCACAAAACAATTCACTTTCATTGGCCCGGCGAGGATTATCGTGTTATGTGTATGTTTGTGTTTTTATTTAGCCCCAAGATATCGATATATTTTGGACATGAGTCGTTTGAGAGTTCCACATTCACGTGGTATTTTCCTATAATTCAATGACCGTCTTTACAGAAGCGACGATGGAAAAACGAATATTGTTACGTTTTACGGCTAAATTTTCTCACCACTAACAGTCTTTGTTTATATTTTACCTTTGTTTTTCCAAGTTGTATCGAATGTAATTGACGTTACGACAAGAGAAAATACGAAATAAAATAAAGCATATGTAACAATAAAAATGTGCAATACATGTCGATTTTCTCATCGTTCGCCTTGCTTATAGAATTCAATATTTCTATACTTATAAAAACAAATCATTGTACTTGGCAAAATGTATATCATGTTAAATCTAACTCAACACAACATTTTATGGATTTTTCTCAAAATTTAAATAATCCTCTCTATTTTCTTCAAAAACCCATCGGTGAAACTCAAATAAATATATTTATTTTACTTGTAATCTCACATACACGTACGATATATCTATGTACTTGCATGTACCTATACATGTTTATTATAAACAGAGTACTCTCTAAAATAAACTTATCCTCGAATGTACGTTGACATTTTCACTTCAGTGAGAAAAATCTAGATTTTTAACATTTTCTTTCGATCGTCTCGTTTATATTCCACCACTTGAGAACGATGGTGTCGTAAAACTTGGAGTAGGAGAATTTACAATCAGACATGAGAATAAAACCACTTAAGACCCTCGTTGAATCGATAACAACAAAGATATTTTCCACCTTTCACTCTTTACAAATGAGGTCTTGTTGAACAAAATGTTTGTTTTGAGATTTCTGTCTATAAAATACGGAACTTTATAATTCGTTACTGAATTCCCTTATTGAAAAGAAAAAAAATATTATCTATATGTAAAATACTATGTTAATCCTTTTATGAGTCAATTTTGTTAAAAAGAAAGCTTCTTTGATCGTTTTTATATTTATTTTAATATTTATGACTGCTTTGCATTTAAAAGGTGCTTAATTGCCTTGAAAACTAAACAACGGAAAATTTTTACAGAGAAGGACAACAATCGCAGGAAGAGTGGCATCGATTGTACGGAAGATGTTCAGGAAATGAAATTTATCATATCACCTTAGGGGATAGTCGATTTTTCGGAGAATATGAAGGGAAAAGTTTCACATACGCAAGTTTTCATTCCCATCGAAAGTAAGTACTATTTTCTGTAAAAAAGTTTCATTTTAGTGGTCTTGTTTAGCGGATGTCGAAAGGGCGGAATATTCGACAGAAATAAATTTGCTGCGTTTATTAAAAAGGGAGTTAGTAGGTATTAGATTCATATAATATTAGGATTTGGTGGTTTTATACAACTAAAATACTTAGAGTAACCTTAAAAACAACACATATTTAAAAAAAAAATTAATGTTTAAGTTTCACAATACCGTAAGCAGATCACATTGCCAGTAACAGTTATATAAGTTTTACTATAATTATTGATAAAGCAATACTTAAAAATATCACATCTATAATTTAATGTCTAAGTTCCCGATACCCCGATATATATTATATAATGATAAAGAATATTTACGGCATCAAGTTAAATTGTATCGAAGATTTTTGTAGATTTTGATCTGACAACGGCAATAGATATACGAAATGTATATTTTTGTGCACTTTTATCTATTGATGTTCTATCTATTGATCGCCTACATCAACGATAAGTAATCGCAGTAATCGCGATTTTATTTATTTTTTTGTGTTTTTAAGTCGCTCTAACATCTAAGGTCATATCACGACTGTCTAAGCACAGAGAATTTATGTTGGTCAATTATATCTTAAGTCTAGAATTTTAAGTCTAGGATTCAACTGGGATCGAACCTAGAACCACTTGACGCATGAAACGGAGAGAGCAATTGCTCTAACTTTTATGCGCTTTTTATACTACTTATATTAACTATACTTTTAGTTTTGAACCCAAAAGGAAGGCCATTTCGCTTGTTAAAAATGATTTTAAAATTGCTTACTATTAAACCTAAATAAGTAGTGAAGTTTGACAGCTATATCTAATTGATCACTGGTAATGCAGCGTCTGTCCTCCCGGTTAGGAACGGCTACAAACAGCGTCTGTCTCAAATTGGGCGGCTAAAATAGGCTGGGTACCCTCTGCCTATGTGGAAAGAATACTACCTCATTATTGAGTTCCCAGGTAACACATGGTTATGTCTCACTTGGCAAATGATTCGGAAGGTAAAATTTCCTCACATTCGGATTTTCGGGGAAGGAAACTAATAAATCAGAAATGTAGAAATTTATTGAATATAAGTTTAATTTTTAAAAAAATTATTTTCTTAAGAAATTATTTCTAAACCTAAATACTATGTTGAGTTTTTTTAGTTTAGTTTGATCTCTTCGTGTTAAGTCGTCTACGTTAACATTATGAGTAATTGCAGTATGCGCGGTTTTAGCTTTGATATAGAAAGTCGAATAAAGAAAGCCACTTAACACCTTTTAGATGTCTATATAAAGTCTATATAAGAGTAAAGAAAAAAAACTAATTCAAGAGATGGCAATTTTTTAATATAAAGGGTATAAAATGAGATATTTCTGCATTAGAGAAATGAGCTAACAATTATTACAAATTTAATTGTCACGAATAAAGTAGAAATTTTTAGGTGTTGTTAGACCAGAAAATGTATAACATTGAATTATAGCTCAAAGAACGAGAGGAAGCAACAATCACGAACTAATCAAATTTTGCAATAAATACCCTTAAAAACAGCAATGCCGCTGTAAAATATTAACTTGTCATCAAAACTTGGCCAGATTTCGAATTATTCTTCCCTAGCAAGTAAACATTTTGCCTAAAAACAAGAGCCTACGAAACTGATTTTTAACTACAATCTACATTCAACCTTCTCATTGATTTAATACTATCTACTAGTTGACATGTGTGCAATCCCATGGGAAGATATCAAATACTTTAGGTTCAATTGTTTTCAAAAGCTCTTAACAAAGTCTAAAACTAGACAGCAGATACGACGAAATTTCTAGATTTACATAAATATATTCACAAGAGTATACTACCTGTAATATAAATAAGTGATGCTCAATTTAATTTAGAGATGAGTTCAATAGTCTACGCCCAAATGAAAGTGCGATTGAGTTTTATTTAAATCAATCAACCACTTAAAAATCATTGCACGAAATATTTTTTATTTATTTATTTTTCCAAACATTGCTTAAAAGCTAAAATTGTCTACTTTATGAAGCGCATAAGTTCTTACCCTAAGTGTTTAATATAAATATAAATGAATCATAAAATAGAATTTTAATATAAAAATTGCCAGCGTTTTATGATGTTTGTTATAAAACTATGATGAATTGACACTTGGCGTCTTACATCTAAGCTTTAACTTGCTAAGTGTCATAAAACTCAACTTCATGGTTATCGCATAAATACTTATTAAATATGAGTAAATTAAATATAAGAAATGTATATCTGGGTACCTACATCATTTTTAAATTTATATATATTTTTTTAATTTTATAGATATGGTGTCGCTTTGGTCGGAGTGCGTCCTGCAGAACTTCCTGAATTTTACGAAGATACGATCCTCTTAAATCCTGGCCCGCGACACATAATGAAAAAGAGTGACACGTGCTATTACATGAGCATAACGAAAGAAGAAAACTCGGCGTTTGTAGTCAATAGCCAGCAAAATATCAACAACAATACGACGGGAGATTCAACTACAGTTGTAACAGAAGATAAAGATGGGCACGGTCATGGGCACGGCGCTCCTGGTGGAATTATAGTGACGTCAAAAACCAATCTCGACACAAAAGTTGACGGTACCGCAGAACTTCCGCAAGTTATACTCCAAGTCCCGTCTAGTCCCACCGTCCGTGAGTGTTGTGTGATTGCTGTGTTGCGCATGTTTAGCACTTATTTCTTATAATTTTTTTTCAAAACTTGCAGCTTTTTGTAGATATAGATCTCTAATAACAATAGAAATAACTTAGATAGTTTGAATCTACGATTATATTTAGACTAATACGCCTTAATACAATAGATTTGTGGAATATGAAAATTATTATCTTCAAGGACTTATGGAAGAAAGTAGCTTAGCTCAAAATATTTGCCTCAAAGCTTTCTTTCTTAAGGCTTTTTCTTCGATTAGTCGTCATTCTTCCAGAAGACCGCCTAATTTCGCTATAATTTCTACTGCTGAACAAAGTATACCTTTGATGCCGTGAGTAATATCCTAATATCCCTATTTTGAGGTTTTCGAGTTCGAAATTCGTATTTTTCAATGTTTCATTCTTATTTCAAATTACTTTTTACTCAATCTATAAACGGAATGTGTGTATGTTTTTTTTTATTTCGTTTCAATTTAAATTTGGCAAAATTTTAGTCGCTTTCTCTGTGCTTATCACCTTTCTATTTCCCTTCCAAGTAACACTACATTAAAATTTGTTAATAAGTGATTGCAATATGTAGTCAAAATATCGGCGAGCTTAGTAGTTTTTATTACTTTAACAACATACTTAATCACTGTTGAAAAATTATAACAAAAAATTAAATTTCAAAGCACAAATTACTTTATTTTTGAAATATAAAAATTTTTAAAATTAAAAAAAAAATTGTTAGGAAAATAGACTTTAAAGAATTTTTATTTTTCAAATGTCTTCAAATGTGTTACTGATGATTTTGACTTATTTCCATATCAGAAATTCGATATTTTTGGTTTTAATGATCACTTACGGTTAGAAAAATCAAGGTGAAATACCTATACAGTGAAACTTAAATGAGCGAAAACTAAGTAACTCAGAAGCTGGATTATTGAGGTTAATTTTCAAACCTCATTATGTTAACTCGGAAAAACCTTAATTATTGAGAAATACAACCCTCTTTGTGATTTGAATCTGTAACTAGACTACTTTTTGATTTCTTTCCGTGCGTGTCAGCTGACGTCAACTAGGTCATTATTAACAGCATCCTTAGCGTAGGAATGAATCAATGAGAAAAATTAAGAAATTACCAACACAAATGTAGGGTAATGTTAAATTTTGTTTTTAACACGTAAAATTATATGAAAAACGATTACATAACAAACGATTACATAAATGTTTAATATCGTGTTTTCAAATGAATCCAATTACTAACAGTTTTGTAATAATAACGTACCTAACGTTTTTTCGTTACGTTACAGAACTGTATTGTAATTGCACGTTTTATGCTAACTGGGTTTCTAAATGATACTACTGATTGCAGAGTTGAACGAATATTTTTGTAGTCTTCCTCAACTTTTTAAATAGTTGACAATTTTTCTTTAAGGCCACCTAAATGAAAATTGTAGAAAATAAATTTAGAGATTTTGCACAGACATTCGAAACTATAACAGAAATATAGTCAAATATAATCGAAAACAAAAATTCCTTAACAGTAATTATAATAAAAAGCTGTTTGAGACGCCTGTCGACACTTGTAACAGCACCGTCTATTCTATTACCCTCTCTTTCAACAAAACAAATAGCTTTCATATAACAGAATTTAAAAAAACATTGTAGCTGAGAAACATCTTAATTTTGTCTTTGTAATTCAGAGACCTGACTAAGCAGAAATCTTGAATATGTGAGAAAAATTGCAGTTCCTTAATCGCTTAATCAAGTTTAACTGTATTTGATGTTGATATATTGCATTCACTAGTTACAAATTAAAGCCCATTTACACTTTGATTAGTGCGAGTACGAGTGATTAGTGCAGGTGCTTAGCAGTCAATTGAGATTAATTGGTAATCAGTGAATAGAAGCGTCTTCTATTTTTTGCGAGTTGCCAAGTCTCGCAGGTCTTTCACTAGCAACTTGATTACTACTAAACACATCTAACAATTAAACTAAGCCCAGCAACTAAATAGTGGATACTATTCGCACTATACACTTGAACTAGTCACTCAGAAGAATCACTAATCGCTAATCACTTGCACCCGCACTTATCAAAGTTTAAATGGGCGTTTACTAAATGTTGTATGAAAACTCCAAAATTAAAATATTTTTCCTTATTATTATTATTGAGCAATGAGTCTATAGATCATTATTTTTCTTCCATTATTTTTGTTAGAGGTAGTCAAAAACAAGTATTAAACATACAATAAATGTACAAACTAAATAAAATAATTACGATTCTTTTTTTTTTAATTTTTAAACTCCTCCGTACTCGTGCTTTTTTACTTCTTTTGACAGTTTTGTCTATTTAATATTTTCAAAAATAGTTATCAATCAGTACAATAGGATATGCTTTATGTTCAAATAAGTTTAAAAGTTAATTAAACCAGACATCAAATATTTGAAATTTAAATAAGAAAAGTTTTACTATAATAATTGAATTCATATAATAGAGAAGTTAATGTTTTCTGGAACCAATTTCATAGCAAAATTAAAAATTTAATTTATTTCATATCTTCTTTATTTGCCTTCAGAATGATTTCTTTATAAAACAGTTATTATAAAATCCAGGAATAATTTTTCGAATATATTTTTTAAATGGACGATTAATTTGATTAAAGGAGTTTTATTTTAAATGTAAATTGAATTTTCATTTTTCACTTGTTTCATCTCCGGGTACACTAAGTATATTTCAAAGACGAAAAACGGCGTTTTTTAAATCAATTAAAAAATCATTCAATCAAACGTTATCTGATGTAAAATATTCACGACAAAAACATAATGAATTACGACTCGTAAAAATTTCCTGTGTAAAAATTATTAATGAACCCATCCGACCGATTTCCGTATATTAATTTAAGTCTATCAAATGTAATTTACTTTCAAGTTCTCGTAAATTTTTTTTAACTTAATTTACTAGTAGAAGTTATGGCTTTAAAAATTTATTAATTTTCATATTTATGTATATTGCATGCGAAAAGACGAGCTTGGGATGATTTAATTTTGAACAGTTATAAATTGCGTTTCACGATGGTTTAGGTAGTGGAGGGTTGAACGACTCACGACAATGCCTGAAGGAAAGTTCGCCCGCGTCACTAGCGCCTGAAATGCCTGTGATGGGCAACCATCTGGATATTCCGCGTCCAGGAGATAATCCCAACTTGCTAAGTCCCGAGATTTTGAATCAACGTCGGGGAAGTCGTAGGCCTAGTATTTTACCCGTTCCTGACATGTTCACCAGTTCTACTCTGAATATCACGGCCGATCCACAAGATGAAGGGGATGAAAGCGAGGATGAATTAGACGATGACGTTCCATGGCGATCCCCAAGCGAAAAGATTGCGTGAGTTTTTACAGTTTTATGTCTAAATTGCATGAATTGGAATTTAGAAACTTAAACATGGTTGATTTATTTTATTTTAAACATTTTTTATAACTGATACGCTCAAATTAATAACCAATATAAATATTTTATTTTTATTTTTATGTTTTTTTTTCTGGTAAAGGTACATAAAATATTGTTTAACGTAATTTATCGTAGGTTTATAACTAACATATTTTTTTCCATTTAAACATTAATTTAATTCAAACAGTATAAGCAATTGAAAAAAATCAGATTTATGTAAGCCCCCGTGAAGCAATATTTTCGTCAGTTAATAAACAGAGTATATACTTCTATTATATATCACTGGTAAAGCCTTTACCTAACCAAATTTCTAGCAAAGTTGACTTTGACAAACCCTCTTTATAAGCAAAAACCCATAGAAACCTGTTTTATGAACTTTGTGGTTTTAATTCAATTACGATTTCGTAAAATCTTACATTAATGATAAGGTTATTTACTTTAGCTGTTCTTATTATACAATACATGTTATCAGTCATAGCAAAGTTAGAGTCCTAGTTTTTTTACTCCAACCCTGTGGTTCGTAACCAGTGCACCACGAGCTTATTGCGAGTACCTACGTCGCGAAAAATTTGGTGAAAATGAAAAGTCTGCAACATCGTGAAAATCAAAAAAGTCCTTCCCTTACTTAACGAAAACTTTCTGGAAGGAACGATTTCCGCAATAATAGAACATTTAACTTTATTAGAAGAATTTTGCTTCCTTAAAAATAAAAAGTTATGATTGGATACGCAATCCATTTGCTAAGATTGAAAATCGTTTTGTGGATTTTCAGATGCCGAGGAAAAAGGTTAAGAACCACTTCTCTAATCAAAATAAAAATCAACTTTGATAAAATCGAAATTTAATTATTTTTTTGGCTTAAAATATTCTGTCAAATATTTTGTAAAAAAAAACAAGCAAAGTTCAAAAAACCATCTTTTAACCGGTTGTGGCTTAGAGCAGTTTAGGCAAATTTGACTCTATCAAAACCAATCAAAACTAAATCTCCCTGATAAAAAATATACTTAATTACAACTACTATGAATAAAATAAAATAGCAACCAACAGCTTTGTATTCAATTTCATTTATTGAATGTAAAACTAATAAATACTTATAATAACATCAAAGCTAGAAAAAAAAAAATTCAAAATATAAACTTTTCAAGAGTTTGCAATATGATGTTAACAAGAAGTTATTTTAAAAATCTATATAATAGTTTTCCTCTTATGATTTTGCAAAAAAAAACTATTCTAATTCAGAAGCTCTCCTGTATTATTGAAACGATGTGAATATCAATATTTTTGATGTAAAACATTTATATTGGCGTTGGATAAGAATAAAATATGTAGCGAGTTTATTCCACAACAGTTTGATAGTTAGATAGTTGATAGTTTAATACGAGTGAAATATGACCAATTAATGAATTAGCATCAGCCGTGTCAAACCTGAAATATCATCAATTGCCACTTTTAATCTGTTTTAATCTTATGAAATGAGCATTAAATAACTGTAACTACTGCATAAATGAAGGATGGATCATATCCTTTTAATTGAATATCGAGTTGTATTTTTTTCCTTTTCACTTCATTAAAAAAATTGTATATAAAGAAATAAATAAATTTAGATTTTTTCAAAAATTAAACTAATTTCTGATGTACCCGGCATTGAAAAAGTAAACGTGAAGTTTGGAAAAATAATATGCATTACATATTTTATTTAACAATAATTGAAATATAGAACATTATAAAAAATATAATTAGTTTCTCCGTTAGATTAAAAACTAAATTAAAAACAAAAAGATTAAATAGGCATTGCATAATGTAACGGAAGCTCTTATTAGCTCTTACTAAAAATAACATTTAGAAGTTTTTACATTGGCCAAGCGTCACACTTTTTTGCATATAACTACTTCTAACTTGATTGTTTTAATTTTTTTTTATACGCTTTAGGTACTCTATATATATAAATTTTCTATGAAAATAAAAAAATAGATAATTTAAGCAATAATCAAATAATTTAAATAGATTAAGAACGTTTAATTTTTAACAATAGATGCTTTTTTCAAAATGCTCCTTGAGCAAAAGATTTAATAATGACTTTTTTAGTTTCTATGTTATTTCAAATTTCTTATTATTATTTCGATCGAAGCATACGAGCTCATATTTTCTGTAGATTTTTAAGCAATTTAAAAACGAATTTTATGCGAAATATACAAATCTCATTTTAACAGATGTAGGTAATATATTTTTTGTCAATTTTAGAAAACGAACAATACCTACAAAATATAAATTTCGTTTAACAGAACAAAAATGTAAATTGTAAAAAAAAATGTTTAAAATTCTTCTTTTCTAGGTCAACCTATTTCAAAGTTTATGTTTCAAGAACGTGTTTGATTTAATTTTATAACCATATAATCAAATTTCAGTTGTTTTAAAACTTCAATTATCTTACTTAATTATGTTATTTGAATGGTTTTGATATCAAACACGATCCTGATCTTTTCAAATTGCACGTCCTTGTTTTACACCAAGCGATCTTCTTTCTGTACCACACTTATTACATGTCTGCTGTTTACTTTTTTATGTCTGTCTTCTCTTCTTCTACTTCTTATTGTTGTTCTTCTTGCACAAAAATATATTTACATTATTGGTATAAAAAAAAAACTCAAAATCATTGAAAAAAATGTAAAAATCGGACCCAAAATTCAGATCTGATGAGTCTCTGGCCGAACGTCCCATATGGCATGGAGAATGTGCACGGTAAGCATTCATACGAAAGTTTTCTCGCAAAACATGCTTTTCACACACATAAAAAGCTCGTCGTTTCGATGTTTCTATGGCTTTCAAACTCAACATTTTCAATTTTAATGTCGCACTAGATTTTTCACTCACATCTCTTTCTTCGCCAGCAAGAAAATATTTTTTTTTTAGTATAATTATTACGTCGTTTCATTCTAAACTTTTTAACATTAACTCGAAAATCCCGTAGGATTGTGAAAGGATTTCCACCCGTATCGCCATTCATCGGAGTCTCTCCTACATTATGCTATCTGTTGAAAGAGAAGAAACCATTGTGCTGTCTGCAGTTGGCACAAGTGTGCGAGCATTGTTCATATCGTAATGCAAAAGAATATCAGTGGCAAAATAAAACGATTATTTTAGCCGCTGATTACGCTTCAAACGGGATTTATAACTTCATCATTCCATTACGCGCACATTTTCGTACGAAAACCTCGTTAAATCCCATCATTCTTCTATTAGAACGACGGCCTGATATCGCTTTTCTAGACGCTGTTTCGTATTTTCCACTAGTATATTGGATGCTAGGATCGATAGACTGGTAAATAAAATATTTTTCAAAAGCTTTTAAAGAAATTAACGTGCTTTCTTCCTTAAGCTTGGACGACTTATTAAGAGCGGGAATTACTTTAGCGGAGAACGTTGTAGTGGTTAATAAGGAATTGTCAAATTCTGCAGAAGAAGATACGTTAGCGGATTGTAATACGATCGTTGCAGTTCAGACAATGTTCAAGTAAGTGGATAATTTAGTGGCTAGTTTGTGGAAGGTTGTAACTTTTTTCGGAAATACAGATTCTTCCCAAGTATAAAGAGTATCACGGAGTTATCGCAATCATCCAACATGAGGTTCATGCAGTTCCGAGCGCACGACAAATACGCCCTACACCTCTCCAAAATGGAAAAGGTACTGGGCTTATCCTCCCAGCTACTCAATGGTGATGATGCCGCCGATAGGGGGCTTGCGCTGGTAACCCTCTTCATTTCACAATAATTTTTTGCTCTGGAACGAGATTATTTTTTTGATTTCGAACCATATTTTACGTTTTAAATTAACTTTGATATCAATGCAATCCAAATGCGAATTTTCAACGAAATTTGATTTGGATAACATTTTCTAGTTGCTCGGAGTATTTTTAGTGATTTTTAGAGTTTTATTTAACAAAATTTGAATTATTTTAAAATTTTTGTAGTTTTTCGTTTTTTTTTCTTCATTTAAACGTTTAAGGATCATTTTGCAGTTTTAAAAACGTGTTAATTAATATTATTAACTATATCTAATATGACTTAAAAGTTTTATTTTCGAACTAGAATACATAATGTATTTGTAAGGTGAGTTTATTACCTTTCAAAGACTATACACAACATTTCAGTGGTAGACTGGTAGACAAACTAGCACATATGTATACGTCAATTACATTAGTCTAGTCACTTCAAAGTTTTCCGTTTATTTCAAATCTTAGGTTTGAACTTCTTGCAACTTTGATAGTACATGAACCGTGAAAAATTTGACATAAATACTAGATGAAAGGTTTTGTTACTTTACTCATTACTTGATTAGTCGAAAAGTTAACATTTTGCCTTTCCAATTATGTAATTTTACATTAGGCTTTAAGTTATCAGCCAAGCATTTAGATTTATTTCCAATTGTTGAGTTTTCCACATTTATAAATAACATATTAAAACTAAAGACTTTTCTTTTTTTTTTCCTAAGTTATGCACGATCTGCACAGCGGTGCAATTAGTGCTTCTGGTCTTGATTAGCTCGTGAAGGAGTAGTCCCCTATGGGCTACTCCATATTGATGCTTTCTCATTGAAATCTATCAGGTAAATCAATTGAAATCAATTTGACTCCTTTTCAATAAAACTGAGGATGTTATTATCCTAGTGTGATCACATATGATTCATTTTATAATTGTAAGGTGGTAATGTGATAAAATTTAGTTCAATTTCAAGTTTTTAGATATTTCACTAAAATATCGTGCATTTTGGTCCTATTGCTTTTCTAACGCTAATTAGATTCATCATACCTAATTTCTGGAATCACATTGAAAATATAAACGTTTCACCTTTGACTGGCATCAAATTACATTAGTTTCATTATTCTACCCCTTAAATAAAATATGAAAGGATAATTATTATAATAATTATTATAATAATTATTATAATATTAGATCATCTCATAACTAATAACGTTGATTTACAGTTGGTTTATAGGTTTTATGAAGTAAGAGTACAAATTTAGAGATTTTCACGTGTAATTTAAAATAAAAAAGCTCTTATATTTAAGGGATAGTCAGAGGCTATGTCCAAGTTCTATAAGGCGTATACATCGATTCATTCCGTAGAGGTTCCTTTCCTCTCTAGAGAGAATGTGGACGTGGATGTCTCTATTATTAAATACTTGATCTCAGTCTCATTAATTTATAATATCTTCTTTTCCATTTAGTACGTATATTCCATTTTTCAAAATAACACATATTTAAAAATGTTCCAACTTTAAAACTAAGTTTTTCATAAGAAGAAGGGCAAAACGAAATAAAATGTATGTAGGTGTATTTTTGGGCGAAAATAAAAACTTCTAGTCAAATCAAAAAAATTGAAAATCATTGAGCTTACATGGTTTTTTACATCATTTAAATCGCCTAATTGCATTACATTTTTTCTGACATGATTGTTGCTTCCACCAAGTTTTCTCACGTATCCAGAAAACATAAATTGGCGCTATTTATTTTTTTGGAAATTTTCTGTTGTATTTTCTTTGGCATGGTAGCTACACACACAATAACAAATAAAAGAAAAATTGTAAAAAATTATCCGTTTTTCATCCAAATTAAACCGGTAGTCGTCGTCGGGTGTGTTAAAATTGTCAAGTGATTTTCAAAAATTATGATCCGTTTTTCTATAATGGTGGCGATGATGAGATCTCCGAGTCAGCTTCGCCAATTAGCGAGTCCTTAATCAACTGAATGAAACATGACGTGGAGACTTGCCTAGTGCATGTTTTACCAAATGATTAGACTTTTTTCCTGGTTTTCGCCTTTTTACATATTTTTTGTTCACGTCGCCCTATCCCCGCTTTGTTCTGGCTTGAAAAGGGATCATTATCATTGGTAGCATGTGGAAAATTTGAAAGTAAATACAAATATACATATACTTTCGATTAGAAATCGAAAGTAAATACATGAACACTGAAACAAGAAATATTCCATCGTAACAGTGCTTTGTTTTCTCTTGCTTAAACTTTGTTGAAACGATGGATTTTCTTTTGAAAATAAAGAATACTTGGATTTCAATATTGAAAACTGGAAGTCACCTTTTCGATTAAAGAGTTTTGAATATTGAAAATCCAATTAAGAAATGTTGTTTCATTGTATGATTTTTGTTTGCAGCGAGAAAAAGAACGAGGGTCCCATATTTCCTATATGTTTCGACTGCCATTTGCGGCTGGAAGTGTTTTCAGTGCCAGCATGCTCGATACTTTACTTTATCAAGCGTTTGTTAAAGACTATGTAATTACTTTCGTTCGGCTTTTACTCGGAGTCGATCAGGCACCGGGTTCCGGGTTCTTAACATCGGTATTAAATATTTTAAATCACAGAAACTGGAAAAATAATATAATTGATAATTTTATTTAGATGAAAATAACTAAAGATGACATGTGGATTAGAACATATGGTCGACTATATCAAAAATTATGTTCTACAACGTGTGAAATTCCCATAGGAATTTACAGAACGCAAGATACTTCACTTTCTGACTCATCACATGTGAGTATGAGTGAGAAGTCGTGGTCGTGGTCCAGTTGCGTGCGTGTGCGGTCGTCGGTAAGTGTCCTGAAAATGAGGAAGGATAACGCAAGCCTTATCATATCAAGGTTGGCACAGACAGATGCTAAATGTAATTTGGGATAATTCAAATTGATTGTATTAAAAAAATTGTAACGACCGACACCATAAAAATACATTCGAGGCCAATTTTTTTATATCAATAAAAAAATTTTGGATCATTCCAGGCTCTGTCTTACCAAGCCTTAACAACTTCAATGAACATTCTTTTATAACAAATCAATCGCCTGGAGTTTTCACATTTGCTTCGTAAAATTTGTTCTTGTATTTCCTATAAGAAATTATATATTTGCTCTTCCAGGCACTATTAACTTTTTGGAACTTTCACATACTTGCATTTTCTCGTATATTTAAAAGAAAAGTTTATTTTTCGCTATCGCTCCATACGCCGCTTGTGTATTTGCCTCTGAAATTTCCGGAGGCTTCAGTATCATAACTATATTCAGTAATAAATTTATCATTCGAAACGGCCAAAAATGAAATTTGAAATTTATAAATACTTCCAATGTTTCGCTCAATTTGATCCGCACACGCACGTTTGCTGCTGTTTTTTCTCTTAAAATTTAATATTGATTATACTACGTTTCGAATAAAGAAAATATCATCAATCAAAAGCATAATTGTTGATGCTATTCACTTTAATGTACTTAGTAATATTTATATTAAAGGGTACAAATTTTAATTTATTTTCTTATACTTGCATGTAAGAGTTTATATGTACATTGAAACATTTTTTCTATTGGCATGATTTATAAAGTAGTTCATGATTTCTATTTCAAATTTCAGATTAATTTTTTACTGTATTTATATTTGCATTTGGGAAGATCTAAATTGGAAATTTGCACCCTTATCTTAGTTTAAGTTGTTTTAAAATAAGTGTGCGATTTTTATTTCTTCTTCCAGAATAAAACGTTTTTCAATTAGTTTGATTTTTTCATAGGCGTTTTGTAGATATTTAGAAAACTTGTCATCGAAATGGAATTGTTGTTGATGGGCATGGTTGTAAAAAGTCATGGTACCTACTTTTCTACTTAACTCATCTTTTAATTCAATGTTTGCTTGAACGTATAAAACTATATGTAATCAAAAAGGAGACGAATATTTAGGTGATTGTTATATAAGTAAACGACATTATAATCTAGAAATGTATATTTCTTATAGCTCACTATTTAACATTTAATTTTTACTTATTGAGAATAGTTTTACAACAACAAAATATCTAACACCGTTATACTTATAACAATAAAGTTCTTCGATAAAACGAATAGGGAAAAGTGGGGTATTTGAGAACAATAAACTTTAAATTACCCTAATTAATAAAATAAAATAACAATTTTAGTAAACTTTTGCTATAACATAAACTTTAACTTATCTACTTTAATAATTTGATCACAAAACTTTTTTAAATTAACATTAGAATAACAAAAAAATAGAATACCGCTGTGTTGTTGACTGATGGTGGGTTCGTTGTAATTCTTCGTTGTTGAATATTTTTATTTTTCTTTGCAGTTTGCCGTTTTTGTTTTTTCTCTAATTGATGTCTTATGGGAGTGCTGGATAAAATTTGAGAATGTTTTCTTTTTCTTCGATGTGAAGTTTCTATTTTAGGAATGATCACGTTGGCTATGTCAGAGAGGAGCACAGGAGTTAACGGAGCAAGTGTGTATGGTTAAATCGGTTTGATGTTCATGATTATGGTTGTGTGATGTTGTTGGTTGATCGTCCACAGGAGTTGTTTTCTCAGCTGTAGTAGTAGTAGTAGTATCACGAACGGAAGTAGGATGTGGACTGTCATGACTGTCAGCAGTGTTGAATTTATCAATAAAAGGCATATTTGCGAAGCATTCGTTAAACTTGTCCGTATCGATGGAATGAATTCCAGCCACTCTAAAACCATTGATCGCTTTGCTTATGTTGGCTGTCTTGTTGTACGCATTAGTAAACAGCTCGGCCACTTTTTATTGGGTGATCCGTTTGCCAGGATTGTTAACCATGTAGAGCTCACACTGTCGATTGTATGCACATTTCAGTGCACTGAAAAAAGTTAAGTCCAGCGGTTGCATTTTATGTGATACACGAGGCGGTAAGGAAAGAACATGAAGATTGTGTTCTCAAAAAAGCGTGTATGTCCCCAAGCTAATGTGACTTTCGTGATTATCTAATATTATCAAGACTGGCTCGTCCTCGGTAGGTTTAACAAAAGTAATGAAGTGCTGTAGATAATCAACGAATATGGACTCATTTATCCAACCAGAATCAGAAAACCGTGCCAATCATATCGTTATTAGCGCCATTCAGCAACAGGTCACACATACGCCTTTTTTTGAAGATAAACATTGGAGGTACATATATACCGTTTGCACTTATCGCACAAACAACGGTAGTGGTGATACCGCGCTCAGCGCATGTCGCTTTTCCAACTTGCCTCAAACCTTTTGGAGCCAATATTTTCTAATTTCGTTGAACGGTATTGATACCGGTTTCATCAATGTTGAATATACGGTGACTAGGAAAATTGTATTTGCGTTGGAGGGCTTCTAGTTGATCGAAAAACAATTTAATTTTGGTGGCATTGAACGCTTGAATTTGGTTAAGTGACGTTGCTTCTGGAGTTCGTAGACTGATGGAGGGATGTCGAGACATGAATGAATAGTACCAGTCTTTACCAGCCATCTGAGATTCTTGGTTAAATTTATGGCTCAATTTGTTGGCTTCAGCAAATGTAAAGGCAATCTTTCGTAGTGATCTAGGTGTGATGCCGTAAAAAGACTCGCAACAATCGAGGATGTATTTTTCCAATTGATTTTCGTGACTATGATTGAAGACAGGGTGTCGTCCTTTTTTTGGTTTCTTAAATTCTTCTAGATGCACTTGTCGGAATAATGTAGATTTTGGAACTCCGTATTTTGTTGCTGCTTTGCTTAAAGAAAGTCGTCGACATCTCACATCTTGTCTCGCGCGTTAAAGATTTTCAATTGTGTACCGCGGTGTTGTTTTTTTTGTGCAATTTCTGGGCATCTAAAGAGAGAATTTTTTTTCCGTAGAACAATCATAGTTATTGGAAACAACAGCACAAAATAAAATTGATCTAAACAAATTGATCAAACTAAACAACAACAACAAGTCAACAAAACGAAACGTTGCATAAGAGTTTAAAATAAGAAAATTCTTTGAAAAAATTGTAAAATAATTCATTTCTTACATATTAATAAGAAACGTCCACATTTACCCCGCGAAAATCGTTCCAAATTACCCAATTTAAGCAATTCATATTAAAATGTTCGATACTTAAAATATTTTCTTCATTTAACTTAAATACGAGTAGCCACATAAAAGTAAGGCAAGACCTTACTCTCCCCAAAAGTAATAAATGAATTGTAAATGAAAGATAATAACAAAAAAATACGCACTAAAGGTCAAAAAAATAATTTTTTCAAAGATTTTTACATTCGGCAAAAATTGTAACAAAAGATCAAATTTTAATTATTTACTTACCGTGACAGTATGCGAACGCCAATTTAAATATTTTTTTCTGTCAGGAACGATACAGCACACACTTGTCAATTCAAACACTAATAAAAATTTCGTGACTAAAGAAATAATTAAAATTCAACTGTTTTTAACTAGCCGCTGTTCTCAAATACTCAACTTCCCCTAATTGTTGCCGAGTTTTTAAGACTTAAATGAACAAGTACATATTCAAATAATGAGAGTACTAAACAAAGGTAATCTGTAACTAAAACTTATCAGCACAAACCAAAATGAAACCATTTCGCTACTCAATAAAATTATACTCGTTTGATAAAAACATTTACAATCGTAAAGCAATAAAAATCTCAATTTTTATCGGGACATCAAAAACTTAAACTGTATTATACATATGTATGTATATGTATTAAACATTAAAAAGAGAATTTAATTTTTGAAATTTTTTTAGAAATTTCCATACACATATTTAGGTAATTCCGTCCTTTTCACTTTTTTGTTCTGTTATATAGTAAAAGTAGTATTGTATTGGGGTAGAATTTTCGATTTCGAGTTTTAACCGAAAATACACGTCCGAGGTCCCCAAACACAAAAAAAATGGGTTTTTAGGAAAATATTTGTATATGAAAGCGTTATCGTGTTGAAAGCTTCATCCGAAATTTACTATACTTGGAATGTTGCCTTTATATTTCATCTATTTGTGCCGCAAAGCTTTTAGTAGAAATCGATTAGCAGGAAGTCACATTCTATGGCATTTGAGTTTTTTCAATTTGTTTCGATAACTTTATTCTCGTAAAATCTTTTTTTAATTTTGATGAATACTTTCTCGGAATAGTGAATTTCAAATTTTGGAAGAACATTTTTCACGTCATTCTCTACCGACTTATGGAAGCTTTTTTTTAATTTTCCTATGTTTTTTACGAAAAACTATCAAAAAAAAAGACTAATTTCGATACTTTTTGTTCAAACCGCAGCCATTTTGTCAAATTTCAAAAAAAAAGCTTCCATAGGTCGATACAGCGAACAACGTGAAAAATAATATCCCAAAATTTGTAATGAATAGCTTGAAAACTCTTCATTTGAGAGTTGCCACCATATAGGACCTTTTTTTTTAATTTAAATCAACATATCATTTTGTATTCGTCCTGAATGTCTTTATTTATAAACAAAATACAGACCGATTAGTCTATTCCAACCATGAAAAAAAAATCACGAAAATTAGTGATTTTTCGGAGGGTCACACTGAGATGATACCCTAAACGAACGTTTTATCAAACAAGAACGATAGCTTTCTTAATAAATAACAAGAAGAGATTTAATTTTATAACTGATAGTCTTTCTTTTTTAACAATTAAAAGTTATACCAAATTACTCTAAAGTATTTCGCTCTAACTTTATCTAATAAGAAATATTTAAAACTGAAGAAGCTTTCATTAATATGAGTATGAATTAACAACGTTTTTATAAGTAGTTCACTTGAAGAAATCGTCAAAAGATCAAATCTATATAACATAGATTATCAAAACACTTTTTTTAATATTCCAATAGACAATAACGATTGAAGATTTTATTTTTATTTGTAAATGTACGCATTACATTCATCAATATGGTTACCTTATTCAGTGAGGTTTAAAATTTTCAACTTTAGCATGAATACCTAAGTACCTACTTTTAAAAATTTTCAACTTTTTAATATTCTATGTTATATAAGTAAATATTTGAAAGGAAGTTTTAAAGGTTTTATTGGCAAATTGTAAAAAAAAAGTAAAGAGATGTATATGACATATTGTAGCCCTTCAACTGAACAACACTGATATCAAGTAAAACATTCAATATACAAAGTTTCATTTTTCCATTAGTTTTCAATATCTGAAAATGTAAAATTTCTGTCAATCAATGTCCTTAAAAATATTTAAGAATCAACTCTTTTTATTCCTAGTATATATCTAAAATGTATCTCAATTGTTATGTCAATTCTTATTCCACCTTTTTTGAAATCTTCCATGATTTGATTTTTTACTGCCGAAGCTTTTACTTTCATTTTTATTTACGACTTTTTATTTCTTGGTTAAAACCTTTCAGCTAGATCCTTAAAAGAGTTATTTTTTAAAACATTTTTAATATTTGATTTTTTTTATTGAAAATGATAAAAAATCACTTTATACCCTATATGGATATATTTATGACTTTGTATTTGACTTACATACATTGACGACTACGTCGTCTCTCGTTCTCTTAACTAGAGAACAAAAGTTTTAAGAGATTTTTTTGAATATTGGTTTTAGATGAAAGCATTTAGCATATCACGTTTTCCATTGTCATCGTTAACTAAATTATTATCAAAATAGAAGCCATAATTATAATATTTCTATTTTAACACATTCACGTCGGGGAACGCATGGGTGCGTCTTCTGCCTTGTAGATTATTTAACATTATAATCCATACTTAAATATTATATATAAATATTTTTAGATATATATTTATATATACAATATATAAATAAAATATTATATATAAATATATAATATTTAAGTATGAATTATAATGTTAAATAATCTACAAGGCAGAAGACGCATCCATGCGTTCCCCGACGTGAGTGTGTTAATATTTAATTAGTTAGACTTATATTTTAATTAAACATAGTGTATTAAATATTTCATATTTAGTTTTTTTGCTATGTTTATTATTTGAAAACTTTTTTAAAATTCAATTGAAACTTTTTTTTTTCACTATCGGAAAGAACAAAACTTATTTTTACAGTTGTAGAGATGTAATTAAAAGTACCAGTTAATTGTTTAACTTTTGACCAAAATAAAACATTTTATCCTGGAAAGAAGAAAATCATTTTTATTACGAGTAAAATCAAAAGAATGTGTTAGACCTGTTTGAAATATCGATTATTTTAATTGCAAATAAAACACAAAGCATGTGTTTGTACTGAAGTTAAAAAGCTCAAGGTATATTATATTAACACAAAAATGATTTTAAAGAATTAAATGTTTCTGCAGCTCTATGTCAGCATATTGTATAATATTTTCAAATTCAAAAACTAACAAGTTTTTATCCTATTTTCTACTCTAAAAAGCTTTAAAGCTTAAAAACGATTTCATTTCTTGAAAACTAAACCTATTTCAAGAATCGCACAAACTTTTAAAGTTAAATATACGCTTTGCATTTTATTGAAAATAGCTTCAGTTCAATCTTTTTAAAAAACTGTACCTAATTCAAACTAATTTTCTCTACTAATCTTACTTGATAAGCATTGTGTTTAAATTACGTATTTAGTAGTGCACGTTAAATTAGAGTTCTCTATCAAGCTTCCTATGTTCGCAAGCTTGACGAGGACGTAGGCACGGATCGTGTTGGAGTGACATATAGACCGAAACCAGGTACAAACTGTCTTGGTTGCACGCACGACCAAAATTCAGAAATGGTAAGTTTTTCTTTCCTACATTCTCTTTCTCTTCTTCAACTATTCGCTGCCCTTTGTTTATTCTCTTTCTTGAACGATCTTTGCTACATGCTTGTTATTGCTACCTTTGTCATTTGATAAAACTAATATTGGTATATTTCTATTAAAAATTCGTTATAATCACAAGCATGGTATCATTTGAATTTTGTACCCCTATATATAAAGCTAATTTACTTGTTTTATCAACTATTTTTAATATTGAAAACAAATATAAATGTTAATTAATAGTATTCGATAAATATGGTGGATGAGGCGAAGGACAATCATGCACAGCAAATAGAACGAGCTGAAATCGCAAACTTAGTCAGATCTCGTATGGAGAGCCTTAATCTTCCTGGAATTGATTACATGGACGTAAGTGAAAAACGAAGCAACCTCTCATACGTAATCATCAATCCAAGCTGTGATTTAAAACTGGAAGAGGGTGATATTATGTAATTTTTACTAATATAGTAACTATTAGCAGAGAGTGTTAACTAAACTTGTTCCCATAGATATATTGTACGTCCGAGTCCATTTTCTGCACAAAAAACCTTCGAGCGGCATAATAGCAGACGAAAATCCAATATTAGTTTCTGTTCACAAAATTTAATACAGCAAATGGCCGCTGCAGCCCAAGCAGGAAGTCGGAGAGGATCAGGTTTGGGTTTACCAACGTTTACGGCGCCTCGGCCTCCACCTCTAGTCACAACTAAATCCAACTCCTTATCTTTACCAGACAGTCCAACGGTGGCTGGCACCTTCCGGGGTCGTTCAAACTCGTTACGTGTGGTTGACGACATACTTCTGCGTCGATCTAATTCTCTTCGACAAGGTCTCACGAACACCGGTGTAACTCGTCGTAAGAGCAGTTTAGAAGAAATAGGATTTTCACATTTTTCAATGGCTCCAATGAATCATCACGTAAATAATCCCATTAAAATCGCGTTGAACGGAAGCATTGGTTTAGAAGTTACTCCTCCAGAGGAAGGAAGTAGTCCTAGTGTTGCTAGTAATACGGCGTTAATTGTTGGAGGTCCTCATCAAACTACAATCGGGATTACGCCTCCAACTATCGGTTTACCGCCATCACCGATGAGTGATTGTGGTTTAGATATGGGAATGCGTATGGGTGTGAGTTCAACAAATGTAAGCCCTTCGGGAATGGGGTCTTCAATGGGAATTTCATCATCTAGTCCATATGGGGAAGCGAGTGGTATGGGAATGGGACCTGGACAATCATCCTCTCAATCGTCTCAACAAACGACTAGTAGCTCCCTTCGGCAAGATTCAACACAGTCATCATCCTCGTCTGAACCTCAACATCTGCAGGGAACGATTGTATGATATCACCTAATGTGGGGGCGGAGACTGAGTAGTGTTGTCAGGAACAAATGGCTGTAAAAATTCAAGTCACCTTACATGCACAATTCAAAATCCTGCATCTCCTTTTCGCTTCCACACAAAACATTTTTGAACAAATTGAACTCATCTCTATCACTTTCATAAGCGAGTGAACGTTTAAATGAATGAATGCGAAAAAACTTTAACTTATTAATACAATTATTTCAAGTAATGATTTTCTACTTTCGATTGGTGCTTGATTGAATTTCAATTTCGAAATTACATTACTATTCAAACTATTGAATTGGCCTTAGTATGTTAGAAGCTACAATGATGTTTTAATTAATTATTTAACTATGGTTTTTTATATCTTTCGAGAAGAAAATTTTTGTGAAAATTTTATTTTATTTTTAGTTAGGTATTAATTAATAATTAATTGCCAAAATTTATCTCAAAATTAATGTGCAAATTTTGTATATAAAAAATGTAAAACTAGTAAACAATTATTGGTTGTGTAAAAAGTGATAATTTTGATGAATGGAAAATTTAACTTACTAAAATGACCAAAATGTTCCAAGCCATTTGAAGTTTTTCACTCCAATTCAGAAATTTTTTCGAAAGAAAAATATCAATGATGGACTGTTCATGTTGAAGTTAACGTAAAATTGATTTATCTAGGCAACATTATCACCCTTTTTGTTTGATTTGATTCAGAAATCGAATTAATTTTCAATTTGTCGTAAAGTGACCTAAATGACAGAAGAAAAAAAGCATTCTTAATTATTAACACCCTTATTTTATATTCTACATACCCTTGTCAATAACTACAACATGGGTCAAATAGAAACGAAAAGATTGACATTTTTCATGTTTGATTTAATAAGCACGGCCGCAAAAGGGAGGTAGCTTTAATTAAAATTGTTGATAGTGTACCAACTTTTCAAACATGTATAAAATTATATCATTATACTTTTATTACAGAAATTGAAGGAAGATTAATGATTGCTAATGATTGCCAATCTAACAACCGACAAGCATACAGAAATAGAAACTGGAGATTTAATCCCAATTTTTAAAACATGAGTTCAAATTTAACTTTTATTTCCGTACTGAATTCATTTTTTTCTTAACTTTTTTCAACAAAAATTTGAAGGGTCACCTAGTGGCGTGGTTGATGCCATAGGTAGTTGCCCAATACGCCCGTAGTCCTGGGTTCGAATCCCAATGAAAGTCCAAGATGTTTCTCATGAGCTTGCGGATTCGACGGTCGCTAATGACCATAGTAGTTAATTCGACCTTAAATAAACCAACAAAAAAAATGACGAGAGGTATGTTTGGAACTTGTCCTAACTTATAATCGCCTACATCACATGTGGAGATGTTCAATTCACTTCGAATTGGCTACGCCACAGGGAGAGTTGATTCTAACGCCAAATACCCGCAAATAACCGCAAGCGCCGACCGCTTAACAATAATCAACCACCATTCTGGCCACTCAGGCCAAGGCCAAACACTATCATCAGGAATATTGAGCCACAATAAATAATTCAATAACGTAAATGCACAAATGAATAATCGCCAAATATATTATCCACACAAACGACATTCAGTTAACGAGACAACACTTGAACACCACAATGAAAATCACAGACACAACTTTCATCATCTAATGAATAATGATACTTTTGCAACGAGCTTCACACACAATCCTGGGTTCCTCGAGCCGCATCAAACTGAAATATGGTTAATTTTTAAAACTATACCGAGCAGTGAGCACATTGAAACGTATTTAAATATCTTTCATTAACTTTAAATTAAGTCGTGTAAGTAATAAGTTGTGTATATTCATTTTTATAACAAAGACTCAAAAATTAAATATAAATAACATAAAAAATTGAAGAAATTGGGGGAGAGGTAATTTTTTTTTAAAATTTGTTTGTAGTCGCTTCAACTACTGAAGTCATTTCGCGACTTTTTGGTTCCAATACATAAGTTTGGCAAATTAATCAGATTTTTTTACAAAGTGCGGAATTTTTTATTCGTTCCAATTTCTTATCAAATCCAGGGAATTCAGGTTTGAGTGCAGTTCTCATTTTCAGTAGGTTGGAAGACGGATTACAACTTGGGCTAGGCTATACCACAAAGTGATTTATTTGCTATTATTGAACATTCTTAATAACTTTAACTTAAACATTAATGATTAAGCCACTTCATCGATTTTTTCAGATAATACATAGTATTTATGGACATTTCGTGCAATTATATTTCTGCTTACTTATCAATCTTAGAATTAAGGGGGTGTATTTTAAAAATGGGAACTCTTTAATTGCTCGGTGATTTAGAGGGATGTATAGAGAAGGTTGTCACTAAACAAACAAATAGGTTCAGTAAAACTTGAGATATCACATGCAAGTCAGCTTGAAACAGTTATTTCGAGAAAAACACATTTAAAGTTTTGAGTACATTTCAAATTTTAGTTATGAAACAATATAAGCAAATTATTATTTTTATTAAAGACTAGAATACCCTCTTAACCAGCATGAAGAAGTTAAAAGTTGGAATTTAAAAATTTACAAATGTTACTTCATGTACGATATAAATAATAAAACAAATTTTCAATAAAAATGGTAAATTTCCATATCATTGCTGTTCTTCAATACCACCATACGTTACCACATTTATTTATGAATTGTGAGGCAAGTCTTATAGCAACCTTACCCGGGATTAACTTATATATCAATTAATAAGATTATTTTGTAAGAAACCCAAAAATTTTGAACATACGAAGTACCTGCGCTTAATAATTTATTCTATCATATTCATTAAATGCCACCTTAAATAAAAAGGCATAAAAATACTATCCTAGCTATATCTAGATAAATAATTCTAAATTATGACGTTGCTTATAAAAATGTGCAGTCTATCATTGTTTCATTTTCATTTTAAATTATATCAAACTCCACCTCATTTTTCGTTAACTTTAAAAGAAAAAAAGACATAAATAATTTTCATCGTGTTTAAATTCTTTGTTCAGGTATGTTGAACGCGGGATCAAATAATGTAGGTAGAAAATATTTTAATGTTACATTAAATCTTTCTATAGACGTTTCATAACTAAATATCTATATTTAATATACCTTATATGTAAGAAAAAAATCAAAAGTCGTATTATATTTAATATAATAATTATTTAATGTAGAGTTATGTATGAGAAGTTATTTAAAAAGTTGTGAAAAAATTTAAGTATATATTTATAAATTATAAAATACAAAAATAAAAACTATTTATTAAAGAGAAAATATATCACGACGATTTTCATAAGGCAAAATCTTAGTCTTGTAGGTACATTTTCGTACCGTACTTTAAATATATTAATATATCCACTATATTAAATAATCCAATTTTCAAAGAAAAGTATTTCTAAAAAAAAAAAAAAAAACTCTAGGTAACTCTCAATTATAGACAATATATCAAATAATTATTATTTTTAAATTTTCGGATAAATATTTTAACCAAATGGTAATATGGTCGCTGTAAAGGTGCATAAATTTAAATCTTGTAACGTATCTAGTCTTGAAATACATAATTATGACAAAATCATTCCCAAATACAATTCAAGACTGGGAGCAAGTTTTGTACATAACTAATTGTATTTTTACGAAAGTAAATTTTTAACGTTTCCTCCTAACAATTTACTCTTAGATGTAATTTTTTTCTTAATTTCAACGTAAGTTATGGTTGAAAATGATATAATAAGTATAGTGAGACGTTTCATTTTTCTTTATTGTAATTTTTATATCATATTTAAATTTTAAGTAAGAGTTAATCATATATATAGAATAAAATTGGTTGTTACAAAACTTATCTCTACTAATTTCTGCTTTATTGACCATTTTTTAAAGTTTATGAATGAATAAAGATTACTTAATTTAGTATTTAAAGATAATGTGACGATAGAAATTCTATTCTATGTTCAAGTATAATACGTAGGTACCTACAAATCATATCCGTGTATCTACTTATTGTTCAAATTAAACATCATTTATTATCTATACAAGATATAAAAAAATATGTAACTCAAACTTATTTTATTTCTAGTCAATTAAAAATTATTTTAAAATTAAAACTTTTTCACTGTGTTAATTATATTGGTTTTATATAAATCGAATCTATATGTAACACATATCTTAAATTTGAATTATAATTATAAATAAAATAATATTATAACTACTTCATAATATTATATTTTTGTACAGTATATTATAATCTTACAAAGATAAATTTTAAAGAAATGTAAATTACCTATTTAAGACAAAAATTTATTTAGAAGAAAATATTTTAAACTATATAAATTGAATTTTAAAGATAAAACTAAATATGAACGATACCAATTCATGTATAGATTTTAAACTAAATATATAATATATCTAATGTTAAATATTTTTTCCAAAATAAATAATACAAATATATTTAAAAGATTCTAAGAAAAAATTGCTTTGGTACAATTGCTTTATTTGTAAAATGAAACAATTACGGCCAATAAAAATGTGAATAGGATATATAGTTATCAATTCAAACTTAAATTTATATAAAACGAAAGCATTTACAGAGTGTTTTTTTACTACTCAATTTTTTTGTATATTTATTAAATCTATTATCTATGGATACATTTGTAACAATTCCTATTAAAATTAAGCTTTTTATTTTCACTTCACATTTTTTTAAAATCCGTCCCTTAATTTTTTCTTATTATTTAAATTTCATCAAATTGAAGCAAATGTGTTGTTTAAATAAGAAAAACGCTCTGTATAAAATTGTTTATTATATTAGATATATAATTATAATTAATAAATGAAGTAACTCGAACACTTTTGCCTTTTATTTGAAGTTCATAGATAATAACGAAATTGAAGTAAGGAATTAAAGACGGCTGAATAAATAAAATGTTAATAAAGAAATCGTTAAAATTAAATTCCTTTTTTAAATGTTTCTAATTTCAATCAACAAAAAAAGGTATACATCGAGAATTATTCGTAAGTGAAAATGAAAATATTTTTCTGATGATTCAACTAATATTCATTGATTTTACTATTTTAAAAGTCGTGAAAATTTAAGAAGGCATGTTGAACACGTTTACTGTTTAGTTAATATTGAAGCTCAAATCTATGGGGAAAATCACATTTTTTTAAGATAAAGTACACCAAGAACACTTGGTGTTGCAATGTGATGATATGGGTTCTAAAATCGTTAAAAAAATCAAATGCACAGATTTCAATCAACTTTATATAATATATATTGAAGGGCTCACGTCAGTGAAAGAGATTCGCTTGTTAAAACGTTTTTAAATCACATTGAAATATCAATTAATATGTCAAATTGTTTATTTTGTAGATATGCGCTATAATCTAGCAAAATCGCTTACAATTAGATGTAAGCTACTGAAAGATTTTAATAGCGTACCTAATTATACATATTCGATTCCATCGTTAGACGTTCCTTGTGTATTTTCTATCAAAAATAGCACTTTTAATTTTTCGCAAAAATGCATGAACTGGGTAGGGGAAGGTTGGGTACTTGAGAACAATGGATAATTTGAAACAGTTGAATTTTAATTATTTCTTCTTCCGCGAAAATGTTCATAAGTGTTTATAGACATGGACATGGACATGCATTATGATCATTAGTAGAAAAAAGTGTTGTGAGTATCGATCATTTTAATTTTAATTGTCTAATTCGGGTAATTTAAAACGACGTCAATAAGGTAAGCATGAACGTTTCTTATTAATATGCAATGAATGAATTATTTCAAATTTTTTTCGGTGAATTTTATTATATTAAAATAGGACACAACTTTTCGTTGAGTTGTTTAATTTGATCAATTTTTTTTCTTGCATAAGTTTTGTGTTGAGATTAGGGATGTGAGATTAATGGAAAAGAATCGATTTAAAAAAAATCGATTTTTCTTTATTCAATAATAATCGATTTGTCAAAAATTTATTTTAATAAAAAAAATCGATTTATGCGGAAAAATCGATTATTTCTATTATTTATAATTCTACTTGCTTTTCATATTCCAATAATGATGAAACCTAAGAGATTCATACTAACAATTTATCAGATTAAAAATAAAGATAAAATGATATGAATAAAAAAATTACCAATTCAAAACTAAAAATTAAAGCGAATCTTCCATTAAACTTACAAGGTAAGGAATAAAGCAAATATGATTATTGATACTGTCACAAATCTAAGACACCCATTTGTGTCTGGCACCCGAAGGGCGGCATTAACCAATAACCAGCGATAAGAATCGCACAAAAGGATGGACCCCCTGAAGCAGTTTTATGACCAAAGGATTAATATAACAAGGAACGCATTGTTCTAGTATTTTCAACATTGATTTACCAATGGAGGAGAGAAAGACAGGCGCTAAGATTACAAATAGAATCTTCTAGTAACGGATGATTCATGGCTTAGAAAGTTCTCGACCGATGATGAGTTACTATAAATAATCCGAAAGATGAGTCAACAGACCAGTATTCAAATAAATCACCGAGCAGTATTAAAATAAATCATCGAGTATTAAAATAAATAATCGAGTGTTCAAATAAACTCATCGACAGTGTTAAAATAAATAGTGGAAGTGCTTAGTGTTACAGTGAACAGTGTTATATAAATTGTGAACATTGTTAAATAAAGTGTACATTGTGTATATAGTGAAATATAAACAGTACTGTGACTATTGTTGACAGTGAACATTGTTGTAGTGCATAAGTGTTAGATAAATAAATAAACAATTGTTAAGAAATAAATTCGTAGTCATTATACACAAACTAACGAACCCGTAAAAACGTTACAATACATAAGTTCAGTACCATTAAACGTTTTATTATAATAAAAATGAAATTATGAGCATCCTTACAAAATTACAATCTTATTGCCTCAAAAACTATTTTCGATTTCAATCTTTTAATAATGAATTTTAAAGTTAACAATCAAATATTTGAATGAATGTCTATTATATGTATATATTTGAATGACAAGAATGAAAAAAACCGTTACAGCTAGTTTGCATTTAAGTTTGCGCTGTTTATGAAAATCGATTTAAACGCGTAATTTATATAATCGATTATTTAAAAATCGATAAATATTACTATGAAAATCGATTATAAAAAATCGATTATTAGAAAATAATAATCGATTTAAATAAAAATCGATCATTTTTTAACATCCCTAGTTGAGATGTTGTTTTCTTATTGTTACTCGTATTTTTTGGTTGATCCTATATTAAAAATGTTCTAACTATACAGTTCTTACAATACCAAAATCTTAGTTGTCCAGAAATTACGAAAAGAAAACTACACCGCAGTATACAATTGAAGATCTTCAACGTGCAAGACAAGATGTTAGATGTGAACGGCTATCGATAGCCAAAGCAGCGACCAAATACGGAGTGCCAAGGAGTAGCGGTTGAGAAACCAAACAAAGAACGACGACTACCTGTCTTCAATCGAAGTCACGAAAATCAATTAGAAAGATGCACTCGATGCACTAACCGCTAACGGCACTAAGGGGCCATCCATAAATTATGTCACATGAATTTAATGATTTTTTGACCCCCTCCCCCGCCCTTGTCACAGCTGGTCACACTTGTGAGACCCCCCCCCCCATAAGTGTAACGTCACATATTTCACAATCTTACATCTACGAATAATTATTGAATAGTATCGGCGCGTAACATTACACCGAGAAAAATATTCTCTTCGGACAAATAAATCGAAATATTAAATATTTGATTGGCCATGGGCTTTCAAATTCAAGTTAATAGTTCAAAGTTCATGTTTTACCTAACACTTAGATTAAAATAGATTTTGAAATGTGAAATTTAGGACCCCTCCTACCCCCTTGTCTCACTTCGTCGACCCCCTCCCTTCCCTTTAACGTGTGTTAATTTGTGACGTAATTTATGGATGGCCCCTAGCTTTAGTCACTTTAGTATGCTTTAGTCTTAGGCTTTAGTGAACAAACAACTTAGCCTGGATTTCAACACTACTAAATGATTAGCACCATCTAAGATAATATCATGTAACCAAATCTAACATATTGCCATCTATCAAATAGACAGTGAGTTGGCGTTAGTCAAGTTAGAATGAAGTTAGTTATGCTAGTTAGTGACTTTCAGTCCTTTCAGTTGCTTCTGTTGCAAGAAATATAACTGACAGTAACTTCAAAGAATTGAGTGTAATTTAAAGCGGCTTTTATTTTTCCATCTAATAACATTAACTTAAAAAGATGGTACGTTAAAAATTATTATAATGTTTTAACAAATTCTATGAATATTTGTTTTCAGCTATTTTTTTCGTTTTTTAAATCATTAGTTGGAAAAGACGTCGTAGTAGAACTGAAAAACGATTTAAGGTTAGTTTTCATTTCGTTAGTGAAGTAGAATTTTTACAAAAGATTAAAATGTTATGATAATTTCAGTATATGCGGAACGTTACATTCAGTAGATCAATACTTGAACATAAAACTAACAGATATAAGTGTAACAGATCCAGATAAATATCCACACATGGTAAGGATTTCCTGTTTTACTTCTTTGGTTTTGAAACTAAATCCGAATCGATTTCCTTCTAGTTGTCAGTCAAAAATTGTTTTATTCGTGGTTCTGTCGTGAGGTACGTACAATTACCAGGTGATGAGGTCGATACACAACTATTGCAAGATGCAGCACGTAAAGAAGCGACAGTCGCTACACGATAATCTACATTTAATGTTATACTTACGATACTTACTATAACTTTTTTTTTTGTATTTTTAAGTTCTCACTGCGTTATTTCTTTTTCATTTTATTTGTATTTATAGTTTAATTAATAAACTTAAGAAAAGGATGTAAGGAATTACAGTGAAAAGTCCAACGTTTTTACTTGATTCAATTCTTTTTTAATAATAATATAGTTATCGTTTGCAGTAAATTTTTTTATAATAAAATCTACAAATTATACTTTATACAGATTAACCGAGACAATTTAATTTTATATAATACAAAGATCACAATATAATTCGACTTTTTCCCTAAGTACATAGGATATGGATTTATTAAGAACAAAAAAAAAATAACATTCAGCGCTTCATAATGTAAGTGTTAGAAAAGTATTTTATCCCCTTTTAAATTTACAAAAAAAAAAAGTTTTCGTTTTTCAAATAAAATTCCTACTACACAAAAACATTGAATAGCATTCGTTAAATTTTTCATGCAAAACTTTTGTATATAAAAATCTAACAGATAGCGCGCCATTTATCTAAACTGTATATATTTACAATTACATATAATTTTCGTGTTTATCACTAATATTTTTCTTAAATTAACGTATTTCTTAATTTACATTAAAATATAGTACTTAAATAATCAACAATTTTGACACATTTTATTCATCAAGGCTTTTAGAATTTATTGTTCTGTACTAAAATATGAGTTTTGCATTAGGTATAATTTGTCTATGGGATTAGCTATAGAATTCGGTGTTAAGCCATCGTGAGCGCTTCCCGAATGTGATGTTTGTAGGTCTAAATTTTGTAATGATAATGTGTCTGATGTGCCCTCGTCTAAATGATCAAAATTCGTACTATCGTCCAATGAAATGTCCGAACTGCAAAAGCTGTCTCCAGAATGTGCAGGATAGTTATCTATAAGTAGAAAGCATTGAATTAATTTTTATTACACTTTGTACTTAAACATAGGACTCATGAGAAAAACTAATTGTATAACTCCATTTTCACAAATTTTACAATTTTCAGCCAACTTGTAATGTTTAAAACAGTGATCCTCAACCTTTTTTTATTGCGGTACACTTTTAAAATTTGACGACACACTAGCAATAAGATAAGTTTTAATTAATACATTGTGTAAACTAGTTTTGAAAAATAATTTTCAACTCAAAATAAAATAATTTGAACTACAACGAAAGAAATGCAGGCTTACTTTATAAATGTGCATAAAAATATTTTTATTGTTTGAATTTTAAAATACGGTGGTAAATTTTAAAAATTTTGCCACACTTAAAAGTGCCGCGACACAATGGTTGAGAATCGCTGGTTTTAAAAGGTGAGCTAGGTAACTTAAACTTTTCGAAAGTAAAAAGACCTGTAGACCTATTTCTAAAATAAAATAAACACTACAACTTTTACACATAGGTTCATTATTTTATGATTCCTATAATATAACTATAGTTTTAACGTTGAAACCTGTACTGTATTAGGTAGAGAAAAATCCTAAAAATAAATGCAGTCAAACCTGTGTGAATGAGAGCCGGATAAGCGAGATAACTGGATAAGTGAAATCAATTGCCAGGACGCGTAATTTTAACCCTCTAAAACCAATATAAATGAGAAACAACAATCTCAAAAGAGAGAGTTGTTTTGCAAGCATAGACCTCTATAACTGAAACTATTACTTTCTTGTACCTGTATAAGCAATAATCGAGATATTTCAAATCTCCTATTAATGACTCGTTTTTAAATATCGCAGTATGAGCTAAACTGTTTTTGATTTCTTAAATTTCGAGGAACGAACATTTTTTGGGAACGAAGTTCCATTATTGGGCTTAGAGTAAAATCGTGGAGACTAAAACGTAACAAAAAACGAACCAGGAGACTTTCCCTCTCTGTCTCTATAATTGTAATTCCTCGTTCTTTTTCACTCTCTCGTCTCCTTATGTTCATTGATTGGTGAAGAGTGGAGTATGCTGAGTGAGAAAAGAGAGAGAGAAAAAAGAAAAAACTGTTTCAACTGACTTCTAGATGCCATTTCTGTCGACCTACTTAATTATAAAAGTTGTAAAAATCTGTAAACGTCTAAGAATGAGAAAGGCCACCCCTGTACCTTTATAAGCCAGAAAAAATCCATAAAGCGAAAAAGAGACTCTCATTTATCCAGATTTGGCTGTAGTTTCATGAGTTTTATTTGTATTTCTTAATCAATCTGAAAATTGTGGGGAAGAGGCATATTATCGGCTTCATAGGAGGCAGTATATCAAATTTGGAAAATTTATGATGAATATTGATTGAGTAAAAACCTGAACACAAGACTTGAGATGGTCAGATGATTTTTTTTTAAAACCGAATTTTGCATCTCTTGAAACATAAAAATAACAATATTCAGAGAAGGGTTAAATTTTTTCCCTAATCTATAACATAGCTTTATTATTATCAATATAATTTTAATTGTATATATGGAGAGCTCCTTTTACTTTGCTGCCAAATGTAATTAAATCATAATAATAATAGGCAAAAATGTGTATGTCGGCAGTTAGAGACGGTTTGTATTAATGCTTTGTTATAGAGTGCTTTATTTGTGGCCCAGCGATTATAGTGACAGTCTACCATGCGAGAAGTCTACGTATCGAAATCTGCTATCGATTTTTTTTTTGAAATTGTAAATTCAGTATCTTAAAAAGCTAACGGTCGTGAATATTTCACAGAAAGCTACCAGTATATTATAGTATTAAAATAAATGGTTTTTATATGCATTAAAATAAGAAAATTTTGACTATTGGATCTCCCAGAAAACTTTGAAAAATGGAGGTATACTGTTCTTCCTTTAAGCCCAAACTGTTAAATATGAATTATTACCGTCTTTTTCTTTATCACTAGACGAAGATTTTGTGTTATCTGATTCCTGTTTTGCTTTTCGCTGAATCTTTTTCATTTTTGCTCGTTGATTCTGGAACCACACTTGTACTACCCTAACACTCAGTCCAGTTTCCTTGGCGAGAGCTTCTCGCACCTTTCGACATGGTTTCGGGCTGACTTCAAAAGAAGCTTTGAATTGCCTTCGTTGTGCTGATGTTAATATCGTTCTGGGCCTTTTGGGTCCCCGACGGCCATCTCGTGGTCGCAATCCATCGTCGAGTAAGTCGTCATGCTCCGGTGTGCTCGCTTGTTGCATCAAATACATTTCCTTTTCGAAATCCTGTCGACAAAATAATTGGCCAGCCCGCAACACAAATTGCTCGCCTTTCTGTAACGGTTGGCAACACACCACACATATGAAACAGGGTAAGTGGAAAACGTGTTGTTGCGCCCTCATCACCATCTCATGCGCTAATAAACGGTCACCACATCGTGAACATTTCACGCCGAATATTCTGCAAACATCAAAGCGATGTTAAATCAAATAATTACTCAACATTGCACACACATACAATATACACATATTAAGATTTATACACCGAAATGGAGAACACAAACATAATATTCATTGAAGGAAGGAATAGACGAGAAAATTATTAGGTGGTGTAGATTTAGTTTAGGTATATGTTTAACATTCATCCAACTGTACATTATTATATTCTAATTTCATCCTAGAGAAATAGCTTATGCGTGCACATAATTCAAATAGCAGAGAAATACAATTTCTGTACTCTAACTTTATAATTTAAATAGACTGGTAAGATTTAAACAAATTAAAGAAATGTTAGCATATATAACTCAAAAAATTATGTTGGCACTTAATGCTTTCTGTAGGCTATGATGGAAAACTGCAATAATCTTTGATAGGTATATCACAAGTTCAACACTGATAGAAAATTTGTGTTAATCAAACAAGAGAGAATTCAACTAGAAAAGTCAGTTTCATAAAAAATAAAATCACTGAAGGCAATTCGAGAATTTGAAAAATAGTACGCACTTACAATTTTTAGAGAATTCATTTTATCTAATTCTTATAATGTTTAATATAACATAGGTACATTATTATTCATATTTATACATGATTATATTTCTAAAAAATTCTTAACGATCTGACACATACTCAATAATTAATTCAATATGTGAAAAGAGCTTTGGTTAATTTTATGTACGTTTTTCTCAAAAGAGTGCATCAATAATTATTTTAAAATATTTTCAGCGGAAAAAATAATCTTAGGATTGTTTTATAAACAATTTAAAGCTAATTTTTAATCAAAAATATTTTTTTTATTTTATTGAAAATAATGATTCCTTTCCCAAACTTCTAACTAATGTATTTCTTTAAAAAAATATTTTTGTAGATTTTTAATTATCCAACTAAAAAATACCTATTCACCTCAAAAAAATTATTTCTTGAAAGAGACGTACAAAAATATTTTGAATAAAGTTCAAAGTTAGCATTTTATTAAGGATTCATCAAATCAAGTATCTATTAATACATCATGTGCCAATTAAAATTAATATTTACACCTTGAAATGAAATAATTTGCAAATTCAATGACTTGGCTTGATCTTAACCCAAATTTAATTCAAGTTGCTTGAAAATCAAGTAATATAGCTTAAAAAGCATGACAAGTAGTGAATCGCTGCATTTAATGAATGTCAATATTTATATAAATACCAATTTTTATAAAATAATTAAAAAAATTGGCCTGAAATGAAATGAAAATTATTTTAAAAAAAATAGTAAAGGAAAAATCACTTGAAACAAGTTCAAAGAAATTTAAAAGTGAATAGGTATAGATACTAAATTTTGATGACATTTTCAACACAACACCCACTAAGAATTTGTTTTTCAATACGAATTTCTAATTATTTTTCAAACAAGCTTAAAAAAATTCTTCAGAAGTTCTTCACTCCTCTTCTTTTGATTGTTTTTAATACTTATTGTTTCGTGATAATCTCAAAATGAGAAAAAAAATTTCGTATCGCGCTTTTATATATCACACTTTTCTTCTTATACCGAATATTGAAAAAAACGTTTTGTAAAACAACGCGTCAATTTCCTAAAAATAAAACAATAAACGGTACAGTACAAGTAGGTATAATCCTCGGTTTGATGCAACAATAAAAAGTTAGAAATTATAGGCAGGTCTATAGTAGTTACTAATTAGCATTATTGTTATATTATAAGAAAAATTGTATTACTTCAGAAATTGATCAGATAAACTCAGGTTTTACTTTATAAAATCCGCAATATATAAGCAATTACTCATTGCTTATTTTAATCCTTTATCTATGGTGGGTAGGTAGGTAGGTGGAATGTTAGTTAGTTATAACTGCAGGATTGATAAGTTATATTAATACGACAATCATAAGTGCTATATATTATTAATTTGATTTTTTAGCTCATACCTTAGCTTTTCTATTTTTTAGACTTTGACTTCAATGGCATATTGATTAAAATATACTTAGAAACCATTTTATAAAAATTCTTAAGTTTCGTTTAAAATCAATTAGGATCCTAGATAAGGTCTAAAAGATATGAAAAATCTCAAGATTAAATATCATTAATTACAATCCTTCGAAAAAAAATGTTGGTCTTAATTATAATTTTTGAGAGCACGAATGATAAAAAAATAATCAATCATTTCTTAAACTGATATGTCTTCTGTTTTTACAATTAACTACATACATGATTAATAAGTCAAAGTATTCAATATGCTTGCAAAAATTAAAATCACTATCTTCAAAGTATGAATCACTCAATCATTGTATGGTGTTATTATAATTTATAAGATTTAGAACTCAAATTGTTATCTAGAGTCGGATAATATTTTAGAGAAATAATGAAAAAAAAATATATATTACCACATAACGTGACGAAAACTCTACCGTTGATGTATGTCCCACTGTTACTTAATTCTTTACAAAAATATTATTGAATTAATTAAATAAAGTTTAAAAAAGGTAATTAACACAAAAAATTTATTTTATTCAAAACCTTTCCTTCTACTTACTCCCGAAAGATTTAAAAAAGTTTAAAAACACAAGCCAAATTTTTTTTATATACCTACATACATACGTATGTAAAAAATATAATGGAAAACGTTTACCTAATATGGAAACAATTAACATGAAAATCCTTTATTACAAAATAAGACTGTTTGTCTAAGTACTATAAATAAAATTTTGTAACTAAATGATAATAAGAACCTCGACCAATTTGAGGTAAACGTTTATTTAATCGCAATGATCTTTGTTGTGATATTTTTTAATCTGACTAAAAAATTCTTAAGCGCTAGTCACGATATTTAAACTCAAAGCTCCAAAAAAACGAAGCTTTTGTAACTATTTTGTTTAATGAGCTGTTACTAGTGTTTTAAATCTTTGGAATTTTTAAAGAAGCAAAAATTGTCTACAAAATCGCTTCAAAGTAAATTTTCGTAAAATTAACCATTTTCGAACTATAGAGCACGAAATAAGAGAAAAAATTGATCAGTGACTAATGAACGTATATAGTAATTCTGAGTCAATTGTCTAGTTTAATATAAAGCTTATTCCATACGAGTTGTAATAGAAAAATCTACTTTTTCCATATTTCTCTGAAATTTTTACAGTTTGTAAAATAATCAAATATTTACTTTAAGTAAAAGCATAATTAAACTCAATCTAGTGAATTTATCAACTTTTGCCACAAGGGTAAACTACTCATACGTAATATCTTATCATTTGATGCAAGGCACAAATTTTCGTGGTTCAAAACTTTATTTACACGTATTTTCATGTAAAAGAAAAAGTTGGAGCGTACTCGTTGAAAAAAGAAACATACAAAAAATAACACATATTAATTTTTTTAAATATTTTCCAAATTTGTTGTAAAGATCTTTTTTGTAGAACGTGAAATTTCTATTAAATCCTTTTTTCAGATTGTTGTTACGATGAACTGTTCCAAAGTTATGAAGATTCAAAAATAAAATGAACATTTTTAATTTTATTTAAATGGAAAATAAAAAAAGGATTGAGGCAAGTGTTAACATTGATATTCATAGCTCGTTTTGGCGCAAATTTTTTTGTTTTAATAATATAGGTATCCTACAACTAATTTGCGACAGCATAAGTGTTTTTTTTTTTTTTTTTGATTCACCCTAATGTAGCTCTATACAATTATATATATCTTTGTTCCGCTATGACTTTCATCAATAATCTTTAATTGCTCTGAATAACAAACTCCTAATAAGTATAGTGTCTAATTTGATTTATAAAATGTACAATTTGGAATGTAAAACCTGTAGTACTAAATAGTGTCTTTAACTTGAAATTCATTTAACACGAAAAAGTATTTTGGTTTCATCAATTTCATGCTAGCTGTTTTTACCGTAAATAGCTTTCTGGTAAATGGTACTTAGACCTAAAGGGTTGTTTTCTGAAAAATTAAAACTATTCGCATTCTTATTTAAATTAAGAAAGTATTATAATTTCTTTGAGTGAACTGTTTTACATATAGGTATCTAAAATATACTATTACAAAATTTAAAATATTTTTAATTTAAAAATTATCTTAGAAAAATTTAAAAAAAGCAATGCTAACGTAGACAACCAGGTATGGTAGTAGGTATTATAGTAAACAACAAAAGTATTATACAACATTCATCCGACCTATTTCACTCGTCCCTTATATTAATATCTCAATATATGAAGCTCAAAAAAATATAGTAAGCTACATTATTATTCCTATTCTTATTACATTTTTTCCATGCAGAGCAGTCGTGCGGATAATTTTTATACTTTACAAATATTTTGTTCAAATACAGAACCAGTGAAGAAAAAAAAAACGCTCCACGCTTGGAGAAAGATGTAAGAAATAAATTTCTGACAATATGGACATTGAGATGAGGGAGAAAACGCGCACGAAAATCAAAAGGGGAATGATGATGAAGATTTTCCACACATATACACGTCTTATACCTTCATAGATTTTTTGAAAAGAAATCTCAAGCTTTTCATCTGTGAAAAATACAATAACGCGTTAAGCAACACACAAACAGACGAAGAGAAAACGCCATCGCGTTGATATTTGATGCCTCTTTTATAGTATGGCGTTGACGTGGATTTTATTGCCTTTTGTGAATTGAAAATATTGTATTTTACTTTATAAATATAAATGAAATGGTAATGTTAAAGAATCTAAGACGACATGAATACAAAGAGAAAATTAAAGATAGCGTGATTTTTTTTTCGTATATTTTAGTCGATGCAAATTTTAATATAAAATTTTTTAAAAAGCGTGTATCAAGGAAGTCAACTCACCGATCATAATCTGTTTTACAGTATAGTTTCGTATTTCTCGTGTAACAGGAATGAGCTAATAAAACACCACACACACAACAGGCGAGACAATGTTCATGCCAACTCGAGTCAGCGACACGCATTAAATAGCGGTCGTGGATTTTTTGGCCGCATCCCTCACACATTTCATACGTTTTTGGGTGATGTAGGCTGTGGTGGTGTTGATGATGGACCTCACATTTAAGGCCATTGGGACCAACGATTCCATCTGTAACATAAAGAATTTTATTGAAAATTAGAACAAAATTTATTACCGAGCCATAAATTTCCCATGCAAATGAAACATAAATTTCCCAGCAATCACAAATAAATCAATCAAATATTCTCTTGCGAATTTTTTTCAGCATGAAAATTGAAATCTATTCGCACGTCGAGTGTGATAATGCAAAGATAATGTTACGATTTTCCGACGAACGTTCATTCAACCACTTAAGTAAATCGAGCGAACTTACCCTTCGAAAAAGACGCCCACCTTTCTACATACCACGTCCAATTCGATCGATGCAAGCCAACTCGTTTACGATGATACTTAACGTTAATCGTAGCGCTACTAAAACAACTTAAGAGAATTTGCACCACGAAAATCATCAGTATTTCTCACAAAAGCCCTCCTGTGTCATTGTCATCAAGAAGCGCAAACGGATGCCGAGTGAATCACCGGAACATGGACCAAAACTTAACCTAAAGCCATTAACATGTTCGGATGCATTTATTTAAACCCACCATTCCCACACACACATTATAGAGTCAAATATAAACGTTTCACCTCCTTAAATCCCATTCATTTTTCCCATTTCCATCGTTAAGTGTTCCCATTAAAAATACTATACGTTGATGAGAAAATCTCTCGTACGTGAAAACGTTTTTAAAATGATAAAAGAAAAAATATTTGAAACGCTTAAAAGAATATAAAATGTAAATGTTCTTGAATTTTAAAAATCACTTAACCACTACTTCAAGCATCCTTTTCATCCTGCGCTCTGATGACATATTCTCTCATCATTAACGCCTTCGACGTTTTCATGTAAATCCTTTTTACCCCAAATTCAACCCTACATATTTCATTCAAATATTCACACTCATAAAAATCGGATGCACCCAAAAAAGAGCACCGTCTCGTAATTTTATGACTTTTTATCAATTTTGAATATTCATCTTAGATTAATTTGCATTTTTCACCACCTTTAACATTAATGAATTTAAAATTCTCTCGAATATTCAAATTTTTCAAACAGCCCTAACTCGTAATTTACATAATATCCGCTATTTTTGATTAAACGAAAAAGCGCCACTGCGGAAACAGCTTAAATTTTTTCCTATTAAAATGTTATTGTTGCTCTTCTTTGTCGCTTTTTAGATGGTTTCAGTTGAGTGTATATGGAAAATGTTCGCATGAATGCATTACTAAAACCGCCGTTCACCTCTTATGTACGCTTGAGAGCAATGATAATAGAATAACAAGAGCAGAAAGCTAACCACGGTCTTATAGTTACGAGGACTTTTGCTAGTATCCAACGTTTGCAAATCGAGGTTTTCCTCTCTTCTGACAAACTTGAAAAGCATTCGAGCATCAACGACAGCAACACCACCAGCAATAATAATAACCACCAAGAGAAGCTTCCTCAAACCTCATAAAAACCATATCTTGCATATCCTCACTCTAGAGCACTCTTGTTTTAAAACCACGACATTAAGAACTTAACGAACCGATCATCAATTATATCTTTACTTATAATAGGTGTAAAAATAGTTTTTCAAGCTATCTATTAACTTACTAGCAGTACCCATCGGTTTTGCTCTCGTACACCTAATTGTAATGTTGGTGTATGAATGACTGGTTAGCAATGGGTAAGATTATTAACAACTGAGCATTATTTCAAGCGTGAAAAAAATAAGTTTGATGACCAAAAAATTTCTAAGAAAAATAATTTTTTTAGATAGCTTAATACTCGTGTTGATTGATAATGGTAAAATATAGTTTTTGTAAGGTTACAAATTTTAACATTCAAGATTAGCGTGTTCTGGTTAAAGACACATTATTTAGCATCAAGTCTAAAAAATATATATGCTACAAGTACTTATTTTATCATTCTGTTTGTAGGTAAAATAAAAGATATAGGTAAGTAATGGTTTCTAAAACATAGAACTATAGTCACCACTATATTTAACTTCCAAATTTTATTTCGACTACGCACAGTTGATAATTAACTTTGAGATTTAAATATTTCACTCCAATAAAAAAGAGATCAAAACATGTAACCTATAATTTAATGCCTTTGAAACTTAAATCAAAACAGCAAGAAATAAGAACACAATTTTTTGTGATTTAATTCACTTTAACATCTAAGGTCATAAGGTGACTGTCTAAAGACAGACAATTTCTGTTATTCATAACTGTAGAAAAATGTAGGATTTACCGATAACTGAACCGAGTATCGCTGATGCATGGAGTGGAGGCCAACAGATCTAACGGCTGCGCCACTAAATGGACTCAATACATTTGTTTACATTAAGAGAAGGAAGCATTCAGTATTTGAAATTAACTGGAAGTATTGGAAATTAATGGGTTTAAGTTATTATGTTACTTTTCGAGGTTTAAAATAAAAGATTTTATATAAGTAAATAAAAAGTTAAATAAGTTAATGCTTAAAATGTGTGTGACGATTGAAAATAACTTGGTTGGATTAAAGAAAAGTACAAAAATAATTGTTTCTGCAATCTAAGAAAAAATTTAAATTTTAAAGCCTGCTTACCAAAAATAATAAAAAATCATTTTTGTAAAGTAACTAATATTAGTATCTGAGGTCTTTTAGCGCTAGGTGTATGCTCGTAATGTTATAGTTACAGATAAATATATATACGTAAATATTGTATTTAGTACCTACTGTTATAGATCTATGTAGGTTATAAAAATCGTGATAAACAAATCTTAAAATTCAACTACTAAATCGTAAACTACTTTTAACGAATCATTAACTGTTAAAAAGACAATTTTTATTTTTGTCATTTGATTTTAGAGAACCGCAAGTTTCACTTATTTAACTAACATAAAATGTAAAATAAAAATGAAAACACCATATTTGAATATTTTATGGTACAGTAAAATTATTTTAAATGCATACATCAAAAATAATTAGAATTCGTTCATGCCACATTTAACGTTTTTATTATTTATACTTTGATTACAAGTTTACGGTTATTACCAGTTCGTCCATTGCAAGGATGCGACGGTTGCATATTATCCGTTTCTTGAATCATCGTCACTGGCGTCATATTTAAATTCGGATAAAATTCCAACATTTTAAATTTTAAAAACGTTCACAAATCAGTTGAAAATAATACAAAAAATCACAAAATGAAACAGTCACAGTAAAAACACAAAAATTGAAAACATTGAAACAAAAAAATTTATAATCAAAATTCAAAAGAATGTTTTTCTAAATTAACCACGAAATTCATCATGTGTATGCACTTTATGAAAAAAAAATCGGGAAGTTTAAGAACAAATAGTTGAAAGTTAGATATTCCGGGTTGTTTGAAAGAGTGAAAAACACGCACAGAAGATTCTGAAGCGAAAATTTGGGAAAATATCCCAGTATGTCATTCCATTCAAGCTCGAATAGTCGACTATATGTGACGATGGTGTGGGCCAAATGTCTTGTCTCGTTACCGCTTATAGATTCGATAAAATGACATTTGTACGAATGTCCTCAGTGCTTTAGTGACATATAAAGCTCCACCTTCCATTCGACAGCGTCGCGACGCTACTCGCGATGTGAACTCCGCCCAGCACACGCATGCGATTGGCCAACGACGCCTTCATCTAATCCCGCTCCCGATCCCCAATCGGGACTATCGCACAAGTGCGATAAAGACCACACGATTCTGCTCCTTTCGGACGCCGGTGCGTCGTTGTCGCCATCGAGTAGGATCGATCGCGGGGGAGAGGGATAGAAAAGGGTTTCGGTATCGTTATCATCCACGATGTTGTCGTTGCTCTTGGCGTCGTCGTGGCCGTCATCGATACAATAATAATCTCTAAAGTTAGCGTCGCTCTACTAATAATCATAAAGCTCTCGATGTCGCATAAGCTTTGCATCATACACAAATAATTTTACTTTCTTCTTATCAGCGATCATTTAGAAACTAATTACATGCAAGCAACTATTTTCTATGGAATTCTTTTAAAATCTTTGGATTCCACGCGCACAACCTGCAATGGAAAAATGAACGATGTGAACTTCGGAAAATGTTTGAAAAAAGATTCTTGGAATGTTTTCTATTTTCTTCGATGTAATGTTAGGTTTTTTTTTCTTTTAAATTGATTAAATTTCCGCAAGTAAAGTTGATTTAAATATTTTAAAATGCCTAACTGAAAAAAAAAATATTCATATGTGAATTAAGAATTATTCAATTATTATTAAGGACCTTTGTATCATTTTTCTTGATAAAACTGTTGGACTCAAAAAAATAATTTAAATGATTAAATAATTTAAAATGAAGTGGTGTTTAAGAAATTTAATAAAAACTTGGTATCCATGAATGATAAAAAACTCTTTGATATTGTGTCAAAAAATAGTTTGATTTGTAACAATTAGATATACCTACCTATTTATGATTTTATTACTAAGAAATAGACCCTTTAGGCACTATATTTGTACAAATCTAGCGTTCCTATAAAAGGATAACAAAGGTGTAACTAGAGATTACTTTTGTTTAGTTATGAGCAAAATTGGTCACGGTCTTCTAAAAACGTAAGACCTAGACCAAGTCCAAGACCAAAACCGAATGAACAAGACTAAGACCGTTTTACGAGCTTATTTTTATTATTCCAATAGAATTAGTAATTTATTAGTTAAATAATAATTCTGAGTACTTACCTAATTGATAATTTTTAATTTATTTTCCTTTAATAACCTTAATAATTCTATAACAATAGAAAATTTGTGCTGAGAAGGATTATTTAAAAAAATAAACATCAGATTAAATGGGCAAGACCAATATAAAGACTGAAACTATATAAGCAAGAACAAAACCTGGATCAGTTTTAGTCTTGCTTTGCTCATAATTTAATTTTGAAATTTTTGTATAAAAGCTAAAACTTTAACCACTAAAAATGAAAACACAGACTGTGGATGTCCCATTGTATTAATCATTTAAGGACATGTACTTTTAAAATGTAAAAAGTTAGCTCAGCATTTAAGATTTGATTGAAATTTTTAGGCTCAGAAAAATATATTGATTAATTTGTCTGCTATAGGTAGCAGATAATAAAAATAAGAAATTCTCATTAAAAAAAAAAAACTAAATAAGTCCACTTTTGTCGTAACTAATAAAATCTCTTAGATCTTCGCTCCATGGATTAGGTAGGGATACTCAATTCGATTCCAGTTGAGTTTCAATTTTTTATAATCATAATTTTATAATAATAATGGTTTTTAGAAAATCGTGTTATGATTTAATACATCAAAGCAACTTTTCACACAAACAAAAAAAAATCTCAAGCAATTGCATAGCAGATTTAAAAAATTTACCTAAAGCTTTTCACTGATTTATACATTCAATTATCTATTAGATGAAATCTTAACTTCGTATAATTTATATAATTGTTTGCATTTTTACTAAATATCATAATCTTTTTGAAACCCTTAAATAGTTCAATTGCAGTTTAACTGATTTTATGATTTTCTTTTTCAAAATTTCCGAAGCTCATCAATGCAAACAGAACATATTGTTAATATTTTCATCATTTCTCCCGCAGTGCAAGTACAACAATTCGACAAATCCTAAAAGCTTCTTCATTCATACAAAAAGCGTCCCTGCGGGAATATTAAAAAATCCTGATATTCTAGTGGCATGATCCAGACTGAAAACAAGGCCCACTTGATATCACGGTTCATAACACACATACACACGTAGCATAACGACCTTTTCGATTAGCCCACTTGAAATTTATTTTGTCTTTTTTTTTTCAAAAACCTCATATGCGGAACAAGCTAATAATAAAACCGGACGATTTGTTTACGCTTGCGGTTCAAAATCGCAATGATTTTTGAGTGTCTTTATTATTATTGTTTAAGGTCTTGGTTTCAATATGCTCTTCAAATGTGTAGGGATGAGTAGATATGAATGCACCGGCAGGGATGTGTTTTGAATTACGGTTACAGTTAAGGGTTGGAAGATGTGAAATGAAGGGTTATGCAGCACATATATTTGTCTATGTTTATCGATTGTGTTAAAAATATTTTGCATTTTCTCGGGAGATAGAGAGATTTCATATTGTCTAGGTGATATGTATTTGCACCTTGTGCTGGAAGTTTATGGTTGAAAGCGGCCACGTTATTAAGAACGGGGTGAGAGAGACTTTAGTATTAAACAACTTTACCTCTTTACTCGACTATTACAATTACAAGTGTTTGTGGTTGGACCACACTTTAGTTTATTTGGCGTTCCTAAAATTCACGTGACAACTATTGTAGAATATCTAATAAAAGTTACATACCTGGATTTTGAATTAATGATTTTTTACCACTTTCAGAATATGCACGTTAGTTTAAATTTCGCGACTTCACTTAATTGATAAAGGATCCAGTTATTTAAAAAAATTTAACTTTTATGAAATTTAATCTCTGATAAGAAATCTCTCTATTCAAGTTTTAACTTCAATTGGCAATAATTATCAATGAAAAACCCGTGTGATAACTATAAAAAACTTGATTTAATATGAATGGTTTTCTAAATGAATGATTAATTGTATAACAACACTGATAGTGACCTAATGTATTTATATTCTATATAGTTCATATAGTTAATTTACATTAATTGGCTACAATAATGATTCAAATTCCAAAAATTTCAATTTAATTCGTTTATTTTATATCACACATACAATCTTAATAAAATAAATATTTGTGAAAACTATAAGAAAATGTAATTTTTGCTTTTAGCAATTACAAAAATTAACGGAAAATGAATCATTTATTTTTTAAAGTGTTAAATAATGATAATAATTTATTCTTATCAAGATTATTGAACACTCAAAAATGTATTTACTTAATTTTTTTATTAGGTTTCTATAAGAATTTTTTTCCTTAAATAAGTGATATAAAAACGAAAATTGAATATTTATTAGTTCCACAAGGGCGTTAAATTGTTGAAACGACTTATGCAAATTGGAAAAAAAGTCTGAATGTTGAATTTTATATAATACTTAACATACAATTAATGGAAAAAGCATTAATGATTCTTTTAAAATGCAAAATTAATTACACTTTTTACATTTCTTTAAAATGAATCAATTGTTCAAATAAGTATATAAAACACTTAATTTCATTTATAATATTTTATGAATCAATCGCTATTGGTGGGAACAAAGAATTCTCAATTTGTTGAAACAATTGGAAAACTTACTCCAATTGTGTTAAGCTTTTAATGTAGGTAAGTTTAATTATATTATACGAGAGATGATTCCGTGATAATAAAATATTATTAACACAGGTTGTTAAAAAATAATTATGCTAACTTTAGCGAAGTACAATCAATTTGTAACAAGAAATTAGGAAAATAGACCTCATTGGTCGTGGTGATAAAGTGAAAATCCTGAGACCCGTACAGTGAAAGAAAAACACTCATCTTATTTTGATCTTACAATTAGATGTTGAGGGGCTCTGAAACAAAAAAATATCATTTAACATTCTTTAAGACACATATAAAAGTTAAAGTACCACCTATTGGCGCAGTGACTAGAGCAATTGCTCTCACTACTTCATGCATCAAGTGGTACTGGGTTCGATCCCCGTTGAATCCTAGATTTAAGATCCTAGACCTAAGATATAATTGACCATCAGAAGTTCTCGGGTTTAGACAGTCGTGATAAGATCTTAGATGTTAAAGCGACTTTAAGCACAAAAAAAAATTAATTTAACGGTTTTACTAAGTTTTTTTAGCCATATTTTTTAATCATAATATTGAGATTTAAAATTTAAATAAAAAAATAAATAAATATCCCCCGAAACCTAAGTGATTAGGTTTCGGTTATAGGTATAGGTAAAAGCTGCGTTATAGGTAAAAGCTAATTTTCAAAGTTTGAATTTTAAAAACTAATCTGTTATTTTAAACGAAGGTACACTATGCACTGACAGATACATTTTAGATTTAAAATACTAATTTTTTTTAATTTTAGTAACTGTATATTATACCAAAATAGTAGGTATTTATCTTTGCTAAACGTTCATTCATTAAATCAGAAAACCTTTATTAACACTGATTCAGTGTTTTAACCTAATTCTGTTCTTAATCCATCTATAACGTTAATATAAACCCTTTATTTTGTAATATTTTTATAATAACTATAAGTAATTTTAGTATTAAATAACTATTTTTAGCAAAGTATTACGAAAGTAATCAAAGAAAATTTAAAGAAGTATAAGTCCCAAAGTTAAAGAAGGTATATTAAATGTATGTGAGATTTTTCACATAAGAAACAGTTCACAGTAATAGTAAAAAAAAATATAAAGGGTAAGAAAAATATAATTTGTTTACTTCTCTAAATGTTATAAATTTTATTAAGATTTGATTAGAATTCTTCGACTCATGGGCGAAATATTTAAAAGTAAATGGGTACCAATTGATTAATTCTGTTTAAAATTTAAACCAATTCGTTGTATTAAAATAATAATAAAACCTAAATTTACTAAGTGCTTGATACTTATAGGTACTAAATACTTAATAATTAAATATAATTTTTGTTAGATAAAATATAGCATTTACGTATAATTTAAAACTTTCACACTACCTACCATTGGTTTCCCAACTTCTTATGTAGGTAGATAAATGCGACAAATATATTAATTATCTTCCGCGTACCTGAGGAACTTGGAAAATTCAAGAATTGAAAAATTTAACGTAAATCAAACGTAAATGCCACGTTATCAATTTACCAAAAAACTTAAAAGATTTTAGGTAGGTATATAAGTAATAAGTAAATTTGAATTTGTCAAGTTTTTATTGATAAATAAATCCTGCTTAGGAATGTTAGGATAAGTGATGGAAAAAGCAAGTGTTAGGTCAGCCTCAAGGCTGTTTTATGCTTAAAAGATTAATTTTACGAGAAATATTTGAAACTGTAATTCCTTTGATTTTAGATAAATTTTATTGTTTCATTATCAATACTAGTAGAATACATCCTTTGACGAATATTTATGAAATATCAACTGTTTCATTCTTTTTAAATATTTATAAAATAATATGAAATAATGCATTCTATTAGATTCAATTTTAAGTCTTATAAGAAGTAATTCTTTTTTGGTTTCAAATTACTTCAAATATAAAGTTAAAATATAATATATAAGTCAACATTTTTCTATGTATAGATTTGTAACTGCCTACATAACATATAGGTACAGTGAAGTACAGTAACAACATATATACAGTCAGTACAGTAAAAAACAATTAACATAATAAGTACTGAAAAAACCGAAATATTTTTTGCCTTTAGCAAATTGCATTTCAAAGGGCATTCTTGTCTAGGACAGCGGTTCTCAATTACGAGTCCTCAAATAATTGTCTCAATTATCACGACACTTTTAGGTGCTAACAAATTTTAGAAATGCAAATAGTAAAATTACATTCTATTATTATTGCTTGTCTTTGTAGTATGAACCGTATGGATTTTTTTTATTTTGCAGTGAAAATTATTATTGTAAATTATTTCACACAGTGTATTATAAATTATTACAATATTACTTTTACCTTATCTAATTGCCAGAATAGCGCCAAACCTTGGAACTCTAAAAGTGTACCTCAATTAAAAAGGTTGAGAATGTATTTTTTTTTTTTCTTATAAAGCGATTTTTATTTCATGTTAAGAGAAAAGCATTTCATGCACCTACTTTTAATATTAGTATTTTGTTTGAACCACACTGTTATTTCGCGTTAATCGAATTTCATGTTAAAAGTGTTTTATGTTAACATTATATGCAAACATTTTTCACTGTATTTTGTGTTTTTGATATCATGTACCTAATATTTGTATTACTTTATATGTATACAATATTGTAATATTATGGATAATATTAATTAAATAAGGATAATTGAAGCGAATAGTTGGAAGGCACTAAAAGTTACTGTGAGAAAACAATAAATTAATACCAAAAATAAAAACAAACTATAGAGTTATTTGAACATTAACTTTCATTTGCTCACCCTAGTGTTAAATTTAAAAAAAAATCTCTTTGATTAGTTTTTCAATTCGTGGAAAATCGCAGGGAAGAGAATAATTTCTTCATCCATTATATAAAAATGGCATTCTCAGCGTTCCATTTTGTCACCACTTGATTTTTAATTATTCTTAATTGAGATTTAATTTGAATTTTTGATTCAATTTTTCATTAAAATGAGAGTTTCGTTTATATTCCGTAAGTTTTTTTTTTATTAATATACGAAAAGCTTTATAACCGTTTGCCTATCGTATACGCCTTACAACCCCTCCGGTCACAAACGAGGCTTTGTGTCTGTTTAAAAAAATGTCCAATAAAAAACACGTTCCGATTTATTCAAATATTAAAATCATTTACCATTCTCCATTAAAATCAATTTCAAATTCTTCATCTTAAAATAAAATTGATTTAATTAGCATTGCATTATGAAGAATGGATTCATTAAAATGGAATATTTCATAAAACAAAAGAAAATATTTTTTATTTTATTTCTTATTGAAACTGACATTTCAATCAAGAAGAATTTTCCATTTAGTTATAGTAAAATTAGTTTATTTGTATATTCCTTTTTATATAAATATCTATTCGTTATGGAAATCTGTGTACATATTCAAATAGAGTAGGGGTAGATTAGACAGACATAAAAGTCCCGAATTGCAGGTGGTCGCTTTTGCCACGTGTGGACAATTGCACGATCACGTGTCGTAACAATAGGATGAACATTTTCCCCATTGTTAAACCGAAAATATCATCCGTATACACAGTCCTGCTTTCATACAGCTACAAACTTAATACACATAGATAAAAGAAAAATAAGGGGCAACATGAAAGGATAACGCGCTTTGACTCTGATTCATGTATTTAACTCATTTATGAGTGTAATTACTTTACCTAGTCACCTTTACTATGACAAGCATGAGAACTGCAGTAAATATAATTAACAGTACACAATTAGTTTAGTTATTATGTACTTACTTCAATAAAAGAATACAATCAAGGATATTTGACATAATCTTTTAATTTATTACTGCTGTATAACTTAACATTTAAGTCAGTGTTTCTTGAACATTTTAGAACATGATTGAAAAGTTCATCAATATTCAAAAAATCATAGTTAAACATAAAAGGAATGGAAGTCGCTGTAATGTTTTTAAGAACAAGTTGGCTAAAAATTTTAATAGTTTGAACCATCATAGAAGGGTTTGATTTTACAATATTGAATTTTCTTCAGTTATGTGAGAATTTTATGCATCGTCAAATTTCAATATTTTCCTCTTCTTATTTTAATGAGTTAAAAGCCAATGAGCTTATCAACAAATTTGATGACGTAAGCGACATATAAAGACTGTGACCGATCTGCCGACACAGCTGTAAAGTGCAATATGCTGCCAAATTGCAATCCTACATTTTATGCCTATTTAAGCAAATCGCTTCGCAACCCTCAAAGTTACTTTCGGATTCCCATCCCCATGCTTCTTTTTTGGTCAGTCGACTTTAAAAAAATCAAAAATAAAACCGATAGGTTCAGGACAGTTTATAAAATTTAATACGATTTTATAGTCGGTTTTTTTTCCTGAATTTTTTCTGTACCGAGCACAAGTACGCACACATTCACGTTTTATGCATAGAATGCAGTCTGTATGAATGGAATGTTCGGGGTTGGAATGTCGATGCGTATCGGTCAGGAGGTTGATTCCTCCCCATGCCTTGCTTTTCCATAATTTATTTCACTATACACGAGCAAAACACCCAAGCAAGGTTGGTTCAATGGGCATTCGTGGGCCGTATCAGACGCGTTTTATCGTATAACGTGGGTGACAAACGACCGATTGAAAAGCGGCAAATTTCTGCCTGTCCCTAAACACATACAACACATGAAATTCACTTATAGTGGAACGGGAACGAGTGGTTTTTTGACAAGGGATGAAGACGGGAACGTGCCTCGTTGACTGAATGAACGAATGGACGACCATGCAACGATTACACAACAAAAAGAAAACGGGGAATTTACGTCGTCCTTTCAAACCCTCCTTCGCATGTGACAGGTTCAAACTATGCCTAATTGATTTTTCGCTGATTTATAATTTTTTCAACGCCCATTTTCACGCTTAATTATTCCCCTTTAATTTTCACTATCACGACCCTGTTTTATGTGCATTTTTGATATGTCATTTGTGTTTTATGCAGGTGCAGCCTTAAAAAAATACTCATCCCCTATTTATTTGTGTGCTGATCGAATTGTAATTATTCGAATAGTGTTTCTTTCACTTGCGTTATTCACGTCATGATTTTTATTTACACATCGAATAAAGCATGTGCTATGAGGGATAGAAAAAATCGTAGCCGTCACGAAGCAACATCTTGTCGCCGACGACGCTTTTCTTGTTATTATATTATGACGCCATCGCATACAGCCATAGACGGCATGTATACGTAAGTAAATGTCTGGTGGCACACATATTTGATTAGAAATGTTCTATTTGACTCTCATGACTATGCATGAAGTTGAAGAAGAGCTTTTCGAAGTCGAGGTTTGTCATAAAACAACATACAACAACATTAAGTAACGCTCAAACCTTCCGACACTGAAGTCCCTTTTCTATTTGGGTCTCGCCCACATCCGAGTTTCATTGGAATATCACAAAATCTATTTAACTAGATAGTGTTTGACTCTCAACACTTACTTAGATCTTAAGAAAAACAAAGAAAAAGTAAATAGTAAGTAAAATGTAATTAATGTTTAAATGTTTTGTATTTACTTTTTAAAAACGAAAATCTTTTCAATAAAATCTATTTCTATTGTCTTTATCTATTATAACAATATATATAATATCTAGTGAAGAAATGTTTGTTTATAAGTATTTAATAAGTGATCTTTAGAAGCAAAAAAGAATGGATTGAAAACATTGTTTTATATTGAACTACATTTTATTTTGGAAAAACACATTGTCCTGAAAGATTTCTATGTTTTTTTTTTTCAAAACGGCTTCGAATGAGTTATTTAATTATGAAGGTTGCTTAGCAGCTTAGAAAGTATATACTTACACTAACAATAAGATACAATAACAATAAGATATACTTAGAGATAGCTTAAGTTAAACTGAATGATATTACATTTTTTCTTCTTACAATTAGTAAAATTTATTTTATTGGATTCTTGCTCTTACCTGAAAAAAAAATTCTTGTTTGACGAATTATTGAAATTTCAGAGTTCTACTCTATTGTATTGTTTTATTTTTTTGGTCTTTTAAGTTACTTTAACAACTAAGGTCATATCTCGACTATTTAGACACGAAAATTTGTGTATATCAATTTTATCTTTGATCATAATTCTTATATCTAGAATTTTACGAGAATCAAACCCAGTACCACTTGACGCATGGAGCGGAGATCAACTGATCTAACTACTGGGCCAATAAATAATTTCTTTTATACTCATTTGGTTAAAAGAATCACAGCAATTTGTTCGTTAATTATAATAGTATTTAAATAAGTATTTAATTTAACTATTATCTTACTTTTTACATATATGAATGAATCTGATTCTTCTGTATGCTATTCACTACTACACAGGGCCAGATTTAGAGGTCTGGTGGTCTCGGAGCAGTAAAAGAGCGAAAGTCCCCTGGTCCCAAATTATTTTTCATATAAAATGGACGGTTTTTTTCAGTCGAAATTTTCAATAAATAGTTTGTGAAACCAAGTATAGATTCTTTTATTATTTAACAAACATATACATTTGAAAATTTGGAAACAAGACTTATCTGAAATTAAATTTTAGCGTTAACGAGCGGAACCTTTTGAACTTTTTTCGCCGAAAAACCGTTGATGATTTCGCTGAAATCCAGTTCCCGAAGTAAATCACTTTCAATACTCCGGAAAGATAGCTTTGATAGACGGTTTTGTCTCATCGTAGTTCTAAGCTTATTTAAACCTAGTCTGAATTTAAATTTTTTTTCCAAAGTCCCTATTGTGGGGGCCTCTCTTTTGTGGAGGCCCCGAGCCTCTAGCATCGATTGCTTTCCCTTGAATCCGGCCATAATGCTACATTATGCATAGTACCTTATCTTGTACACTCACTAAATCTTACACAAACCTTGTAGGTGTAAACTTTTAGATTTTCGTTGCAGTACAAAGTTAATCTGTATTACTAAGAATTTTTATATTTTACTTTAAAGTACCTTATTATATTTGTTTGTGTTTATATTTATTTGTATAAGTATTAATATATTTTACCTGAAATAAATTATTTGAATCAACTTATTCCTGAATTTTTATTAGTTTTTATGTTTGTACAGGTACTTTTCTTCTTTTACAACCTTAAATGTAATCTTTTCTTAATTCAGTGTGTCTCCTTAAAGATCTTATGATGCTTTATTGAAATTTTCCTCAATCTTGTATTTCAAATTGAAATAAAAGCGAAAAATTCAATTAAATTTTTCTTATAACAAAAAGGGATATCATTTCACTGAAATGGTTGTACAAATCCGATTTTAATTAAATTTAAAAAATAATACAAGAAAATATAAACATACAAGTGGTATTTGTATATACGTATACTATATATATATATATACGATTGAAGGATGGTTTAAACTTTGTTCGAGGAACTGAACAAAGCACAACAAATCAAACGTATATATTTAAACACGCGTAAAACAAAGAAAAAATTTATATTTGTGCCATATGATATCGTTCCAATTGGCTCTATTAAAGCTCTCAAAGCTGCTCTCTATCTCCGGGGGCGCAACAAAATCAAAAACCCCACATCGTGCAGAATTTAATCAAAAAAATATTTTCTGTATTTTCAATCGCACAAGTGTCTCTTTAACATTTAAGTAAATAGGAAGGAAAAAACGACACCACTCCACGACTCGTTTTACATTGCAGACACTTCTTCGTCTTTTTTAACCTATCGACAACATGACTCCTCGTGTATTTTTTATGTACATACATACATATACATATTATTCTTCCCCATATGTATCATTGCTGGTCTCATCCCTCATTTTCTTCATCCCTCTTCAATATCTGTATATCAAACGAGACGAACACTTCAAAATTGAGTGCTCAAGTCTCTCATATTAAAATATTGTCTGTGCATTTAGCGAAGGTACGCTTTTACAAAAAATTTATCTTAATATGAGCTTCTCGGAAAAACCTCTTAATATTTCAATTAATTATTTCATCTCTTAAATAAGACCCTTTGATTTTTGTGCTTTGGTTATTTTAAAATTAATTATTATATGCTATCATTTTATTTACCTGATAAGCGAGGTTCATCCCACCTGTTTATTGCATAAATAAATTAAATAAATAACATAAGCACACACAAGTGTTAACTTTTTTAGATAAACTTTAACATTGTCAACAAATACAGATGACAGATTAGAACATTTATAATAGCAAACCATGTTCATAAAAATTGAAAGAATTTGAAAGTTTTCATTAGTATTTTGTCTCGTTGCTATTCAATAATTTAATGTCAAATTGAAAATGTAAGTTTATGAATTAAAATATTTAACTATCAATCAAATATTTATAAAAGAATATTAAGGAAAACATCACACAGAATTCTCATCTCACATACGAATTCACTCACCCTTACATTCCAAACACCGGCACAGCCACGTGTCATTGGCGAGAAAACATTTCAATAACGTTATTTGGGCCACGTGGCCAAACTATTTACAAATTGGGCTGTTTTTCGCTAGACGTCCAACGTATGTTTAAATAGCCTTCTGGTTAAATTGTCGATGTAAAGGAACCAACGCAGGTCGTGTGTCCTCTGAACCCCCGAGTATTGTTATCGAAAAATGTTAGATTTGTTAAGCCCTCTCCTTAGTGTTATCGATATATCGCTTCATGTTTAATACTTTTTCCCGCAGGGAGAATGCTAATAAATAATAATAATAAGGTAAATAAAGGATAATACTTCAATGATTTTTTCATATTGATATTATGTTTAGAATTCAATTTATTCATTTTATATGATCGTAATAATTTTCACAAGAATCTAAAAGAGCAACAAATTCGTCAGTTGTGGTATGAACTTTGAATGTTGAAGCGACTTACAACGCTGCAAAAAGAATGTTTGTAGTATGATTCTATTACAATTTTCTAAATGATTATTAAAGCAGATGTAAGATACATATATATATATATATATATATATATATATATATATATATATATATATATATATGTCAAAAGCTATCGATGTGTCGATGTAAGTGTGAAAAAAGCAATATAATGTAGAAAAAACTAAATTTAACATTGTCAATATTAAATCAAAAGACAAAGTTAATTGAACCTTTACCAAAATGAAAGAAACAATTAAAAGAAATATTTTGTAAATGAACAATAGGTATTCCTACATATGTATGCAGAACAGGTACGTCAAAAGCAGCTTTCACAAAAGACCTAGAAATACGTAGGTATACTCGTAATAGTTCAACTTTCAAAATCCCTGTCGTGTATTTGTAGTGAAACATACTATGTAAAAATATGTTCTGCCTGAAATTAATGAAATAGTTTGTTTTAATTCTATGTTTCAAAAGTTAATTGACTACATGTTTCATATTGTTATTTTAGGTTGTTAGAAGTTATTAGTTATTAGAACTTTAATAAACATACCTATTATAAAAATATGCTTTACTATATTTTCATACGTGCTACTGATCGGTAACCTTAAAATTAAACTTAACATAAGTAAGTACTATATAAATGTTAAATTGATTATACATTATATTGTTACTGAATTCCCCATGAAATATATCTTTAATTTTTGGTTTATTTTTCTTCTAATAAAATTTATGTTAGGTAAGTATTTTAGTGTAAAAATTTTCCATATTTTACAACTTTAGACATTTAAAAATAACTCCTTAAAATGTTTCAAACTTTCAATAGTGAAAAATTTATAGCTATTTTAGTGATGCGGTAGCTATGCCAGCTCAACTTAATTCAAAACTTTAACGTGTTTTTCTCAAAACGACTTGACGGCTAACCTGAGATCTCAAGTTCTAATGAATTGATTTACTTGAAATTTTTTTGCATAATATACTCGTAGACTTTTTTTTTTGGTGTTTTAAGTCGTTCTAACATCTAAGATCATATCACGACTGTCTAAACACAGAAAATTTCTGTTGGTCAATTTTTATCTTAGGTCTAGGATCTTAAATCTAGGATTCAACGGGAATCGAACCCAGTACCACTTGACGCATGAAGCGGAGAGAGCAATTGCTCTTAACCACTGCGCTAATAGGTGGCCTAGACTTTTTTATATATCCCTTCATCAGAACAATAACGTGGGTGGTACGAGCGGTGTCCTGATATCAGGCGCCGAATGATAAACATGCCGCACGATAAAAGCGGAAAATTATAAAGATGCCGTTTTTAGTCTAAAAAATATTTTAGCGATACAGTAATGCATTTTATTTTGTACAGTTCTATAATTTTTCAATATTCATAAGAAGATTATTAGAATGTACCCTTTTGCACTCGGTGCCGTCACACTACTACTCTGACTCTATGACCTCTACTAATCTACTAGAGTTAAATTTAAGTTAATTTAAATTTTATTAAGATAAGTAAAAATTTTTTTCGTTTTAAGTCGCTTAAACAGCATCGTCATTTTGCGACTCTGAATAAGTTAATCACTTAAAATGTTTTTTTTTGAGTTGTACTTTTCTTAAATGCATATGGTTTTAATTTTTGTCATTACTCTGGTCATTTTTTACTATTTGTTTGTGCTATTTTTTGTTTTATATTTCACTTTCACTTATGTCATGTTTCTTTTTAAATTTTGTCTATTAGTCCGGTCACCCTTAGGAATTTTATTGTTTTGTTTTTACTCCTTCACTTGTGTTTAGGTTCGTTTTTATGTTCTCTATTTAACACTCTATTCTGCAGTTTACTAAGGCTGGGCACTCTTCGAGTAGATAAATTAAAAATATTAAATTACAAAAATTTGAAATTTCATATTAAATTATAAAAATGAAAAATTTCATTTTAAAATTTTTAATTTTAAATCAAATTAAAATTAGGATTTTATTATTTTTTAAAAATTTTACTAAGCTATCATAAAAAACACAGATTAAGCTTTTTTCACACAATCATCATTTTCGAGAAGGAAATATTTTCTTTTCTTAATTAAGGGCAATAATGACATTCTTACTAGTTAAGAATATTTTTGTGTTTATTGTTTCAGATAGCTATAAAGAAATTGTGTCAAATAAAACTTGCCTATTTTTGCACCTCATCTATTTAACCAATATGAATTTTTATGAATTTATTTTTTTATATGTGATTTTTTTAAGAAAAACAAATAATTGGTAAAAAAATGAATAAAAGAAATATTTTTATGTTTCTTTTAATGAGCTCAAAAACACCTAAAATTCATTCCTCAAATTAGAATAATCCGTTAAATTAAATGTAGATACATTTTTAATGCATTATAGTCGCTTCAATAGCTAGGTTATTTCGTGACTGTGTGATTTATAGTAGGTACGTAAGTTAGGTGTTTAGTCTAAGATTTTTGGAACAGGTGGAGTTTTTTTATTCTCTTCCATTGTTTCTCAAGTTCAAGAGATTCCGAGTTGAGTGCAGATCTCAGATCTGATTGGTTGTAGGATAAATTACAAATAGGACCTGGGAAAACCAAGATAATATCTGTTTTTATTGTTTCAAAATTACTGCAATAAGAATTGTTTCTAAAAATCGCTGGCGTTCTAATGGCTCATTTTCTCATTTCAAAAGACTTTTTTTTTAATTTTCAAGAGTTTTAGAAGCGACGGTTTTCAATTTCGTCAATCGATCAATCAATTTCAAAAAATTGGTACAGAACTTTTCTTTTTCTCTTTTAAAGGTTTATTGTTGTAACTTATTTATTTTTATTTCAAACTCTAGCAAACACCATTTATTTAAAAAAAAGAATATCAAAAGGAAAATAAAGTAAACAAATATCTCTCATTATTTTTCACAATGTGGAAGAAAAATTCTTTAAAAACCGTTTGAAAGACGTATGTGGTACCGAATGCCCATAAGACATGCACATATATGCTGAGGAGCGAACATTTTCACAATGTTGTGTGTCGTATACAAGTGAGAAATGTAAGTCTAATTTTACTTTTAATTAAGTTCTGTCATTAATCAAGCACCAACGGCAAAATGTGCTCGTACGAATCGTAAGCGCCCCCGTTTCGTTCCTTACGAAACATCCCCATTCCATCAACGTTTATCATCCCCTTTTACCAATATATGCCACCACGCACACGCCAACACAAACTGATATTTCTTTTATACATTTAAACGTGTTCGACCATATTTCAAAATGACGAAGACGTAAAGCACAAGACAAAACTAACAGAATGACGAATGATTACAATGATATATTGCTAATTTTTATACCCATATTTTATTGTTAATATATATGCCTTGAATACCTATTTTATATGTAACGTGTGAAATTTGCCTTTTCTCATCAATTTTTGTTTGATGTTATCAAAAAGCACTTAATTATTTCCCACGATGATTGAAAAATCAACGAGCCAGAAAAATAAATCAATTCCGCCACCAGGCGCAATTGGTTCATGGATCGTTTTTTTAAATGTTCAACGAGATGACAATTTTATAATCCCCATTTTGACTTAAAAGATAACAACAAGCTCCTCCTGAGCTTTGTTCAAATTCGATCAGATAAATATTTAAATCTGTAGTCACTTATATTATTCTTCATGTATGTATCAGTTTGGATCAAACGATAATTTCATTCATCCCCCTCATCCTTTAAATGTTTCAATCAAAACACCTTCCTTTTCGAAATGAACGAGAAACAAGGGCAAAAGCATCCCCGTGCCAAACGACGCACGATCGACGCGTGTTGCTCAAAGTGTTTGATCCGGCATAGGAAACGTGCGCGCCCCTCTGATCATTCAAGCAGAATTTTCAAAAACAATTCAAGTTTGAGCTGATATCGAACATAATATTACATTTATATATTGTTGAGTCCTTTGATGATAGAAATACACGCCTCCATTTAACTGTTTATCGTGGTTTCTACACAGATTTTCTATGTATCTCTATACATTTATTCTTCCCGGTACCTTTGTTTGACGAAGAAAAAATGAAGAAAGAAATTAAAACAAGCGCTGAGGTATTTCTTTTACGGAACTATAGAATTTATTCTTACGGAAAATTGATTGAATTATTATTAAATTTTCTTTGTTTAAAGAAAAATATTTTCTCTTCAAAAGACTGTGCGAGTGGATGTGGTTTGCATTTTTCCTTTAGAAAGTTAAACTCAAAAAACTTTATTTCATTCTAAAAATACAAGAGATTAATAATGTGAGTCTAGCTTGTTTTTTTACAAAAAAAAAAAAGTAAAAAAAAACGCGTCAATACCTGTGTAAATGAAAGCAACTACCATGAGGTGGAACACGGCATAGTTCATATACGAATTTACTTGATGTGATAAATATATCCACGGTAACATCATATCACGAATACACGCTCGTCTGGATCGAAAAGTAATCCTCTCGTCAACATCAATGAATAGTGACGTCGTTCAACCCCCTGAGTCTCGTGACGCTAATCCTCCAGGACGCCCGTTGTGCCAGTGTGTGTATATACCGTCCCCATACATATTCATGCACATTTAAACTTTTTTACGGCTTTTGCCCCAAACCATTAGCACACCCATGAGATAGAAATTTAATAGAGCCACAACAAACAGAACACGGAATTCTACAGAGTTATAGCAATATGCATCATACGATAGAATATACGACTAAATCTAAGAAAAAACAAAGAAAAACATTTTATGCAACCATTTTTCACTTTTAGAGTAGTCTTAAAAATAGTCTGATATAAACTTAGGATTCAGAATAAAAATTTACCTAAAGGCAAAAATTCTAGGACTATACGGATAAATTATATATCTAGAAATCAATTTGACTTATTTTTAAAATTGCATACAATACAAAACTTACACACAACATCATACTTACTATCATATACTCCTAATAGGTATCAATCTCTCAGATATCAATTTAATAGTAAGAAATATATACATATATAATTTAAATTGCAATTGTATAAAAGTATTTTGATAAAATACGAATAGGTATACTTCTTCTGATCAAAGAAATCGCTTTAAAAATATTCATTTTACCTACTTATTCTAAGTTATTTTTTTAATTGATAATTTTTCAGATATTGTTTAACAACTTTTTAAATTATATTTCAAAATTAGCTGTATCCACGACTTCGTTCACGTAAGCTTTAGAACATTGCTCATAAAACTTTTCGATGTACGATATTTGAAGTCCCGCCAGAGACATGAACATAAAGGTTACAATAAAGCTGATATAGGTATAGGCTACTTTTTTACTCCGAAAATATTTATTCAACAAAATAATAACTTTCGAAATTATCAATCATGGTAGGTAACAATATTGTTTTATAAATATGCATAAAACTATTATAAAATATTTGTCTATGATTTTTCTATAATTACACAATATGTATTGAAGAAATTTACAAACACTGAAACAACTCAAAATTACTCGAATTTTAAATTAATGGTAGACAATTTTAACAATGAAAACAACACTGTTATTGAAAATCTAAAAAGGCGACAATGTATATTCAAAATGTCTTGCTTTTACATTAATTATTTATAACCCAGACGAAACACAAATTATATTTAAAATAGAAGGTTAGAACATTTCTAGAACTCAAAATTTAACGAAATTCATATATGAGTGAATGGTAAAAAAATATAACAATGAATGCAACACTCCTAATATAAATTATAAAGTTAAAAAGCGGACAGTGAAAATTCAATATTATGTGCTTCTATCGTAAATATTAATAACTGAACCAAGTCAATGCGTATAGTGCTTGTAAAAATTGTAATTTCTTAAAACTTTAATAACTTTGTATTAAATGAAAATATCGTTATAAGGGCCAAGCATCTAACAAGATTTAGATATACAAAGAAAGATGAAAGTTTGAAGGTATAATAATATGAAATATTTTTTAAAAAATTTATAAAAATAAAACACAAAATTTGGAAAACTTATTTTTATAAGTAGGTAGGTAGGTACTCAATAAAAGTGCACAGTAAAATTTTTCCAAACGAAATTTAACACTTACTTAGGTGTGTTATACGATTTTTAAAAGAGTTTATTATAAGTAAGGCTCAGGCAACATTTTAATTTGTAGTGAATTCAATTTGAAGTCACACTTATGATGTATGTAGATATCAGATATGAGTAAATTACGAATTCAATAAAACACCGTCAAATCAGAACGTTTGGTGTGCCACTTAATGAAATAAATTTGACTTCTAATATAATTTCTAAAATAAAATTTTTCAGGAAGCTTTCATTTAGACAGCTTTAAAAATTTGTAATATGATTTGTGGAAAAAGTCTTAAAAATGACTTCATAAACAATTCATTCTCACAGTTAAATGCTGTCTGAGTGTTTATTTAATTTTTAAAACACCAGAAAAGAACATTTTATAATTTGTTTTATTACCATTCCATTTTTAAAGCATAGCTTAACTATTTGAGGTGAAAAGAAAGTGTTGTAATATTGTATCACGAAATCATAGTGTGTTTTCTTTTTAACTTAAACTTTAAATGATAGCAAGAAATATATTTGAAATAGTAATTACCAATGACAAAAATGTAATTTTACGAGATATGAATACTACTGAACATTTTACGAAACAAGAGCAAAAAATTTGCCCTACCACCCAAATATTAATGTGTGGTCTATTAAGGGTTGAGGAAACGTTTAATATATTTGTACAATTCACACACGTTAATATAAATAAATTATAATAAATAAATAATGAAGTAAGTTACGATTGCCATTAGTTCGTGGTCGGACACGTGGCTGTCACATTCGTCGTGGCTAACAACAATCCCGAAACTATTTAAAGTTGTCACATTAAAAATAATGTTTAATCATCGTCACCCCCATAAATGAAAGCGGTAATGTCAATAATATTTCATTCACACAAGCTTGATTTGAAAATTTTTCAAAAATTCACACCACCAGAAAAATTTTGGAATTTCTGTATTTTATTTGTGCTCGTATTTTATTCGCTGCTGTCAAAATATTTGAAATCTTATTTGAAATGTATATCGAGAGATACAAACGTCGATGTTGAAAAAAAAAATGGAAAAATAACCACAGGAATCAATAAATAACTCTCATCCTTGCCACAAAATTCTTTCAATTCCAACGCAATTTGTGCTTGTTTTTTTATTATTTTAAATTATTTTACTTTGGTGTTTTATTGCCGTGTGTTGCTCAATTTGAGCATTTTACTTACCAATTAAAATTTAATGAATTCAATATCTACAGTTGATTTAAAAAAATGTATATTGGAATTTTTGTAAAAATTTTCGTAATTGGTCAATATATTTAATCGGTATTAGACAATTTGTTTTTAAATAAGTACCTACATAAATTCTTCTATATTCTTTGTTCTCTTTTAAATGAAGCTTTTGAAAGTTTTTTTTTTTGTTGTTACCAAAAACAAAACGCATAGAGAAGTGAATATGGCAGAGTACGTATCCCATCTCCTTCTCAGTCCCACACTTACATACATGTACTCGATGATCTCATCCCCAGTTTAATATCAGAGACCAGGGGTATAGTCATCTATCAGATCCAAACAGACAAGAGTTTTAATAAAAGTCGGAGAGAGGAACGTCAATAGCCTTGAGCGTTCCTAGAACTGCCAGCGCAGCAGTAAAACAGGAGCAGCAGCGTCAGGACAAACCGGGAACATCAGCAGGAGAGCTCTATAGACTTATATATACAGATATAGAAAGAGAATATCCTCCTCCATCATGTGCTTCATGTGCACTTTGCTCATCTATTCGCATATGTATCTATACAGATATATTACACGTCTCTGCCATCCGCCTCAAGAGATAAAAGACGAAAAAGAAACATGAGAAAGACACGATGAAAATGCGAAGTGAAAATTATTGGCAATGTGACACATATCGCGCTAAACGTACGTCTTGAGATATCCATTTTACTTGAAATCATATCAAGCTTTTAAAACTCAATTCAACTATTTGAACATTTAAAAAAGCCACCCCTATACTCAAAGAAGGAACAATAAGTCAGTGTGTCGAACCTTTAATAATCTAATATAATAAAATACGCAACGATACCCCCCTATTATTGTATATTTTGTTGGATATTATATAAGTAACCCCCATCATTTTATTTACCACTCACACATCCCGATATTTACCCCTTGATGTTTTAATTACCCTTTTCGTATTTGACTAAATATTTCGAACACCAAGCCAATACTTTTGTGCATGCATATTTATATAGATATAAGTCAATAAAAAATATTTAAAAAAAAGTTCCCCAACTCTTTCAAACGAAATATATTTGCATATGAACGAAATTAAATTTTTATAGTCTTACTTTCAACTCAAACTGGCAACATCTTAAAGAGAAAAAATATTTCTATTACTAATTTACTATCTATTTGATTATAATATGTAAGATATTTAGAAAAGATTAAAAATTAGTCGTTCACTCAAAACATAGCAAATTTTATTAGAAGCTGTGCAAATAATTACCTACAGCTTTTACTTCTTTTACTATATCTACTATATAGTAAGAAGAGTATTTTTTTTAAATTTAAATGCTTACTGTACAATGATGTTACGCGTTTTAAGAAAATTATAATGATACATTTAGAAAATTGTCTAATTAAAAATAGTGCAAGTAAATGAATAAGTTCAAACACCTCAAGACGTCAAAAAGAAATATTGAATCGTACAACGTTACCAGAAACTTAATGCTTTGAATTTATAAACACTTATATGAAACTTACCTTAAGATATTTAACTGTAGTTTCATAATTATAAAATTTTCAAGAATTCATAATTTTGACTTATTTTTCTGAGTAACAATCTTATATATAAGCAGCTAAAGTGTGTGTCAGTTTGTCGCCAATAGCTTATTGGTTTCTTGCGTAACAGTGCCAGCCAATGGAGTAAGGTTGCCAGGGAATTCAAATGGGTACTATGGATACCATGCATGCAATTATCATTGTTAACTTCAATTTCCATAACAATTAATAATAATTATAAAATTGTTTATTAACCACAATTCATAATATCTAGAACAGCAGTCAATTCTGTTGACTGACGGGTTTTAAAGTTAAGTCAATTCTCTAAGTTGATAATATTCATTATATAACTGCCTTAAAAAAATTATATTGTAAATTTGATTTATGACGTTTTTGTAAACAGTATAGAGCACTTTCAGTTCTTTGCATAGGTACTTTTTTCACAAAATATTAATACTATTATTATAGAATAACATTATTAATAATAATAATTTTATAGTTATAGAATAAATAATAGAAATTATTTAAATTTTAAATGTATGTATAAGCATATAAAAGCATCAATATTTTATTGAGTTAATAGAGTTCTCCACCTATCTTAATTTTTAAACAATTTTTAAGAACCCAATTAAAGGTATAATAAATTGATTTCTTAGAATTAATTTTATTAGAAAAAAATTTTCAATTAAATAAACAAAGTAAAATACCTATTTAAAATAAATATAAACCTAAGAAAAAAATAAATGCAAAACCAAAACAAAAAAAAAATCCAAACCATTACATTTATATCTCCAAATATGTATTACGAATGCCATGCAATCGTCATCAGTGGATCAAATCGAAGTGTCTTCGGCGACTGTTTCGTGATGATTTATAAATGTTTTCTTCGGTATATTTCTTTGTGAATATAACTAAAAAAAGTTTTAAAAATTTAAAAATTTAAGTCCAATGTTAGGAAAATTTAAATTTTTTCTTATTTGATCTATTCTGAAGTCATAATATACTTGCTCTTAGTCTTAGTAAGTTTTTTCTTAATATACATACATTGCACTTATTGCAACCTTATGCAGATTGTGCAATTTATATGAAAAAAAAAAAATATACATACATAAGTATACAGTTATTCTGCTATTTATCTTTACTTTACTTGTCTGTAATATCTTAATCCATTTTACTAATTATTGTACCTTAAAAATTAAAAATTTACTAACTCTATATTCACACTCCCTTTTGAAATATGAAAAGCATTGCATTCAACCCCATTTACAAAACATTCACAGGTTTGTCATTTGCTCATTGTGTTATGTTTTTGTTGATGAGACAAATGAACAAACAAACAATCAAACAAAACACAAAACACAAAGCGCATCGGGAAAAAATGTGTGTGACATTAAATGGCATTTTTGGCGTCCGGACGTGCGTTGTCGTTTTATACCAGAAACACGTCACACATGTTGATAAAATTCATTGTTAATTAAGTGCAAAATATTTACGTGTTTCACTTGGACATATTATTATGTATAATAAAATAACACAAGTTTATTAGTGTTTCGAAGACATCATAATCATATATTATCAAGTAAAAAAAATTAATTTAAAACATTACAGTTGTTGCGTCTTAAGGTTTATTACAAAAGAAAACAAAGATGTAAATAAAATAAATTCATAGGAAATATCTAGGAAAATAAACCATTTAACCTTTTCCCCTTTGGTCCAAATTTCCGTTTTTTGTATTTGTTAGTAGAATGTTTTGTTCAAACATCCGAGAGGGTTGTTTTATATATAATGTACATACATACATACACCTATACATTCTCTATAAAATTTATATATATATATATATATATATATATATATATATATATATATATATGTACAACTGTAGAAACGTCGCGAAGACAAAATGATGGAGGGATTGAAATATATTTTCACATTTTTTTCATCTTCAAGGGGAGCTTTCGTCAATAGAAAGCGCTTGTGATTGGTGGATGGTAAGCCAAAGTTTTCTCCACTTGTAACCAAGTCAGAAACAAATACTGGATTCGCTTCTTACTTTATGTCTACTTGTTTTATATCTAAAGGGATCGCTTTGTTTGAAAAGCTAAATATATTAAGAAGCAATTTGTAGATAACATTGTAATAATTATAGTAAGATGAGTTGAATGATGAAATTAATTGCATATTTGACTTAAGGTTGCTCTAAGTACGATACTTACGTTTCTTATTTTTTAATCATTTAAATGTTATTTCTAGTCTTTCAAAAGCAAATCACTATAAATTGAGTATTTTTGGAGAAATCTTATTTCAATAATCGTTATTATCGATACAGAGGCCAAATCCACAATTTTTAAAATGTTTGTCTGTCTGTCTGTTATCACATCACGCGAAAATCACTGGACGGATTTTGATGAAATTTGGTATGATGATAACTGACTATCCGGGTCATTATCAAAAATACTTTAACTATTGTAAAATGTCTGATGTCCACGGGAAAATAGAAAAACTGTTTCAAGCCAAAATTACGCTGAAACTATGCATTACAAATTTGATTTGATGGATAACTGGATGACCTGGGTAGTTTCTGGGATACAATTTTGAAAAATTTTATTTTGTTGCATAAAGTAGGTATAAATTCGTTGTAACATATTTGTTCATACTTCTAGTGGGTTTTCAAATAGTTTTTCGAAAAGTTATATGAGTAATGTTCTAAAGCTCACATGTAGCTAAGATAGCTATTAATTACATAAATATATCGCTAAAACATAAACGTCTATACACGGTATAGAAGACTTTATTTGTAATTACATATTTTTAATATTGAAAATTATAGTAATTGATAATAAGTAGAGCGATTACATATAACAGTTTCATTTGAGTGAATTCTGCCACAGAAACTGATTGCTAATTAATTAATCTGAATCATAACTTCAAATAGCCGTGATCGTCTAGTGGTTAGGACCCTACGTTGTGGCCGTAGTAACCCAGGTTCGAATCCTGGTCACGGCATTGGAGTTTTTTTTTTTAATTTTATACTGATAACTATTTAACTAAAATATTACAATAATTTCAAAAATATAAAATTCGACATTATAAATTTAATACAAAAAATAACTATTTTACTTAAAAAATTAGCATGATTTACATTTGAAAGAAATACATTTAATAGCATTTAAGATTATTTTTATGTATAAAGCATTTAGTTGAAAATAGGATTAAATTGATAAAATGGATGACAATTATTGTAATTTAGGAAAAAAGTTTGTTTTAGTACGAAAATTTACGTCACCATCTCTATAATATTTCATCGTTCCTTTAGTATTACAACACCACCACCTGCCATCACGATGTGGTTATGACGAAGAGTTTACGACGTAGTTTCTTCGTCTTATATGGCTTATGCTACATCAGGCTCGGTGCGAAGAGATGCTGAGAGTTCGTTTAAATGTCACAATACCACCAATAGCTCGTCTCTGCAAAATGAGACGGCAGGGACTTTGTTTTAATTCATCCATACCAGAAGGGGGTCGCAATATTATTACCTTGGTAAAGTCGTATACACAAACTCGAAACTAGCCCCTTCATCCCCAGGCCAACATACTCAAAAGAGGCAAACATTTTCAGAAGATCTAGATGTCGCCTGCTATTATATCTTTCTACATTTTACCTCATAAACATTTTATGTATACGGCCTGACACTTTATAGTATGTTCTCAACAAACATACCAAAACTACCCTCATCTCCCAACAAAACTTATAACCTTATTTTCATTACGAAAAATAAAATCTGAAAATTCTTCCATTTCTCAAACGTAGAGCTGCAATTTTTCTTCTATAAAAAAATCGAAAGAATGTGAAAAAGGGATGCTTTTCGATGATAATGATAATAGCTTAAGACTATGGCCATCGATATCATGCAGAAAGCACGAGAAGAATGTGATATATAACAAACAGGGATAATATTAGATTCTTAGCACGCGTTCCCTTACCATTCCGATCACCCACATTTAAACATCCCTTAACCCACCACCCGTTAGTACATTCAAATTCATCACCCATTTTATGCATTTTATCCTCTACATAAAAGATACTTAAAAAATATCTTTTTTGTAATAATATGTCATAAATTTTCGAATTATTTAAAAATAATAAATGACCAAAATAAATTCTTTTGTTAAAGAAATAACCTTGACTGTTCTGGAATTACGTACAATGGAAAACGTCGAGGAATTTCTTTTAAATGTTAGACGGGGCTCGTTTATCGATGAAAAATTTTTCCACGCAACAATTTTCTTTTGCATGTAAAATAAAATAGACTGAACATTCGCTCGTTTTAAGAATTCGCAGTACACAAATTCGAAAGACTTTCTTCCACATTCCAAACATTTTCTGTATGCAAATGGAAAAGAATTCCCGTTAATTTATCTATTGATCCCGTACGATTTTCTGGAATTTGTCTTTTCTACGGATATAATGCATGCGTGTATAAATAAAAATATTTTTGAGTTGGTAAGGGAGGAAATATAATGCATTATATAACCAAGAATAATAGCATTAATGCGATTAAAAGTATTCTACCCTGTTATTGTTGATATTGTCATTATTTTTCGCGGTGATGAATGAGGTTACGATGGGGAAGAATGTGTCGCAACTTCATGCATTCAATGATGCATACGACAGGGACATACATACACCCCTGTATCTTACGCTTGTTCATTGTCGAAAAATTAGGTCCAGCACTTTCTCCCTTTGCTTGGGGATGGGGGTTTCTGATTCGAATTGTCAGGTGCGTGAATCAAAACAGAACAGGGAGATCATCATCATAATAATACATAACATTTTACAAATATTCCCATTTAGATTTCAAGGGGTGGATTAAACAATATTTTGTTCATATTCTGCTTAAGCTCTTGAAACTATAATTTTCATAATCGGATTGTCCATTTTGTAACATGAAAATATAATACAATATGTTAAAAGGAAAAATTGATATTCAAAAAATTGAAATTTGACTTTTATCGTTGATACCTACGATATCTAAGTACCTATATTTTGAAAATAAACTTATTTGAAACAACGGCTTTTATAGAAAATTATTTGGTTATATTATAGGTACTAATAATTATATTCGTAGCGATTGTACAATTGCCTAGTACATATCTGAAATTTATTTTTTATAAACTCATAACATGATCGATAAGGCATGTGTAATCAAATTTAACACATCGTTGCATTTTGACAAATGGATTTCCCCATTATTAAAAATCCTTACATTATAGTTAGAGGGTTGAGTTATGGTATAATTTTGCTAGTCATTCAAACCATCTAAAAAATACTGATTTATTGTGGAATATTATATGGTTAGTTTAGATTGATTAATCTAATCAATTGGTGTTTATCGCTGTTTAATACAATACTTACAAATATATATAGGTAGGTATATTTCACTTATCGCAAATCAAATTCGATATTGTTAATACATATGATGGATCAAATTTAAAGCTTTTAAAAAGGTAAAATTATATTGTTTCACTATTTTTAACAGTGCTATTTATAAGTAACACCAACATTACTTCAGTTTTCACGAGATAAACATTTTTTGGGTTTAAATCAACATAGTTTTGAATAACCTACATATAATTATATTTATTTATTCTTTTTCAACACTCAACTACCTATACCAAAAAAAGTGTGCTTTGGTTTTAAAAATTATATAAAAATATATAAACCAAATTATATAAACCATTCAATTTCTAATCATACCACTGCATTCTTCAACTTTTCATTCACAAAGACTATGTCATCTACGAAAGGAAGATAATTAATTCTTCAGATTCATACTAATTTCAAGAATTTACTAATACCATGTTTAAATTTTCATTCTTATTTCTTATTTTTTAAATACAAAATTAAATAACATACAGGCGACTTACTCATTTCATTTTTACTCCAGAAATTTTTAAATGACTTTAAAATGCTCCAAGGAATTCAAAGACTAGATTTATTAAGTTTTTTTTTTATATTTTATTAAATCTTTAAAAAAAAATATTATAGAAAAATGTTAAGATTACTTAATCTTAATTCTTCTAAATGCGTTTAAGAATATAGAAAAGTAATTTAGATTTCAATTTAAAAAAATTGTTTGGTTTATCTATATATGTATATATATATAAATCTTCTGTGCCTGTGTTTGTAATTAAACTCCTCTTAAACGGCTGGACCGATTTTTATGAAATTTTGTGTTGAAATTCAAATTGAATGTTGAAATTTTGTTTTGTGAACACATTTTGTGCTCAAGTGGATTTGAGAATGGTTTAGAATTTAGATTTACAATTAATTTTTTTTTTCTTTCTTTTTGTCCGGTAGGTAGCGCTGAGATCAAATTCAGGAAAATTTTTTATAACATTTGTTACTTTTTGATACATCATTGTTATAGGTTATTTAAAAAAGTTTGAAATTTTTTATTTAAGACGTGTGTAGTGTGTACAGGGCAACGTCTGTCGGGCCCGCTAGTTTAATATAGAAGATCAGAGAAACAACTGATCTCTTATGGTTACCATCGTTAATAAAATTAAGTTTTAACTATTTTTGTTTCATAATTATAGATAATTAATGATTTGCAATCGAGGTAACTAATTTCATATATATAGGTAAGTACTTGAAACTAATAAAGTTTCACAATTATTGTCCTTTTTGTATTTTAATGATGCATCAACATATATATTTACGACGTTTCAAGGTTGTTTACAGTACGTACTTATTTTAAGTTTGACTTAACCGTTCAAAAGTTATTACCATTAAGAAATCAGGTATTTAATATTTTTTCTTGATTTGTTCAATAATAGTTTCAATTAACGTAAAAAGATGGCAAATACTTCAAATTATCTTGTTATGTGAACTACCTACCGTATATCTCGGCGTATAGTAGGTACGCACCTGTAAGACCAAAAGTACACTTTTGATTTTCGGGTGCGTATTATACGCCAGGTATAAAATTATACCTTGATAGATTTCAGTGGTGATTGAACAAGAATGCAGTTACATATTTGTACCATACACTCGATATACCTATAAACAGATAAATATTTGTCTAAGCTCTTACTGCGTATTATTGCGTATTACTGCGTATATCTATACGCCGAGATATACGTTTTATAAAACAATTTTGTAAAATTTTATTAATATTCCTTACATGAGTGTTGGGAAAAAAATTGATAACAAATGAAAAGCCTGATTTTACTTAATAATACATAGTGTACATTTTAGTACTTACATATATTTCTCACAAAAGTAAGCAAACGTTTTCTACATTACTTTTTTAAGCTTTTTACTAAATATATAACAATTCTTCAATTTTTCTTATTTTCAGCAGCATTCAATCCTCCAATATTTTTTTTTGACAGCACTGACCAAAAACAGAGTTTTATAAAAATTTCTAATTTTTTTTTAAAGTTGCTTATCGGGAACATCCTGTTTAACCTTTATGTCAATACCCAGTCGTTACAACGTTGTTCAATAGCCGGGGTACCTGGATACCCACATGGATTATTCTTTCCATATAAGAATTTAAATTCCTGAAAACTATGATATTTCAACTCATCTCATTAGGGATTTTCCAAAGAATTATCGATCAGAAAAACTCTATTCCTAAAGAAATAATAACCATGGGAGGGATGAAAAGGTAGAAAATTAGCAATAACAATTAGAAATAATGGTCATTTTCAAACTGGACTTGATTTAAAGTAAAAATGAATATTTGTGAATATTTTGTAAACAAAGTGTGTATTTTTCTGCCTCAAATTTGTGAGAAAATTGTTATAAATACCTAATGGAAAAATTATCACCAACCAAGTTTTCAAGGCACGTTCAAGTTTTTCATATAAACAGTAGTTATTTGTAATGGATCAACTTTATACAATTAAATGCTTATTACACTATATTATTAAAAAATTTATATTTAACAAACTGACGGTTGAAGAAAAACATAGATATTTGAATGAATTATTGGGAGAAAATTCCGTTGTCGAGGATAATGCCGCAGATAGTGACGACGAGGACTACTACTTAACAGAGAGCATTCAGAAGCCTCAGACTGCGAAGAATTTGGTACTTAATTACTATTATTTTTTCTAGCATTACAATTTCTATATTCAAATATAATGTAGATAATCTTTTAATATTTCTGTAATTTATATAATATGTCTGTGTTTAGTGGAAAATCGTGAGAGTGAGGCTGAGTTAGACACAACAGTTACAATTAGTGGCGAATCGTCACAGTCGACAACAGTCTGGTTGAAATGGTCGACGTAATTATTCGTACCACCAACAAAAAGGCAATTGCTGTATGCAATTTGTACAGTAAAGAAAATCCTAGAAAAAAAAGTGTGGAAAAATATAACTATTCAAGAGTTCTGCGCATTCTTGGGAGTTTTAATTATGACAGGTGCGAATAATTCCAATACTGGACCATACATTAGATATGTCGAAATCAACTTCAAATCCATTATATCGAGCGACTATGGGTATCAATAGATTTTGGGGCATTCTAAGATTAATTCGGTTTGATACTGCCAATAGGACGTTCGAATAAAAGAAGATAAGGCAGCGCCGTTCCGCGATATCTGGACAATGGTGAATGCCAATGTATCAGCACTTTATAAGCCGACAGAGTGTTTGACAGTCGATGAGCAAGTCTACCCATACAGAGGGCGAACGAAATGCACCCAGTATATGCCATCGAAGCCAGCAAAGTATGGAATCAAAGTATGGTGGATATGCGACGCAGACAATTTATACTCATTGAAAGGTCAAATTTAAACCGGCAAATCATCAACTTTTTAATAATAAAATTAAATAAAATTGTTTGTTTATATATTGAGTATTATTTTTTATCTCTTGAGGCAAGTTTAATTATTTATTACTCCGCAATTTTGTAGGCACACTAAATTTTTACATATGGGTACTTGGGTACTTCGGGTATTGGTTAATGGGAGGTTTAACTTTAAATCTTAAATTTATATATTTTTTTGCATATTTAAATGTTTTAACATGTACGAATCGATGTTGTTAGATTCAAATAACGAGGATCTAAAAGGATTTGGTAATTTTCCGTTAGAAACAAAAGATATGTGAGTAAGAAAATGCAAGAGGGTACCCAGGTACCCGGGTATTGACATAAAGGTTAAATACTTTGAAAGTTTGATAATATTATCTCATATCTGTCTCATACCTTAAGTGGATCATAATCGTATCTTAATCTTAATGAAAATTCAACATATTAGATAGTTGAGAGCTATGACTTTTAGATCACTTACCTAAACATTTTTATAGGAGCTTCGATATGAACAGAATGGACACTTTATAAAGTATAGGTACTATATATAATATATATGCAAGTATATCTACATAGGATGTTAAAAAAAATTATTTTTTTGTACGTACAAAAACTAATAGATGCATTAAAATAATAATTTTAATGCCAAAATGAGCTCTAAATAATATTAAGGCTTGCTATCCATTTTTTCATGTTCCATTTAAATAACACAGGACACAAACTTTGGAATTATTAATTAATTATAATTCAACAAAAGAAATAATTTAAAAAAAAATTTACTGTCTACAAAAAATGGTTTTAACAACAGTTTTAAAAATATCAGAGTGCAAAAATAACAATAGTTAAAAATGTTTAATATTTTCTAACTTTTTTCTAAAGACCTTTTTTGTTAACCATGAAATTTCCTTTTAATCTCCTTTTGTTTCAATATATGTTGTCATTTTTTGGACAAAAAAAAAATAAAAACTATTTTTTTTTTTGGAATACCTAGTCTACATACGCTCACTATCTTAAAAATTATCAAAAATAAGTTGGAAAAAAATGAGGTACGTAGATAAATTTAAAAAATGTAAATTATAAAAAAAAATTGTTACTTATTATTTAAGAAGTAGGGGAAAGTGGGGAATTTGAAAACAATAAACTTTAAATTATTCTAATTAATAAAATAAAATAACAATTTTATTAAACTTTTGCTATAACATAAACTTTAACTTATCTACTTTAATAATTTGACCACAAAACTTTTTTAAACTAACATTAGAATAACAAAAATATAGTAAATAAAAACTATTGCCATTCCTATTTCCCCGGTAGTGTGTGGGGTAATTGAAATCAATCCACGGGGAAAATAGAAACTGCATTGGGTAATGATAATATATATAATATAAATTTTAATGATTAACTATGTTTCACACAAATCACATACGTAATTATTAGACATGTATTGATCGTTCGTACATGCGTCATGGGCTCATTTCTTACAATTGGTACACATAATCCAGTCTTTTTTAGGGGGCGATTCATATTTTTTCGTGCAGAATATGCAATAATAGTCCACGCCGTCACTTTCCTCGAACACCGTTTTCAAATTTCTAACGAACGCTGTATTTTTGACTGATGGTGGGTTCGTTGTTGAATATTTTTATTTTTCTTTGCAGTTTGCCGTTTTTGTTTTTTCTCTCTAATTGATGTGTTATGGGAGTGCTGGATGAAATTTGATAATGTTTTCTTTTTTTTCGTTGTGAAGTTTCTATTTGAGGAATGATCGGCACATTGGCTATGTCAAAGAGGAGCACAGGAGTTAACGGAGCAAGAAAAGTGTGTATGGTTAAATCGGTTTGATGTTCATGATTATGGTTGTGTGATGTTGTCAGTTGATCGTCCACAGGAATTGTTTTCTCAGCTGTAGTAGTAGTAGTAGTAGTAGTAGTAGTAGTAGTAGTATCACGAACGGAAGTAGTATGTGGACTGTCATGACTGTCAGCAGTGTTAAATTTATCAATAAAAGGCATATTTGCGAAGCATTCGTTAAACTTGTCCGTATCGATGGGATGAATTCCAGCCACTCTAAAACCATTGATCGCTTTGCTTATGTTGGCTGTCTTGTTGTACGCATTAGTAAACAGCTCGGCCACTTTGTATTGGGTGATCCGTTTGCCAGGATTGTTAACTATGTAGAGCTCACACTGTCGATTGTATGCACATTTCAGTGCACTGAAAAAAGTTAAGTCCAGCGGTTGCATTTTATGTGATACATGAGGCGGTAAGGAAAGAACATGAAGATTGTGTTCTCGAAAAAGCGTGTATGCCCCCAAGCTAATGTGACTTTCATGATTATCTAGTATTATCAAGACTGGCTCGTCCTCGGTAGGTTTAACAAAATTAATGAAGTGTTGTAGGTAATCAACAAATATACTCATTTATCTAACCAGAATCAGAAACCGTGCCAATCATATCGTTATTAACGCCATTCAGCAACAGGTCACACATACGCCTTCGTTTGAAGATAAACATTGGAGGTACATATATACCGTTTGCACTTATCGCACAAACAACGGTAGTGGTGATACCGCGCTCAGCGCTTGTCGCTTTTCCAACTTGCTTCAAACCTTTCGGCGCCAATATTTTCGAATTACGTTGAACAGTGTTGATACCGGTTTCGTCAATGTTAAATATACGGTGACTAGGAAAATTGTATTTGCGTTGGAGGGCTTCTAGTTGATCGAAAAACAATTTAATTTCGGTGGCATTGAACGCTTGAATTCGGTTAAGTGACGTTGCTTCTGGAGTTCGTAGACTGATGGAGGGATGTCGAGACATGAATGAATAGTACCAGTCTTTACCAGCCATTTGAAATTCTTGGTTAAATTTATGGCTCAATTTGTTGGCTTCAGCAAATGTAAAGGCAATCTTTCGTAGTGATCTAGGTGTGATGCCGTAAAAAGACTCGCAACAATCGAGGATGTATTTTTCCAATTGATTTTCGTGACTATGATTGAAGACAGGGTGTCGTCCTTTTTTCGGTTTCTTAAATTCTTCTAGATGCACTTGTCGAAATAATGTTGATTTTGGTACTCCGTATTTGGTTGCTGCTTTGCTTAAAGAAAGTCGTCGACATCTCACATCATGTCTCGCGCGTTGGAGATTTTCAATTGTGTACCGCGGTGTTGTTTTTCTTGTGTAATTTCTGGGCATCTAAAGAGAGAATTTTTTTTCCGTAGAACAATCATAATTATTGGAAACAACAGCACAAAATAAAATTGATCCAAACAAATTGATCAAACAAAACAACAACAACAACAACAAGTCAACAAAACGAAACGTTGCATCAGAGTTTAAAATAAGAAAATTTTCGAAAAAATTGTAAAATAATTAATTTCTTACATATTAATAAGAAGCGTCCACATTTACCCCGCGAAAATCGTTCCAAATTACCCGATTTAGGCAATTCATATTAAAATGCTCGATACTTAAAATATTTTCTTCATTTAACTTAAATAGCCACATAAAACTAATAAGTGAATTGTAAATGAAAGATAATAACAAAAAAATACGCACTAAAGGTCAAGAAATAATTTTTTCAAAGATTTTTACATACGACAAAAATTGTAACAAAAGATCAAATTTTAATTATTTACTTACCGTGACAGTATGCGAACGCCAATTTAAATATTTTTTTCTGTCAGGAACGATAAAGCACACATTTGTCAATTCAAACACTAATAACATTTTTTTTAAATACAGAAATAATTAAAATTTAACTGTTTTTAATTAGCCGCTGTTCTCAAATACCCAACTTTCCCCTACAAAAGCGTACTACTACTTAAAGTCAAGTAGTAGAAACAATCGATACTTAACTTTCTAAACTTTTGCAAATCACAATATTTCAACATCAAAACCTTCTTTATCTTGAAAAAAAAGTTAAGAAAAAAAATTTAACCAAGGATATATTTATTTTTAAACATAACAACTAGGACTTTTTAAATCACAATTCAACCCTTATTTAAATTGTTTATGTGGTAGGTATGTACATATTTTCATGATTATATATATACCTACAAATCTAAATCAAAAATAAAAATAAAAATATATCTTTATTAATCGTAGTTTTCATTTATCCGTATGATTCATCTTTATCTTTATCCCCGAAAATTGAGTTTCATTATTTATCTTCAGAAATAAATATTAGGAACTAATAACCTTTCAAAGTACAAAAATAATTAACCAAATTCGAAAAATTTAATCAAACTTATTAATTTTAAAAAGATTTTTATCCAAACAACATATCCTTCATTTACTTTTATATAAATAGATACTTACATACATAGTTAATCAGTACATCAATATATTTACTTCAACATTCTATTTACTTACATTCAATTACAAACTATAATACATCCCCAAACACATTTACAACTTTTCAAACATCTTCATAAAACACCTCCATCATACGATCATAATATACCATAGACGATGTTGTATCATAAACCAATATTCTGCGAATATTTACTGCGTCTTCTCCCTTTAATCAATACAAAAGTCTATCGTCAATTTTATGAGTTTGAGAAAATTAATCATCCCATCTTAACTATTCTTATGATGTCCCACGATTCAATATTGACATAGTCAACCAATTTATTTATTCCCCACACAACATTCAGGTGCCAAAACGACCGTATATTCACAAATTAGGGGATTCAAACTATTCTTAATCAGACAACACATATTATACTAGGGCTGTTGTATTATAGCAAATACTGACACATCACAAATATCGTAGTAATAATGTAAAACAATACTAATACTTTTCCAAATACAAACTCACAATGTGGGAAAAATCCTAGGCCATCCCGTTCTTATTCAAGGATCAAACATACCAAGAAACTAATATTGTTTGTATCATTGCGACACATTGGATAAATAGGGATGATCGTCAAAATTGATGTTGAAAAAACGAAAGATAACAATGTAGGTCGAAACGTTTATATATGTATATACAGATATTGTGTCTATAAAAGATAATAAAATAACATCCATGGATAAACCTTTCCTTTTGCTTTGAATCCCTTGTGAAACGCGGCAAATAATAATATCGAGCCGGACCTCCTGTTGTCAATGAAATCACGACAAAGCTTTACTGTTTTCCTTTTCATATTGTCGATTTTCCTATTTTGAATAATCCGTGCTTCATTATTTTATTTTTACAAAAAAATAAACTTGATGAAAAGCTGTCTATTCGATGAAACTTCAAAAGATGTGGATGATAGGAAGGTGTTTAATAAAACGAGAACGGTTTTAAATAAAACAAATCTTTAATAAACATTGATCAACATTGAAAAAACTATAAAATAACTTCAAAATAAAGACAAACTATTTGTTAAGTACTATTTATTATATTGTAGAAAAGAAAACACTTACAAATTCTAATAATTCGGATCACAGATTGAAGTCGCAATGTTTTCACTTTATAATGTTTTAGCCAAGCTTTACACGATAAATTGAAAAATTTAAAATAAGCTCGCGTAGCTTTGATTTTATTTATTTTTTTTTTTTAATTTAAAAGAAGTTTTTTACTGATCCATTGATTCTTCGGCACAAAAATATGAGTTTTGCATTGAGTAAAGGCGATCAATTGGATTGAGACCGAGTGATACAGCTGCTGAACTTCCATTGCCTGCTAATGCGTGTTGAGTTGCAAGGAATAAATGATGTCCATGATGGTCATATGGAAACGTCGAAAGAAACGATGGGTTCTCTTGTTTTATTGTTGGATTTCCCACCAAACCTATTTGTGGAAAAATCTTTGTATTATAAATTTATTTAATCCATAAAAAGTTCCAAGTTAAAAGCCGCAAAAGCCGCTTGAGTGAAATAAAAAAAAATCGTATGATTTTTTTCAACACAAATGCAAACGACATGTGATACTTAAAATAAATATTAAAAAAAATGTTTTGGAAAAATCGGTAGAAAGACGCGGGAGTGAAATCCTAGCGTACAGACACAATTTTTTGTTAGTTTTTTCCACACGAACGGGACGGGTGCTGGTGAGTGTGTAGAGTTTTTCCCCATACGACACCACAGTTTTCATCGTTTGTGTTTCCAAGGGAAATTTTCTCTGTTGACTCCCGAGGAAAACACATACAACTCCAACTGTGACCGCCATTAAATAATGGCGACGTGGGGTAACACGTGCCAATAACCGCCCTTCTCATCCTTTAAATTTCGAACTCGGTGGTTTTCCCTGTGACGTTTATATGTTCTTTTGTTTTCTACAATATCAAAAGAAACGTCTCCGCGTCCTCATCATTTCTATAAATCATTTTTCAAATTATATTTTTTTCGAGAGAAGATTTTCGCTCGGTGAAAATTAAACTCGTATTTTCCAGCTTGCGAAAATAAGAGATAAATTTGTGTCTTTTGTCGAGACGAATAAGAGGGTGAATCATCCCTCTCTTGGATGTCATGTGATCCGAATTTAATATATCATCAAATAAATATGTTGGACGAGTGTCAAGTTGTAAGAATGACGATGTCGATAACATACCTGAGAAGTCGTGGAGGGAATGGGCGGATGATTTGAAAAAACTTTCATCGTTGTCAATATTTTCTTCTTTTACACTGAGAAAATGTCGAGTGCCACCCCCTATACCACTGCCACCGCCACTTCCACCATATGAAGAGTCATTATCACCAGGTCCTTGATCTGTGTCGCTACAGCTGTCGTTTAGAAATTGGTTCATTCCTGGAGGACCTATTAAGAAAGAGTTTTTTCATATTCAAAAAAAGTTAAGGACTTGAAGACATCGTCCGTATCATGGTTTTAAATTAAATGCATACAAACACGCTTAAGTAATAAAAAAATATTAAAAGTATAATTCCACAAGCATAACTATAAGTTAACGTTATAATTTCGTTAAAGTTTTCTTAACTCGATAAGATTTTCTTTTACAAATTGATAGTTAATCGTCTCTACCATTTTACAGTAAAATCTCGGTTATCTGAAATGCTTAGGGCACTCTGAATTTTTAGTTATTCAAAATGCTTTCATCTTAAACCAATGTTCTTAAATTTGATAGCCAAAAATACGGAATGCTTTCGTATCCAAGCTTTCCGGATAATCGAAAATCCCGGATAAATGAATATTTCATTAAAACTAGAAATTATATGACAATTTTGCATGATTTCATTATTGCATTATAATTCCAATTTTTTTTGTTTTTTTTTAAATTTTGGGTAGGTAGGAAAAACAATTTCTTCATACACCAAATTGTAAATCAACTGATTATATTTTCTATGAACCCCTAAGATAAAAAATTCTCTTTCGGAAAATTTCAGATAACTGATTATTTTAATTGATTGAAATTCTTTCCTTATTAAAATTACTCTCACGCAAATCAATGGTAAAAAACTTTTCGATTTATAGTTACTATTTGATTATATTATCTGTAGATCGATGAACTTACCAATAACCAAAGAGTTCAAGATATTTTCTCGGAAAAAAATTACTTTGAAATGCTAAGTTTTGAATGTTTCAATATAATTATAGTGATATATATAATATATAAGGCCTACAATTATTAATAAATACTAATTTTAAAAAAAACCTCACCTTAAGCAACAGTCAAAATCTCAATAATCTTTCCATATTTGGTATCAAACATTCTTATTTCCTTATTAACTTTGTTTTGAAGTGAAACTTCTTTACATTGAAATAATAGTTGCACTTACATGAGTTACGTACAACTAAAAAATATGATATCTTATTTTGTGATATTTATATTTAGGCATTTGGACGAATAGAACCGAAAATACTCTTTTATAGTTTTTTTATAGTTAGTATTGAAAGAGAAAAATTCAGATACCTACATAAACAACATAAAAATAAAAAACATAAAAATCCTTCTTGTTTTAAATATCTCAAAAGCTACATGCAACAACAAAAACGTTTTCTACATCCCCTGATTTGATTTTAAACATCAAAAAATTCAAAAAAGGTATATGACAGGTTTAAGTTTCGCTTCTTACGGATGAACATTAATACAAGCATCAAAATTTTATTAAAATTTTAAAGCTTCCTATTTCAAGTAAAAAATTTTAAATGTTGAAAAAATGTCATTTACTTGGTATATTTATGTCATATTCTTTTGTCCTTTTGAAAAACTACGAATAAATGTCACAAGAAAAGGTTAACTTTCTTATGTATATTTTTAAGATTAAAGTTCCTTTTTTCGAATACCTAGTAGATTAAATAAGGGTTGATATAGGGGTTCATGCAGAGAAGTTAATATTTTTTCTTCATAAATAATCGTAGAAAAGAAACATGTCTATCCAAAAATATTAAAATAGAAGCGTTTCGCAGAAAAAAATCACAAATTGAAATATCATCCCTTAAATCCACACATCCCTGGTTAAGGACGGTCGTTTGTTGTGTGTTCCCATTGCGTACACAACGACGTCGTTGTCATGGTTACGGTCGAGGAAAATGGGAAACCATCGTCTTAGACACTGCATCCTCGATCCATACCCCACCAAGAAAATCGAACCGTTTCAACCTTCATCTGTCCCACTCACTCTTTCATACACAAAGAAAACATTTGCCGTTTCTTACAATCTCAAATCTCCCTTTGAACCCTAGTTCTCTTATTGCTTTAATACAAAGCAAACCATGTACGGGAATAGATGAGGACCAAAAAAATTATAGAAAAAGAACGAATGCCACGAGCAAATTTAACAATAAGAAAAACTGTTAGATAACTTACTTTGCTCTTCTTCTTTCACCTTTAGCTTCAGCGGCTTTTCTTCGTTGCTCTCACTGTCTTTATTGTTTAAGCCTTTGTTGTCCTGTCGCGATTTCTTCTGGATTTTTTTCATTTTTGCTCGTTGATTTTGAAACCATACCTTTTTTACAAACACATGAGAATTCGAAGTAAAATATGAAAAAGTGTTAATACTAGTGTTCATTTCAACTATCAATAAAAACTTTTTTTAAACTAATAATTTACCATCGAAGTTTGAATTTGAGGGATAAAATTGACTCTAAAAATTAATGCCACTAGATGTAAGTTTTTATATATTTAACGTCATTATCTACGTGTAGCAATTATGTATAATGACTGCATACTATATATTCTACAGTAAAAATAGAAATTTCAAATTTCTACATATTTAGTACTTATAAACATTGAGTTATAACATATAATGAAGACTTTTAAATAAGCAAATATCTAGGTTATTTAAGTAAGGAAAAATAAATATTTATTGTTAGAAACTGTGCTAAATTTATGTTATTTGAAATATTTATGCGTTTGCTATTCGCTAAAGTTTAGCCATAATACGCTTTATTTCATTGATTCATTTTGGGATTTTCCTTACTTGTACTAATTTTTAATTTTCAACATTTTCGTTGTTAGATATTATTTTTATACTTTCAAAAGAATCTGTCTTACCAACTTTCATGTTTAGTTTTTTTTTTTAATTTATTTTTTACTAAGAAAATACATTTTAAAATATCTCTCCTTCACTTGGCATGTGTTTAATTTTTCTAATTGTTGAAAGTATTATTTCATAAGAAATTTACGATTTCGTCTTTTTTCGATTATAGGACACATAATTAAAGTGTTTGTTAATGAAAGTGGTCCTAGTCCATTTCAAAAGCCGAATGTTGTTAAAATAAAAAATATAAAATATTGAATACTATAACAATCAATAAGCTATTCTTGAGATAGACTTTGGTCACTTTCAAAATAAATACTTCAGCAAAGGAGCCTTAAGCCTTCGTAAAAAGTCGGAAAAGAGGTTAGAAAAGAAAACTTTGAGACAAAAAGAAATTAAAGCTTTTTTCACCTAATCATTTTTAGTAACTTTTCAATTAAAAATAAAGAAGTCAAGTACACAATGTATGTAAATTCTAGTTGTAAGCAGTTTTTACTTTTCCTGCTTATCTTTACCAATCTTTACCAATTAAAGGCTGATTATTTAAGTCAAAAAATACCAATGAATCTTTTTCCTCAACTGTTTATCCTCTATCCATCTTTCTTAGGAATTCACTACTTGACTTAACTTAAGGGTCATTGACTTAATTTTCAGGCCACTTAGCCTAAATTTGACTTAAAATTAAATCAAACTTAAGTCAAATATTTTTTTACAACGACAAAAGCGCAAAAAAATACGAACTTATGATTTTTAGAAAGACGAGTAGATTTTATATATACATATTATTGCTTAATTAAATTATTTTTTTAAATTGCGACCGAAAAAACTTTATTTAAATAATCAAAGTCTTGGCATTGCGTTGCTCGCCACTAACTCATTAACATAGTTGTACTCATTATAAAAACTGAAGGTTTGTAGATTCCTATATATTGTTAAGTACTCGTTTTTGATGCTCAAAATAATAGCAATAAAGTAGACGTATGTCAAAAATGATTAATTTTACGAAAAACAAATGGAACTGTAATATCAGTTTTATTATTTAGTAAATATTAAAGATATTACGGTAACAAGAAAAACATTTTTCGTAGCCTTTGGTCCTGATTTCTGTAAATATTTCATTTAAGTACCTATATTCTTACGTTTCTATATTAATTTTTTTTTAATTATTAATTGTGCTTCAAGTAAGCTACAGTTTATGTCTACATTACATCTTCCTATAAACTGTATATAAGTATAGGTATCTATCAATAAATATTCTGTACAACTACAAATATGAAAACTAATCTCTATTACAGAAATGTATAATGTATATATTACTTATATACGTATTTTATATTTATTGAACCTTATATCTTCTTCATATACTTCGTTCATATATACAATATTACATCAAACAATATACCTAAGTTCCTTTGAATAAACCTACAAAAGTACACTCAGAGTAATGACTATCAAAAAAAATACCATGTCAATTATTAATTTAACTTAGGGACCTATTTAAATTATTTAGTAAATCTGTTAACAAAGGTAACTCACTAAGTAAATGAAATCAAAAAAATTTTCCTCAAAGTTTTAACGTATTTAGTGCAGTAAATATTAATTAAAAACGATGTAATCAAACACGTGCTATAAACTTTTCCCTTTATTAGAGCTATATGATGCAGTTCCATAGTAGTTTCATTATTCAATTACAATTTAATAGTTTCAATTATTTTATGATAACGAAAATGAATCCTTCATTATTTCCTAATGGATCATACCTATATTGATAGATTGATAAATAAAATCCTATTAATAACGTTAATAGCCAAAGGAGAATTAACGATTAAATGGAACATCGAAATGAAAAAGTTTAATTTTAAAAAATATTTCCGCTTGAAAAGTTTTTGATTTTAATTATTATTTTATGTTAAATTAAATTTGGAATGTACGAAAAAATCCATTTGAAAGCATCCCTTTTTATTGAATTTTTATGTTACATCAAATATTGGTTTTTGATTTTTTTTTCTGTATTTCGTTTTTTACAGTTTTCCCCGTTGGCCATCGTAATAATAAAAATAATAATAATAAGGCAATAACACAGGTGGAATACATTGGCGTGGTGTGGGGAATCTGATGAAAATATGTACAGGAAAAAATCCTGTGAACAAATAAGGGTTGGTGGGACGTGTGGGTGAAGTGGGTTGGATAAAAAACCTCCCAGTTTTACTCGTTTGTTGTTTAAACGAATGTTTGTGTGGTGGTCGCGTTTGAACATTTATTTCGTATGTTTTGTGTGTACGTGAAAATCATGTGCGCAATCGAGCGTATTTACGTTTTCAGTTTACGATCGACACACAAAACCATGTTAATGTACATATTTAATATGAAAATTTCATTTTACAACATCTAACGCATAGCAAACCCATAAAATTTATCCAACACAATATTATCCCACAGGAAAAATTAAAATGATCATTTTTAGTTTAAAAAAAAATTTACCTGAACAATTCGTACGCTGAGTCCTGTTTCTTTCGCCAAAGTTTCACGTACTTTTCGGCAAGGTTTTGGGCTTACTTCAAATGAGGCTTTGAAAGCTCGGCGCTGTTGAGTCGTGAGGATCGTTCGAGGCCGTTTTGGTCCCCGCCGACCATCATGAGACCTCGTTGTCGGCATCATATCGTCACATAAATATTCACCTAAATTAACGATTCAAATCTAAATAAGTTTTAGTATAATAAACTTAATATCCCAAATTTACCTTGTGCGTATCCTTGAAGCATTTCAACTTCTTTTTCGTAGTCGGGACGACAAAATAGTTGTCCTTGTTTTACAACAAACTGATCTCCCTTAAGTAAACGAACACCACAAACGACACAAACAAAACATCGTAAATGGAAAACGCTATCGAGAGCACGCATCACGAGCTCCTCGGGCCCGATTCGTTCTGAACATCCCAGGCACTTTTTTACGTATAACCTTTAAAAAAAATAACGAAAATAATTATATCTATAGAGTTTATAAATCAAGGGTCTATGTTAAAGTTCTTCAGTATATTATTTCAGGTGGAGCTTGTCCGAATCATAATAATTATATAGTGAATAATTTGTTCCCACAGCAAGGTTTTGTTTTGCCCCAACCACAAAAACCACAAACCCTCGTAAATGCGTTTATATTTTCCCCAACAGCCTTACAACCACTTTTCATCACCTTGAAGCTTTCGACCATTTCTACATGTTTTTGAAACACTTTTTACATTTCACAAATACATTTCCATTCAGAAAATCCTTTTTTTATTGGTAAGACGAAAGGGTTTACGGTTGAAAGTTAACAAGACTTGTTCAAGTGGAAGATAATTTTCCGTCCACTTACCCTTAAGATAAATGAAACTATCAGCCCTAACGTAGTTGGTAATTTTCGGTCATTTCAGTGACTAATTTTCTTTGAAATCTTTGTGTGCTCGATTGTGTAAAGTTCGAGTTGCGAGAATGTTGACTTTAGACTTTGATATTAAAGAAAAAGTCATTCATGTGTCACACCCTCTTGAACGTAATCATTGCAAATAAAACGCGCATCTCCCCTTTTTTACGGACTAGCATAGATCAAATATAATCTCCGTCACTTCATTTCCACCATTTTCTCCCCATTTCCCAAGCAATTTATATAAACAAAATGGTGGATCACTTACCCAGCGTGAAAATTTAAAGAAGAAAAAATGTTAAGAGAAAGAGTTTCAGATTTTTTGTGAAAATCGTAAGAGCAAAATGATAGCGTCGTTATTGGATCATTATATGAAAAGCTACACATGAGCTTCGTAATTGGCTACTCAAACGAACCTTAGATCTTTTTGCAATGAAACTGTGCTTCAAACCTACATAGACAGTAAATGAACACACTTATTGGCCTTAGTTCAAAGAAAAATAATTTTCCTGGCACGAATTCAAAACGGTGCAGGAAGCAGAAACAAATAAAAATGTTCAGGATAAAAATCCACTTCGATATTGTCTTCAACATTTACCAATGACAAATATTCATTTCCTTATCCGAAACGTAAGGTAAATATTTGTCTTCTGAAATAAGAACGCCCTTTGTGTTTACGATGCGAATCGATAAATATCGGAAACTGAATATTGAAAGTTGTAGTTGAAAGGAAAAATATTTTAAACTTTTCGATTTTTTAACTTAAAATTGAAAAGGGGATATGTATTAAAAATGGGGATGGATATACGTATGTGTCTATTTTTAAAAGCTCGACAAGGGTTTATTGTGTCACACATATCAGAATGTCAGGATCAGGAACAATGAAGTCGACACGTGTTGCCAACTAAAATTAAGGGGGATGGATGATATGACGAACGGACTAATGGACGGATCGGGACTTAGAAAAGGGATGATTAACAATAAAATATATGAATAAATTTTTGCTTGCTAAATCCAGTTGATTCCTTATAGTGAAAGGGGAAAAAGTAATATTTTCTAAAATTAATATTAATGTCTTTCACTAAATTTTCAAAACTAAAATTTAGTTTTTTGATCTACGAGGAAATTAAGCGTAAAAATTATGATAACAATTAATTTTTATAAAAAAAATTCTAAACGCATCTAATTGTAAGCTTAAAATACCTTCAATGTTATTCATCAACCTCTACAAACTTACAAATTTTGAACCGAAAGTTAAAAAAAAAAATTTTAAAAAAAAATTTCTTAGTTATTGAAAATTTTAAGTCGATTTTTAATTAGGGACCTATACTGAATATATTATTTCAAAATAAAAAATATGGGAGGTAAATTACAACTATACTAAATAACATTCTTGAAGTTTAACACAAAGTGCCAAAAGCACCAAGTCCTTAACTCTAAAGTCCTTATGGACTTAGTATCGTTTAAAATTGTTTTATGTCAAAAACTATACTAGATATAACTTAGTGCTTCTATAGAGAAAACAAAATTATCCTTTTTTCATTTTAAAAGTGGGTTTTTTTTAAAGCATTTAACTTGGTGTGATTTTACTTTCATACGTAGAAATGTTTATCAATTTTGTGTTCTACTTCGGCTTAAAGGCCAGTCTATTCATGAAAATTTTAGAAGGTGCAAAAATCTACCAAAATAATTTTTTTTATACTTTTTCCATACTTTAACACTTAATTGTAGTAGAGTTTTATATTAATGTCTTCTATATGCCTGATTTTCGTGTTGCTTATGCTCAAGTACCATTCAAATAATAATTGTTAAAATAAATAAATAAATAAAATTTTTACTGCACCTAATTTTACAATATTTTACAAATGTTACGTTTATTAATTATTGGTGTTCCAAGAATTAAAACCACCATCATATTTGATATAGTAGTATAATAATTGTTAGCTGTTTTAAACTATACATACTTTTATCATTATAAGAAAAACTTGTCTACAAAAAACTTAGATGTTAGAGCTAATTCAGTGAAGTTCAGTTTATGTTTTACATTATGACTTAATTTGTAAGTACTGGAAAATATACTTTTCAAGTAGCACTTCTTTGAAAAAATTATCTAATATTAAATATTTCATCTACGTTCGGATATTGTAAGTGCGAATTGCTTTGCCGATAATCAGCATCAAATGTCAATTGCAAGAAAATATAAAGTTGCGATGTTTTCTTATGAAAATAAGGTGAACAGCTTTAATATATCAAATCAAAATTATGTAACTTTTTTAACACCAATGCAACAACTCTTATTCTAAGTAATTATTAATTATCAACAGTAGAGTTACCTGGATTCATGGCACCGGAGTAAATAATTTTGTCGCCTTTTATTTTGGCAATTTAAAAATAATCTATAACTCTTTCAAATAGCTATACCAAAAATAAAACGGTTTGCTGAAATAAAATTTTAAACTATTTCACGTGCCTTTACGTTTAAATCAGCGATTTCCTTACGTCAGTGATAATTTGAATATATGTATACTTTTTAAAAGAAGAAGCGATTTTTATTTTATAATTCACATTCTCGTTTTATTTTCGTTCCTTGTTTATCTTTAAACTCATTAAAAGTAGTTCTTTGAATAAAAAATCAACAATTTTGATAAAATCCAGTCTGTAAGTATAGAATATAGTAAAGATACACTAAGAAGAAGGTAAAAAATGTGATGGGTGATATACGTTTCATCAAGCTTTAGCATAGGTTAAATAACTTCATACAGGCATAGTGAATAGAGGCAATTTCATAGCCGAATTAACTATCTATCTATCGAATCTAACTAAGCAAAGTAGACAAATGGGCGGCTGATTTTGAAAAGTTTGAGGTATTTATAGCAAAAGTAATTATTATATATAATCATAATTATTGTTTTTACAATCAGGTTTAATTTCTATATTTAAATATTTTACAACAATTCTTTGTCCAAAAATAGCACACGTATTCGGGAAAAGGTACATTTGGTCAAAAGGTACATTTGGGAATTATGAAAGACTATTCGGGACAAAGGCATTTGGGAAATGTTATTCAGGAAAACGTCCAGATACCAGTATAAGTATTTTTTAGTACTTTTAAAATTATTAAAATTTGCGGTTTTTTCACGAACACTCGGTATTACGGAACATTGTAGAGAGTAGTGGGATAACTGCCGGGGATGTGACTTCTCCTTATGACAGAAGCAGTTACTACTTTACACTTACCATTGCGCTTAATAGGAAATAATGTGTTTCAACTAGAACTAATGAATGAAATAGTGCTTTACACATTTTGATGCATGAAGAGAGAAAAGTTCTATTGAAAATCGTTTTTCTCCATTATTTTATTATTTTTCTCCAAATCCATTATTTCCTATTGAGTGCATGGTACCTACACTTTCTATAAACTTAACCTTTGGGGTACAAAGTATGGTTAGAACATAACGTGTAACTTGTCATTAACGCAGGTTAAGAAAGTTTGTAGAATATACCCAAAGGATTTGGTTGAAGACAATTAGTTTAATAGGATAATTAAAAATTTCCTTAATTCAAAGAGTTGTGAAGTCCAGGAAAATATAAATGATGACGAAGTATAAGGGTTGTACATTCATAATGTGCACATAAAGTGAACGAAACGAACAAGCCTGTGTATAGCAGACTACTGCTGATCCGGGCAGGACATTAAATTTTGAAAAAAAAATAAAGTTTGTAATTTTACCTTTTACCTGCTCCTTTAGCTGCAATATCGCGCCAACGTTTGATTAATAAGAGATCACTAGCACTACTTTCTGACTGTTTCCCCGGCTTCATCCATGTTATCCGAGTTTTTCCGTATTATCCGAATATACAACTCAATTAATGGGGAATGCTCGAATAATGTACTTAAGAAGGCTCTCCATAATTTATCCATATGTGTAGGAAAGATGGCCTAACAATTCAACCATCATATAAAGTACCTATCTAACTTACAATTAGTAAAGTGAACGTGTTATAAATTAATCTTTTTTTTTTAATTTTTCTTATAATAACCACGTATTATTTATATTTAGTTGTTTTAATAAAAATAAATTTACCTTAGTGTATATATTTGTTTCATGAGTTTATTAATTATTAACTCAAACGTTAACTCAATTCACTAACTTTTGTAAATAGTTTACTAACTTTCATAATGAACTAATTACTGAAGTTTTAATTAATTCAAAGTAGCCTAAGTTAATTAATAAATAAAAATGCTGGTCTTTAGCATAGTTAATGATTTGATTAATTGAAAAATGTTTATCTTTACAAAGAAAGAAGAAAGTTTTTATAAGGTTACAAAAAAAAATCATGTTGAAACTGTTGGTAGAAAAAAATTTTGTTTCTTTCAATATGTCGGATAAATTATGGCAAACTTTCGTTTCAATGAAACGCCACAAATAGCATAAACGTTTTTCAATACAAATTTTTATGTTGATTTTCAGATGTATATTTTCACCTTTTGACAGTAAAAATATTTTCACACGTTTCCAGATATATCCTGTCGTAAATACTAATAAATTCCCTTATTGACATATTACTTTCTTAAATAGCTTTTTAAAACGTCTCCCGGGTAAAATATTGGTTAGAAAAGGGCAGTAAGGGCGCCGAAAGCGATAGATTTCCTTCAAATCGGTATTACTTCTGCATGTGCTTTTATAAAAGAGGGATGTGATCGTTGATGGTTACACACGGGATCAGCTATCAAATCGAAGGGTCGTGTTCGGGGTACACACATAGGGTGCAAATCCTTACAACCCGACCCTACCCTACGCTACGATACACATATGATGATATTAGGAAAGGCTGCATCGTGCAAGCAATATGTTTTTCAACAGTTTAGGGGTGTCGTCATGCTGAGCGCGCGCGTGCAGCGGTTTATTTTATTGCCTTCCTTATCCTGAATATGTCTGACGATTTTGCCGCCCCCACAGCGAGATTCAGGATGATGCCTTCACATAGGCAAAACGATTACAAAGGGTGAAAGAATTTGGTATTTGTACGGATCCCTAGCGCCCTTGTTTCTCGCCTCGTTCATTCTCTAAACAACATCTATACAAAATATGTATTGTCTATCATTTGCCGCGTGATATTCAAATATTTGACATACGTCTGGATATATTTATTAATTTGGAGGATTCTATTTGAGAAAAATTCTTCATGGAAATAGAAAGAATGCCTCTCACATACCAATTACCTACATATTTTAAATTATTATAAACAATTAGTATTTACAAGTATTTAACAGTCATTTTGTTTACATTTTTCAATTATTTGCAAAATGTGATGTCATTTTAAAAAAAAATTTGTCATTTATAAGGATGTATAAGAGATACAACCAAGAGCAAAAATATTGAACACTAATACTTCATAGTTTCAATACTAAAAAAATAGGTACATCAAATTAAGGGGGTCGACCCATGTGATGGTTTCAAAAAATCGATTTTTTTTTTAATAAATTGCTTTCTTAACATATCTATAATACGGTAGTAAAGTGATTTTTGAAAATTCAAAGTCGTTTTAAAGATACAGCAGGTAGAAGAAATTGGCAGTTGGGGTCCGGGCCTATTGACTTGAAACTTTAAACACGTTTTTCTCAAAACCGTCTTTTTCAATCTTTCCTCCATCGTATCTCAAAAACGGCTTACCGAATGACTTGAAAATTATAAGGTACACTCAACACATGTAAACGCATAGAATGAACCATTATCAATCGAAAATTATCAAAATTTATATTTTTTTATAGCAAAAAACAAAAAAAAACGCAAAATTCGCAACTTTTATTTAAAATGTCTACCAAACGTCCAATTTTTTGTATATTCATTTGATGATAATTCATTCCGTGCATTTAGGCTTACAGATTACGCCGTATTTTTTTTTTTTTTGTTTCGAATAATCCAATCAGCCGGAATCGTAAAGGAAGTGCGAACTCATTTTTTCGGTGGGGGGGGGTCAGAACGCTGTAACTCATGTTCTACGCAAAAGTTTAGCTTAAAATTTATATATATGTAAAACTTAAAACAAAAAAAACGTGAATAGGCCTTATTTTAGTACATAGATACTGTACATATTAAGTTATTAAACAGTAGAATCAGGTTTCCGATTTTTTACAATTTTTTTCTCAACAACGATTTAAGTAGGTACTGAATATTTCAAATTTTATGAAAAATTATTTTAAATGTTCAAAATATGAGATACCTTGGTAATTTGAAACATTGGCTATATTTTTTACATTAATTTATATCTACAATCAATCTTTTGAGTGAAGGAACTTGTTAAAATACCGTTTTTAATTGTTATAACTTTTGAATGGTTAAGTCAATCATTTTAAAACTTTAACAGTAGATTTGGGATTAACTATAGAATATTTTAGTGCATTTTTATTTATTTGTCATTAATTTGATTTACCCCCAAACATCCTTAAATATATTTCAGGAATATTTTCGTATTTGTTTGATTTCATTTTGTGATGGTATGAAACATAACTCGTCTAGTTTAAGTTAAGAACATAAGGTAGCAAACTAGCATTTATAATTCAAATAACTCATATTAAGCATAATAATTCTTTAAGGATTTCTTACTTCGTTAGAATATTTATTATTAGTCATCTTCGAAATTGATTCTTCGTCTGTTAACTTTTTTGTAGAACCCAAAAACGTATCTTATGTCATTTTCAGTACATTATTCTTCATATAATATCATGTAACCGCCTCTTCAATATGATACCTTTTAAGCCTTTTAACTGAAAAAAGAGGAAGTCTTGTTCTTTAAACAATATTGTTTTAGCACAGGGATGGGCATTAAGTCGATTGCGATCTAGGTGGACCGACAAGACATTTTGGGTTGACCGCCAAATAAATAAAAGAAAATCAAAAGATCTATAGAAAAAACAAAATTTAATGATAGCAGCAATAATAATTGATTGATCAACATTGAATTGAAATTTAAATTTAATAAGACTCAAGTGTAGAAAAATGTCTTGAATTCTTTATTAAAAGAAATATCAGAGTTATATTGGAAACAAATTGTGTGACTATTGTAGCCATAAATAAACAAGTGGCATATATGAAGAATTATGAAGGAGCGTATAGGAAATTATCTTTAACAGTCAACACTGTTTCGAAATGGTGTTTGAATAAAATCAAAGTGTATTATTAAGGGATATAAGGCTCAATTTTACATTAGTATATATATATATATATATAATAAAATAGAGTTACTTAGTACAACAGTATCAGTAATATATTTAGAAAACATCAAACTTAAATTTGAACTTGAACTTGAATCATTTAAAATGATGTATCTAACTTAGAACGAAATAAATGCTTTTTAGTAACTTTAGTAATTATATTATCCTCGTACCTATAATATTCATTATAGTTTAAATTCATTTTAGGTGGACGTTCTTTAGCCCGAAAGTTTTACTCTTTTTTCATTTTGCTCTATATAGGTACAACCCAAAACATAAAAAGTATTGGAAAAACACAGAAAATTTTTCAGAAGAGTTCACTACTTTTTTGTCCCTTACTTATAATTAGAAGTTGTCACACATAAATTAAATTTATTCTTAATGTGCAATGGTAATTTTTGTTTTATTGTACGTAAAAGTATTCTATCGTCCTCGTTTATCTAAAGAGAATAGGTCTGCTGACAATTAGCGGCAAAAATGTGTTTTTCAGTCTATAATTTTTTTAATTTTTTAAAAGAGATGTTACATAGGTAGTTTTATCGGAACCAAAGTTGGAGTCGGAGTTTTTGAATGTGTTTTATCGAAGTCGGAACCGGAGTCGAAAGTGGTCGCACAGATGGTAGCAGATGAATTATGTTTTGAGGACAGATAAAAAAATTATGCCCAAAAATTTTTAATTTTAATTAAAAAATAATAGTTATAAAAAGGTTACTTATAAGTAATAGGTATCTACTATAGTGGCGTGGTTGACTAGATAGTTGCCCTATACGCCAATGGTGCTAACGGTCGCTAATGATCTGGTATAGTTGATGCGATCTTAAATAAATTTGAAAAAAATAGATAAACATGTAGTGTAAACGATAAACATAAAAATTAGCATGATTCAATAATAGTTACGAACTAAATCAAATGAATTAACTCCAAAACTTAAATATCATACTTTGAAGAAAAGCGTTGCAATTTTATCTCCATCCAATCTATTTTTTAAAGGGTCATAGATTAAACCAGCGCCACTAAAAAGTTGTTTGCTAGCTGCAACCGACACTGGTGGAGACGATAAATATTGGCGGGCAATCAACATTAAAAGACATTAAATTCGCTGGGCTTTGACCTCCGTTAAAACCTCCTTTTTAAGAGTGTCGGAACCGAAGTTAATAACAATTATAAGTTCCAACTTATCGGAATCGGAGTCGAAGCTCCGTAACATCCCTAATTTTAAGTATTTCAAAATTAAAGAAGGAAAGAATAAAACTAAGTAATGGTCTGCCAGTAGTAGTCACCATAGGTCTGCTCATGATTTTCTTTCAGGCCTCAAAAAATTCTCGATTTCTGTGTACCAACAATCCCCATAGAGCATAGGTTCTTAAACTGGGGTCCGCGAAGCGATTTCGGGGATCCGCGAGCATTATCGTCATAATGTAAAAATTGAAATAGACGTTTACGTAATTTGTATTTTTGTCTCGATGGGCAAATTTCGCCTCAAATGTTTTTTTTTTTTTTTTTTTTTTTTTGGTGTTTTAAGTCGCTTTAACAGCTTAGGTCATATCACGACTGTCTAAACACAGAAAATTTCTGTTGGTCAATTTTAATCTTAGGTCGATGATCTTAAGTCTAGGATTCAACGGGAATCGAACCCGTACCACTTGACGCATGTAGTGGAGAGAACTACTGCTCTAGCCACTGCGCCAATAGGTGGCCCGCCTCAAATGTGTCTTTTTAGTACACCACGGTTCTACCTGCCAAAGAATGTCACTACCTACCAAGTGGAGAGTGACCGTCATAAATACAAATGTATTTGTTTCCCTAATAGCAAACAGATGTTTTGAACAATTGTACGAAATTATGTACTTATTGTTTACTAAGTGCACAAACTGTGTATGTATTAAAATAACCTATGACCTATTTAACTGGAAATTTAGTCTCAAAAACGATATAAAACACCTAGGATTAGGATGGAGACCGCGAAAAAAAATGGGTCAAGAAGGGGTCCGCGGACTACATAAGTTTTAGAACCCCTGCCATAGAGGATATGATTATGAGGTTTTAAATAAAGAATTTATTTTCATCTGGCTACAAAGTTCTTACAAAAGTTAATTTGGTTCCCTTTCTACAGAAACTGGTATACCACTTTAACCACTTTAAAAACTGGAGGTTGATATTGTTAGCCTCATTAGAAGAGTTAGTATATCTATATACCAAATTTGGAAAAATTCAATTGAATAATGTTTTAAGTGATTCCAGCGAACGGAGAATTATCGGGCATTGAACTATCAGACGGATTGCTTTGCGATATTGGATTCTACATTTCTTGAAACGTAAACATATAAACCTTCAAGAGAGGATAAATGTATTTCCCGACCGATTACATACAGTCATTATTAAAATATTAATACGTGAAGCAAAAATGTTAAGCCCCTTTTACCGAATATTATACGAACGGAGGAGTATGAAATTTGGCACAATTGAAGTTTATATGAGGAAGTTGCGTTTTGAGATAATATTTTTTTATAATAATGCTTCAAAATACCTTAAATTAATGAAAAAATACGTCACACACACTACCACGCGTTTGACACACACAGACTCACAATACACACAAATATGTAGATTTTTAAATCTCAGTTGTTCAGTTTGACCACAGACTTCAACCATATTCCAAATGTCATTATTTAAACAAAATATTGTGAGAGGAATTTAAATTTTGAAATTGTAATTATTGAAATTGAAGGAAACAAATTTAACCGATTATTTGATTGTTGAGTATTATTATTAAAAATATATTTAAAAGATACGTATAACTTCAAATACACAACGTTTCAACCATTTTATTTGGTCTTCATCAGGTGTTTCTTGATTATTATATTATAACGTATAAATAATTCATTCTATATTCTTTTAGCAAAATCATTCAAATAAATTACACAAAAAATTAGTTTAGGTAGTTAGGTACTATTTGGAAAAAAAGCTTAGCTTAATTCAAAGTTTTAAACAGGACTTATGCAGCCTATTTCCATTTTTTTATCTTTGGCTTTTAAATGAAAAAATCTAAACATAAAGGTACTTTTGTTTTTTTTTTTTGAACGTAGGAAACTCACTTGAAATTACTTCTGATGTTTCATAGTCATATTTTTTTTTGTTTGTCTAAAAAATATTTCAGAATACTGTAATTTGAATTGACATACAACATTATAAAAAGAAAAATATCTGCTGAGTGGCGTCACAGTACTTTCTTTTACTTTCATTTATGAAACTCGCTGTTGGTTAAAAGAAATATATAAGCACCTTATAACTATACATAGCAGAACTATATGCATACAAGTATACAACATATATGTATTTATGAATTCCCAACCTTCACCCCAGAACCGTCCTTAATCGAATTTTCCTAAGAAAAAGTTTGAAATAAAAGTTTTAGCCATTAATAAGTCTAAGAACTATCATAAGCGTAAAGAAAATCTTTGCAGCCGTTTTCGAAAAAAGTTGAAAAAGCTCAACAACTCCGAGAATAAAGTGGAGCTTTCGGTTAACCGATTTCAACTAAAAGCTTCACGGCAACACAAGATACAATTTGAAGGAAATTTCCAAGTTTGGTGAAATTCGGAAAAGCGTTCGATACGATATGGCTGTCACACACAGGTACACACAGACATGTTTCTAAAAACTACTTTTTTGGACTCAGAGGACCTCAAAACATGTATGATATGAACGAATTGATATTTAGTTTTGATATTTTAGAGAATATTTTGAAATAATTTTGTAAAAGATTTATGGAAGAAAAAAAAATAAATATTTTGAAACCTCTACACCTATTTCCTTCCTTAACATAAAATACATTTTTTCAATCATTATATGATGCACTTTCTTTAAATGAACCTTGAAGAAAAAATTAGTCAAGAAATTATTTTCCAAACATTCGCAAATGCAATTCATTATCTGCTGTAGTTAGCTTAGTAACTAAAGTTTTTGAGGCAGTTACAAGTGAAGTGTACCCTTAGATATGTAAAAATTGTAACGAATTATGGTCGAATTTCGACCACTGGGCGATCTCTAGTTAAAATAATAACCCAAAATTAGAATACCATAAACTTAGTAGGTACGTAAGTCGAGATAAATATAAGCAACGAATTGAAATATTAGAGCTAATCATCTAGCATTGGGAAATAAATACCTCCTTTGCATTTTTGATTTCTTATAAGCCAGAATCGTGGCATAATATTACGGCACCTGGAGCGAAAGGATAAAACTAGCTACCCCCTCTTTTAAGCATCTTTTAAATATATCTATTAGGAAATTTTAGAACTGTACAACAGGCAAATACATAACTATAAAAGTTTTTTAGATTAAAAAGGTAACTATTGTTCGTCGGCATCGTGCGGCACCTGTACCATTTGGCATATGGTACCGAGGCACCGCTCGCACCACACACGCTGTGGCTCTGTATATTACTTAAGTATTTTATTAAGTTTAACTGTTAATAAGTTGTAAGCGTTTGTCTTAACTTTAATTTATCTAAAATATTAAGTAAATATGGATATTTTTAGGAGTAAAAATTGTATCCTATTATTTTTGTTTTAAAGCGAATGAGTTATACTACAGGTACTTACATTACTTACCTATCATAATCAATGCGGCAATATAGTTTCGAGTCTCTGCTGAAGCAGGTATGAGCCAAACGTGTACCGCAAACAAAGCATTGCAAGCAATGTTCATGGTAGGACACATCCAACACACGCATAATGTAACGGTCGCTGATCGGCCGACAACATGCCCCACAAAGGACCACATTGCCCATCGATGTTGGAATCATATCCGTCATTTTCGGATCAGGTCGATATCCACCTTCGATTCAATTCAAATATTAACCTAAACAAATAATTCACCGAAAAGATAGATACTTAAAAAAAGAAATCTTTAGCCAGATCCAATCTCTCTACGCTAATTCCATAAATTTAATATATAATATGGATATAATTTTCAATCAATTTATCGAGAGGGTATATTGTAAGTCACGTGCGCGTATATATAGGGATCATAGTTCGACCCTCCTAACACCCCTTCAAATCCCTTGATCATTATTAAGTCAACTTTGAGGATTATCAGAAATGGATTAAATGGAAAATAATTAATTATTATACAGCTATTAAAACTATATCTTGATCAAATAGAATGAAATAACTAATACAGTTCTTATTTAAAAAAAAAAAATGTATTTACATTGAGATAAATGACCGCAAAATTTTTTTATTGAATTTTGATCGCTATCAGATTATTACAATATTTTCCTCGCTTTAAAAGGGTTGTGATAAGCTGTTATTTACAGTCAGAACATGAACCGTGAAAAGGGTTAACAGCGTTTGAAATCACGTTTAAGCGCTAATAGCCATGACATGGCATGAAATGCTGATTTAAATCAAATCTGTAAATACAGTTGGTACGTAAATAGTACCTATATGGCCTATATGTATATAATGACCCTCTGTCAAATAAATTTGAAAAAAGTTAAACACCCTTTTTGTATAATAAGAAAATTGTATGGTGTTTCAAAAAGTTTAAAAGTACAAGCGTTTTCGATACATGTACCACGTGTCATCAATCCCATTAGAAGCGTCAGTTGATTCTCTAATTTAAGCAAAGTGTGAAAAATCTAATTGGTGTTTTAAAAATAAAATAAAATAAATGAAGAGGGTACATTTGGCACACGTTGTTTTAGGTGAGAAAAATTTGACAATTATCCTCTCGTCTTACGTCATGTTTACAATGCATTTAACGTTTCAACACTCAATCTTTGAGCTTTCAAAAATTATTGGTACACCCCAAAAAAACTAAATTAGTTGGAGTTTCTATGTAATAAAAAGTTTTATAATTCGTTAAATCAAACTAAAAAACTTACCTGATTCAATTTTTTCTAATTTAATTGTAAAATTCATTTGAAGCCACAACAATAACCAATGGAACACGTTTGAATTGTGTCTCTAAAAATTAACGGTTATTTCTCCCGAATCTAATTTAACCACCAGCGATTTCTATTGGATTATCGATATATTTCATAACAGACGTAACGATATCGTAACGTGGTTTTCGATATTAATTGTTTCTTTTTTCGTTCATTTTCGTACTTTGTACATAATATCGAAAAGCTATAATATCAAGCATATGGCTTTAATGTTCGTAAAAATACGAGTTTACGTTAATATCAACACGGATAATGATAACATAACAATAGTAATAATAATACAATGATGGCTATAACAGCCGTAGCTAAAACGATTCACGATTCCCGGCGTATCTCTGTTTATCCCGATAAATCGAAAATCGACGTATAAAGCAAATAATATTACTTTCTATTGAGTGCAAATTCTATAGCCCGTAGCGTATGGGCTGCTACGGAAAACACACGGACACAACAATTGTCGTAGCGGCGTAACGTTAGTATTCTTAGTCGGAAAATTTAGTCAACACACGCGTTCGTATAAATTCGCCATCAACAAGGGACAGAGATTTGTGTATGTTCACGTTGAATGGGTGTGTCGTATGTTCCTGTAGGAGGAGTTCTCGATGTTCTGGTTCATGATTGGATATAGACGTTGAGCTTTATCTCATACTTGCTTCAAACGTTAATGTGCTTGCATGGAGGATGATGTAGTCTTAAAAGCCTTAGTCGTCTACATCTTCACTATGGTTGAATTTAGTGATTAAGTCACATATAAGAAAGTATAATAATTTCTTGTCTTGCAAAATGAACGATTATGACTTAGTCAGTAAAAAAAAGAACAGTTCAATTGAAAAAACTTAATCTAAATAATCAAATCCATTAGTTATAAAATCTATTAACAATTACAATTTTATATATTATTACAAACATGAAAAAAATCAATCAATTTCAATTAATTTTAATAACTCCTTATAGGGTACAACACATTAGCTAAAATAAATTCTTACGTTCTTAGTGTTATTTACATTTCAACAATTAAAACTTTTTGGAAGATATAAAACAAAACGAAAACTCAAAACAATTAGTAATTAGTCTCTCAATTGAATATTTAAAACATTTAAAAAAATTAGTTGCGACATCTAGTATTTAAATTCTTAAGTATGATAACACGGACATCTACTATAACGATCAAATGTCAAATATAATAACCCTAGTTTATAAACTAAATTTTCCCTAGATTATAATTTTTGTGACACAGCATTTCTACAGAAAGTTTGTGTCAAGTCATAAAACACCGACAAGTGGAAACTCATCAACTTGTATTTGGTGCTGCAATTAATTAAAAAAATGTTTCGAAATCAATACGATAGTGATGTGACGGTATGGAGTCCCCAGGGACGTCTACATCAAGTGGAATACGCGATGGAGGCTGTGAAATTAGGTTCAGCGACCGTTGGTTTGAAAAATAAAACCCATGCCGTGTTGATTGCTCTCAAACGAGCGTCTTCTGAGCTTTCTGCCCACCAGAAGAAAATCATCCCAATTGATCACCACATAGGAATCACAATTTCGGGACTAACAGCCGATGCTCGAATGTTAAGCCGGTATATGCGTACGGAATGTTTGAATCATAAATATTCGCATGATTCGTTGTTACCAGTTTGTCGGTTAATTACATCGTTGGGAAACAAAATGCAAATTTGTACCCAACGATACGATCGTCGTCCTTATGGAGTTGGACTGTTGGTCGCTGGATATGACGATCAAGGACCGCACGTGTATCAAACTTGTCCATCTGCAAATTATTTCGATTGTAAGGCTATGGCTGTGGGAGCCCGGTCTCAAAGTGCTCGTACTTATTTGGAAAAGCATTTAGACGAGTTTCTTAATTCCGAAACGGATGAATTAATTAAACATGGTTTACGTGCCTTGAGAGACACTCTTCCGAACGAGGTAGAATTAAATACGAAAAATGTCTCGATTGGAATTGTCGGCAAAGAAACAAAGTTCAACATCTTAGATGAAGATAAAACAGCAGTTTATTTATCGGCGATTGAAGGAGAAGAGAAACGAACGTCTGCAGCTGCTGATGATGGACTTGATCCAGATTTGCCACCACCACCAGAGATGGGGGATCCCGCTCCGGCAGTAGCTATGGATACAGAGTAAAAATAATTATTTTTACTTATTGTCTCTCAATTACCATCCATCTACTGCCGGACAAGAAAGGATTTAAGCCGTGGCTGGATTCATAAATTTAAAAAATCCAGCCACGGCTAAATATTAACACAAAATAATATTTACAAACTTTTATTATTAATCTTCTAAAATAATCTTTCAATAAACAACGGTAAATGTAAAAGCAAACAATAAATATTTCAATCTTTTCCTAATAATTCCGCTTGTTTCGTTTCCAAAATTTTTTCAGCTTGTAATATATACTGATCTGCTATTGAAATAATTTGATTTTGAACACTAAAAGATAAATCTGAGGATATATTTTCTTGTTTTTTCACATTGCGAATATTTTTCATTTGGACACTTCGTATCGAATCTTTACACTTGACGAATAAGACTTTGGCATTTTTCGCTAAGCCTTCCCTGTGTTCTTTGGTGACTCTAAAAAAGATCATCAATAAGCATTTGGTATAAAAAAAGCTATCCATAAACCACATTTTTGTAGGGGAGGAGGATATGCCTTTATTTAGGTGACATTAATATTAAAAGGTTTGTTCCAACCAACATGCCTTGGTCATATTGTGATTTATGGATGGCCCCTTAATACAAATTTTATTTTACTTTGGAACAGGGATGAAAAGAGTGGTTCCATCTTGTTGGGGGTTTAAGTTCATTCCTGACTTTTCTAAGGCCTTTAACGCAGCTGGTATCGCTTGGGGAAATGTGATCATGTTGACTACTATTGTTTTGGGATTTTTCCTTACTATTTGGGCAAGATCTTGCAATGTATATTCCTTGCCATCTAAAGCAATCGGTAAAGATTCTATGGCACCTTTGAAAAGATAAAAAAATATTTCACAAGGAAATTAAAAATATTGCAATTTCAATAATACCAGTAGTTGATCTTAAAGATAACTGTTTCACAAATTCTTCTTTTAATATATTAATTGGCCTTTGTAGATCAGCTTCATAATCTTTTACATTTAATACTTCGGCAAGTTCTGCAGCATTAATTTCAACTTTTTTCTTTCCTGTAATGTATAATAAAGCATTTAGTTTCTGGTTTTTAGTTATTAGTAATAATGATTACCTTTAGATTTTTTAATATCTTTATTTTTAGCATAAGTTCTAGCTGTGACTATTAATGGTATATGAGTTCTTTGTAAATAAGTAAATGAATTTTGTGTTGAAATAATACTTGTATTGAAAAGTATGTTTTTATTATTTTGATAAATACAATTAGTTAATGTTCGTTTTGAGAGTAAATTAATTAATATAGGAGTTATTCGAGTTTTTATTAAACTCATTTTAAAATCAAAATTAACACACTTGTTTAAAATAACCTATTCTCGGCTGTTCTCATTCATATACTATTTTCTAACCTAAATTTTATTGAATCTTACATTCGCTCTCATTGGTTCTCATTTGCATATAAAATTTGTTGATGCGATTTATTTAAATGGAATTAAAAACGGTTACAAAGAAACTAAAATATTTATTCGTACTAAACGAATTTCATTGAGGTAAAATTCTAATTTAGACACCCCGAGATGCCCGAGATTAAACTACATAATATTTTCAAAGATGTCAAACTTTATTTAAACTTATTTCGTTAAAATTTATCTGTATGTACATATATAGATATTAGCGGTATTAGGTACGTATTGCATTCAATGTTAAAAATATACATTTATTAAAGTCTACATCGTCTTTATTGACGTGATAACGTCTTATAAATTGATGAACACCGGCAGCCTGTATGAAAAAGTGTCACGTTCTGTTTAAGCCTGTGCATGCAAGCGAGAACGCGATACAAGCGATAGAGAGGCAATTGTTGAATCCTAGACAACGTGTTTTGTTTTTTTTTTTCTACAATTTACTTAATAAGATTTAAAATTGATTTTCTTCATAATTTTCAGTCTGATTTCATTTTGAAAGAATTGTTAGTTTTCAATTAACTCCTTTATATTATACAAAATAATGACCCTTCAGTGATAATAATTCAACTCATAAAAGTATGCAATTTTTCATCAATGTTTCTTTATGATGTTATCACGTAAAACTTTCGTCCGTAAACCAACTTTACGGACATTCAATTTTTTTTACAAAATATCACCTTAGGCTTTTTGTTTTTCTTAAAGAATTTTAAAATTATATTTTTAACGAATTTTTAAAAAAATACGCTTTAGTTAGTCGATGGCTATAAGAACGGGGCTGTAAGTAAGAGTCCAAGGGTGAGCAGTAATTCAGATTGCAGTCATTGTTTGAATTTTAAAAAACGAGGTGTCTTATTCATCTGAAAAACAATTTCTGTTTCATCTTAAAAGAAAAACATGTGTGGAATCATAAAAATATGATTTAGTTGGAATCTCAGTGTATTTTATGTTAACCGAATTTCGTCTTAAGCATTTTCGTTATTTAAACATTTCCCACTGCATAATATAACATGTAAAGTTTTATAGTTTTCAAACTATTAAAAATAAGTGCTTACACAAAATTTAAATCAGTGGCGGCCTTAAGCGTAGATGTAATCGTCCTAGCCTCGGGTCTTCGCACACTAACCCTAGTAGAAAAATTCATTTATACTTAAAATATTAGGGACTTCGTTTGAAACGACTATTTTATTTCAGTCCATTGACGAAATATTGATCTAAACATAGAAAAAAAATCTTTAAGTCTAGGATTCAACGGGAATCGAACCCATACCACTTGACGTCATTTAACTTTATACTATAGAAATTATATGAATTATATTATATTATAGATAATTTTCTCAGAAAAATCTTTTAAATATCTGTTACCCTGGGGCCTCATAATAGTTAAGACTAGTCAAAAATTGTTAAAACTGCATCAAGTAGGAAAGTATTTTATGTATTTTAGGTTCAGATCCTAAAATTATGTAGCTCAAAAAATTTATTTATTAAAAAAAATCGGATTTTTATATCACAATTATTAAAATCAAACAGTGTAAAAATGTCGGGGGTTATTTTTTGCTCTTATTTGATACAATGCGTATAATACATATGGGGCAAAAGGAACCATAGCTCGGGCGGCACAAATGTGCGGGCGGCAAAAAGTGGCTAACCCCGTTAACCTTGTTTGTAGCACCCATTGCTTTAGTTCAAACTAAAAAAAATATATATTCAAAAACAGTTTTGATTTAAGTATACATTTGAAATAGTACCAAAGTAATTTATAGATTATTTACAGTTATTTTTTATAAGAAAAATATGGGGTGGTAAATTTATGGTGTTCTCCAGTGATATAACAATTCCATTTTTTATAAGAAAAATAAGGGGTGGTAAATTTATGGTGTTCTCCAGTGGTATAGGCCGCGTTCACGCGGTTCAACTTCAGTTGATCAACAATTTACAATCTTTTAGACCGCAGCGGGGTAAGCGACGCGAGAAGTGCAGCAAATTGAGCAGAATTGAAAGAACACTGACCGGGGTCGACTCGATCAACAAAAGTTTGACTGAGTCAAACATTTTGTCGTTCAAGGCGATCGAATCGACCCCGGTCAGTTTTCTTTCAATTCTGCTCAATTGGCTTCCAATTCGACTCGCTTGTGCTTCACTTCTCGCGTTGCTTACCCCGCTACGGTCGAAAAGATTGTGAGTTGTTGATCAACTAAAGTTGAACCGTGTGAACGCGGCCATAACAAATCCATAATAAACCTCCGGTTTGTGTTTCCATTCTAAATGTGTTCTATTATTTGTACAATAACTCTTTCTAACAATAAAAGTAAAAGAAATAGATGAAAACCTTGATGAATTTTAACCAGAATTAAAACGTAATTCAAAATAGTCATTACATAGTATAAATGTTCAAAATATATTTCAATAATTTTCAGCTAGATACATATTAAAATAATTTCCAATTTTGAAACAACATTTTCTGAAAGTCACAACACTTTATCATTAATGTACTATAGTAAATATATACTAATGTAAATTATTAATACACGATGAGTATAAACAATAATATCGCCAATATATTTAATACTAATATTATATTGTATACTAACATTAATAACAATGAGAATATAAAGAAATAGCACGAGATATAGCTTTTCTTTGAGTAGGTAATATAACAATTATAATAAATAACAAAAACAAATTCAATAGAATATATAAGTTATAGGTAATAGTTATATAATATAATAAATACATAGAATAGATAGAATATGAATAATGTACCTTTTATAGAGTTAAATCTCTAGAAATATATAATCATAAAATATCACATTAAGTATAGTGCCCATGTTGATCCTTTTTGCAATAAGGAAATTTTTGGTAGGAGAATAAAATAGTTCAATTATATTTATATTATTCCAATAGTTAATTAAACTTTATATACGATATACGTACGATTAATGTATTTTAAAACTTAAAAACTAAACTTTCCTCGTACTTTGAAAAAGCCCAATCCATTCTTATTGTGAATAATGGATCCCAAGCCAACGTAATTTTGTAATATAATAGGTTTCAATTGAACTTTACAGTTCATTTTCAAAGAATTCTGTGTGGCATTAGACTGTGAAAAATTTACGGCATCCGCAACTTTTTTTGCAAAATCTTCCACGTCGTAAGTAAGACGGGAAGGATCATCAAAATCTGTAAAAATCAAAAATTTAGTTTTAAAATAAAAATATTTCAATGTTATTTCATTCACCTTTATGCCAAAATAAGGGATGCGATGCAAATGTATTGAACGGAATATCTTCGGAAAATGGATTCCATTTTTGAGTAAATGGTATCGGTTTTCCATCATTCCACATTATTCTAACACCTTGCATTTCTCGATCCCTGAAAAATTGATTGTTTGAATGATAATTTTTTAAAAAAATATTTTAATCCTTTTCAAACAATGGACAACCAAATATTATAGGTAGTAACGAAAATGAAGAGAGTTATTTTTTTTTCATATACAACAAATTTTTCCTTAAAATAATGAAAACCGCAACCGACCATTGTTTCAATTTAAGAAAATCAATATATGGAGTATGTATATTTTGTTAACCCGAAAAGCGATTTTTGTTTTGTCTTATAAAATGTAATGAATCATAATATTAATTAGTAGAGACTACTTTTATTTCGTGTTAGCCGAATTTTATCTTAAACGTTTTTTTATCAGGCGTTTTCCCTATACATATAGGTACTTACTTTGGTTCAAAATAAGAAAAATCAATCAGAGAGTTTGAGTTTGAATCGGCTTGTGTATTTTTCTGGTATAATCTATCTAGTATACAATTGCGAACAACACTGGATACTCCATTAGCAAGTCCATTCAATCGTCTAAAAATTATTATTATAATATTAATATTCATTTGAAAATTTTATCATTTGAAATATACTTACGGAACTAATGAACCAGATGGATAAATTAACTCTCCATTCATAATCGTGTCTATATTGACCAAAGGGACTTTTTTACAGTCTAACTGTTTGAGAGCAATAAAATCATATTTAACAATAAAGAGATGTCGTTGAGACAATAGAAGTAATCTTTCTTTTTCGTTATCCCATAAACTAATTCTAAAAAAAAATAATAAGTAGGTATAGGTAGTGTGTAATTATAAGAAACATACTCTGTAAGAAGCCAAGAGCCTATCAAAAACTCGTCCGTATTTTCAATCAAGTTCTTTTCACATTCTTTAATGGCATTTTCTACAAGACCATCTCGAAAAGAAAAAAATTCGAGAGGATTTTCTTTTTCGAATGGTTTAAGTATTAATTCGGTTCGAGGATTCTGTGGAATATTTTTGTTATCATTCTCAATTCTGTCGTCATTAGCTGTAGTTATGTTAAATTTCCACAAAATATTCGTTGCTGAAAAATTGAATTTAATTTTAATTGTTAAAATATGGTTTACTTTATCTACTTATATGAAGTATAACTTACTTTTTTTTGAGATCGTTGATAATGGGGAAATAAGGCCAGCTCCGTTCCATAAACTAGAACTTGCAGTATTTTCATTGAAATTTTTTGAGTTATCCTCTGTTTTTTTGGCGGTGACCGATTCTGTATCACTTTCTTCTTCACTTATTGGATTTGAAATATCTGGACTGATTTGCAATGAGACTCCCTTAAAATCAGGAATATCATCGTCTTCTAAATGTTTTTCAATATCACTTGTGTTATTCATGTTGAGATCGAATGTTACTACTGGTGGAAATTTATTATGCTTTTTCAAATTTTTATCACTTAAATATCGTGCAGGTTTTCTCAATGCCAACAAAAACAATTTTCACCTCACTCACTAGAGAAAATTGTGTGTTCATAGACATACAATATATGAAAGAAAAACCTCACAGATTTAACATGATAAAATGCTTACGAAAGCAGATGTAGCAGTGTTAACGCAGAAAACGTATTTAACATACTGCAATAATATACTTAAAAACTTCAACTTGATTCAATATTTTTTCCCAAAGCGATTATTGCGTTTGAAAATTTTTACTTACATTAGTAAAAGAGATTGAATTCTCAACTCAAATGAAACATTGTACACGTTTTATTTTGCAGTGTAATGTTCCTTTAGAACACAGGGAATACAGCCAATACAGTATACCAGTATTGATCGAATTCGTCGTTTTCTAGTACAAAAATGCTGATTGTATATTTAAGATATTTGATGATTTTAATCATAGAAAAAATGTTTTTACTTAAAAATTGATAACATAATTATTAAATATTCAGTATTTGAAAAGTTATTTTCAATTAATGTTTTTAAATTAGTGGCAATATGCCTACTTATCCCTACATTTAACAATCATTGGGCTGCAATTACAGTAGAATCTTGATAAAAGTAAACCTCAATTAAATGAAAACTTGTATGAATTTATCAAGTTTCGTGTTTTCTTATTTTTTTTTTTTACTTAAAATATAAATTTGAAGGCTTATTGGGCCGTTATAAGTTCACTATATGTTGATGACCTTCATAACTTAAAAATAAACCACAACGGAATGTATGACAATATTTCTGTTATAGTAGAGTCTCACTTATCCGGCACTTCAGTAGTCCAGTACGTTCAATAATCCGGAACCCTTCGCTAACGCCTCCCTAACTCCTCCTTATTTTATTTACATATTATGAATTCTTCTATATACAATCCAATAATCCGGCACCACTTAGTTTTTATTTAATAGAAAATTATAGATATACCCAAAATTAAATGCATTACTTCATTACTAAAATAAATTTTAATATTAAAACGGCATCTCTATTGTTCGCCACTTTTATCGTGTGGCATCTGGTGCCGGAGCCGGAGAAAGTATAAGTAATTTAATGTTTTCTTGATATAATTGCTGCTTATATAATGGAAAATTTAAAACAAACTCAAGAAATGTCTATTTTATTTTAATTTTTTGAAATATATTAATATGAAAAATTTATAAAAATAGAATAAACCTGCAAATAAATTCAGGTATTTTCAAAAAAGTTTAGCCTCTATGGCAGCGGTAAAAAATGAACTTTCTGCCATGGCTATTTTATAAACGTGTTAGTTTGGCCGAGGACTGTATTCAAATTTTGCTCACATCAAAAATCCCCAATCCCCTAAAAAAGTTATTGTATCAAATATAAAGCAAGATCATTTCTCCAAAATCTGAACGAGGAAAGTTTTCAATTAGTTTTTGTGCGTATGAGAATTTTATTTTGTTACTACTCTCATGCAACTTATTTTTCCGTGCAAATTAATTCAATATAATATAATTTATAATTTAAATTTACATTGTTTGTCCCCTTTTGAAAATGAAGGGGTAATATCGACTTAAACAAAAATATTTTGGGGTAATGGTAAAAAAAATTTCCCCGACCGCTGCTCAATGGCCTCTATAAAGGAATCGTCATCTGTCTGACTCCAATAACATAAAAGGGTCAGAAAAGTTTCTAGATAATCCAAAAAAAGAATCGTCTGTATTTCAAGCCTTTGTTTTGAAATATCTGTAGTTATACAGGGACTAATTTTTTTTGAGGATGTTCAAAAATTAAAAACATCGGAGAATGGCGTTCTTACAAAAAGTTAAAAGATGACTCTTTCTTATATTTATTTAGATATTTATTAATTTTTATTTTATTTTTAAAAAATATACTCCAAGAATTGTTTCGTTTTACGTTCGAAGGTTGTGAAAACTATAGGTACATGCTTTAAATAATATCCCCATCATGCATTGTGTTCAAAATTTCCTAGAATAGTTAATTTTCAAAAGTTAAAAGGGAGAAACCCGATTGAAAAACATGAGGACCCCCGACCCTGTGTTGCCATGCTATTAAATAGTTTTTTTAAGCTAACATTTTATCCTCTTCCATGTATCTATCTCATATTGGTCTTAAACTATTTTTAAAAACCTTTACAAATCAAACATTACTATCTTTATCTTGAACTTTAACTTATCGAGGTTCTACTGTAACTAAATGCTAAGGTCACCTATGTAGGAAAAAGTAAAATATTGAGAATCCAATCTCAATTGTTCGAACAAATTTAATTTAAATAGGCGCCTCAGAGATTTCTACTTATTTTCAATAATCCAATTTACTTTGGATTTCTAAGAGTGAATATTTTTTTAATTAAATAAAGGGTTATTGACTCAATAGTAAATTTTATAGACTTTCATACACACAGCTATTTGTTATTACTAATGTTACTAGCTATTACCATTTTATTATTATGCAGCTGATGCAGCTCTTGCTTTACCTATTATATGCTAATAAAATTTAACATCTACATAACAAATACATTTTTTTTATTTGTTGATAAGAAATTTAAATAGGATTTCGTTTTAAAAGTAAATTGGTAAATAGAAATAAATTTTTCATTAATAAATCATAATTTAGATATTCAAAAATATCCGCATTTATTCGGTCATGCGCATTAACTAAGATTATTAATAACAGAACCTGCAATTTTATATATATTCTGTGATTTATAAAAGAAAAATCAATCAAATTTATTTATTAAAAATTTTCTTTTCAATATGATTGTGTCACCACGAAGTCTGTCAACCTTATTAAAATTTCGACAAGTTCCAAATAAAGTTGTCACCAGAAGGGCGACACAAACCAAAACGGGAGCTCTACTTCCAGAACCTCAAAAGGTTCCTTTTGGCCTGTTTGGAATTATTTGCACGGTGATTCCCGGTTTATTAATCGGGGCAGCAATTAGTAAAAATATGGCGAATTTTCTGGAAGAAAACGAACTATTTGTACCTTCTGACGATGACGATGATGATGACTAAGTTCGACACAGTTCTACACATAGTAAAACTGGGTGATTTTAAAGTGAAATGTTAATCGTATACAACGTACCTTTCAGTTTTGTTTTAAAAACAATTTAATTTATTTATATTTAAAGAGAAACGATGTGTAAATAAAACGGCTTTTTATTCTGAAATTAATGTTCGCTTATGATCGAATAAAATAAAAAAGGATTTTGCAATTAGTCAAAATTATTTTTATTTTTGTTAATAAATACATTCAATGTAAAATATAAAGTATAAATATACATGTGCGTAAAACTTTTTCAAAAAAATTCCCTTCCCTTGTCTGAGTCTAAAAATAAAATAGTACAAAATGATGTTGGCGAATCTATCGCCATAATCATTTTTTTATTCGGGTGGCTTTCGGAAAGTGCTCCACCCATGGAAACATTTTGTAAAGCGTCTCGATTCTTTATTTTTTAAAGCTAACATCAATTTTCGAGGTCTTTCTGGCTGTTTCACTTTCATGTGTTGTAGATAAACCTAAAATGCATAAGTTTTAAATAACTTTAGTTTTTTTAAATACATTTAGTGCTAAACACGTATAAATACGAAAAATAGGGCCTCTATATGCGTTTTTTCCGTCTACTTTCTATGATCTATTTAGGAGCCTATATTGATTAAGCTCTTTCTTCCAGATAGTTGATAAGATTCCGCCCCCTTTCTAGGTAAACTTCGTAACTACTTTTAGCAGAAGAAATTATCGAGTATTCCAATTTAGAGTAAAACAACAATCAAAAACAACAACAAAATTTAGAGTATTCAGAATGGTAAAAGAATTTTCCTTAAAGGTTTTTATTTTATTTCCCTCGTATCTACATTCCCGAAGTCATAAATCTCGTATTATTATTTCCTTTTCTTAGATGATAATAATAACGGTTGTATTTATTTCTCAAAAATTACGATTGTTTAATTACACGGTTTATCCAGAAAGGGGACGATTTCTTAGCATCTAGTTTGGACAGTTTTCTTTTAGTAACGAATGACATGTATATATACGGGAATATGGCAGCCCTGGCAGATTCGATTAGACGGTACACACCACAAGCCCAGCGTGTAAATGTGAAAAATTTGCACGGCATTTACACTGGAATACCACGGTGTCATACAGTGTAAACTCGGTGCAGTATTAATTACCGTGTGTTACACCGTGTATACATTGAAATCACTTATAAGTTTTATAAAATGGATATTACACAATATTTACTATTTATTAGTAATAACAATGTGATTATTAGTATTTATCGTTAGTATCTCTCATTCAGTGTAAATTCGGTGTTTATACGGAGTGAATCTAGTGTTGGTATATCGGTGTAAAACAATTAGTGTGAACTACAGGTAAAATCGTGTTATTCGAGTGTAAGTTGAGGATACACTTTCTGTAATTTGCATTTATACTGAATTTACACCGTAACACACCGTAGAAACGGATTCGCTAAAAAGGTAGCCTAGTAATTCGTATAGACGAGATCCCTACTCTTCAGCACTCAATGTACTAAAGATTTATTTACCTGAGCCGATTTGTAGGCTAATTTAATTTCAACCTCACTACATTTTTCACCGAGCCATAAAAATACTATATCTCCATTATCCAAAATCATAATATCATCATCAGCCAAATCATCTTGACAGAAATCAGGACATTTTTCCGATACTGTGAAATATCCTTTTTCGTTAGAACATCGGAATAAGCGTGTATAATCCATAAAGACTGCGTCTTTTTCGTATGGCTTACGACCGCCTAGCCCTACCCAGAAGAAGTTATCTGGTTCTTCTCCTTCATTTAACATTTGTAGACTAACCCAAGGGCTATTAAACATTTCATTGGCGATTTCTTCAATTAATCGAGCTTCTTCAGGATTCGCTTTACTTCCGATCCAAACATAAACAATACTGGAATCAGCATCATCTTGTTCAAATGGAACGTTTAAAATATAACTGAAAAAAAATTCAGCAAAATTAATTTATTAAAATGTTAACATTAGATTTATTTCAGATGAAAATAGAACCGTGCATTGTACGGTACAAGTGATGTGCAATATAAAATCAATAACCTTTTCATATTGCGCATGAGTTGTTGTAAACTAAAAATCCATGAACATCAGGTTTAAGTCATAATACAAATACTGTAGTTTTCTCTTCGCAATATTTCCAACTTGATTAATACAAAAAGTTGCATAACATTATATAAATAAGAAAAAAAAAACGTTGTTTACTTTGAAAAGTTTAGGTAATGATTTTAAACGCCTTTCTTACCTATTAACTACCAAAGTCACAATGCCCAAACTTGCTAGTAGCCAATCGTTTACGAACTCTTGATGTATTGTATCGCACAATGCACGGTTTAATTTTCACCTGGAATAAACTCTTCACAGTAAAATAATTACCAAAATGCTGAATTCAAATTGGAAGCATCAGCTTTAACTTGAATTAACCGAGTACACAGAGCACTTCCATTTGACCGTAAATGGTACAATTCAACGGGAGGTTTTTGTCCTGACGGCAGTTTCATACTACGTTTTCCAGTATGAATAATAAATTTTCGCTTGAAATGTGCCAAAAATTTGATATTTTCTTGTTGTTGGTGTGTACGTATCACTTCCAGCTTATCACGAAACAGTGCCATAAATTTTTTTTGTAAGGTAAACGTAAATGTTAACCATCCCATGTTAGACGCATCTCGACCTTGCCAAAAATAAACGATACACTGAAAATCAGCTTCGACTACAGTTTGAGAATCTCCCTGTCCATCTTCAAGTTCATCATCATCCGCTGGTAACCAATATCGACATAAAAATACATAACAATCTTTGCTGTAAAAATGGCCCAATTCTTCCTCTGGTAAGCGTACAAATTTTTTCCCTTCTAATACAAAAGCTTCCATGTTATCTAAATCATCGTTCCATTCTTCGGCCAATTGTTGAGCTTCAGCAAATGGCATTGGAGGTTGACGCGGTTGGAATAATGCGGCTAAATCAGTTTTGGTTTCTTGTTGTTGCGCCCATTTTGTCAGATCTGCTCCCGTTTTTCGCACTGATTCAGCTGTACGTGTAAAATCTACAGCAATCACTTCATCCCAACCAGTAAACTTAGACTTAAAAATTTGCGTCTCAGTACCTTCTTGTACCTTTGTCACCTTGGCATAAGGAGGACGTTCTATCATATTAAATAATTCTTGTGACAATTTAACAGCGGCAGCTCGAACCAGTCGAGTCGATTTTTTTCCAAACCAAACAAACACGTCTAAGTAACAATCAAGAATATACACATTTCTATTGTTTAATAAAGTGTTGGCTAATTTTCCATGTGGAACTTCAACTTGTGGAAGCTCTAAATATCCAGCTCCTAATCGAACTTGATACAACCGGGGAGTAACTGGTTCAAAATCAAGATCAACATGCTCCTTAATCGAGTCTGGTTCAGGAGTTTCATCACGACATCCGATATTAATCCAGAAATCACGACTTTCTTCCCCGATCAACTCTGTGATTATTTCTGCTTTGTTTTTACGTTCAATTTTATTGACTTTTTCCGAAAATAATCGAGCTTTAGATTTTAAAGTATTCTTGGCTTTTTTCCCATACCACATGAAAATTTTTAAGCCTGTATCAAGTACGAAGACAAATCGAGGATCTAACGATTCAACTGAAACTGGTACTGGTTCTAAATGAATGGAAGGTCCTGCCGCCATTACACGGTATAATCGAGTATCATAAATGATTTCTTCAACCGTAAAGAAACCACTACTTGTACGTCCACCAGCTATATACGTTATTTCTGTATCGAATAATCCTAAGAACTCCTCAGATTCGTCGTTTTGTTCTTCACGAATCGTACGGCATTGTGCTCCTAAATAATTTCGAAGGTTGACGGCATGAATTGCAGCACAGGCTCTTTTGTCCAACTAAATAAAAGCGGCTTATTAAAAAAAATTGTTCGATTAAATGAAAGGTACAAAGGAAAAACGATATTTGCCCTGTTCGCAAACTTCGAAATTTTTGGCACTTTTTAAAACATGTAGTAAATTTTATGAGTGAATCAAATTTAATGTAATTCTAAATACAAAGCCGGCGTAGCTTTCTTAAGACTACATTAAAACGGTATTTAAAAAGTGAACTTGTTTTACTTTAATTCTAAGACCGCTCATAGTTGTCGTAGTTTAATATGGAAATTTGTTATAACCCTTAACTTTACTTTTGCTTCAATGAAAAATTAGCCCGATAGACATGAATCGTTTTTCTTGTACTTTTTCAATAGTTACCGTCGCTTTTTCGCCTATCCAAAAGTATATTTCCCAAGCCAATGATCCGTTATCATCATAAGATGTTTTTAGTACAATATAACAGTCGCCTTCATAAAATTTACCATGAGTCGCCTCTTCGATTCGGTTAGGAAGAAAATTTTCAATTTCCCAAATAGCAAGACCAGGAACTTGGCCAGCATCATCATCGAAAAATTCGGAATAATCTAGAGGTGGTTTTTCTAAAGTTTCATCCCAACGTTTTGGCCTGAAAAATAAATTAATTAATATGTATTTTTAAAAAAGGTTAAAATATTTTAAAAGGTTAAAGTACTTGAGTGATTCAGTTTTAACATCATCGTAAGAAAAATCTTTTTTATCTTTAGCAACATCTTCCATTCCTTTAAGAATTTTTGCTTGGTCTGCATCTTCTTGATCGCGTCTGCTACGTTTCAAGCGTAACTTTCGAGCTATTGGATCTTTGCTGGGATCTAAAACAGTTTCGTTATTTAATTTAAATTGATGCATACTGTGTAAACGCTAATACGGTCACATTGTATACGAATTCGTACAAAGTTTTAGTTGTACAAATCCGTATGAGCCAATTCGAATGAATTCATTTGTTTAGCAATTAAATTGATTGCAAATATTTAGTACTGTAGTTAATAGAAGTATTTACATTGCTTGTGTCATTTTCTTACGAATTCATACGATGATTTTAATACGATCAAAATTAATTTTTTTGGGACGCAGTTTATTGTTGGACTAAAAGTAAAATCGTGGAGACCATAACGTAACGAAAAAATGAACAGACAACCTTCTCTCTCTTCCTCTTTAATTCTAATTTCTCTGTCTATCTCCTTATGCTCACTGTTTGCGAATAGTGATTGGTGAAAAATGAAGTGTGGCAACTGAGAGAGGGAAAATAGAAAGATAGAGAGAAAAAAGAAAACAAATTAATTCTACTGACTACTAGATCTGATTACTAGATGGTACGTCTGAAAAAATAACGTCAAGAACTTCGTTCTTGACGGGATCCCTCGACCGCACCAGATTTTTTTTCATACGAATTCGTACTCAAGTAATTATTTAACTAAATTGTATTTGTTAAAAATGAATTACAAATGGTCCCTTTTTGAAAATTGACTCAATAGCACATTTATTAGCTGCAAATATTGTCAATCAATGTAATTATGCTAATCTAATATGGATTCATACGAATTCATACTTATAAACTTCGTACGAATTTGTATCTAATGTAAATACGGCCGAATTGAGAACACTTGAACTAGAAATTTTTACCCAGGTAAATCAGAACTATTTAAGCGTATTAAAATTTATTTTCTTAAAGGGTAATCCCTTTTTACTCACTAACTATATTAGTTAGTCAATTATTTTTTGCCCACTTTCTAAATTTTGTTATTTTAACGAATTAACAACCAAACGAGCTTATTTGATGATCAAATCAACCAAATTAAAAAAAAGGTTCTTTAATGTTCTCAATTAGTGTATACACACTGCATATAATATTTTTTGATTCTTACGAGTGCTTGATGGAGGTAAAGGCACATTAGCTCCCGCCAACCGTAATTGATTTTGTAAAGAAAAATCGACATTATAAAACTCAAGTCCAGAACCCCGTGTGATTTCAGTTGGTTTAGGCGGCATAACCAAATCAGGATTTCCATGTAAGATTAACGTTTGCAAATCAGTTAACAAGTGAATGGCATCTGGTAATGTTATCAATCGATTCGAACTTAAATTCAATTTTTTCAACGATCCACACCGACACAGCCCCTCAGGAACCATTTCCAGTTGATTATTGGCGGCTGAAAATATTTCCAATCGACACAACTTTCCAATTCCTGAAGGGATTCCTTCGAAATCCAACTGATTGTCATTTACATAAAGTCGACGTAAACTTGCAATCTTACAAAGTGCTGCTGGTAGCACAGTTAGTTTATTTTGTGACAAATTTAAAGTTTCCAAATGTTGCCACAGTTCCATTGCAGTTGATAACTCAACGATTTCGTTACAACTTACGTTTAAGCGTTTTAAATTCGGCAATGAATACAACGATTCAGGAATTTTTGGTAAAGAGTTTTGTGATAAGTCCACATCACATAAATTGGTTAATGTTTCGAGACTACTAGGAAAGTTATTAAGAGTTCGTTGTGTGTTTCGCATTTGCAGAGTTTCTAAGTTGAGTAGCGAAGGTAATTGTCGAAGTTGGAAATGTCCCAAAGGATTATTATTCAGGATGAGCGTTTGTAAATTAGCTAAACGACGTGTTTGAGGCGGGAGCGTTTCCAGATTATTATCACTCAAATCAAGAAATAGAATATCGGTTAAATTTATAAATAGAGTACTTGGAATACTTTCAATGCTGAAAAAAAAAATATAATTAATATTGTTTTAAGATTTTTATGATTTAGTTTCTTTGTATACAGGAGAGCTCATGATAAAAATTTTTTGGGGAGACAGTTTTTTTGCATCACAGTTTAATTATCTCGGTTATATTAAAACTTTAATATATAGCATAAATAACATTTAACGAACTTCGATAACAAAGTTTGAATTCGAAAAACATCTAAAGAATTTTTTGTTTGAGAAGGCAGTGTCTTCCTTGTTTCTAGCCACCAGTTTTTTTTTTAAATACTTACTGATTGTTACTTAAATTTAGTACAAGCAAAGATCGAGCTCGATCTAAGCCTTCTGGCACTTCTCGTAAATTGTTATGGCTCAAATCCAAAGTGGTCAACTCCTCTAGATGAAACAATTCAGATGGAATTCCAGATGTTTTAACTTTATTGTGTCGTAAGTTTAACGTTCTCAAACTATTCAACTCGGTTAGTTCTCCGTATAATTTTTCCAAATTATTTCTAGTGAGCGACAAATGTTCCAGCTTTTGTAAGTGACCCATTTCCTTAGGAATTTCAGTTAAGTTTGTCTTGTCTAACTTCAACCATTGCACGCCAGTCATTAACCGAACTGCTTGTGGAAATTTCTCATTCTACATAAAATGAATTAGTTATGAAAGGTTTTATGTAACGAATAAGTGAACGGTAGAAAAAATTGCCAATTGATTTATTTCAAATAAATGTTTTATTTATTTAAATTATACATGGGTAATCAGGGAAAATTTTAAGTATTTCAAAGGATGAATCATAGTATGTTTAAAGTTATAAAAAAATTGAAAATAACTTACGCTAAAATCACAACTTGTAAAATCGACTCCTCGAACAAATGGTAAAACCCCGGTGTTGGCCATTGTTTTAATACTTTTCAAATAACTATTTTATCCAAATAAATAGCATAATTATTATCGTTCGATGCAATTATTTATTTTTATCTCTCCTTACTGATAAGGCAATAATAATGTCACATTATTTTCTTGAAATATCAAATTGCATAGAGCTGAAATTGTCTGCTTTATGATTGTTTCAAAGCAAATTTCAGAGCATTGAAGCAGACCAATGAAATGCAATTACAAAATTTTTTTAATAATAATTTATTAAAAGATAATTTGTTTAAAAAAATTTAAAATCCAAAAAATTATTACAAAAAATAACATCTATATTAAATACTCATTTGTTTTAATTAATAAAATCAATAAAATGAGGAGCCAAATACAGGGTGTTCCAGCTAGATCGGCCATTGGAAGCATAGAAGCACGGAGTATATATATCCGTGCATAGAAGTTTCCGGAGAACCTGAAATAATAGAAATCTAAAAATTGGGATTAAGGCCTAACTGGATTGGAGCTACCTTCCTAAAATATTTTTAGGTCGCTGACACTTCCGGTTATACCAGAAGTCGACAGTAAAATCGTTATTTCAAATGGCACGCTCTGTTTGTTTTTGCATATCTCGATTGAATTAATAATTCTGATCATCTTTCAAAATATTAAGACCACATTTAATCCTTAAGGTTTTCGAGAAAAAAGACTTTTATTGGAAATTTTGCATTAAACGGATGTCTTGTAAAAGGTCCGTAATTCTCACCTTAAATTGTGTAGGAAGCTGACATAAACTCGTTTGAGAGCTCAAAGATGCAGTTACACTTAAGATTATCAAAAACAATCAGTTATTGTTACTAAGTATCTCAAAGTGCATCGTAAAGTAACATATGCTGAATTGTGCAAAATAACAATTTTTTTAAATGCCACCGTTACACGTTACATCCGTAATTTATAACCGAGATTTATGCTATATGGCCAACAGTAGTTGGTCATGTTTTCAGGTAGGACTTATTTCGTCGAAACAATAATTATCATAAGATTATCTGAAATGCAAATAGGTAAATTAAAATAGATAAAAAACACAAAACATAAACCTACCTGACCTAACCTACCTGAAAACATGGCCAACTACTGTTGGATATACAGCACAAAGCTCGGTTATAAATTACGGATGTAACGTTAAATTTTCTTATTTTCAACGATAACTCAAAAGTCCTTAAATTTGGCTATGGGGATATGCATTATGAAAATGTAGGGAATTTTAAAAAGAACCAAAGAAGGTAAATAAAATCAGGGGGCGCCATTTAAAAAAAAAATGATATTTTGCACAATTTAGCATGTGTTGCTTTACGATGCAATTTGCGTTACTTAGTAATAACAACTTATTGTTTTTGATAATCTCGAATTTAACAGCGTATTTGAGCTCTCAAATGAGCCTACATCAAGCTTCCTACATAATTTAATGTGAGAGTTACGGACCTTTTACAAGACGTCCGTTTACTGAGAAATTTCCAATGAAAGTCTTTTTCCTCGAAAACCGTAAGGATTAAATGAGTTGTTGTTATTATAAAAGATGCTCAGAATTATGAATTCCATCAGACATGTAAAAAATTGGTTGTCTGTAAAGTTGGTTTACGGACGATAATTTTACGTGATAACGTCCTAAAGAACACCTAATTAACAATTTTTTCAAAATAAATCAGACTGAAAATCATGTAGGAAAAAATTAATTAAATCTTATTAAGTAAATTGTAAAAGGAAAACACAAAACACGTTAATAAAAAATTAAATTTTGCTGACTTTGGACTTAATTATTATATTGCACAAATACTATTCACAACACAAATGATAAATTAAAGTAAAAATAAATTGATTAATGAATCAGCACGAAATTGTCTTCGAAGACACTTCAATTTGATCCACTGATGAAATTGTGAAATATAACAAAACACGTTGTCTAGGATTCAACAATAATATCGTGCCTCTCTATCACTTGTATCGCGTTCTCGTTTGCACGCCCAGGCTCAAATGGAACGTGACAAAATGGACGATCTTTTTCAGACTGGCTGTCGTAGTTTATCAATTTATTAGACGTTATCACGTCAAACAAATAGGGCATGCCTTTTGAAATAACGATTTTAGTGTCGACTTCCGGTATAACCGGAAGTGTCAGAATACTACAAATATTTTATAAAGATAGCTTCAAACCAGTTAGGCTTTAATCCTAATTTTTAAATTTCTATTATTTCAGGTTCTCCGGAATTTTGTAATTGCATTCTGATGGCTGGTCTTGGATGGTCTAGCTGGTACACCCTGTATATAAATTATTTTTAAGATCAAATTATTAATATAGGTATGAGAAATTTATAGCTTTTATGGTTTATCTATTTAAAAAAGGTCATCTTTTGAAAATATTTAGTTTATAACCATTTCATTTCTTGTGTAAATATTGGTGACCTAAATATCTATAGGTAAATCCAGGAACAATTTCCTGTTTATAGCAAATAAAAATGGAATTCTCGAAAATGCGTTCGGGCAAATTCGGCAATTTAATAATTGCCTCACAAAGGTATACGAAATTGTTGAAATTTTATATCTTTTCGAAATAGTTCCGCTATTGAATGAATGTGGGAAATGTACGAAATGAATAGGACATGAAGGGGCCAGAAGAGGACAAATAATTGCAAATAGCATGTGTAGGTGCCCTTAGCGTACAGGCAGGTATTGGAGAATCACGTGACCGCCCAAAATTCCGAAAACCGCCGTAATAAAATGTATTAACGTTTTATTTATTTATTTGTTATTAAAGAGATAATTATGTAAATAAAATTATGTAACATATATCCGATAATTATACAATGTACAATTACGTAATTACCAATAATAAGTTATTGCGTTTCATTCAGTTCTTGTATAAAATATTGTAAGAAGTAAATATAGCATTAAAGCGTGCTTTAAATTCAGTGAGTGACAGCAGCAGTAGCACCGCCGACATGGCGGGCCTTATTAAGGATAACGACCGAACGTTATTTCCGATTAAAAATATATCATCCGTGCTAGATATATTTAAAAATCAGCTGGAAAACGGCTCCGAACCGGATTTGGCGCTTTTGTCAATTATCGTTGGTGCTATCGAAAATTCTCTCACATGCAGCACCATATCTAATAGCAATACAAACAGTAACCGCCAAGGATTTTTAAGTGAAGGAATCGGTTGTCTTAGTGGAAGTAGTATAGCGGATGACGATGACAACACGCTGGACTCGTCCAGTTTACCAACACTTGAACTTCATATCGCTGACGCGTTGTACAACAAATTTCATTCATTAATAAAAACCAATGTTGATTTAAAAAGTTATCACAAGTCCACATCGTCACCGCCGCACTATGCATCGCGGGAAATTGTTAAACGTGTTTCGGATGTGATTTGGAACTCGTTAACGCGTAGTTATTACAAAGACCGAGCTCACTTGCAAAGTTTATACAGTTATTTAACCGGGAATAAGTTGGATTGCTTTGGAGTCGCATTTGCTGTTGTTGCCGGTTGTCAAGTGTTGGGATTCAGTGATGTGCATCTAGCACTATCTGAGGACCATGCTTGGGTTGTTTTCGGGGAAAATGGGACAGAAACAGCCGAAGTTACGTGGCACGGAAAGGGAAATGAAGATAAGCGTGGTCAGAGTATCGGACCTGGAATATCGAGTCGATCGTGGTTATATGTAAATAACTGTCCTGTGGTTTGTACGAGAACTATGGAAGTGGCTGCTCTTGTCTCGGCGATAAATCCATCGTTAAATGCTACAAATGATGCTTATGAAGTAGCTTTACTGCAACAAGAGTTGTTGTGGCTGTTGTATGACTTGGGTCATTTGACAAAATATCCGATGGCATTAGGGAATTTGGGAGACTTAGAAGAAATTGCTCCAACTGATGGAAGGTAATGTTAAAAAAAAAAAATAATTGTGGCTAAAATTTATGGCGTTTTTGTTTAATTTTCAGGCCACCATGTTCAACGTTATTTACGGAAGCAATTGAATCTGCAAAAACATATTACAATAATCATCATGTGTATCCTTACACATATCAAGGAGGGTATTTCTATCGCAATAAAATGTATAAAGAGGCGTTCAAAAGCTGGGCAAACGCCGCTGATGTTATACGACAGTAAGTTTTTTGGCAATTTTGGTGTTTAGTTGGTTCTTAACACGTGAAAAAATCTGAAACTATTTAAGAACTTGTCTAGTGTACCATATATGAAAAAATTAGCATGAAACTAAAGGGATAAAAACATTTTTTCGTGTTAAAAGAAACATTATTTTTCAAGACGAGAGTCTTTATAATAAATCCTTTTTTGTTGTTTTCCACATCATACACCATATTATACACTAAGAGGTGCATAATATTAAAAAAATCTCAGTTTTTAATTGCGCGTTCATTTTAAATGTACAGTTTTATTTTTATCTGGAACAAACCCACCGATATTGAGTATGCAATACTAAAAAAAATGAATCTAATGTACATATATAAATAAAATGATAGCTGCTTTCCAATGTTCGCTTTTAACTCAAAAACTACTGGATAGATTTCGATCAATTGTTTTTCTTCTTATATACTTGGTCCTTATCTAAAAAAAGAATTATCACGATATCTTAATTAAAAACAAAGTAATTAAAGCTTTAAAAATTGCGATTTTTCCAAACAGACCGCGTATGCTTTCGTTGTTCTTTCGTTGCTTTGATAGAGTGGGACAAACGTTATGCGCATGGACTAGAAAGGGAATGTTTCTCCTTCCACTGCCTAATGCTTATTTCATATTTGAGCGTACGCGGTACGACTTCATGCAACTAAGCGAGATAATAGAATAAATAACATTTTCTTAATTCTATTATTTCTGTTTTTAAAATATTTTTTGTAGCTTTTTTTTTTTAATTCTCTTTTAGCATTTTTATATTTTACTGTAAATACAAATTCAAAATACATTTTCAAGTTACAACCGTTATAATAATCAAATTACATTTCAACACTCCCTTTTATTATTGCATTTATTTATTAATCAGAAAGAGTTAAATTAGCGGGAAACATTTTTTAAAATTAAACTATACCTATGCTAAAAATTGCTCCTTCCGAATCCGCAATTTCTCCGAGTGTATAATCATTAATTGATTAATAATTAATGTTTCAAAAATTTGCAAACTAAAAAAAATCGCAAAAGAGAAAACATACAAAAGAGTCACTTTTTAAGGTTTTTTTTAAAATTGGTCTTTAAATGGTCTTTTCGGATGCGTGATTGCTCCAGGTGTATAGTTAATAGTTAATTAATAATTTTAAAAAAATTTCAAACTAAAGAATTAAAATCGCTATAAAATCCAAAATTAATTTAATTTAAGTTTTTGTTTTTTTTTTAAGCTCTCTATCTGCTCTTTTCATTAGGCAAATAATTGATCAAATTTTTACAATATTTTTAATAATTAATCATTTTTAACTATTTATACATGTATTCTTGTATTATGACGTCATCAACTGTCGTTGGATCTTATAAACATGAATAGTTTTTAAAAATTTAAATACTAATTAACTATACACCTGTAGCAATTTCGGATCTGGAAAGATCATTTAAGGAACAATTTTCTTAAAAAATAATAAAAAGTGATTATTTTGGATTATATATAGTAATTTTTATTTTTGAGGTAATTACAAATTTTTGAAAAATAAATTATTAATTCACTAATAATTATACACTTGGAGCAAACGCGGATTCTGAAGGAGCTTTTAGGAGCAATTTTTTGGCATTTAGTTAAAAATGTTCTACGCTAGGTTATTTTTTTTATATTTTTGCTTTCAATTGTTTAATGTTTTTCCTCTGTAAATTAAATTTTGTTAGAACTAAAAATTATTAATAAATCTTTTTTTGCAGATATAATTACTCGCGAGATGATGAAGAAATATACAAGGAATTTTTAGAAATTGCCATTGAATTAATACCATACGTAATGAAGGTGGTCAGTTCTGGGCACAGTGCTCGATCAATAATCAAAGATCCCGAATGTTTCGTATATTTACTACGATTTTACGATGGTATTTGTCAATGGGAAGAAGGAAGTGCTACCCCAGTTTTACATATCGGATGGGCTAAATCGCTTGTTAATACAATATCGAAATTCGATGCTGATATTCGAGCACAAGTGACAATCATCTGCGACGATAGTACCGATACAGAAAGTGAAACAGGTGGAAATGGCTATCATTATCATCACCCCCATCATCAAGAAGGACAATTAAACAATCGCAAACCCAATAAAAATACGATTTTGGACACAGCGACAAATGGCACAAAATTTTTAAACAATAACAACAACTATTGCAGTACAAAAGACGAAAATGATACTAATATTGATTTGATTAAAGTGATTGAATCGAAAGTAAACGACAGTAAAAATGATGAACAGTCCAGTTCAAATTTACACCCTAGCATCGTGGCGTTAACAGCCGCATGCGGTGAAAAAATACTCAACCCCGAATATCTTTTACAAGGTGGTGGTGAACCGTTTGTCGGTGGAAACTCAAATAATGAAGATTCTATACTTTCCACCACTAATGGAGATGAATTAGAAGATATTGCTGCTGGAACATCTTCAATTGCCAAATCACCTCCAGTCGAATCCAATAATAAATTGTCGAATGAAAAAGAAACAGAAAATGGTACGAAAAACACGGAAGAAAAGACGATAACAATCATTAAAAATGACCAAACCGATGTTGAAACGCACTCAAGAGTGGTCACTTTGTACAGCCAAAAAATGAAGGGATTGAAAGAGTTACTATTGGCTGAAAAGTTAAACACGCACGCCATATCATTACAACTAACGGCACAGTCTCAGGTTCAAATTGGAGGAAAAAAAGGGCGCAACGATATTGAAATTGGTTTACGACCAAAGCGTACCCGACGCGAGTAAAGTAAGACCATTATTATATTTTTCTTAGCTTATATTTCGATTGCTTGTTACATTTAAAAAGAAGGTGCTCTGTCGTCACAAGTCGGGGCTGGTTTCCCGCAGTAATAATCTACAGGTTACGCGAGCAATTTTTAATGCAATTACTATTATATTAGTTTACTTTCTTATGTCGCAGTTAGTACATTTAATTAGTCTTTGCTAGTAGTACCTAGGCTCTGAAAGCTGAGCCGGTTCAAACGTAACATAAACAATCTTCCATCATTATGGTACAATTGGGAATGGTTAGTTTGAATGTCGAATGCTCCGCGAAATATTGTTACAGTATGTACAATTATTTTCGGTCATTTAATTTTAATCAGCCCCCTACAATTCCATGTTATAAAAATGTGACTATTTTAACTGCATTTGCAGACATTGCCAGTAATATTAGTTGAAAACGAGTTGAACGAAGACGAAAGCACGAAAACTGACGAAGACCGAAGACTTTTATGGAGGTCGGAGGTTAGAAATAAATTTATTTTAAACGTCAAGCAAATTATTTTTATTGATTACATTATTATTGTTATTATATGAGAATAATTATGATACGTATTTTTATATAATAAGTATAATAACTCTGATAAGTGATGATACGTTTAAGTGACCGTGGGCTGTTTTGTTTGAGACGTATGACTCGTATAACAACACAAATAGTTGTCAGCTTTTTCCAACTATCTACCAGCGCCACCCAAAAGACCCAAAGGTACTAAGATTTGCGGGACAATCAGTCCCTTTATTTAGCCTTTCTCGTATTTAAGTGATAGGGGGCTGATTTTAATATTTGTATATGTCACCGTTTGATAAAATATTCAGTCCGATGACCATCTGACTAATCAGCTAAATATAATCAAAATGAGTCGATCAGACTGACAAAAGCAGCCCAATGACCAATGGTTAATGTACATAACAGTGAATATTGTAAAAATGTTTTACGTTACATTTGACGTTTGAGTTAACTATCGGCTAATGTATAACGATTATGAAAAATTGTTCATTTTATGTTTGGACCGGCTCTAGTAGCAGAGTATAAGCTCTTCTAGCAGAGGCTTACTATACTTATTGATTGCGACACCTATATAAGACCGCCTATAGTAAACCCCAATTAGCTCTATTATTTTAACGGTAAAATTGGCTTTTAATGTAAGTAATTATTAACATGCATAAACAGTCCATTTAGCTGCGAAATTGGCGCTCTTTTTCTTATTTAATATATTCTCATTACAAAGCATTCATCGGCTGGAGTTTTATTATACTAGGTATATTTATTAAGATACTTATATTGAAAACTAGCAGACCCGGCCACGCGTTGCTGTGGCTAAGTTAATGTTTTAGTTATATTGTAGTACGCTATTCAATACAGAGAAATTATTATTTGGGAATTGTAGGAGTTGGGTGTTTGTGGAAATAACAAACAATAAATTGTAATTATAATAATGGTTTATTTGATTGTTGATTAATAACAAATTTGGTACTCTTCTATTTGCGACTACTTTATATGATGGTTTGCAACCGTCTAACTTTGCGAGCATGTTCTACTGTAGTCATGCGCTGACAGCGTCACTCGCACGCATACATACTTACACATACTTGTATCAACAAAGCAATACTTTCTACACTCCCTCCCTTTGCTGATTACATTAAACATAGCTTATGTTATTACAATACAAAATACAAAATAAATGATGCATTTGCTTAATGGACTTCCTTTATTTCTTATCTGCTACACGTACATGAGGTTTATGCTTGTCTCCATCCACCAACGGACCGACATACTTGTTGTAGGGCCTGGTTTTGCTTTTGAAGACTCCTCTGGATTTACCTTTGTAACACCCTCTAAACGTGTGATTTCCTCTAAATGTGCTTCTGCCTCTACCGCGAACTCTACTGCTACTGTATTCGAGCTGCTCTGAATTCTGGTTGTGGGCCATTCTCCAGTTGCTTCTAAAGGGCAATTACTGCTGTAATGTCCAGTCTGGTCACATCTATAGCATTTATCGTGATTTGCTTTAAATCTTTTGGCCTGGTTTGCACTAGTGCACTGCTGATTCTCTGGAGGAACTTCTGATTTCTTGTCGGCTTCAATTTCTAGTAGATGAGCTTTCAGCTCCTCCAGGGTCATAGAATTTTTTGTGCTTCTTCTATGTATTAAATCAGCTACTCTAACTTCTGGTATTGCTTTGCAAACTGCCTGATAGAATGCTGACCGTTTTTCTTCGTCTGACAGAGGAACTGCAGTGTCGCAGTTTTCATATTCGATAACTATGTTATCGAATTGATTTCAAAAATTGTCTATGCTTTCTTTAGGTTATAGTCTTAATTGGTAAAAACAGAGTTTTGTTCTAACCGAAGTATGAGTTACGTTATTCTCTACTCTCTTAGATTCTTTTAGATTTTGAATGATTATCTTAGGGTCTTTGATGTTAAGAACTCTTTTATAGTATTTGTCGTCTAAATGACTTGTGATTATTTCTTTAACTGCCTGTTGTCTTTTAATCACAGCAAGTTCATCTAAGTTACTTGGAGCGCTCACACTTGAATCAATTACGTCTAACAGCTCTTTTGATATTAATTCAGATTTTAATTTGTCCATCCATATGTTAATATCCCCTTTTTGATTGAGGACATAATTTCTTGCTATTTGATAGCTTTGGTTTTTTTTTGTTTGATTCAATAGAGCTTTTCAAGACAGTCGGTGAGTCATTTAGTATTTTAGTAACTTCTAGATTAATTTCTTGTGGGCTTGAATGAACACTTGAACTGTTCCCCAATTGCATCCCAGTTTCGTCTACGATAGTGGCAGAGTTCAAAATGTTCCCTGATGCCCGTGAGATACGTTGTTCAGCTGCTAGAAAGTACTCAGATGCTTTATGGATGTGTTGCATGTTGGCGTTACTGGGTTTTCAGATACTCCTGGCCATGTATTCATTCATTATATTCAATAATATGTTAAGATCTGAGGTATCTTTAACAAAACTTCATAAAAATTCGTTCCGTTCAGTAATTGTTAGTTTTATAAAATTTTGTATTTATTTAGTATTTTTTATAAGTATTTAATGAAACTTTTTTTAAATACACGGTTCCCGTAGGATACAATTGTTATGCTATCCTATAGGATTCACGTGTTTTCACTATATATTACTGACGCAAAATATAGATAAAAACCATTCTGGGGCCCAATTGTATATTGTATCAAAATTTGAGCCCAATTGGTACAGAACGTACAGAATAAGGACCAACATAACATTTTTATATAATATAGAAGAAGATACTAATACAACAAGCAATACGTACGTCGTACAATAGCCAGCCGCTATGCCAACATAATTTTTATGTCATTTATAAAAGATAAAAATGGTTCCTGTGGGTTATCCTTAGGAGATAGGCATATACCGTTGCGGACTTTTTTTCAACCTTTTAAAGATATACAATTTCGCCGCATATAAGTTTGATCTATCTCGTAAGGTTTTGCCAGCGTTTGCAATGTAAGTGCACAAAAATATGTTTGTTATGACATCACATTACAAATCTTTGAATTTCCCGACTTTTCTATACTAAATTATAGTCATTATGTTACCGAGGACTAATAGCTATATAACAAAAAAAAGTTTCATCAAAATCCGTTCAGTAGTTTTTGCGTGAAAGAGGCACAACAAACAAACAGACAAAAATCTTCTACAGTTTTATTATATATAGATATAGATTAAACGATCTATCGGAAAAATTTCAATTTGCTTTTCATTTTATTTTCACAAAATCTATAGGAAATTGGTATGAAATTAGCACTTAACGAGAGCAAAAAATTTGTCCTACTCCATCATCCATCCATTTATATTCGACACTTGGCGATTAGCGTTATTAACTAATGCAGTCGTCACATGCACGAATGTGCATGTATTTATATTAGTGTGGAAAGCTTTATTTTATGAAAGCAAAAAACTCCATTACTAAATGCAATTGATAGAATGACCGAATGAAGTAAAAAAAAAAAAAATCTAACGGTAAGAATCTTTTAAAAATGCCTCATCTATTAGAATTCCAGCTGATTTATGCTTTGTAGTGATAACATGCCTATAATATACCTACCTTTACACTTCATGTAAATACTGTAGAAGAAGCAAATGGTTTTGGCATCAACATGGACTATTTATGCATATTAAATACCTATGCTGAACGCCAATTTTACTTTTTAACATACCAATTTGGTTTATGTTAAGGTTTTATTTAAAAAATTATCTTTTATCATAAATCTTTGTAATATATCACTTTAAAATATGATCTAAATATATTTTTTTATATTGTAGTTTTTAAGTAGATTTTAGTGATTTGAATTTGAACAGTATGACACGTTATGTGTGACGCTTCAAAAATACTTAATGAATCATTTTGTTATATTTAATGAGCATGAGTAAAACGGGCAAAAGTATTCAATGTATACGATTTTTAAACAAACGTTGGACATTTATTTCTTACAATCGCTACTTGAAACGGTGGTCGATTAATATCATAACTAACGGACATTATTCCAAATCTTCATGTAGAACAAGATTTGGAGAAGTTGATCAAAATGATTATATCAAAGTAAAATATTTATTCGTCGGTAGCAAAACAAATGTTTTTGAGTAAAAATTTATTTAAAAATGTTATTAAATCTATATTATCTAAATCTATTATATATATGAACTATTTAATATAAAAAATAACAAGTACAAATTTTGTACAATATTTGGTCGTTATGAACGCATTCAGTATATGATTGCATAAACTATTTAGATTAATTGATGATGTCCAATTAATGTCTTTTTATACCGACAACAACATTACTTTTTTGAATAAGATTGGAAGAAAATTTATACAAAATTCAATTAAATTATTATCAATGTTTGATACGTAATATTAAATTAGTAACAATGTAAGATTTTAGTCTAGTGAAATTCTCGGGGATATTTTTTAAAAAAAGTATATTTAAAATTCAATGTACAAAAAAGAAACCGTGGATTAATTAGTGTTGTTGTTGGCGATTGCTTTTCATTTTTATATATTTGTCAAGATGTGATAATTTAGTTTGTAGGCATTTTGAATCCTTTACAGAGAAGATTCTGATTATTTTGTGTTGTTCTGTAAAGGGTATACTCAATACGTTACAATGGACTTATAGTGTTTATAAATTACTTAAGTCATTTTATTCAACGAAGTTTTAAAAATCGAAGCTTTTAATTGATTTTTTATGAGTTAATTCAAATGAATTTTGATTGATAACTCGATTAAATTTATTGAGTATATATAATGAAAATTATATACAGACGTTTTTACAGTACTTATTCTATAGTAATCCTTAAAATTTTACCTAAACTACAAAAACATCACATTATTCTCTTTTCCCGACATTCCATAAGACCACAATGGAGAAAAGTATGTCGATACTAAAAACTCCTGTAAATGTGCGCATTTGCTAGCGATTGTTGCTTAACCCATATTATAAAATGATTAATACTTATATTGCCAATTGCAATTGGCAAATACTTATATAATCGTTTACGTTTCGGACGATAGTTTTATTTGAGAAATAATAGATTGGTTCCCATTGAAAAGAAAACCGCATATTGCACGGCACAAGTCGTACGCAGTATACAACAGTTAATTATAATTTTTTATTGCGCATGCCTTGTACTGTACAACATACGGTTTTTTTTTTGATCGGAAACAAAATTTGTATCAATGAAATAATTTGCACCATTAGGACCACGAAATGGATAACTCCTATACAACAACATCACAAAGAAATATAAGTATAAACAATAGAATAATTGCTTAACCCAACTGTAATGTCCATTGTAAGATGAGATTAAGTTGTCACTTCTGACATAATTCACTCCTGAGATTCATTAATAACTGAAATATTAATTTAGAAAAACCGATTTATTGTAATACAACGTTAAGATTATTAAATACATATACCATTCAGCTACTCGCTATAAGCTTACACGCTTTTTTTAAAAATATGATATTATTTTGTAAGTTTTTGGGTTTAAAACCATGTCAATCTTTTTTCAAGATCTATCGTTAATTGCAAGTAATTTATTATATACACAGGAAAAGTAGTGTTAAGTTTTTTTTGCTATTGCATTGCTTTCTCTAGTTTATTATTACCCTTACATTTAAATAGAACGCTTAGTCAATGGAAAACAAAGATAATATGGTTCTAAATCGAACGTTAAAAATTCAAACATAACATTCCAATAACTAATAATTTGATGGTTTTAAAGTTTTAGGTTCTTGTAATTTATAGTAGAAATGTGATAAAATTAATTGAAATGGTTGAAAATTGGCTTCTTAAAATTTATTGAAAAAAAAAACACATTGAAAAAATGTACTACGTTGCACGCATTAAATGCTGTTTTTAAGAAAGTAATATATGTTATCTGTTGTAAGTAATTTATTTATGCTTATTTTTATAATATTTATGTAAAATGTTAGTGTTGATTTAAGGATTTAAGAGACGTTTAGTGATGTCGTGTATTTTTTTTTTTAATTTTATATTTAGTTCTGTATCCGCCCATAAGTTTTAGGTTTCTTTATTTTGGAGGAGAAGCTACTGTTCTTATAATATAATCGATCAGTGAGTTTCTTTTTTTGAACTATTCAATATTTAGTATGTATTGATTGTGATAATTTCTATATTTCCGGAAAATATTATGCTCTTCATTCATCCAATTGGTGCCATTCATAAATAGGTTCATTTTAACTTTTCCAGATTGTGCATTTGAGATGTTTTTTTTTTTAAATTAACAGCACAAATTTCGTGTTTGAAATTTCGGACTGTGATCGGACGATTTTGAAATTCTTTTCTTTTTTGCCGTTTATTGTTCAACATCACTTAATTATGTTTTAATTGTATCGTGTAATGCATACGTTGAGTTAAGAGCTTTGTTTGCGGGTGCGAATCTGACCCAATTCAAGGACTATTTGCATGTACATTTTTAAAAAGAAAGTTTGAGGGTCAGTAATTTTTTCAATTTTTGTAACAGTTTGTTGATCGGGGTTCACACAAATTGGTTTAATAGAACTTTAGATATCAAGTCAAGCGTATCGAAAAAAGTAGTTTCGAGAAAAACGTGTTTGAAGTTTCGGGTAAAGTTACGTGCAGTGGCCAGTGGCCATACATGGTAGTTAATACTTACATTGTTTTAATCGGCGATTCCTGGTCCAAATATAATTAAAATTTTGAAAATCCTCTTAAGGGCATTTTCTTAAAGGTTTAAGCTTTGAAAATATGAAAGAAAAGAAAAATCGATTTTATCAAGTTTCTAGACTAGAATACCCCCTTAAATATTCGATTTTCTTAGTCATATGCAGTTCATAACTGAGCATACGCTCGACGAGAATCCTAAATCGGTCTTGAACTGATTTGTAATCAGTACAAAATGCCACCCTCGAACAAAGCTATTATTTAAAAAAATATTTTTAATCCTCGTCCCTTCTTGTAAATTAAACTATATTAGGCATCACAAAGGCAAATATTGCCATTTTCTTGTAAAGTTAAAATATAACTCCTGTCATTAACAAGGAGAAACTATATCTTAGTTTTATGTTTGATGTATATGTAAATTATAAAAAAAAAATGCTTCTGTATGATATTTTTTGTACTTACAAATTAAAAAACAAAAAAAAAAACAAACTAATGTAGTCTGTGATGATTTCAATGACGATTAAACAATATATTATATATTATTTTAAGAAAAAATAAATAAAAACGAAGAAAAGTAAATGAAAACAAGTATATAAAATATAAATATATTATATATTTTACATTATCAGTTCTCTATTTTCATCATTTTCGTTTTCTATTTGCCACAAATTAAAAATATTTTAAAAAAATGAACAGTATTTTTCTATTACATGTAAAAAGGAAATTGTTTAAGAAATTTCTACTCATTTGTGAATGTTTAACAAATTAATTATGATAATTGGAAAAACATTGAGATGTTCTCTTAAAAGTTGCTTCCTCTTAACAATAATAACAAGAAAATACAACAATATTATTGTGTAAAATTTAGCTATATTACTTAGAAAGTACCATTGTTGTAATTCAATGTTGTTTAGCCAATTGTTAGTTTATTGATTGATTCATTCAACTGAAAAGATATATATTATAACTATTATATTATTATAATAATTGTATACAGAAAAAATCATATTTGAAAAGTAAAAAAAATAAAACATTGAAATAAACATTTTCGTTTTTTGTTAATTTTTTATAGCTTTTCAACTGTTACCAGTTTGTCGTCCGTATTTTCTGAAGAATACTTTTAAGTATATTATTAATTATATAAAGAAGGTAAGTTGTAAAAAAAATATGCAATTTATATTTTCATTTAACAATACTAAAAAATGCTCACTCATACACGGCACAAAAACATAGCGTATTAGCTGGGGATAAAGTGCGAAAAAATGGCAATTCATCACATTATTAAATGATATTACTATCTTTCAATGCGGGCCGGTATGGTTGAATAGATCAAGTTTCCAATAGATAAATATGCCAAACTAAATTTTGTGAAGGGTTTAAGTAGGCCACGCATCAACATTGCAAGTGATAGTCAAGCAGCGTTAAAGACACTGTTATCTAAGACGGTTAGGTCTAAACTTATTTGGCAATGTCAATAAGCTCTCAGGGAGCTGAAAACTTGCAACAAGGTCTACCTATGGGAAACTCCAGGACATGAGGGTAATGAAAAGGCCGATCAAATGGCCAAAAATCGTGCCTCCTCAAACCTCATGGGACTTGAACCTTTTTGTGGAATCACAAAAAAGCAAAATCAAAAACGCTTTTCTAGCTTGGGAGACCAAAACCAAGGCCTCGTACTGGAGAAATACTCCGGGGCAGAGACAAACTAAGAAATTCATTAAGTACTCTAAGAAGAGATCTCATGATACATTGTCACTCGGCAAGAGGGACGTAAGGCTCCTAACAAGCCTCTATACGGGTCACTGTACCCTAAATTCTATCAATTCCCTATACCCTATTCTTTTCAAAAGAAGCCTGCAACATCTCGGAAAGACGGACATGACGACTGGCGAGATAGCGATGACAGCCCCTAGGCAGGTGCTAGCTTTCTTTAAAAGCCTGATGCTCCCCTAGCTAACACAGAGGGTCACGTCACAATAGACCTCATTGCTCGCAGTGATAAATGGAAGAAGAATCCTGAAACCCGTAAAATAAAAAAAAATAATAAAAACAAAAACTATCTTTCACTGGACCTTTGTTAATGCAATTAATGCTCTATATTATTCAATTCCGAACAAATGATAATATTTTCATTGATAAGGTAATATCTAAAAAATTCATAAACAATAATTCATGCATTTTGCGAACAATATACCAATATTGATAAGTTTCAAATGTGCTTTTTGATAGAAAATGTTTAAGAGAGTTTTTATCAATGCTAGAGCATCGAAAATTTTACTTTAAAACGCATTCAGTTACTTGTATTAAAGTAAATTAGACGACTGTAAAGTACGATGAAAATGCAGATCAAATATTCTATTATATTTATTACACTATATATTATAACTTATGCTTATAAAAATTTGGTGCTTTTAACTCCCCAAATCTATTTAACCTCTTATTAGAAATGGATGGGATTTAATATGAGGCAACAGAGAATTTTTTTTTGTTTTTAACAGGATAAATTTATTAATATTATCCTAATATAAAAACTTCTTTAAAAGTTATCAATTAATTAATTAACTTATCATCTTTAGTTGTTAAGAATGAATTTTCGCTAAATGTGTGTTGTACTTACCTTAAATAAATCAATTGAAAAGATCCATACACAACTGGTGTAGACAGATGCTCTGATCATTTGGAAAAAACTCGAAATTTTCCGAATATCAAGATTTTGATCTACAAAACAACAATAGTGCCCATCTGGTATTGATCTATGGAAGGGACTGTGCCAAGAAGTCAAATATAAAGTTCGTTGAAAAATCACCACCAAAAATGCTCAGATAGCTAGCAGATGCTGCATGGTATTTGCAAAATGGCCGGCTCTACAAGGACTTACAGATCCTTCCAGTAATCAGCATAATCACTAAGTAAAACAACAGCCACTTTGAGAAGCTACGTTATCACGCCAACTCCCCTAATATTAACTGACCTTTAAAGAGAGTTTTCACTAAAAGCACTAGTCTTCATGCCAATATACCGTCATCCGATTAGATTATGGGACAAATTTCTTGATGGCCAATTTTTTCATTAAAAGTACTATAATATTATGTCGTAACAATTAACAATAAATTAAGGATATCTTTGAAAAAATAGACTTTTAAATATAGTTATTTATAATATTTATTTGAAATATGAATTTGTGTGAAATATGTATTATCATATATTACCTATATTTTATACATTTATTAAGTTTAGTTGTAATATATTTAAAAATTTCAATGATAACAATTAATAAAATTTGAATGTTTCTATTTGGACTATATCGATATCGAATAAATCCAATCTAAAAATGTCAACTTTACAAACTTTATATATAATAAGTTTACGTCTTTTAAAATATTTATTTTTACAAACATATAGTTAAATAATATGATTGAGATTATATAAATATAGTATTAGGAGTATGTACTTATATATTATAATATATATGTGGTTTTGGACGGTCTTCGCTAGGGCACAAAACTTTTCATATAAATAGATTTTCACTTACGGCTTAAGACTATTTAACGTTTTGCTTATATTTCGCATGGTGCTTGTTGGAATCACTTCCAGCATGATTCGTTGAAAATTATAGTACGGTAATAGTGTGCGGAACAGTTGCTTAGCGTAATTTCTACAACAAACATATCACATTTATGTAATTATACCATGATGCGACAAAAATGGATCCAACATTTGCATCTAGAATGAAATTAGCAAAAATCTAATCTCCCAAGAATTTTTTGAGTTAAACTTGTATAAAAGAGATACTAACAAATTAATAACAATGCAATTTCCCACTAACAATAAGTAGTATAATAAGTAGTAATCCGTTAGATCTCTTAGGAGCATGATACGCCAGTTTCCCCGTTTATATGTCCGTTTATCTAGATATGTAAGTAACAGAAATTTTTCATGCTTAAATAGTCGTGATATGACTTTAGATGTTAAAGCGACTTAAAACACAAAAGAAAAATCTGTAACTAAGTAGTTATAGGTATTCCTCCTCCTGCTGTGAATTAATTTTTATTAAAATTTGTTTAAACACAATTTTTACTTTTTCAATCAGCAATATTTGCATATTTAAATACTAGAAATTCACTACTTCACTTCATTTTCAAACTATTTGAGTTTTACCTGAAATTAAGCTTGAAACCAACTGAAACGTTAATATTTAAATATCAAATCAAGTAAAGCATAAACTTTGCAATTTATATCATATTCAAGTCAACATTCCAAATTCAATTCATCCCATAAAATGTACCTACAGCAACTTAACTTGATGAATCTTTTATAAATATAGTTAAATCTCAATGGATATCTAAGTATTATTAAGTTATTATATGGTTAAACGAGAAAATTTCATTTATTTTAACCCTTTAAAGCCCCTATAAGCAGGAATGTTTTCCTATAGGGGTTCGCGCGAAGTCTTTGATGTGAATACTATGATTCGTGCGAACGAATGTTGATAATCAGAAAAAAATGCTTTTCATTTTTTATGATTATCGGTGATTTTCTACTAATCTTTCGATTTTTAACTATTTTGTTTTTTTTTTCTGATAGTTTAATACGTTTAATACTTATCGGCTAGTGTGCTACACTGCTAAATAATATTTCAAAGGAAATATTAATATTAAAAAATTTTTTAGAAAATATTCGCTACGAATGCGAACCTATCTAGGTACTAGGTTCGTATAATGCGTAATATAATCTATGGCAGAGGTTCCCAACCTTTTGAATATGTTGTACCGGTATGTAGTAGACAATATGGTCGCGTATCAGTGTAAATATTTCGCACATTTTTTTCTCAAAAACTTTGTCGAACAAAAAAAATCCTTATATAAATCCCCCAAAAAAAAACAACATATACGGCGCGGCGCGGCGCTGCGCGTACCAGTAGCTTGAGACGTTTGTACCGGTACCGGTACGCGTACCACAGGTTGGGAACCTCTGATCTATGATAATATTATGCAATGATGAAAAAAAGTTTGCCTATCCGCCAACGTTATATTAGTTACCTACTGAATGCTTTGAATGCACTTGGATTAGATGAAAAGTAGTACATAGTAAAAAGTTCAAATTGTTAATGAAAGGTTTTTTATATGGTGGAAAGATATTTTTTGTAAAAATTAAAATACTTGACCGTTATGTAAACAAAGAATCCAACCGTATACCTACTGTAAAGTCTTTGTTCATCACATATGGAACCGGAGGTGTCCCCTAGTTAGTACCCCCATTTTGAGGTATTACGATTTTTTTTTCTTGCAATCGTTAGATGGTTAATGATTGTCTATTATTATCGCTTGAAGGTTATTTATTTATTTATAAAAAAATTTAAAAAATTGACCAGTTTAAGAAACAACCCACCTTCAAAATATAGCTTTTTTAAATTAGAATTCAATTCGAAATCGTTTGATAGTACGTTATACCTAATTGGTTATTATAAAAATTTATTTCTTTATATTTAATTTTTAAAGTGAAACTTTTTATACATCGTCTCAAATTTTTTGGCCTGTCTTTAGCATGTCGCTAAATGTAACACATTCTCGGCAGGGAATCGGCAAGTGTTCGGCAGAGCTCGTATACACATTGTTAGCTATATACCATGTCTTTTTCCCAGGCCTGTTGCGCGAGCTATTACTGAATGTAATGAGCTATTTTTCTCTCCATGACAACGTTTTGTTATATTATAAGTTGTCATTAATTGTCAATCATATTTGTATTTTGATCAGTTTATTGATATAAATGTTATTGTTCACTTGATCATGATAGATACAAAGATACAGCTAGTGAGAATAGTGCAAAAATATCCGACGGTGATGTTACAATAGATAACAACAGGCAGATGATTGATTTAACAATAATCAACAAATTCAATAATGAAAATAACATTCGAGTATTAACATCAATAATGGAAATTCAAAAATAGTTGCAACGGTGCGCGTCACGTCAGACAGTGAATTCGTGCCACATCCCTTCTTTCTTTTCTATTTTCATACCCTAAATCGAATTATTTTCTGAAAATTTTCAGTTACCTAAGTGCCTAAAATCCGAAAAAAAGTTTCACTTGCATTGTGATTTCGTAAAACCACACAATAATTTTAATATAGTAACAATATTGATTTCAAATAATCAATATTGCATCCATTGCATATACGCAAATGTGTCGAAAGTTACGCGGTTAATTTGAATCTTGTTTGTGCTGAGTATAAAAAAACCAAGATCAATTTTTTTTAACTTTTAATAAATAAACAAATAACCATCAAACGATAAAAATAGATTATCAAAATTATATTATTAAAATGGGGTGCTAAATATGTGGGGGTAAAATCGGACTTGTCGAATGTATAGTTTATTCGAAATGTATTATTTTTTTAATTAAAACATTCAAGTGATACATAAAGGAAAATAAAATATTATGGACAGCTCAGATTGTACCTATGTTAAAAATATGCCGAACTACTGAACATGTTGGAATAAAAATACCGGAAGCTCTCTATTATAAGAGCTAAACTCGGAAAACCCCTTCGGGAACTTATATTAGGGATTGAAGAAATTCGATTTTTGCTAGTTTTAACTCAGATTTTGGGGGGGGGGTATAATGTAATTTAAGGAAAAGGGGTATACTTTAAATTAAAGTTCAAGGGTAAATCAATCCGTTAATTTAAATATACGCACCGAGTATCCAAACTTCCTTCCGTAAGTAAATTAGCTCCTGTTAACAGTACTCGATCACGCGTTTCACGTGGCAATAAAAATATTTTCTCGACTCCCAACCGGTTCACGATATTGAAAAGTAATCGAGCCGTGGCACATCGGACGATTGCGTTTTGATGAGTCGCACCCTTGGTGGCTAATATTTGCACGACCCTTGTGGAAGGCATATTCAAAACCATTGTATCCAACGCGGCATTTGCGTCAGATCGAAGAAACTTGTTTGTATCGGCTGTACGATTTAATAACGGAATTGCCAGTTCTTCCATTTCCTAAAAACATAAGTAATTAATTAATCTCATTTTTTGATATGCAAATGTAAAAATTACCATTTCAATCGATTTTTTATGAACACCAAACATTTCGGAAGCCACAGCACAAGCGGCACGAGCGACTTGTGACCGTAAATTACGGATTTGTTTCGCCAATGCTACAGCTACAGTGTGCATCTGGATCTCAACTATATCATAATGATTACGTAAGAGGCGAATTAAATTACGTAATGCCGTCATTATCGTTTCCCATTCGTTACTTTCAAACTGTTGTAAAGTTAGATTTAAGGCTTCTTTCGGCCGATCAAAGGGTTTCACATTGTAACCAATGTTTGAATTTATATCAACTCCTAGAGGTTGAATCTGAGGCCTGTTAGAAAGGGGAGGCGGAATTCTGCCTCTTAGTTTTCCTAAATTTTGTTTAGAAACTCGAGGTGTTGTTGAACTGACATGAAGCGACTTTTGGCGTTGTAAATTAACAATCGGTTTTGTTTCCAGTTCGATTTGGCTATTTAAGTTTACTATTGATCCCGGTAAAGATTTAATACCTACAAAATTGTTCGATCCTAAATCAGGTTCATCCACGTTTTCTTCGCTATCCAAACGACTTTCATGGCTCTTGATTGATTGTACATCTGCTTGTGCGGGGGCTGAGAAATTCATACGTTGGTTAGCAAAAGACTCATCGCGATCTTCAGATGATTGTTTAACAGAAAATCGATCTAACGATAAGTTGTCATCGACACTTTGTTGTGGTGTACTGTTCCAATCGGAAAACTCTGTAGCCTTAATGATTTTTTCTTCTTGGTTTTTTGGGTTGACCCGAATTGGAGTTTCATCGAAATTTAGTGGCAGAGATTTTGTGGAATTTGAATCTCCATTGATGTTTGACAAATGAATTGTTGAGGTTGCCGAACGAGGGGTGTTAGGTGTTGACTCTTTGAATGAAGTTGGAGTAGTTGGGTTTATAGCAGGAGGTGTTGAAACACTCGATGGTACCGTTGTAGGATTTTCAATTGGAGGTAAATAGTAAGGTTCAGCAGGAGGAGTATTATAGAAAAGTCGAGATTCTGATGAAAACGTAGGTCGTGGGGTGATTTGTCGTGAAGCAGCACGTGTAGATACTGCTGAAGCACTTACAATCTTTGTTCTGGAAAAAAGAAGATTAATTTTCTTTAAAATTGATATAATTTAGAAAATATTTACACATTTTCAGTGCGTGGGGTCAAATGTAATTCTAAAATGCTTTTATTAGATGTAGTCGACAAGGATGTACTATCAGAATCACGAATTTGAATTATTGATGAAGCATCAACCGTTTTTCTACTTCGACATACACACGAACAACATAATAATCCGGGATAGCAAAATTTTGTGTTTAAAAGTAGAAAACGAGACGATTCATTGGTTTCACTGGGTACATTTTCCGTCGCCCATTGTTGATTTTGGAGCGTTAACATTTCGCTCCCAAAATAAAAGCGAAAGCTCCGAAATCGGTCACATTTAGTGTTCGTCTACGATTGCGTTTTAACATGAGGAGCGCACGTCCATAAATGTATAGGTGAAACTAAACATAGCTTCTGTTGGACGCAATTGATTAAATTCAAAGTAGCAAAACATATGGAGGGTGCGACTAGGAATAGAAAATGGGGGAACAGAAAAGAAAACTACTGGCCAGTCACGTCACACATACACACAAATCTTCACCCCCAGAACAAACAATCCGTTCAGCCATTTTCTCTTTTCCACTTTCTCACTCTGAAAATGGGGCTGAACAAATCAACCCCCAACTAAACCCCCACAGTACTCCCACAAAACCCCCTTTCTGGAAAGTGTGTCGTCACTTCCACTTCTAGACTGACCACATTTTTATAGTTGTAAAAGAGGTAGAAGAAATGGCAAGGGGTCGTTATATTTATATTATTCTTGTGACTATACGAAAAACATTCCGAGTCATGCAAGGGTGCGAACTCCTTTTAACCTCCACGAACAAATTGAGGGCACGAACAAATATTTAAAAAAATCAGTTTGTACGTTAAACTTTCCATCCCGAATTTTTTTTCGGTGAAAAATTCGCAAAGGAAAAATCTAGGACAACTATATTTATTATGGTTACAGATTAGAATGGAAAAATTATTAACATCTGATTGTAGTTCTTTATCCTATTAAATCAATTAGGACTTACAGAAAAAAGGTTATTTACTTTTTTAATGGCCATTTATATAAGTCTTTATTAGGTAAACATATAGGAAAGAGTTTAACGTTAACAGATTACGGATTAAAAAACGATTTTTCTTTTAAATTGAATTTTACTGGTTAACCTACACGTATATAAAAATTATGTAATTTCAAGTAACAACGCGTATGAGCTTTTCACCATAGTAAAAATAAAAAATTTTCAGTTCAAAATATAATTATTTAATATAATTTTTTTATTCATGCAGGTACCTACATATATATATTAATTCTATAAAATTTCTAAAAATATATATATATATATATATATATTCCCAAGTAATGATAATTAAGTATTTTCTGTACCTACTTATTTTTGTATTTATGGTAGTTACCTACTCATCTAAATGTTTAAAAATGTCGATACAATTTTCATATGGCTTGATTTTTTCTATTAATTATCACTAATTTTTTTATAAGTTAAGTTTTAAAGTTCCTTTTATAGCTCATTAAGTTGATAAAAGCTGTTGTTTGCTCCGAAGCAAAGGCTCTTAAACTTGTGTAGTTCGCGGACCCCTTATTCAAATTTTTTTACTTGCGGCCCCCTTTCTAACTGTAAGCATTTTATGTCAACCTTTAAGGATGATTTTTGAATATACAATAATAGAAATAATATTTTAATTAGAATTTTTGGGCGGACCCCTAGCAACTACTTCATGTACCCCCACAGTTTTAGAACCCCGGTTCCAAAGTATTCTATAATCTATATTACAATTTTTAGTAGTATAAATTTAATAAAACGGCATTTTTTTAATTAGAGTATACTAAGTTACTTGAGATTAACGATTTTAACAACCGACTTTCCAAAAAAAAAAAAAACAAGTTTTGAATACACGTGAAAATGATACTTATAACAATGAGTTTTCGCGAAAGTATGCTTAAGAGTAACTTTATGAACAAAAATCAATACTTAACGTTTGTGTTAATTAATTATTAAGATAAAATTTATACAAAAAACAGGTTTGATTTTCACATTTTATCATTGTTATGCTTGTTATTAGAGATTGTTGGTTTTAAAAAGAAAATTATAAAAATTGAAAACCGGGTCGCAAGAATTGGTTTAAATATCAATAATAGGGAAAGGTCGGGTATTTGAGAACACTGGGTAATTTTAAACAGTTGAACGTCAATAATTTTTTTTTTCGCGCAAATGTTAATGATATATTATAAGTATTTAAATGGATGTTTGATGACTATTAGTTCCTGGATAAAAATATTATTATTTATTTTTAATTATAAATTTTATTACACCGAAGAATATATTTTGAGTACCTATCGGTCATTTTGATTTGTATTGTCTACTTTGGGTATTTGGGAACGGTCAGTAGGGTAATTGTGAACGTTCCTTATTATTCCGCAATCCGCAATAAATGAATTTATTCAGTTTTTTCGATGGATTTTTTTACTTTAAATCATGACACAACGTTTCGTTGAGTTTCTGTTGTTTAACTTGATTTGATTTTTTGCATTATTTTTGTGTTGAGATGCTGTTTTTTTTATTTTTACTCCTATATTAGTTGATTAGTGCAAGACAAGCTGTTAGATGTGAACGGCTATCATTAGGCAGAGCAGCTTTCAATTACGAAGTGCCAAAAACTACGTTATTTAGACAAGTTTATCAAGAAGTATTTAAAAAACCAAAAAAAGGTTGACCCTTCTCTTTAATCAAAGCCACGAAAATCAAATGGAAATATACACATACTCGATTGTTGTGAGTCTTTTTACAGCATAACACTAAAGTCTCTACGAAAGCTTGCTTTTACATTTGCTGAAGCCAACAAATTAAAACATAAATGTAACCAAGAATCTCAGTTGGCAGGCGAAGACTAGTACCTACTATTTTTTCATGCCTCGACATCCTTCCATCAGTCGACGAACTCCAGAAGCAACGTCACTTAATCGAATAAAAGCTTTTAACGCCACTAAAGTTAAACTTTTTGTGATTTGTGTGAAACATAGTAAACAATGATTAAAAATTCAATTATATCACTTCTCAATTTAGTTTTAATTTCCTCCGTGGATTGATTTCAATTAACCTACACTATCGGGTAAATTAGAATGGCTATATTTTTAATTTCCTTTATTTTTTTAATTATTATGTAGTTTGTAAACAGTTTTGATTTTAGGTTTTTAAAGCAGATAAATAATGTTAATGTTATAACAAAAGTTTATTATATTTGTTATTTTGTTTTATTAATTATTTAAGTATTTTAATTTTTGTGTTCTCAAATACCCCACTTTCTCTTATAGAATAGAAAATATTACTCATATTATAATATTAACAATTATACAAAATTCTCTTGCAAAAATATTTAATAATTAGAAACCGAAATCAAAATTACTAACCAATTATATAAAATGTACATATGTGTACAACACTGTACGTAGTCTGCCCTGGATCTACAATGTTTTAAGCCGTGACAGAAATTTGATAGATATGCCACCCTCTCCACTGTTTGAAACAAATTTAAAAAAAAAAACTTACAGTTTTAAATTACGTGACAATTTTTTATGACCAGGAGGAGAAAATTAGAATCCTTTAATAAATTTGTTACTCTAATTAACTATTAGCTAATAATATACCTAATAACTTTTTATAAATGCCTTCACTGGTATTATGTATACAATACTTTAGTGCTAAAAAAAATTCAAATTAAAAGCTATTTATTTTAATAAACTTTAATTAATAAATAGAAAAAATAATTTTTCGTTTTTTGTGTTACAAATCTAGAATCTTTCTTTTACAGTTTGGTTGAAAGTTAATTGCAATTTCTATTTTGTATTTTTTCAGCCTCACTTATGAATTATTGACTTTGAGTCAAATGATCAAAATAAAATTTAAATAAAGTTTTAAAGCATCTCAATTTAGCATCACAATTTTGCTTTTGTTTCTTAATCGTAACACGAGTCATGCTTGTCTTGCTCTTAAATAAGTAGATTGAAGATTGGAAGAAAAGCTTTTTAAAAGAAGCAATTAAAATGGAAAAAAGAATGGTTGCAATAGAAGTAAATGAACTCTTGAAAACTACCAGACAACAGAAAACAAATAAACTTAATAAGCTCATTTACACTAGGACTTAAAGCGTGCTTGTTATAAAATAGTTTTAGTGCATCAAATATAGTTTATGATATTTTTAAGTTCGAATAGTACATAGTATATAAAATAATTTAATATCCCTAAAAAGGTATGTGAAAGCTCTAAAAGCTTCAAAAATACATGCATTCGTAATAATTTAAAACAGCTCTAACTGAGTTTTTTTATTAATTTTAAAGTCATAAGCTTTATAAAAATTGATTACTAAAACTATTTGTATAGCTTAAAGCTTTGTATGTATTAGAAATTTTTGGATAAAAATATAAGAGGGTATATTTATATAAAAACATATTTAGGTCAAAAGCAAAAAAGTGCAATTTTTGATATTGATTCAAAATAAGGTATTAAGCTTGAAAACTGAAACACATTTATCATAAAAAGCAAATTTTTTCTACTAAATTCAACCCTTCGGTAGAGTTAAAAAGGTTAATAATAATGTTTAAATTATGAAATGATTAATGATTCAAATTCACTTACTTATCATTGGAAGGACGCGTTGAATATGTAACAGGCACAATATCACTTTTCGTATATCGACCATTACGCATCGAATTGGATGGTGTCCTTTTTAACGGTACAGGAATCCCAGATGTTAAATTTGTCCGTCGAAGATAATCTTTAGAAGAACGATACTCCGTTCCAGTCGAATCTGTAAATGAAAGAAGCCACGTTTAAAATCAAAATTTATGACTTTTCAATACGTTTTCTCACCTAAAGAACCCGAGGATATACTTCCAACATCATTGAGAGACCCTTTGGAATGACCATTACTATACACCGACTGAGAATAATTTTGATACACTTGATTGTTGTTATTGTACGATGATTTAGGCGTTTTGATGATTTCCGCAAAAACTCGATCGTTTTGATCCACGACCAACGGAGGAAATCCTGTTTGACCTGGAATCTCCGTTGATTCAGTTTGTAAAATGTATAAAGGACGAACAGATCCTAAAATATAAACGATTATGTTACCAATAATATGACGAGAAATTAAAGAAACAATGTACCGTTATAAATGCTGTTATTGTTGTTAGGTGCCATAGAAACTCGATTTTGGATTCCGTTTGTTGACGAATTTAAATTGTTTCGAGAACGCATTGTTGCATTTTGTTGTTGTAATTGATGCTCTAAAGCCCATACTTGTGCACTAGTCATTTTTGCAGGAGTTATTTCATCCTTTGAAAAGAAAAGATGAATTGTAATATTTATTTTTTAATTATAAATGTAGGTACTCCCTTAACATAAATCAGTGATTTTTCACTAATTACAAGTTCATATTCACTTTTTGTTAAAGCTTAAACAAAACCACCATAAGTGAAAACTTACAATTTGAATTAGTAAATCTGAGAATTCACTGGTTCGATAAGTGGTTACGAAATTCACATTCACAATAGTGAAATTTTTACAAAGCCAACTGAATAAGTTGAATTAACAATTCAATAATAATTTATTTAAATTTACTTAAATATTTAGTGAAAATTTTTCTTCTATATTAGTAAAAATAACAATTTAGAACATTATGTAGAGGAAATCAAAAGCATTTGATGTAAAAACATTGATGATAAGTGAATCTTCAGCTATGCAATTAGTGACATTTTTATTGATTTATATTTATATAACGTCCACCATTTTTTTAAAATCACAAACCTGGAGTAATATTTGATTGTTAGCGAATGTATAAGGTTTTACACCAACAACACGACACAACAATAACATTTTTTACTAACAAAAACTTATCGTTGCATTCCTAAAGCTGTTACGTTTTAAAATTGCAATAATTCCTGCATGTTGCACAATGGTTAACTTTTCTAGAAACACTATACGCTACCCTTGAAAAATTATTATAATTATTCACATAGCTCCTACGTGAGACTTGCTTAACTCCCCGTTACACCCGTTAAGGCCTAGAATGTTTCAGTTCCGAACGCCAATTGGCCCATGAATTCTTTAGATCAATACAGTGCCTCAATATGTACGTTGTGGTACCAGTCTGTATCTATATCTATAATAAACCCCGGGGTCCTCACCCCTATCAACAAATTTCCATAACAAACCCATTGGAATTCTTTCAACCTACTCACCTTGTCCGATAATGGACGTCACACGATATGATAGAAAGTATCATCGAACTTGAAACGGAATGGACGCGATTTTGAAATGAAAACGGGGTACTTACCAGGGATGACCTAAATTGAAGAGATGTCTTACCTCGTAGGAATCTTCGGTCCACGAACGTAATAGCCGCCATTGGGCTGGGTCGGTAATATTAGGTCGATGATGATGATGATGGTGATGATGGAAATGCTCACTTTTCCACGGATTGTTTATGAGATCGGATGTGCGATGACGAGCTCGAGCCGAGCCGGGAGAGAGTGAACCACGACCCCGACAAATCCATGCCAAATCCGCGGGAGTTTCTTTCAATGGCCCGTTCCCTGATTCACCCAAATTCACATAAGTTATCGTATAATCATCACTGGCAATCGGAAGTTGTCTTCGTGATAATCTACAATAAAAATAATATTTTGAAATATTGGTGATATCTTTCTCTATTTTTGTATGCAACTACCTACCTTGTTTTTATCGCTGTTATTAATGCACTTTTATCATCTTCATTGTCAATATTTTCGATGATGTTATTATTTAATGCTGTATCAAGCGCATCTAGAATTAAATCCATACTTGAGATTTGAGCAAGTACGGCCAAAGCTTCCAAGGCAGCTTGACGAATCCGCTTTTTACGATCGGCACTGGCGGCTCCAATTCGAGAAGCTAACTGAGCAACGTTGAATTCCGTACTGGGAAATTTTTGGGTCGTAAAGGTAACAATTTGTAAGGCATTTTCGCGGACATGGGCACTTCGAGAGCCGAGAACGGTGTTATTGACGAATTGTTCAGCCACGACAGCAGGTGTTAACTTCTTCATTAAATGTATCGTTAACATAATACTGCTGGGGCCTCCAAGACGAGCCAATCCTGCCGCCAACTGAGGAAGTCGAGCTCGAAGAGTATCAACAGCGAAAGTGTCGATCGCCATGTGCAATAACTGTTGATTTGCTTTTGCCACCCGTTCATCTTTTTCAGTAGCCAAAAGCATATGCAGTAGTGATGCAGCTCTGGGCTCGATACTGAGCAAAATATCACGGGAGCGTAGGAAGACATGTAACAGAGCTTCACGGCCTCGCACACGTTTCTGCCAATCATCCTGCAACACATAATTTTCCTAGAACTTGCTTTTTTTAAGAAAGTAATTTTTTTAAGTTTTATTTATTGAAAAATATTTCAAATTCACGCGATTTTTCTCCTTTGTTTAAGTTTAATATAATTAAATGTCACGCTAATTTTAATAGGGATTAGAAATTTCTTTTGCCTTTTTTGTAGCTAATATTGATTTCAAATCTGCATGCAAATATAATAAGTTGTTTCGTTTTTTAAAACAAATTTCTCGCTGTTGTGGGCGTATTTATTGTTCTTTGTGGGTGAAGTTAAGGGTAGAAATAAATGAAATATCATGTTTGTGGGTTGTACTCACGAACAGGTGCGAATAAACACATGATTTTTTCAATTATTTATTTTGGTTATGATTTTTTGGTGACTTTTTCTGTGCTATTTAAAGGACTCTAGAATTTTTACAATCTTGATATACTTACCCTAATTATCATAAAATATATATATACAAAAGATATAGAGATATAACATTTCAAAATGTTATTCTCAAAATAGTCTACAAAGAGACTAACTAAATGAAGATTTCAATCGATTTTGTTTTAATAATTTAAGAATAATGGGTACATCATATATAAGAACATATAATTTTACCATATTTCAGTTTTATAAATGATATACGTTAAAAAGGTTTTAATGTTTTCATTTAATAAATATTCAAATTAGATTTTTAAAAATTAAGTAGACCGTAGGCAATAATGAAAATCCAGTCTTTTACAAAGCAAATTCAGCTTCTGCAAGTCGAATTCAACAATTGGATATAGAATCCTTAAAAACTATTTAAAAACTAAAAATTGCAAGCGTTTTTTTTATCAGTCCAGTTCTAATCATTTTTGAAAATTTTTGGTTCATTATTTTCAGAGGCATGTATAATAATAGGCATAAAATAAAATCCGATTTTGCAAAAAAAAGTCTGTCTAGCTGTTCTAGCCCCCCCCCCCCCCCCCGGCGTCCAAGCCTTTACTCAACCAATGTTCATCACAAGTTTTCCAATTTTGCTATGCTGACTTTCTTTTAAAAAGCTTATACGGTTAACTAAAACGGTATTTATTAAGTATAGGTACTATTTTTATGCTTATTAAATTACTTTTAAATATTAATACTAAAATAATACTATATATATTATCTTTTTATATAAAAGAGTAGACTGTTTGACAGACTCGCAGAATGCTACGCTATTGAAGAAAAAATCATGCATTTCTAAATTGTTATTGGTGTTATTCTTTGTGAACTATGGTCTCCACTAAGAAAGGATATTTCGAAATTCTACCTCTAAGTAGTTCAAAACTAAGGTTTTGGATTTCTTAATTCGTTCTTCTAAAGTAAGTACCTAATAGTTTTTTTGTTTTTTGCAATTATCAAGTCTCAATTTCTATCACTTCGACGTAAGTGATCCCGATTAGGAGTTTAAATAAGAGAGCTGAAGCCGTTAAGAGGTCATGATTCATAAAGAGGAAAATACACAGAGCTATATAGGGATGAATTGGAACAAAAAAAAATGTTTTCAACTTATTCACAGGTGTAACTGATAGGGAGTTTAAAGTATGTCAAACGTAAATTACGGATAATAATCCATTGAAAGATGACTGAACTGCAAGTAGTGAGATTTCTAGACAGGTTAAAATACCATTGATTAAAATACGAAGATATTTATTACTCTAAAAAATTTACGATTCCTGAGGAATAATCATTATCTTTTTATGTCAACATATGCTAAAATGAGCTAAAATGACTTTTTTATATTTTGCTATGATGGTTATTAATCAATTAGTTTAATTTTGCTGTGTCCAGCGAAGCGAGCGGGTATCAGCTAGTAAATAATAAGGTAAACTTTGAGCAATGTATATTACTTTCTTTTACTACTATATAGATAGTAAAGGAAGTATTGCAATCGGGTCGAATTTTCGAATTCGAGCTTTCACCGGAAATACATGTTTTGAGGTCCCCTGAGTCCAAAAAAGTGGTTTTTAGAAACATGTCTGTGTGTGACAGCCATATCGTATCAAAAGCTTTATCCGAATTTCACCAAACTTGGAATCTAGTCTCCATATTATACCTAGTTGTGCCGCGAAGCTTTTGGTTGAAATCGGTTAACCGAAAGCTCTACTTTACTCTTGGTGTTTTTGAGCTTTTTCAATTTGTTTCGAAAACGGCTCCAACGATTTTTTTTAAACTTTCTATAGTTCTTAGACTCATTAGTGGCTACAACTTTTATTTGAAACTTTTTTCTGGGAAAATTCGAATAAGGGCGGTTCTGGGATGAAGGTTGGGAATTCGTGTATATACATATAGCCCTATAGGTTGTATGTGTTACTGTGAAAGACCGAAATCCGGTGAATGTCGAGATACACCGGTGAATGTTAACATTCACATAGTCGCTTGGTGTATGTCCGAAAGATTTGCTAAATAGCAATATTTCTGACTTACACCGGTAAATGTCGACATTCACCATGCTCTCTTGGTGAATGTTGAACATGTCGTACATTTATAATTTTTTCTCCGTAATTAAGTCGTTATAAAACGTCACCAGGATAACGTAACTTTTTTGCCTTCTTTCTGAGAGGAGTGACCAAGAGTTTGCTACCCACAGTACATTCTAAATGAGAAAACAATATGTAGTTGTAAAAAAAACTTAATTATGTGATTCTAATCTTAATTATTGCAACAACTTAAACTATTATGACACTTTGAGTTGCACAAGAGTTTTTTGTTTTTAGAACTGCATTTATTTGTAGAACACTTCCTTTTGCAAGGACAACGTGCATATCCTTGCCCCCCGCTTCTTGAGTTAGCTGCAGCTGCTTCTCTCAGCGACATTTCTTGCAAAGAAATCTCATCTATGGAAAGTAACTTTTCTTTACAAATTACGAACTGATTACGTGTATAAAGCTGCTTGAGGGTGCATTTTTAATTGTCAGTTTATAGAAGTTGGAGTCTTCTATTCCAATAACAACCGCTAACACATTTCGGCTATCTGTACGACCACGGTCGACATCAGGGACTTGTATTCGTACAGTATCACCAATTTGAGCAGGAGGAATTTTTTTTTCAGTCAGAACTTGATGTGAAGTCGTTGTAGATTGCAGGTCCTCTTCAATATTTTTCTTCGGATTATAGTTTTCAGTATGACTACCGCTCAATTTTTTTTCAGAAGTATTAACAGTTTCTTCAAGCTGTTCTTTGGTTTTAAAAGTATTGGCTATTTCTTCGAGTTGTTTTTCGGTTTCAATATTTGCGATTTGTTCGCTACGAAAAAATGACGATGCTATGCCTCTTTTTGCTTTAATGCCAAACATGAGGGTTCGAACGTATAACAATGTAATGAAATATTTGATCTTTCACCAACGTATTTGGCGTATGTTGACATTCACCGGTGAAAGTCGACATTCTCCAATTTCGGTCTTTCACAGTAACATATGCATATAGTACTGTTTATATGTATTGTTACAAAGTGCTTATATTTGTTTTAACTAACAGCGAGTATTTTCATAAATGAAAGTAAAAGAAAGTAGTGTGACGCCTCGCACCAGATATTTTTTAAGATACAATCTTTGTCAATATAGTAATTAGATAGACAAAAACAATAGCATTTATCAAAAATATAACGACTTTCCGAATCCAAGACATTTAGATAACAACATTGCATGTTTGTCATGAAATATTATTACCTTACATATTTTGAAAAGATAGATTGTTTGTCCGAAAACCTTGAGAAATTAAAAGCCAAAATTTACCTAATTGATGAGTGTCAAGATTTCAATAATTTATTTCCTAAAAATATTTTTAATATTATAATCATTTGTATTGTATGTTAAAATACTTCCTCACCTAATTATTAAAAATCTAATTCATTATTAAACCTATGCCTGTATACCTATGTATGTATATCGCACCTAACCATTGATTTCACACTAATATAATTAGTTATATTCGCACAAAAAAAAAATTTCATTTCCAAGTTATCCATGTTAATTTATTGAATGAATTAGTAACAATTTTGTAAAAGTATGAGATTCACTCAAATAAAAGTAGTTATTAACCCACTTGATGGCGCAGTGGTTAGAGCAACTGCTCTCTCTGCTACATGCGCCAGTGGTTCTGGGTTCGATCCCCATCGAATCCCTAGATATAAGATTAAAAATTAAGATAGAATTAAGATAGAATTATATTGCCAAAGCTTTACGAAAGGTATATTTAAGTTTCTTTAGTTTTTCAATCTCAAAAAAAAAAATTAATACACTACTAACATACTAACTATAAATAAGTATAAAAAATTATGTATTGAAAAAAAGATTAAAAGGTTTCTTACTTAGGCTAACTGATTCACATTTAAATTGCTAAGATTTATTTTTAAGTTGCCGTATTTCCAAAAAAGTTTTTATAGTTTATATGGGCTTTGGTGAACGGATACATTTTCTAGACTCGAAAGGATTTAAAAAAACCAAATCATAAATGAGGAAAATGTCACAAACTTTATAAAAAATCTTTACATTTTATTGTTAATTTTATTATTAATTAATTGTTAAAAAAATGTATATATATAATTATATATATTTTGATGGACCACACAAACTGGGTATGCCTAATAAATAGCAAAATTTATGTGGTTAAGTTTTTTTTATTTATTTTTAATATAGACATGCTTATAGTTACAATAGAATCTTAAATACAATTGACCTTTACATCTTCTTTAATCGAAACTGGTATTACTTTTTGAAATTTTATCATTGTTCAAAAAGTGCTATACTTAAATCTTTTGCTTTGAGCTTTTTGATAACAGGTAGGTAGTTGGATTTTTTACAACTAACACATTCTTCTTACTATTTAATAAGATACAGCTTAATGCTACAAAGCTGCCAATTGTGTGATCTTGTGAATGCATTTTGTTTTGAATTTGTATTTATAGTAGAGTTAAGATACACTTAATCAACATTAAAATCAATATTTTCAATTATATTAATCTCTTAATATCTAAATTTAAAATACTTTTTGTTACATTAAAATTACAAAGGTATGTTTTTTATTGTTAGAGGAAAAACTTGTCTTAGAGCTAGAGATTTGTTGGCTTAATAAATCTTAAATCACTCTTAACTAAAATACGGAATTAACATTACTACGAGACATTATAAAAGGGACGGCTACGTAGTGATAATAGAAACATTGAATAAAATTATAAAATTAAATAGATTGCTAGTGATACTCGCTGTTAATGTTTTAGACTAAACTATATCCTCTATTATCTATGGCACTACCTGGTCAAAGAAATTGGATGAACCAATTAATTTGAAATAGGTGCATACATAATGATACACAATTTCAAATACATTTTTTTTTTCAAAATGTTTTATTTCTTAAGCTATATTATATATATTTTCGATTAAAATAGAAAAATTCACGATTTCGATTTGCATGGTTTTAAAGGAATTTATTTTCTAATTATAAATCAGAGGATCTCCTAACAGTTGCAATGATCAAAATTTTCATTAGAGAAATTTAAATCAACGCTCTTAACAAATTCAAATACTCAGTTTAAATCGATTGCTTATTTCAATACTTCCTTAAAAATAAAACAATTATTTGTTACGAAGATTTTACATAGGTAAACAGTGTTAACCCTCATTAACATTAAAGTTTCTTTGTTTTATATCGTTTATAATATAGCCATCGCAAATACCTCGGCGCTCAACTAACTACTGTTGTTCTTTTTACATTATACGGTTTCACAAAACAGGATTCTTTATTCTAAATTACTAAAGTGCGTTTTATAAAATTGAAAAGTAGGGTTTTTAATTGAAATCGATCAATAAACAAATAATTAACATACAATCAGTAATTATAGCAATTTTCTAATATATTTATTTTTCGATTCAATTTTAAAAAGTTGCATTAATTGCACAGCTATTAAAAAGGACATCGTTTCTTAATAAATTATCAGTTAAAAGCTTTAAATTGTCATTTATTTTTCCTCGTCTTAATTTATTAACGAGGACATGTATTGCATTATTAAAAAGACATTCTTCATTAAGTTTTTTTCCTAAGACGACATTTTTATATTTATAAATTCATTAAATTTTGTTCTTGTTTAAATCCCAATAAAATAATCATCGTTTGATTTTTCCCAAGAAATCCTATTACTTACATAGTTATAAAAGTTCTATAGCTGCACATAGTTGAGAAAATAATTAAAACTAAAGTTTGTTTAATTTTTTTAGAAAGCGTTTATAATACTTAAGTTAGCATAAGCGTGATCTTAAAAATATGGATTTTTTTTTCAGAAAAATAATTCTAGAACAAACAGTCAAATTGAAATGTATTTGTCTTTTTCATTTTCTGTTTATATTTCTTCGAATAAAATAGTTAATCGCGTGAGCATATATTTATTTTACTCTATAAAAGATTTTGAAATAAACTGTATAAAGGTAAAGCTTGGTAGGTACTTTTGAATTTAATGGGTCATATTAACATTGGAGATAGGTTAAAGATTGGTTTAACAATGTAATTACATTGCGTCGGTTATTTCATGTAAATAGTGGATGTCTTAATATTTTATTTGCTCGCTATATTTAACTTAGATAAGCCTTGAATAGCTCACGTTTCAATGAAAATAAAAGTTTTCATTAAAAGAATTCCAATAAAGAAGTCATAGCTTTACTATGTAAATAATGAATAAAAAATAAGCTTACTACTATAGTACAACAATTAAATTAATTATTATATATTAGTTGGGAAGTTATTTTATTCGACTTTGAGCTTTGTTTGACTATTTTAATTACTATGGAAAACAAATTTAATCTGGCAAACATACCTTGGTAATATCTAACTAATAATGACACACAATAACGAGGCGCTTTAAGGATGTTTGGGAGGTAAACTAATATGATGACGAACGAAAATTTACTAGAATATTTTCACGTTTCACGTATCTGAGAAAAACGCGTTATAATTGCTTATAATTTTAGAACGAATTAAAATTGTCTCAGAATATTCTTGAATAGTTTTGCAAGTTATATGAAAGAAAAATGGTAAAGCCTCTACACCTACTTTTCGCTTAAATTTTACGTTGACGAAATTACGGGTAGGTAATAGATAGTTTAACATAAGCATAATTTCGACATAATATATAAAATATGTTAAATTGATTGTGGATAGCCACTTCATAGTGAAATATCTTTTCTTAATGTCCTTTTAAACCGACTTCAAAAAAGGAGGAGGTTCTCAATTCGACTGTATGTTTCTTTTATGTTTGTTACCACAGAATTTTCGACTGGGTGAAGCGATTTTGATGATTCTTTTTTTATTTGAAAGCTGATGCTTCCGGCGTGGTCCCATTTTAATTTAAAGAAAATCCTTTACTTTAAAGAGGTTGAAAACTAATCAATGAAATATTAACTTCTTATTGGATAGCTCAATTTTGATAATACTTTTTTTATTGGTAGAACGTAATTTTAAATTAATCTCATATCCATTTTTGAAAAAAATGAAAAACTCCACTCATAAAAGATTAAAAATTAGGGATGAAATAATACATTTTTCCTGGCTTACCCGCTTCGATATTTTTTTTTCTATTACGTACATCGTACCTTTAAATTGTTCGCATTTCAATTTGAAGAAAAAAATCCACCCCCTATAGATGAAAATAGGGGATGAATTAGTTACGTTCTTTCATTACATTTAAAGGCAAACATTTCAACCCTTAAAAACCCTTAAAAAAAGGGATGAAGTAGTAACTTTTAACATTTAACGGCGCTGCCTCATATGAGCAGCGCGTTTAGTAGGTTTACACATATTCAAAGAAATAAAATCAGTTAGCAAACTTCAGATCACTAAAAATCGAGAAATAAATAAAAATTATAACAAAATGAAAAACCAAGTTCAAAATAAATAAAAAATCTTAGACGAAAATGCACTAAAAAGTAAAAAAATAATTGCGTATCCTTGCAGTGTCTACAACTTACAAATTATTAGGATGATAGAATGGACAACTATTGTTATTTTTGGAGTTGGTGTCAGCAAGGAAATACGACTATATTGGTACTTAGCAATAAACGAGGATACCTTATGAAATTTATTTTTTAAATGAACTTTTATACAATATACTGGTATATAGGTAGTACTGTGACAATATTTAGTGACCTTTAAACTACAAAATACCAATAACTAATTAAACCTTTTTACAAATGAACATAATATTTATTACCTTGGCTGACACCAACTCCAAAAATAACAACAGTTGTCCATTATATCATCCTGATAATTTGTAAGTTGTAGACGCTGCAAGGATACGCAATTATTTTTTTACTTTTTAGTGCATTTTTTGTCTATTTGTAAGATATTTTATTTATTTTGAACTCGGTTTTTCATTTTGTTATAATTTGTACTTATTACCTACTTATATATGATACATTTTCTAAAACCAAGATTTTCTTCAAATTGATACTAATTTTAAAACGTTCTCCTACTATTTGTCAGTAATGCTTTTTGGATAACTTTAATTATTCTCATTAAAATGTTATCTTAACCCCATACATAAAGATATAAAAAATTATTTCTATTCTCTTGATAAAAAAATCTATTTCTTACATTTCCAAATAAGTAATGTTCCGGTTTTTTAAGAATTCTTAAAACCATTTCCTACAACCTCCTTTTTATTTATAATAGTTTTATAACAATATCGTATTAGATATCTTTCATAATATCAACACGCACAAATCGATTTTAATTGGATATTAATATTACCTAAATTATTATAATCTCGCAACTAAAAAATTTAAGAATCTTGTTTGTAATCAATGAACGTAATATAGGTAATATATAATAAAAATTAATGTAACAATGCGAATGTAATGACAAAGTACAAAATACACAATAATTCGTTTTTAAGCTGATGGTCAAGGCTTTGAAATATTGACGTTTAGTTTTATTTAGTTAATTTCAATGCTGGATTCGAAAGAAATTAAAGGGAACAGAGGGAGAGGAAATGCATCGTTTCTTTACGTTTCTACGACTGAAAGTAGAACGGAATTCATTCGAAAATGATTGATAAGGTTTGATATGAAAGGGATGATTGGAAAAATAATTGGAAGTATTTTTAATTTTTCTTTTTATCTCTTGGCTAATTTAAGTCTATTAAGTATAGTTCTGTATAAGGGAGATTATTTTGTAATTATTAACAAACGGTTTATATTGTATTTTCTAGTAGTACAATTTCTCTTGCAATATAAAATCAATTAAAAATAATTATCAAGGTGGGTAATTATAGTTAAAAGCTTTTGAAATACGTAGGTAATATGTTACCGTAAGTAAGTATTGGTATAGGCACATATTAAATGGAAGTGGCTAATAGATATAGAAATTGTGAAAAAAAAAATACGAGGCCAATTTTTCTATTAAGAACCATATCAAAATTCTGGCTCAATAATTCTCTGGTGTGCATTTCGGATATATATATACACTATTTACGTACTTATATTAGTACACTACAATAACATTTTTAGGAAAATTCGGCTATGCCAAAAGTTGTTTGTGATTATTTAAAATGGACTCACTAATTGAAAGCTCCGTCGATCGCAATCGTGAAACACAATCAGTGATTCATTTTCTAGCTTCAAAAAAAAGGATGGCATTAACTTCAATTTTTTTACTATGAGCGATGAAATAGTTAGAAAATTAGTTATAGTTTAAGTAATGATACTGAAAAAAAAATTATTTGACTTCTTAAAAATAGCCAAGGAAACTAAAAAATTCATCGTATATTTGGCTGGAAAAATTTTGATCACTTTTTGTATTACCTGTACAAACATTTAAAACAGGACTAAATGGATTTCGTCATAAAAATGATGGTAAAATGAAATCGTAATGCAGTTATATACCTATAGATGTATATCATTATAGATAGGTAGGAGTCGTTAATAAATTTGATGAATAAAGAATTCATAATCTGTTAGTACCTACGATTAGTTTAAATGTCTTAATATTGGAGAAAAATGTAGAGAATGGTAGATAAAAATTTAAACTTTCATTTCAAAGAAAAATTAGATAGGTAGATAGGTACTAAAAAATTCTAATTGAGCCTTTGAAAATGGGGCAAATTCAGTTTTGATATTGCGATATATTTAAAAGGTTACATTTCAATAACCCATGCAATACTATTAAGAGGTAAAACTTTCATCTCCCAAATACTAGAATCTAAATTTGTTTTTACTTTCATCATCATGATCATAACAGGTTTTATCCATAACTACCGTCAACTCCATTTTTTCCAAAAATGGACTTGTCCCATTTTTTTATTGTTTTTTTTTTTATTATCAACCCACATTTCCATCAAAAATATGCCACGTATAAAAATTAAATTATGAAACTGATTTAAATAAATTGTATCGATACTTATGCAGGCTCGATCATCTACCTAGAAAGACCTGAATTCGAAAGACATTCTTAGGTCCCAAAAAATAGCGCCGTAGCTAAAAATTTTTTCATGTAGGTAATATAGATGAGTAAATAAGCAATAAAGATTACCTATATCTTTAATAAGATATTGAAAGTAATAATGAATATAACAATGAAAGCCCTTAAAAATACAAAATAAGAAGTACTTAAGTAGGGAACTCAAAATCTTGCATACTTAAATGTAATTCGATAGCTGTTATTTATGTGTATTACCTGCTGGAAAATATTTTTAAACGCCAATTCATTATTTAATTTTAAAAGTCTCATTTTACCTAGATTTTTTTTAAATAACTGAAGAATGAAGATAACCTAGAAAAGTTTAAAAGAAAGCTTCAAAAAAGCTTAGTATCGATTTTTTTTTTATGAAAAGGATTTGTTTCAAAATTTTTAAATATCTATGAACAATTTCTTATTAAAGTTCTAAGTTCTTAATATTTTCTAGTTTTCTAAAATTTCCTTTAATTTTTTTCAAAAATTTTTGAATTTACCAAATTAAACTTTGTTTTATGTCTTATAGGTACCTTCACATAGGTACTATTTTAAGGAAAAATTTACAAAATGTTAATATTCGTTAAACTTCTTTTCTCATTATTCCACTTACAAATAACACGGCGCATACTGTTAAGTATGATCAACATTTATATTGGTTCGAAGTATAGTATATAATTAAGGCAATACACAAAAATAATTGACAAAATATTTGAGATAAAAAATCTTTTTCTTTTTTGAAAAATTAATTACTTAACTTAAAATACAATTCCAAACTTTCATAAAACCAAGGTATTATTTGCATTATGAGTAAAATTGATTTAAGTAAAGACCAAGATTAAGACTATCTTTATATTAGCAAAAAATTATTATTTTTGATGGATTTCTGAGAAAATGATTTGAGTCAACTTTGATATTATTATTTTCTTAGAACAAACATATTTTTGTATTTGAAACTTTCCGTGTGTTTTACTAGGTTTTAACACTGCTAGTGGATGATCAAAGCTTTGCTCATCAGCATTCAAAGTTATATATTTACATTCTATCCTATGAAATTTTCATCGTTTCCCACTTTCATTATCTTACATGAATCACGATAACGCCATATTATTTTTTTTTGGCAAAAAAGTTTTCTTTTGTGGCATTTGTATTTTCTCTATATATATCAACACTTTTTTTAAACATTAACTGAGATCCCTTATGAAGATAAATAATTTGTAAGAACCACTAATACCTAATAAACTTAAGATTATAAATAAGTCATAGATTTCTTAATTGATGATAGTTTGTCAAAGCAACTTTAGATACAATTTTTATATAATAACTAAGAATATTAACCAATTAACATTTGCCTCTTTAAATTTTTAAAGAAAAAAGGTTCTTCAAGTTGTACGATATTTAGTTTACCAACACATTTGTAAAGTTCAACTTTGACACACTTAAATATAACTATATCCATCATTTTGTGCTAAGCATTTTTTACAAGCTCGAATAATCCTTTTTTATTTTTTATAATATGATGTGTTAAGGATAAGACTGTCAACAGTTTTTGGAATTTTCGTTTAATATTTGTAATTATCCGTCATTCTCAAATCCTATTTAAATTCCACTTAAAAAGGTGGAGTATTTTAATTTCAGACACTTTATTATACGCGTAATATTTTAATTATCCTCGTTTATCTCACACCAAGATCTCCGCCTTTTCCGTTTTTATACATTTAAGTGAATATTTCTTCCGAACATTTTTCTTCTTTACTACTGCCCTATATTTTTTTTCACGTTACAATCAAACATTAACCCCTATTTTTTTCCGTTCTACGGTAATTTATTAATCATGAAAAAACGACGAGAAAAGAGACCGTGTCTCGTTTGAAATTGTATAATTTGGGATCCAAATCACGGCGTTGGTATTGGTAAAGCTCTGATTATAATTGCACGTGACTTATTGCGTGCTTTGGTGATCGTAGCCCAGAAATATTCCCGTGGACATAACGAGGACTGGTTTCGTTATTTTTCTAACCCAGTTTTTACCACAAGTGGAAAAACCACCGGCCGGCGACACGAAATGTAAATGACCAGAAAATCAATAATTTTGTACTTACTTAATAATTACAATTCGCCCCTTTTTCTAATGTATATATGAAGATAATGAACTTTGCATACGACTTGTTTTCTTTTTGACATTTTTCCAGTTGAACAAAGGAAAATTTCCAGACGAATAATAAAAGAAGTTGTAAACTGATGGGCATGTAAAGAACCTTTAAACGGCGTCGAAACGTGAAAGCTCTACACGCTATAGTTTGATAAGCTTTGATACAATTAAATATTCATATAAGTAAACAATTCGATTAGCGATTTGTTGTACGAGTACTTTGCTTGTTAATAATAAAAATGAATTTTTTTGAGAAAAAATTTAATAGTTTACCTTGTTGGAAATATCAGTGATGATCGTGGAATCGATCAGATTTAAGTCTTGCCAGCTCTTTTCTAGACCCAACATTTGATTGTGATCGCTACTGGAGCTTCCACCCGATGTCATACTACTTTCTCCATCATCGGAAAAACTAGTCACGGTTTTTGTACCCCATGACGCGGCATCGTCGGTGTGCACTTCCATCGAAACTGAATTAGTCACACCGTTCGTCGAAACTAAATACGACGGATTTTTTTCTTTCAATTTCTGTGAATTTGGACTCGTTAGGTTGTACATTATTTGCAAAGGAGAATGGGTTTCAGGCTGTAATGACTTTTTAAAAGCCTTTCGAGTAACGTTCTTAGAATTTGTCAAGTATTTTCTGGTCAGATCTGGATGAGACTGATAGATCAGTCTTTTGTTACGATGAATATGAGATTGGCCTCCGTGAGAAATAAGTGGAGCGTTTCGCGTAGGACTTGATGGTACGGAAGATGATGCACGCGTTTTAGAAAATTTCGAGTTATGTAAAGGGATTCGAGTCGCTGGAAAAACCGGTAAAGGAATTAAACTTTTATTTAAGTGATTTGAAATAAATCTCTTTGGAACACTGAGCTGATTGTTTGTCGTCGTAGACACAGTAATTTGAATAACATCATCATTATCATCGTCTCTATCGTCATCCTCGTAATTACTTTCATTATTATTATTGTCACTGTAAATTACTGTATCACTATCTGGAGTTCTAAGTTTCACAATTTCACCACCGAAACGAACACGTCGGGGAGTCCTTCGATGGTTATAATCATAATCATCGGGTTCACTATCATCATCTTCAGTGAAAATACGAACAACAGCCGCTCGATGATTTCTTAGTTCTTCCTCGCTATCGTCAGTACTAAGCATTGCAGTCTCATACCGCTTATTAACAGCTTCTTTTTCACTGATAGTCATTGTTAAAGCAGTAGCCGGATTTATCTGAATTTCAGTCGTTAAAATAATCTTCGCGTCATTCAATTCGTCGGTATTAGTACTTGGGGTGTTATTAGTATAGAATGGCACTAAGGCCTTTGATATTTCCTCGTCGTCAGTACCATCATGTTGAGCGCGATTATCGCTTTGCACAGCCATAAACATAATTTTGCCGGCGTTATTCGGTTGATTCAACTCGCTCAAATTGTTATCGTGACCTAAACCCACATTGTCGTCATTGTTATTAATAGACGAATGAATACCATTATGGTAATGAGTTCCGCTTGGACCGTTAAACGCATTTACATTATACACTTGACATATAAGTTCAAAATCTTGCTTATAATTCGGTTGGAATTCCTCTAAATATTGATCAAATGTCGCTTGACCAATCAGATCGCGAATTTTCACCAAAGTCAACACGACTACTTCCTGGTGCGTCACTTGAATCAATTTTTTTAGTAAGGAATGCACGACGAAACGGGCGCTCGGGTATGGGGTGGACTCGTTGCGTTGGTTGTTTATCTCGTTTTGCGTGTAGGAAGGAAATATCAATGATGGTAGAGAAAGAATTAAGCCTACGGTAACATTGCCATGAGGAGCATTCGTGGCGGATATAGAAGTTCCGGTGTCCACAATGGTGGAGCGTTCAAGGCCCTGTTTGACAATGGAACGAAGCACCGAATCCGGATAAGGGGTGTGATTTAAATAAACGCGTAAAACGTCAAGAGCTCCTTTACGTACGGCAGGTGCTTGGTGACCAAGACTTGCAATTACATCGCTAAGAATTTCGCTCATGTATTCATCGAGGGTTGTTTGGGAATCGAGTACGGGCACTAGGTCGGCTAGTACCCGAAGGGCGTGTTGTCGCACTTGCCATTCACCTGCATCCCGCAATCGTTCGCCCAATTCGTTAAACAGTTCCGGCAAGTCAATTGCATGTGGCAGCCGTTGATTTCGCACCACGTGCTCCCAAACCGGTGTCAACTGGACGCTTCCCGAGCCACTACTTCGACTACTGCCACCACCTCCACGTCCATTCGTTGACGCCGAGCTACTTCTCGGCCGCTCCTCATGATAATATTGTGATGTCGTTATTGTGGCGATTATTTTCAGTCACGTTGAAACAAAGCATTAAAACAAACACGTCACGGGTGTGGAGAGCTTTCGTGAACTACTCGAGACGAAAGCACATCGTCGACTACTGACCATTGTTACCACCTACCAACCATGTCGTTATTAAACCCTACCTACCACCGATTACTGTACCCTACTTACAACTGCCCATTGTAAGGAGCTACTCTTATCGATCTCCCGACACAAATCAATATTCTACGTATTTGTGTCGTAAAATAATACGATTTTTCGTTATCATCACACCTTTACCTCGTGTTATTCTATTTTATGCTTATAAGTATATTTATCATCAAAACATTGAATAGGTACATGCTTACTGACCCCGACGTTTGACACTTAAAATTAATATCTTATGCTGCGGGTGGCAAGTACAGGTAATTGTAAGTTTGAAGTAATTGATTTCTAAGGGATAAGTAATTTATTTCACAATTGTAATTTTAAATCGAACAATTCCTTTCGATTTTCAAGTTTCTTTTTCATTGTCAGTCAACAATTGATTCTATATTTAGGTCATTTTTTATGATGTTCTGCGATATGACCTCATTGAGATTTGTTTCAAATTAATTTTAATTGAACATCTCATGTTTTTATTCGAAATTTTTAATGCATTCAATTTTCTAAGAAACTACTTCTTTTCAATGTATCAATAAATAATTTATTCATCTGGTTCATATAAATTTTTATATTTTTTAATAATTTTTTCTTAGTTTAAATGGTGACACATCAAAAATATTACCAGGAAAATATCATATAGGTACGTTGATTGGAATTTCTTTAATTGTATTGAAGATATTGAACTAAATTAAAAATACAGTAATTTACCTTACAATTTTATACAAACAATAGGTGTTTTATCATACAGTAATTACGCTTGATAAAATTATTCAAGGGAAATTTGGAAAATTATAATAAAGTAATCGATAAAATAAATATTAGATTATATTACCATTTATTTTCAGATAATATAATTATAGGTCGCTACCCTTTCACTGGCAACCCAAAGAAAATCTCATTATAATTTAAACATTATATGTACTACACTTTAATGGAGCTGTATAACTATTGTATGTAGAATGTATCTACTTTCCTTAGAAGGCATACACCTTCCTGTAATTACAAGATTTGCATTGGAATCATAATATCCCCCATAAAATGTTACAGTTAAGCTATATAACACGTATTCACAAAGTTTTTCTATTAAAACACTTTTGTTGACACCATATTTGCACGAAATTTTTTATGTCGTTTTTTAAAATAATATTTTTTGAGAAACATCTGAAAATAAGAGGTCTTTTAATTTAATTTCCTAAAAAGCGGGTTTTTTCATTAAATTAAGCGTTTTTGGAAAATAAGTAACATATAGAATATCTCATAATTTATAACCCATGGGTAAGCAAACTAAGCATCACTTGAAAGGCTTTAAAATTATATTTATTATATAAGACAGTTCTAGAAAAGCTTAAGAAAATAAATTGTAAAAGCCCTCTAGGGCCCTCTAGGGGAGGTATAAGTATATTGAATTTGCCCCGGAAGATATTCAAACGATACTTGTTGGATTTGCAAGTATAAATCAAGTAATAAAATCCTGAAAGTTTCAACTCTGACTGACGTAATTGATTTAAAAAAAAAACAAAAATTAGAAAAAAAACAATTATGAAACTATTTTTCTTAAATCTTCATTCATTTTTCTGTAAAAATATGAATTTTTTAAATCTTAAAAAAGGTACACAATAGTCGAAAAAAATAAAAACCACTTTGTACCTACCCAAATATTGACTTTATTTATCTATATGTTTTAAGTTGGAATTTAATTTTTTTGCTTATATTCACATACTTTGAATTTATTCAAAATTCTCATTTTATATTTGTAGCCACAACAATTATTTTCTCGGATGAAGTAGTTGAAACATTGAATCCAAAAAATAATCTAGAAAACACGGTAACTGTTGAAGTACCTATATCGAAATGCCTGACAACGCAACAAATTGCCAATTCAAACAATTTCATCAGAAGCTTTAGAAGATTTTCCAGAAATTACGGAAAAAGATCTACAAATCTTTTTCATTGATTCCTACCAATTGAAGGGCTTGGTGCAAGAACCCGGTAACTCCAAATTTTTCAGTTTTGTTTTTATAGCATTTTTCCTTGGTACAATATTACTCTTTCGATTGGTCCAAGAACCGGAGCAAAATGTAACATCAGTACTGTCGTGTGTGGTAAATAATGTTGGAAAGGTAAAGGCTTTGTGGCGGCTGAAAATGCAGTGTTTATCTCTCGCAGCTGACTTGGGAAAAATATATGATATACCTTTATGATGTGATCTGCTCTTGGCCAGCGCTGGCATATGTATTTGTATATATATATTAATGTAAATAAAAGCTGGGTAACCACGCCCACCATTACATTCTGGTGACCCCGACGTGATCTAAACACGCAACAACAGCGAGGACCAGTCATTCTGCGTGGACCTGCCATTTCGCCTCATTATGGACGCCGCCAGTCGCCACATACATCCGGCCCCCTCACCAGGGAATTCAACGGTGGAGTAGCTGCATCCTCATCTTCGGTTGAGCTACTCCATACTCGTCCCGCGTCGTCTTACGGAATCGAGCCCAGCAGCTCGTTCAAGCGGTCTCTGCTCCACGACGGCCCCAGCAGCCTAGAGTCTCACGACCCGACGACAATCGTGACCATCGTCACTAGGAGGGGAGTGATGTGGCGGCTGAAAATGCAGTGTTTATCTCTCGCAGCTGACTTGGGAAAAATATATGATATACCTTTATGATGTGATCTGCTCTTGGCCAGCGCTGGCATATGTATTTGTATATATATATTAATGTAAATAAAAGCTGGGTAACCACGCCCACCATTACAGCTTACATGATGTCATCTTTATTTTCATTCAACGATTACCGAAACTTTGTCAGTCAGGACTTACCGGGTTCTTGCACCACCAAGCCCTTCAACTTAAGAAGGCTATATCGTATTTATCATGAAATGATGTATTAATCAGGTCATATCAACATTCAATATATAAAAGACCAATTAAACATACGTCAATCTCAAGTTCAACTCGTCATATTAATAAAAAAGTTTATCAATGTTTTATTGAGAATAAGAAAAATAGGGATCTGAAACTTTCGGGATTTTATTACTTCATTAATACTAGAGATGCAACGAATCGTGATTTAGCCGAATACCGAATATTCGGCCGTTTAATTTATGAGTAGGGGAAAGTGGGGTATTTGAGAACAATAAACTTTAAATTATCCTAATTAATAATATAAAATAACAATTTTAGTAAACTTTTGCTATAGCATAAACTTTAACTTATCTACTTTAATAATTTGATCACAAAACTTTTTTAAATTAACATTAGAATAACAAAAATATAGAATATAAAAAATATTGCCATTCCTATTTCCCCGGTAGTGAGTGGGGTAATTAAAATCAATCCACGGGGGAAATAAAAACTGCATTGGATAATGATAATATATATAATATAAAATTTAATGATTAACTATGTTTCACACAAATCACAGACGTAATTATTACACATGTATTGACCGTTCGTACATGCACCATGAGCCCATTTCTTACATTTGGTACACATAATCCAGTCTTCTTTAGGGGGCGATTCATATTTTTCCGTGCAGAATATGCAATAATAGTCCACGCCGTCACTTTCCTCGAACACCGTTTTCAAATTTCTAACGACCGCTGTATTGTTGACTGATGGTGGGTTCGTTGTACTTCTTCGTTGTTGAATATTTTTATTTTTCTTTGCCGTTTGCCGTTTTGTTTTTCCTCTAATTGATGTCTTATGGGAGTGCTGGATAAAATTTGAGAATCTTTTCTTTTTCTTCGTTGTGAAGTTTTTATTTTAGGAATGATTGGCACGTTGGTTATGTCAGAGAGGAGCACAGGAGTTAACGGAGCAAGAAAAGTGTGTATGGTTAAATCGGTTTGATGTTCATGATTATGGTTGTGTGATGTTGTCGGTTGATCGTCCACAGGAATTGTTTTCTCAGCTGTAGTAGTAGTAGTAGTATCACGAACGGAAGTAGTATGTGGACTGTCATGACTGTCAGCAGTGTTGAATTTATCAATAAAAGGCATATTTGCGAAGCATTCGTTAAACTTGTCCGTATCGATGGGATGAATTCCAGCCACTCTAAAACCATTGATCGCTTTGCTTATGTTGGCTGTCTTGTTGTACGCATTAGTAAACAGCTCGGCCACTTTGTATTGGGTGATCCGTTTGCCAGGATTGTTAACCATGTAGAGCTCACACTCTCGATTGTACGCACATTTCAGTGCACTGAAAACAGTTAAGTCCAGCGGTTGCATTTTATGTGATACATGAGGCGGTAAGGAAAGAACATGAAGGTTGTGTTCTCGAAAAAGCGTGTATGCCCCCAAGCTAATGTTACTTTCATGATTATCTAGTATTATCAAGACTGGCTCGTCCTCGGTAGGTTTAACAAAATTAATGAAGTGCTGTAGGTAATCAACGAATATGGACTCATTTATCCAACCAGAATCAGAAACCGTGCCAATCATATCGTTATTAACGCCATTCAGCAACAGGTCGCACATACGTCTTCGTTTGAAGATAAACATTGGAGGTACATATATACCGTTTGCACTTATCGCACAAACAACGGTAGTGGTGATACCGCGCTCAGCGCTTGTCGCTTTTCCAACTTGCTTCAAACCTTTCGGCGCCAATATTTTCGAATTACGTTGAACAGTGTTGATACCGGTTTCATCAATGTTGAATATACGGTGACTAGGAAAATTGTATTTGCGTTGGAGGGCTTCTAGTTGATCGAAAAACAGTTTAATTTCGGTGGCATTGAACGCTTGAATTCGGTTAAGTGACGTTGCTTCTGGAGTTCGTAGACTGATGGAGGGATGTCGAGACATAAATGAATAGTACCAGTCTTTACCAGCCATCTGAGATTCTTGGTTAAATTTATGGCTCAATTTGTTGGCTTCAGCAAATGTAAAGGCAATCTTTCGTAGTGATCTAGGTGTTATGCCGTAAAAAGACTCGCAACAATCGAGGATGTATTTTTCCAATTGATTTTCGTGACTATGATTGAAGACAGGGTGTCGTCCTTTTTTCGGTTTCTTAAATTCTTCTAGATGCACTTGTCGAAATAATGTTGATTTTGGTACTCCGTATTTTGTTGCTGCTTTGCTTAAAGAAAGTCGTCGACATCTCACATCATGTCTCGCGCGTTGGAGATTTTCAATTGTGTACCGCGGTGTTGTTTTTCTTATGTAATTTCTGGGCATCTAAAGAGAGAATTTTTTTTCCCGTAGAACAATCATAATTATTGGAAACAACAGCACAAAATAAAATTGATCCAAACAAATTGATCAAACAAAACAACAACAACAACAAGTCAACAAAACGAAACGTTGCATCAGAGTTTAAAATAAGAAAATTCTTCGAAAAAATTGTAAAATAATTAATTTTTTACATATTAATAAGAAACGTCCACATTTACCCCGCGAAAATCGTTCCAAATTACCCGATTTAGGCAATTCATATTAAAATGCTCGATACTTAAAATATTTTTTTCATTTAACTTAAATAGCCACATAAAACTAATAAATGAATTGTAAATGAAAGATAATAACAAAAAAATACGCACTAAAGGTCAAGAAATAATTTTTTCAAAGAGTTTTACATACGGCAAAAATTGTAACAAAAGATCAAATTTTAATTATTTACTTACCGTGACAGTATGCGAACGCCAATTTAAATATTTTTTTTTCTGTCAGGAACGATAAAGCACACACTTGTCAATTCAGACACTAATAAATTTTTTTTTTAAATACAGAAATAATTAAAATTTAACTGTTTTTAATTAGCCGCTGTTCTCAAATACCCAACTTTCCCCTACCTAAATCGTATCACGATACGCATTATTTATTTTTTTTAAGACAAATTTTAAGGCAACCAAAATTGATTTTTATTTGCTAATTATACGCCTAGATCGGACACTAGATCCATATAAGTAGTGGTTTCTAAACTCAAAGCAGGTTCCTACTCGAGGAAACTTTACTCAAATACAGAAAAAATTGTTTTGATTCATCATAATTAACTCTATATACTTTCGAATTAAACATTTATTTTTTTATGATTTAGTATTCGGTATTCGGCCGAATAGTACACAATATACCTACGCCCGAATACCGAATATTTAAAAATGCAGCCAAATAGGCTGACTACCGAATAGTAGCCGAACAATCGTTGCATCTCTAATTAATGCCTACCTACAAATTCATCAAGTTTCGTTTAAATATCTTTCGGGGGCAAATTCACTATAGTTATACCCCTAGGGCCATTTTATGACTATTATTACATATATTTTAACCAATAGGTATATTATACAATACACACATATATTTCGTCCATTTATATTATTACATATTTTCAAAGTAAATATGCTATGGTAATATTAGCGACGCATGTAAATGGGTGAATGAATAAAACATCCGCTAATTCAGGATTATTCAATCTGTCGTCATTAAACGTTTTTTTTTTCGAAGCTGAGTGAATCAGAGAAAAGCTTTTTAAGCTGGTGACGAAACATGGTGTAATGCTAAGGTGACTAGATTTTTAGATGAGCAAAGCGGAACAACTCTGGAAGGGGGGGGGGGGGGTATCAACAAAAATTTTCATCCAGAATAAAAATAATATCGTTATATTTTTTTTTTAAAATAAGTACAATTTATAAATATAAAAAAATGTATAATATTTTATTTCTTGACATATTTTTTATTTGAGTGAATTTGTTTCAGTAGATTGTTGTCATTTTTTAAAATATTGTAAAAATCTTCACAAGAATTTGTCAAATTATATTTGACACATTTGTTTAATTAGATTGCTAGCACGCAGTACGAACACGAAGTGTATCATCTGACAGACAAATACAATGTAACTGGGTAGCAAAAGCAATATGTTAGTCGTCGTAGCCCGTAAGGTTCTTAGAACGCAAAACAAATTGAAGGATTCTTAGAACGCAAAACAATGATTTTCATAAATATAAACATTAACTTAATTCTAAAAGTCGGGACTTTTGAAAAATGTCGCGGGACGCGGGATAAATTGTGAAAAATCGGGACTGTCCCGCCAAAAGCGGGACGTCTGGGCGCTTTATGCAATGCTGAAATAGCTAGTGCTTTTACATATAACCTATCCATAGCCTATTATAATTGTCCTATACTTGATTAGTTTCGAGTTTTTCAAAAACCACAATTTTCGGTACTTTTTCTGTTGAAGTTCAGAAGTTCAAGATATAATTTTAATTTTTTAATTTTAATATCACAAATACCTGCCCCGCTTCCATATAAATTCGCCACTATGGCCTTTGCTTGGCAGTTTAAGAATTGTGGTGTAGAAAATGCAATTTCTAGCCACATTAAATTTGATTTAAATAGGTTCGATATTTTTCGTGTTTTTTTTTTTTTAATTTTTTAAATTCCAGAAAATTTTAGAATGGGAGTTTAAAAAGGCAGTCCGGGCACGTACTGAGAAAGATCGAATCCTTCTTCGGGTTATTTGATTATTAATTTATTTATTCAATTAATGATTTGTTATTGTTATTCTTGTTAGTTAGAGTTAAATTTTAGTTAACTTTTATTAGAAAACATTTTTTTGGTATTTGTTGAAATTAAAAGAGCTTATTGAATTGTTGGTGGTAAAACATTGTGGTGTTTTAAGAATAATATAAATTCGTGTGACAAAATAAATGTTTAACTAAATATGTTATAATAAAATAAATGTCATAAGAATACTGCACTACAACCTATTAGCAAAAAAATTCTAAATTCCCTCAACAATTCAAAAAAAATTTTATTACTTAATATTGTTGCACTCGCCGATTCCATATTAATAGATAATAAATGAATATTTTAAAGTAGTTTAAAAGTTACATTAAACATACAATAAATTTTAGTTAGTTGTCCTCATTACTTATCAAAAGGACAGTACAGAATTAAAAACTATAAAAAATGGCCATAATAACTCAACAAACTTAAAACCCTTAAGACATTAATCCAAGAAATAAACGTCAACAATAACAACGACATCTGCATTAGCGCATTGACAACATCAACAACAATGAAGCGATTCGTTTATTTACGTTAATTTTCGTATGAAATCGTTCCTTTTACAAATGGCGATTGATATTTAGCATGTGCTTATCAAAAACGTGGTGGAATATTATTATGAAATATAAATTAATATATATGAAAAATAAAGATGTTCTAAAATGTAATTTATTAACGAGACGTAGGAAATATTGTGAATATTTAATAAGACTTTGCCACTGAAGTTTAATTCAATTACTACGTAGCAAATAGCTTGCTATTAATATTTAACCTTAAACCGATAGTGTAAATTATTTAATTAAATTGTATAAGCGTAAAATAAAACATTTAACATGTCTGTGATATCTGAACCGACCCAAGGAAATATATTGGTTCCTCCGTCAATACTGAAAACTAACACCCCATATAGTAAATTTGAGAATAATGGAAGAACTCCAACACGTGTACGGTTTCAAATACTTGTGCAATCGGATAAAATTCTAAAAACCTTACAAGGTTTTATAAATAAAACGGATGTTAGATCTTACAATGATTTAATTCATTTGATCAGAGACAATGAAATATCGGTATAGTTTTTTTAATACAACAATTTATAGTCGTTCGGTTGCTCAATATGGTGTCTTGTTTTTAGGATGAAGATTTGTTATATCTTCTAGAGGAAATTAAGAACTTTGTATCGTTGTTGGATGAAAAAGTTGCACATTTCGTGGAAGCTTTACTTAAGTTAAAATGGACTCATCGCCGGAAATCTGTAATCAAGACGTATCAAACGTTCGTGTTTAATTTGCTGTCAGCACACAACTATTTTGTTAAATATGCTATTGGGAATTTAGTTACAAGTTTTCTGCCAGGTAGTTTTTAAAATTTAAAAAGAACCATAATAGTACTTTTTCGACAATTTAAGTAATATTAGAGTTTGCTAATTTTGTAAATATTTTTATTTATAGATAAAGATGCAGTGGAATGGAAAGATGGTATAATCAGTGATGAAGAATATAATAAATGTGTTAATGTTCATTACATGATTCATGTACTATTAAAAGTGATTCCCATGTGCAATGAACTTCTTTTAGAGGCAATAACAGTGATGTATCCTTATTATAAAAAACCAACATTTCATCACGAAGTCTATTTGCATAATTTATTATGGATATTGGATTATGAACCCAAATATCGTTTGGAAATTTTTGTTTTGATCATCAAAAAGTAAGTATTTACTATAAATCTTTATAGATCTCGACAAAATAAAACCAAAAGAAAAAATCGACTTTTTCAATTTTTCACTTAGGTTTACAGATATTAACTTTAAAAGTTCTTAGATACGTTAAATAAGGCATTTAGGTTATATCGGTAATAGGTTCATTCCTAATGTAAATTAAATCGTACAATGTAGTAATTAGGCATGGTATAAGTCATGTGCAATGTAAAATAATGTTAATTTTTCTATTACGCATGACTTGTACTGTTCATTGTACGGTTTTATTTTCATTGGTAACAGACCTATTGTTGACATGTCTGCTAAATCTAATTAACCTGATTTTAGAATCATATCCTGAATTTGTACTTACTTATTATACATGGTTTTCTACTTCTGTTATACTGTAAATTATAAATTACAAAAACAATATTCCTTTGAAACTATTTCTGTGTATTAGATATTTTTAAAAGATTTATTGATTTTAATTCCAAAAATGTTCTAATTTTGCCCTGATTTGACCAGAATTACCTAAGTGCCAACTGCATAAGTATGTCGCTTTGGTTTTTAGTATGCTAAATTATGTTGGTCAATAGCTATGTTATTTTCAGAAAATCGGTCCTATTCCGTAAGACGTGTCACTTGTCAAGTGAGGCGATAGTTCAAATTCGTATTCTGTGAGTTGTCACTTCACGACAGATGTCGTGAATGGGACGATGGTTGTTTCGTTAGGTATTCTTTAAAATTATTTGAATCAGCACTTGTTCTTTCCAATGAGAAATTCACAAAATTTGTCATGAAGTGAAAGTTCTTATCTCACTTGATAAGTAACGAGTTACACTAAATGCATTTTACTAGTTAAATAATTGTAAATTAAAAATATATTTTTCAAGTAAATTATTAATAGATTTAAATACAATGAAATCGGGACCAGATCCAGCATTCTAGTCAAGGTGGGTCAAATAAAAAAGGGGAGTTAATGGACTAAATAAAAAATAATTCATTTTGATTATAATAAAAAAAATCGTAACTATCAAAGAACAGCATTTTATTGCTATATGTCAAAATAATTTTTGTTAAATAACAAGAATAATTTTTCTCTTTTGCCTTCTCGTGAAACATGTTATAGCTCCCCCCCCCCACTTTAAATAGGGTAGCCGGGGATGTTATGACCAGCCCCTATCACTTAAATACGAGAAAGGCTAAAAAGTAACCAATTGTTACGCAAATCTTAGTACTTGTTGGTGGCGCTGGTAGCTAGTTGAAAAACAGCTGTTAACTAGCTATTTGTGTTGTTATACGAGTCATACTTCTCAAACAGCTCTCAACCCCCTATCACTTAAACTTATCATCACTTATCAGAGTTATTATATTTATTATGTAAAAATACTTATAATTATTCTCATATAATAACAATAATAATGAAAACAGTAAAAATAATTTTGCTGACGTTTAAAAAAAATATTTCTAACCTCCGACCTCCATAAAAGTTTTCGATCTTTGTCAGTCTTTGTGGTCTTCGTTTAACTCGTTTTCAACTAATATTACAGGCGATGTCTGCAAATGCAGTCAAAATAGTCACATTTTTGTAACATGGAGTTGTAGGGGGTTGGTCATGACCATAATGATCTCCCTCTTCCTAGATCCCTCATTGTATTGGATTCAAAGATGTGATATCCTCTTTTTTCTGAAAAAAAAAATTTTCGTTTTATTTTGTCTGTATAATAAAGATTCATAGTCAAATATTGATACTATGGCAACAGCAGAATCCCTAACTAATTAATTTGTTACAGTTTAATCATTTTGGATTCAAACGCATCTCGTCATGATATTGAAGAGGCGGAACACGACGAAATCGAAAATGAAATGGAGGTTGATATGTTCGAAATGGATAAGGAAGATAATGATATTAATAAGCAACCTACGAAGAAGTCAATGAAGCACCCAATCGCGGAGACTCTTGATGTTTGTCTAAATAAAATATTTAGTTATTTGAAAGAAGATTGTTTCGAATCGGGAGAAATAAATTGGGAGAAGACTAAAGTTTTATATCTGGACATGTATAATTTATTCGACACATATATTTTAAACACGCACGCAACCCATCATGTGCAGTTTATCATGTTTTACTTGTGCAGTTTCAAAACTAAACTAGCTGAAATATTCATCGCCAATTTATGGAACAAAACTGTTAATATTAATGCTCCAACAATTCATCGACAAGCTGCCATAGCATATTTGAGCAGTTTTCTAGCCAGAGCTAATTATATTTCTATTGAGTAAGTAACATCCGCTTCAGACGAAACAAAGGCTGCTGAATTTTCTTCTTTAGCTGCTAGGTTTTAAGCGTGCTGGGCGTTAAATATCATTATAGTTTTTACTTACTTTTACTTGTACAGACAAACCTGTTTTTATGCGAATTTGAAATAGCACGGTTGGAAGAATCGACTAATTTAAATTTCTTAAGATCGAAATCTTAATAAATCAGAATGAAAATGTTGAAGAAGGTGCCAAACAAAAGGAGAATGATGAGACTTCCACTGATTTGTTTTTCTCCCTTTAGCAGAAAGCCACGTTAGGGCTCCTTCCCCCCGCACTGCAGCCTAAGACTTATTGTACTCCTGTTCTGCTCATATATCCCTGCTGTGCAAGGATCCTTGCTTATTCCAGGTTCAGCATTCTGCCTAGCAAAAGCAGTTCCTGTACTAAGCTCGCGCGATTTGAACCTGTTTGGGCGTCATCTATCCCATACAGGTGTCGCCACTTTGTGAAGGCTTTGCAGTCAAAAATGACATGGGTCGCGTTTTCCTCCCCATCCCCACACAATCTGCAATTGAGGTCTCGTTGAGACACCCCAATAGTTTGCAGATGCTTCCTCAGTCCACAGTGTCCCGTTATCAGTCCCGTTACTGTCCTGAGTTGGTCCCTGCCGTAAAACCTCAGTTGTGAGCGAGGGGCAGATTCTCCCCATCATTCTCTTGCTGAGCATCTGGCCAGGAATTTCTTGCCAGTATTTGTTTTGCTGCCGTCTCGGCCGACTTTTTATCGCCCTTTTGACAGCAGATTTGGTGATCCCCACTCCAGGCTCCGGGCCCATAAGAGGGGTTATCGAACCAAGCGCAAGCATCAGCTTCTTCATTTCCCTCAACTCCCTTATGCCCCGACACCCAACCAAGTTTGACTCGGTTGTGTTTTGCCAGGTCCTCCAGGAGTTGCCGACACTCCAGCACCAGCTTTGAGCTGATCATTGTATTGGCGATCGTTTTTAGCGCTGCCTGACCTCCGCTTGAAAAATAGTGACCGAGTCCCCAAGCGGCACTGAGATGCGCCCCCATGGTTCTCCCCCCCACTACTCCCACGCCAGATCCTCCGTCCATAACCGACCCACCTGTGTTCCACTGATGGAAGCGATATTATAGTTCCAAAAAAAAGAGTAAGAGTAATAGTTGAAAGTGATAGTAATCTCATTTATTTTTTTAATATTTTTTTTATATTTTTATGTTCTATTAAATCTTTATACCTTTATTAAATCTTCATACTTTAATAAAATAAAATTAATAATTTCAAAAAAATGGCCTGTTTATCGTATATTTTTTCGAGCTCAGGAACCAATGTATCGATTTTCCATATACAGTACGTATTTTTTATGCGGATTCCCCTGGAACCAATCTGTCGCATAAAAACAGGTTTGTCTGCATATAGTTTTTAAAGAATTTTTGAAATCAGGTCGAATTTCTCCAATGATTTTCTTTAAATTTGTTATAGTTCTTAGACTATTCAATTCTTACAACTTTAATTTGAAACTTTTTTCTGAGAAAATTCTGCGGCAGAAGGTGGTAGTTAGTGTATACGTAGAGGCTGTCTACATATAGTTCTGTTAGTATAGATATTTGTATAAAATAAATTTAATATATTTTTTTTTGTCCAATCGTGGACTTTATTCATGTTCTTTTAATCAAAAGCGAGTTTCATGTAAAAGAAAATGCCATGAAGAGCAAAATATTTTTTACGATAGTAGAGCTCCTAGCAAGTAATCTAGCTAGAAACCTAGTTTCGCCTGAAGCATTAACTCTGCTATAAAGTATTACAATTTTTATTTTTTTTTTTAGTACTTTAAAAGAACGAATCAATACTATGGTAAATTGGATCCACAGTTATATTAATAATCATGATGGTTTATCAGTCAGCTTGGATGTTCGAGTGCATAGTATATTTTACAGCATTTGCCAAGCCTTGTTTTATTTGATCGCGTTTAAACATTCGAGTTTAATTGAATCTAAAAGAAGTATGTAACAAATTTAAATTCTATATGTATGAACATTATTTAATATTGCATTATTTTTATAGGTTTGGTGTTTCTTCAAAATTTAAATCTTACAAAAATCGTAACATCCCGTTTAAATCCTCTTGGTGCATGCTCTCCGGCTGTTGTCCAAAATTTTGCTGCTGTTACTCGAACGTATCAATTGGCATATTGCTATTCAATTATGGAACATAATGCAAGAGATACGCTTCCACAAATGTACAGAGATAAATATGGACAGTATTCAACAATCAGTTTTCAAATTGAAGCCTTTTTCCCGTTCGATCCTTATTTATTGTTACGATCTAGGGATAAAATAGAACCTATTTACTCTCAATATCAACAAGCAAATAATGTAACGACTTCAAGTACGAAACGCGCGAGAACGGATGCTGATGATGAAGATGATTTTTTGGCAGATCAAACAATTACTGTGACTCCCACAAAAAAATCAAATGTGGATTTATTCTCTTACAGTACATCTCCTGGGTTTAAATATTAATTATCTTTTACGTTAATTTATTAAACATTTTGTTATCATTATCACAAATTTTTTTGTATTTGTACAAATATATTTGATGTAAAATAAACATTTTTATGTTATATTATCTACATATAAGTATTTTTTGTATTTTTTTAAAAAAAATTGGTTAACGTTTCCAAATCATTTATTCAGTGGACACGCATCTGACTGGCCAAAAATTTTCAGTCGACCCTCCGAAAAATTTTTGATTTTCGAATATAAATAAAGCATGTGAATTCTATTGTGAACTTACGATAGCCACATTTCAATTCATCAGTCGAGCTTTGATGAACGAAATAATGATAAGACAAGACCCAAAGTAGAAGCACTTGAGTATTTAAGATAAAGCATTTATTTTATTTATTTTACTTCCGGAGGTATTCTATAGAGATGGGTTACACCTGTGCATAGAAACCAGAAGGAATCCAAAAATTATTTTACAATATTTTTACAATAGAATATATATTAAAAAAAAGAAAGACAAATGTAGTTTTATTGTACAATGCAAAAGTGTTATATAATTAGTGTGCAATACTTAAGATAGGTACTTAAATAACTAATGAATTAAAGTAGGTATGGATTTTATCAACAACTCTAACTTTTTACGCAGTATTTTTTTAGAGCAATTTATAAGCTTCATATAGGTAGGAAGGAAATTGAAATATTTTATTGCTACATAATAAGCATTTTTAGAACTTAATGTTTTATTAATTTTCGGTAGGGGTAGTAGTTTGGTTCGAGTATTCAAAGGATTCAAAGGTCCTTCGACGTATTGGTTTTTACAAAACTCAAAATAATTAGTTAATGCACTGACAACAAAGTTTTCCTTGAGTTTTAGAGCATAGGCAATTTAGTTATTGAGTGATTTTTTTATGAGATTTGTAATGTATTGTTTTTCAGACGTATAACAATAGAAAACCCGGAAATGGGAGATAGCTTATGCAATTTTAACACGAAAAGTCCTTTGCCATTTTTTATTTGACGCACCGTCACATGTTAATTAGTTATTAACAAAATAAACTAACCAATCAGAGGCTCGGGTAGAGTTGGTGGCGGCGGAATAAGCCGAATAAGCGTTAAGTCTTTCTAAACCCCCTGATTGGTTAGTTTATTTTGTTAATAACTAATTAACGGTGCGCCAAAAACAATGGCAAAGGAATTTTCGTCTCAAAATGTATAAGCTATCTCCCATTTCCGGTTTTTCTATATATTTGGGTCACCTGTATATATAGGCGAAGACCATGAATGTAAATAATTAGTAACAACATGTGGATGTTCGGCAATGCATAACTGACGATTGACGAATCAGGTTCAGCCTTTCAGGTAGTCGATAGAGACATAGAGTATTGCGACTTTACGTTCTTTTGGCTGGAGAGGTTTGAGAATATTAACAGTTAACTTTAGATTATAGTAGCATATATTGTGCATTAAGCTACATATTGTTACCATTTTTGTATTGTAATTTATAACTATATTTTGTTCCTTCAGCGTAAACGGGAAGTAACATTTCCAAACGGGATAAGGACAAAAAAATAATAATAAAAATGTTACAAAAAAAGAGGCTACCGACGAATCAGGCAATAAGAAAAATGTACACGAAACAGTACTAAAAAGGTTAAAAAAAAGAACTGAAGTATATAATAATAATATAAGTTGTTAAAAATTTGCTGATATGACAAACATATTTAATACAAGTTTCATTGAAATAAAAAAAAAAGTTAGTCAGATGGAGACAAAATTAAGTTTTGAATTAAAGGAAGTACAAGTTATGGTGCAAACCCTGATAGACAATTGGGGCGAATTCAAAAATATGCCTACGACGTCAACGTCTCGAGTTTTGAAGAAAGAACTAGTCTTCCAGAGCCAGGATTTATTTCGTAAGAGCGATAACAGCTTACATCTTGGAGGGGAAATTTATATTTCTAAAAACATTTTAATTATTTACTTATCGTGGCAATATACAGACATCAATTTAAATTAATTTTTATACATAAACTCATGGTCATCAAACATGCCCATTTAAATACTTATGAACATTTTCGCGAAAGAAGAAATAATTAAAATTCAACTGTTTCAAATTACCCGATGTTCTCAAATACCCTACCTTCCCCTACTCAAAAAATTCGAGAATTAATCCTGTTTGAGAATTCCGTGCCTCGAGAAATAAAAAAGGTCAAGAAATAAGAAGCCCTAAAGGGTATATATTAGTGATGTAACGAATATTCGCATATTTTTTTCCATTCGCATTCGCAAGAAATGACGCGAATGTTTTTGATAAACCAAAAGGAAAATATATTGAATGATAATACAACTGATAAAAGTTATACTTTTTTTATTTCCAATTAAAACATTTGAATAATTAAATTAACAGGGAACAGCTTGGAGATGGGCCACTAAATAAAAAATACTTTTTTATATTCTTGTTAGTTTAATTAATAATGAAAAATCACTACTAAAATAAAAAATTTAACTCTTCCTTACGTTTAAAAAAACGCCATTTCTAAATTTTTATATATATTATGAAAAACAAACTTGAGAATCTAATCAAATTACCTATAGATTAGTAATATTATTCTAGATCTAAAAAGGCTTGTTGCAATTTATAATGTAAGATTTGTACTTTTTAAGCAGTTATAACTAAGATCTTAATTAAATAATAAAATTTAAAATATCTTATTAAACAAAAAAAAAAACACAAAATAAATTAGCCAAAGTTAAACTTTTATTAGCTGTATCCAAGTTGATCTGTCGCTTTTATTATATAATTTTTTTCTATTTAAATAATTTACAAACTCAAAAACAATTAATATTATTAGCATTTTACGCGCACTTTATTTGAAAGTCAACATTCGCATTCGCGATTATTGGAAATAAATATTCGCATTCGCGAATGTGAAAAATCGGATATTCGTTACATCACTAGTATATACATTGTCAATATCACCTATAATCTACGTATATATCTCGTATATTTTATAGTAGTGTTTTTGTGGGAAGTAAAGGCATAATCAATGGTAAAGGGTTGACGTTTTTAAAATGCCCGGATTGGTTTTAGCCCCCAGTCTGGGCCTATTTGATGAATACCTAATATTTATCAAATATGAGCATTTATTCTGAAAATGAATAGCCTAGTTGCTTCAAAAATTATAAACACTACCTAAGAACTAATTTATATTCTGAAATTATATCTAGCAATAAGTATATATCCCAAATTAATGAATATCAATCAATAATTAATGTTAACAATTGTTGAAATAATAATTCAAAGCATATCACTAACCCTTGATAGTTGATATGCAACAATTAATTTTCCAATAGAATGCAAAATATTTAAATTAAGCATGAACTCTTAAATGAATCGAAGCTGCAAAAAAGATATAATTACCTTTTTACATCATTTTCTTACATTAATACTTCATTGCTTCACATAATAATTATTTATGAATGAAGCAAATAGCATAAAAATTCATTTTTTAAATAAAATGAGTGCAAAGTATTAAACCCTGAGTAGACATTATAAGTATTAGAGTAGGAATGAATGTTAATTTTTTTAAACTTTAATAATTTAACTGTAAGCTGTTATAAAAAAATCAGTAATCGAATATTTGGATATAATATATATCAATGATGGTGCCACTTGGAGACGATGGCGATGGTGATGTTGATGATGATGACGTTGACGCCAATATCGATGCTGATGGCCATAGCGACTGTAACGGGGAGATGGAAATTATGGCGGTGTGGCGGTGGAACTCACCTGCTTTTAATGCCACCAAGATCTTTCCATAATAAATGGATATGTGTGGTTTGTGGTTCATCTCAGACCGATATTAAATCTGATCGAATCTAAATCACGCTCGGCGAGTTCACATTAACAAACGCGATCATTTCCTCTACAACTTTATTTTAACTACAACATTTAGACTAAATTATTTAATTTTGTTAATCTAATTCAAAAAAAATGAATTCTTTAGATCATCAAAGGTGATCCAAAAAGTGTTTTTTTTTGTGTTTAGCAATCTATTCGTAGTTTAATGATATTCAGTATGATTTTACGGCTCTCATGTGCAACATTTTGAGTGAAGTGTTTTTTTTTCCGGGTAAACTTTCTTTAAATCTACTACTTATAGGTAAATTCCTAATTGTCTTACAACACTGATGCTCACATTGATTTGAATATGAAGGTTTTAATTAAAGTGACAATAAATAGAGCGTAGCTCTTTCGATTTCATTGCTATTACTAAATTTCATTTCAAGCCTATATATTTTTCCAAACGTAAAAACTTTACATTGTTAAAGAACAGGATTTATATATTAAAACACTCATAAAAAATATAACAAAAAACGGAATATTGTATTATCAAGACCATGGCCCCCTTCCAAAAGTGTTTTTTTGGGAGTTCGTAATATAGTAATAATTTTTGGAATATCTCGCTTTCTCCAAAAAGTCTCATTTACATTAAACGCCTATTTAACGTTTTTAAAACATGTTCGAGTGTTATATAATTTAAAGCTAATCGATCGCAGACAAAAAATCGTGCATGGAAATTTAAAATTATGTCGATTATTATTTTAGTTTGAAATAATAAACAATTAGATGGATAAATCCATGCGTCAGCACTGACCACAATATTCAAGTATTTCAAAATATTCTTGTGTGGCATACAAGTGGGAAATAAGGCAATTGGTTGAAGTTTTCTTTGGAAATTTTTACGTATAGTGACAACATCTAACAATTAGTTTTATTCATGTTTCAGTTGAAATACACTCAAATAATTTAGTGTGTTAAAACATATTTATTGTGTTAATGGGATTTTATGAACTTGTGACAATGAATACAAACGTTCAAACCCAAATTCAACGAAGATTTCAATAATTTGATCCACTAAAAATTAGATGTAAGTATCAAATTTCTTTAATATAAAATCAGTTTTTTTTATTACTTGTTCCTTTTTAACTATAACTTAAATTCGAAAATGTTTAAAAACGAAGTAAATAAGTCAGAGCAAAAGTAATGATGATAATTATGATTTAATAATTCCTAGATTTTTTTAATCACCAACCGGCTTATTTCAATTTGATATAATTATTCATTTCCGTTAAGAGACTACATACACCTAAGTAAGGTCAAAAAAGATTAGTTACAAGAAAACGATATTTATTCGCTATTTAAAGATATGCTTTTTAATAAATGTAAAGAAACCGAAATCATCGATTATATTTTATTACATGAAACCTATATTTGCTTCATTTGAGACCAAGAATTTGTCTTGAAACCTTTTACCATTGAATACACCTTATTTTTACTAATATACAGTTACTTATTTCATAATTCATATTTATGTATACCATTAGGGAAATTAATGAATTGTCTAATCGTTCTTTCGGCTAATGATTTTTTTCAAATTATAAATTATGCTCTTAATGTATCCGAATATTTACACTTATGTAATTTATATTAAATTTAATTTTAACACAGTGCTCTATAACTGTATGTAATATATTAAAATGATTATATTATATGGACGAAGTAAAATTAATTTGCGATAAAGGTAAACTTGTTTTTAATTATTTTTTGTCGTATTATTTACTGACATAATTTTCTTTTAAAATGGATTTATAAAAGATGGCTAATTATTTTTAATTGTTGTCGTTGATATTATGATACTAACTCTTAATTCTGGATTTACAAAACGTTAATTTAGAATTAATGTGAGAGGTGCTTGTTTATTACATAATACCTTACTTTTGGTTCCATTAAACTTTTGTTGGCAATTAAAAAATGTTAACATAAATATATATATAAAGAATAGGTATATCAAATTAGTACTGACAAAGAAACAAACAAAGATTTTCCACAAATAAATGCGTAGTTTATCTCGTTTTTTTAATAGCGATTTTTGAGATTTTATTGAGAGAAAAAGTAAGTTTTTATCATTTGAAAGAAAGAACATTTTTATAAAAATTGGCTATTTCGATTGACAGAAAAACTCTTATCAGTATCTAATAATATTGGTAGGTAGGTACTTGTAATCTTTTAGCTAACAAAAACATTTTGGTTAAATTTTCATGAGATCATAGTTTGGTTTTTCAGTTTTTGATTATATTATTTTTTTTTTGTGTTTTAAGTCGCTTTAACATCTAAGGTCATATCACGACTGTCAAAAACAGAAAATACCTTTTGGTCAATTTTTATCTTAAGTTTTGGATTCAACGAGGATCGAATCCAGTACCACTTAAGGCATGAAGCGGAGAGAGCAATTTTTGCTCTAACCACTGCGCTAATAAGTAGTCTATATTAATTTTATTTGTTACAAATTGAAGAAACCAATAAGTTATTATAATGAGTACAAAAGTTCCTCTGATTGTTTAAAGATTTATAAACACATAAACAAATTACTAGATTAAAGTTCCATAGAAATTTTTGGTTGGAAATTCAATGTAGAATCGATGGTATTTCTCTGTTTGTATTAACATGGGACATCTGTATACTAAAAAGAAATAATAAAAAAATTAATATGTATATTGTATCATAATTTTTAAAAATTTATTTTACGAACCTAATTCAGAGAAAAACAACATGCTATATATTTGTTAAATAGTAGAATAATTTACTAAATGTCAAGTTGAGAAATCGTGAATGCGAAAAAAAATGCGTCAGTGCTGCTCAATTTTATTCCATTGAATCTTCGATTTTCTAAGTATAAGTAGAACAAAAAAAATATCCAGTGATTCTGTATTTGAACAACTATGATGTGATCTTTAGTTGTTAAAACGACTTTAAACACTAGAAAAATAAATCTTTATACTTGAATTCTCAATTTTTTATTTTCTAAAAAATAACTACGAACTTTGAGGGTAGGATAATTTTTATGTTAAATAATGTTTAACTATCCTAATTAATTTTTATAAATGGACATCTCTTTAGTTGGTACTAATTATCTTAAATATTTTTTTTTTGAAAAAATATATTTGGAATTTCCACTCTTCAAATCTTCAAATCAAACAGTTATTTTACTAACCTTCTTTATTTTCAAGATCATTCTGGTAATTTTACTTTCTTCTGGATAAGATCTAGTGTCTGTGACTAATTAAGTTACATAAGTACTAAAATTTATTCCATCTATTTCTGTAATTTATTTAAAGGACAGCAGATGTTTTATCTAACTACGAAAATATTGTTTAACTACGCCATATTGCTAAAAGAATGATATACAATAAAACTAGGTGCATTAGATTACTGATTGCGAGTCATTGTATGAGCTTATAAAAAGTTATATACGTACGAAATAAAAAAGTTCATTGTTAAGATTTGTTTTGATTTTTCTAACTCCACAATAAACCGCTTAATTTACTATTTACGTAGATACAGACACCCAATTTTTTACAGTATAATTATAAAACTATTTTTAATCAAATTATAAAAGGAAATACATTTTTGATTGGCAATTACCTATTGACTGAAATTATTTTTGAAAGAATATTATTTATTTTTAAGTTAAATATGTTAAGCATTTCACTATCCATCCAAACTTTTTTTTCAACATCTCTATAACTCTAAGATTTTATTTAAAATTACTTTTCATTCAATCTTTTTATATTTATTTATAACTAAAACGAATGAATATATCTACAACTCCACATAACAACGTAAATACTATCAATACTTACATAGAAGAGTTTGTTTTTTATCGATAGTACATTTAAGAACAATTACATTGTTTATTACAATCAATGCAATTAAATTGATTAAAATGGAAACGACATGTCTTCAATCATAATATCCTTGCGGTTTTAACAAAAGAGAAGGAAATTTTAATTTTTTATGCATTTACATTGAAAACACATTTTTTCTAATAGATAAAAAATAGGGTCATTTCCTATCAAAATTACAAGTTTACAAGTTATAATATCATTGATTTAGAGACAAAATGCATTAATTAATATAACAATTTTCTAAAAATAATAAACAATTTTTTGAAATATTAAGATTAACAATGCATAAATTTATTAATTCATGACATTAACTGACATTAACTAAGAAATAATTAGGAATCAAATAAAAAATAATAATTTTTTTCTACGATAAGAATTAAATTTTCTAGATCCAATTGTTCGAACACCTCAAAACAATACAAAATTTACATCTCACAATTAAATAATATTACTCGCATATAAGTTACCAATGAACGTATATTTTCTCCTAAAACTACTGCTTCTGAAAGAGAATAGAAAAAATTTATAAATAAAGTCTTAATTTTTGATTTGTTAAATCTCTCCTGTAAATTTACTTCTGGCTTGATACTGATATTTTATATAACTTTTATGGATTCAACTCTTGACTTGATTTTCAAGCTACTTTATTTGCATTTTAGTTGAAATCAAGTCAAACAAATTGAGTCAATTACCCAAGTCAAATGTTGATATTTAAAGTTCAAGTTAAGAGATTTATTTGATTTATAAATAATTTCATTTTAAAGTTAACATTTTGAGCTCAAGTCGTTGCACAAAATGTCTCGTTATTTGGTGTGATACATCCCTAATAACTTTTTACCGATATATTTTTATAGTTTATGTACATAATTAAGTCTATTTAATTTCTTTCTATTACTTCACTACCAATTGAGCATAACTCTTTTTTTCATGCCTGTGAAGTTTGTTGAACATTGTGGATGTTCTCAGCATGCAATGAAAGAGTATCAAATTTCCCTTAAATAAGCGATGATGATTAAAAAACAAAAACCAAATAGAAACTATTATTTTTATGTTCTAGTGGATGTTAGCTCTCTATCATTCAGTTTGAAGATTGCCAATATATTGCTGAATCTTCACTAGAGTTACATTTTGATAGAACCAGAGTTTGTCTCGCTTCAGACTTTAAAGAGCTATAAAAATTCCCAATCTAAGCAATTCAGAAAACATATTTAGCAATGCATATTAGATCTTTTTTTAAATATCTACAGTTACTAATATACTAAATCTTCATTTTAAATATCCTAAGAAATCGAAAAATTATATTTTTATTTTTTAATAAAAATATAATACCTAAGTAATCAAATTTTTATTTTTTTAAAAATTCAAACATTGTGTAAACCTCAAAGACTCTTTCTGTAATATGCATGTACATACAATGTGCTGTTTTCCATAATTTTTAAAAAGTATCCATGAACTCTATTACTCTTCATTTTCGACGGCTATAGAAAGAATACTTACGATTTCAGAAATGTCCCTACTATGCGTGTCTGGAATTCAAAACCTCAATTCCTAGAGATAACACCAAAAGTTACGTTTTCGATAGTTTTTTTAGTAACAAGATTCGATTTAAAAACTCCATGGGTAGTTTAAGAGACCGAGCTAAGAAAACGATTTTTTGCAAGTCAATCGAATTCGTGAGAAAAATAACGAAAATCTCTACTTTGGGCAACTCATCTTTTAAGGGTCTAAAAATGAGGCAAGAAAACAACATCTTACTGTAGGGAAATATACAATGATTTTATAATTGATCTTAAGCAAAACAAATTTTTTTAAATAACAATCTTGTATACCAGGTTTAAGTATTTTTTTTTTCATAAATGTTTGTTTTACTGACCCTGAGTTGTTACTATATACAATAAGAAAATGAAACAAGAAGTGAACTTCAATTTTAGAGAAGATTCGGTTTTTATATTATATTTTTTATTTTACGGTTTATGTTTCCATTAGATGTATTTATTATTCTTCTGAGTGTTGTTCACAGTTCTTATTCACTATTATTAATTATGACCATTTTTTTCAAATTAGGATAAATATTACCAAGTTTATTTATCTTATTATTATTAAAGATAATTTAGCACACGATTTCTCACGAAAAGGTCTTTGACATTTTATTTCAAGCCTTTTAAACATTCATTTTTCAAAGGAACTATGACATCTTGAGTTTTGATTTTTCATTTTTTTTGCTCCTCATTTGTATATATATTAATATTGCCTATTTTTTTTTTCTCAATTTACTTACTTAACTAAGGGTACCTGTACCTGTATCACCTTCTGTAGATGAACATGTAAACATAAAAAAACGGCACCAAAATTATTTTACCTTTTGAAAATTTCTTGGGTCATTAAAAAAGGACTACTTTAATCATAAACAACCAACAATAAGTAAATTGTAACCAAATACTTCAAATATTTGCTCATCATTCTTTGAATTAGATAAGAGATTCATCAAATCAAGTAGTTGGATTTTTTTAAATTGATAGTTTTTTACTTTGAAATTAAATACACTGCAAAATTAATGCACTACTAGGTTTAGTAATTGAATATTAATACTTGAAAAGTATTTGATTTGGTTTCAAGTCAAATTTACGTCAAATAGCTGAAAAATCAAGTCAAGTAGGGAATGAAGACCCTGAACCTAAGTAACAAAATTAAAATTATTTTCAATTGTAGAACTAAATCAGAGTTCTTATAAGGATACAACTGTATGATAGAGTGAACGGAAAACTTACCCTTTCTTATCCAATTTTCATTCATTTCCCAAATTTTAAATGAAAATGCAAATCAAAAGGAAAGAAATTAGACAATTTTATAAAAAACAACAATAAAACAGGACTCTAGTAATGTCATATATGTAACCGGGAATTTTTTAACTTTTAGAAAATTGTTTCAGCCCGTAAACAAAGGATTTAAAAATGTGAAAATAAATGGTTTTTCTGAAATATTAGGTAGTTTAACAATTACTAAGTGAAAATTTTCTCAAGTTGAAAAATAAGCCTTTTTAACCTTTCTTTTAACCCACTTGGGTCAAAATTTCAAAAATCCCGATATTAATGAATCATAATTATTTTGTACCTGGTCCTCAGTATCTAAAAAAAAAGATCATAACTTCAACCGTTTTCCAGTTTTGATGATGTATCAATCCCCCATGTCTCTATTAATAAAAATTTAAATATTCTAACTTGTCACATATGAATTGAATGAAGAGAAAATTCTATTAAGCATATTTGTTAATTAATTATCATTTGGAAGGATGTTCAGTAAGCAAACAGATAATTCATATTTAATTATAAGTGAAACAAAACTTTTAATTACTACCATTCTATAATTACTATCTAATCATTATAACAAAAAATAATGTAAAAAGGTATCGTGATGTAAAATGAAAACAAAGTCTTTCACGAGAAAATTTTCCCTAAAATTCAACATAAAAAATGTCCTCTTTATTCTATTCTGAAAAATATCTCAAAATTCTCCACGTATTAAAAATTTTGGAATAATGTGAAAGATGAAATTCATAATAAAGAGCCAGGTAAAAAATGTGAATAATTTTCATAGAAAAATTCCGTCGTAAAGGATATAAAAAAATCGACGTGTAAATTAATTGTTTAATAATATCCACTTCAATAAGTGTAGACCTACATTTTATACTGCGTATTTGTTGCGAATTAAAAATCAATTATCATTCATATATTTGAAAGTTAAAATCACGAAAAAATTATGTGAATACATTATTAATTATGAATAATTTGTTCGGAATGTTATATTATAATCTATAATGGTACACTATTTCATTATTAAAAAATTTAAAAAAATAAAAATAAAAATGGAAAATTGTAATTGGATACAATAAGCACAGTACCTAAGTTATTTTTAAATTTACCAACTTTTTAAATAATTATTTAAAAATTTACAAATAACAATCGACATTAACTTTTAAAAGTGGAGACATTAAATTCATTACCTTAGGCTTTTTGGCTATAGTGACTCAAAAATTAATTGAAAGGAATTCCTAATTATATATTAAATATGTTTTATGTAACACCAGTAATTATAAGTAAATGTAACGATATAATTTTTAATTTAATTTTACAAGTACTTGCGTTACGTTAAATTACGTTTACAATTGAAACTATCAATTCGAAATACTTTTTTCGATATTTTTTTATTACAAAAAACAAAACATTTTTGCAACATTTTAAGCAAATAGCGAATAATGTTAGAAAGTTTTTTCTTCTTTAAATTGCTTTCACTTCCATTCCAGCGTCTTACATTGCAATAATAATAAAAATTTTCTTGCACATTTCGGACATGGTCTCTATTATAAGATTCAATATTGTCTCATTGATTATATATATTTTACTGACATATTATACTACAAACGTTACTCTTTCAATATTTAAGTTTCCATATTATATAAGTAAGAAACGGCAAAACATATTTGGGATTTGTTGACTTGTTGGTTTTTTTTTCTTTGATCGTCTGAAGACTAAAAATTCCTTTCACGGTTATGCAACGCGACAACGTTCCGCGATTGGGGAACTGAAGTAGACATTTGTCGTCACTTTTATCGTAGTAAAATTGATACTAATTTTATGCATTGAGTGTTTTGAACATTTATCTCAATTGTAATTATATTATGTTCTTATTTTAAAACTACAATAATTAACATCAGATAAGATTTTTAAAAGGAAAATGTCATTGTTGCGTGACTGCATTTTTACCTTGATCTATGTCTCGAATTGTACCAAGGAAAACTATCAACGAAATTCATTTTTCTAATACTATTAAACGTGAAACAGAAAATTAGTTAATGAAATTAAATGAAAATTGATGATTATTTATACGTACACAGCTGTATGATTTTATTTGTTTTTAACTAATTATTGAATAAATATTATCAAAATAAATATAAACGTCCATTGCACGTCATGAGACAAAAGGGTTTTTCCATTAACCACTAATTTTACTTTTTTTTTATGCCACTCATTGAATTATTAAAATCATAATCTATATCGCATTTAAAATTCAAAAAAACTTGACCCAAGCAATCAACATTTTCCCAAATTGCATATTTTTATTATTCTTTATATTTTTATTGACCTACTGACGTTATAAACCGTATAAATGAAAGGAAATCATAGAAATAAAATTTTAAAATTATTTAAATTTTAAAAACGCAAATATTGGTATTCTTGGCTATTTAAATAATTTCTTTGACTATACATAGTATTGGTTCATTTTAAAATGATAATAAATTGCTGGAATTATATATTTTAAAAAAATATTATTTGTAATATTATACCGACTTTAAATAATCAAAATAAATGGTACTTATCAAAAATAACAATTTGTCATTACCATAAATTATCAATAAATTCAATTGTAATTCATGGAAAAATGCATAATAATACTTTTTTTAAATTTTTCTTTCATGCATTTACTATACGTACCTACCTACAAGGCAAATATTTTATTTCTCAAAAAAAAAATCTATAACATTTTACAACTTCATTGTTACAGTTAATGCATATATAGTAAAATAAATTATGGAGTAGTTTTTTACAACATTGTATTTTATCAAATTTAAATTATATACCTATATAACTATATAACTATTAATAATTTTAATCACAAGAAAAATGTTTTTCATTTCTTATAAGCGTTTCTGATAGTTGATTTTCTTTTTCCATTTATAAACATCCAAAAAACGATAAACTAATCTTTTCTATAATAAAACAATTTTTATTAACTGGTAGACATGCAGGAATCACTAAAGACAAAAACATGCAATTTAATAGCCTTACTTCTGAGTGAACTGAGAGTTTCGGTAAAGAGGGATTTTTAAAATTTCATCCCTATAAGTGGCCAAAAACGAAATTAGAGTTTTGCAATTGTTAAATGCTATTTTTAAGCTGTTTACTTTCTTACGTTTTCATTTTACAATTACCTATACTCAAATCTATATTCTATATTCAAAATAAAAATTTATATTGACATTTAGAGAAACTTTGCTATTTTGGGTGTTTTAAGTCAGTTTAACATCTAAGGTCACGACTGTTTTACACACCGAAAATTTCTGTAGGTCATAAATCTTAGGTCATGAGTGATTATAATTCTTATATCTAGGAATCAACAGGGATCGAATCCAGTACCACTGACGCTTGGAGCGGAGATCAACTGATATAACAACTATGCCATTTAGTAGACTCTTTGCTTTTGTTGATTCTTAATTCGTTCATTTAGAGGTTGAAAAAAATTATTCTAAATCTGACATCTTTAATTGAGTAATTCTTTATTTTTATTTTGTTATTAAGTTGGTATGTTTGGATCTCCTAGAGATCAACTTCTGACGTCCATACATTTACATTACAACAAAAAAACACAAGAATTACTTCGAAATTATGTATTACAATAACTAATCAATTATATAAAACAATACCTAATAGAATAAAGCTTAGTCTAATTACAAAAAGATTATAAGAATATACCACAGTCCATTGCAAACTTCAACCGTTCAACCGTAGATAGGCTCTTATATTGGACTCGTATAAAAATAAATCCGTGTAAAAGACGGAATAAATCCCTAATTTGTTCAGACTCGTAAAGTGCACGCCGTTGGACATCGTAAAGTTCGCACTTCTAAAAACGTGTCCTAATTTTTCTCAGAGCCGTACTCGCAAGTAAGACTGCCGCCGACTGCCATGCTATGCCTTTGCACCGGTTAATAGCCACTATTAATTTCTTGGGAGTCCCTTTCGAGAGAACCACAAAGCAGGAAGCTCTATTTTCCTTATAAAAGTTCTCAAAGAAGTGTTTTCCTTAATGACGCCCCTTTCTTTGATTTTATGACCCCTGACCACATTCTCAAAATGCTCATACAAATATAACAGCCTTACCAAAGTCGTCAGCTTTGTCATTAGCAAAAACTTCTTTATGAGATGGAACCCAAAAATAGTTTTAAGGCAGTATACTAAATCGCTATTTTAGAAAATATTATAATTTTTGTTAAATAATTCTCAGAAGTTTGTTCTGCTACTTACACTAAGGTAATTCTGTGGTTTTTCTCGTTATATACAAAGGTTAATTTTTATGGCAAAAAAAATTTGCATGTACGAAGTCACGAAAACCACTAATGAGGGTAAATTTATTTTTAGAAGATATAAAATATATTTTTTTCCGAAATTTCTCCGAAAAAATTTCAAAGGTTTTATTGATAATTTTAAAATTTATACATTTTAAACGTTTCAATGCACGTATATTTTATTGTTATTTAATACGTAAACATAAGTTGAAATAAAATTTTACCCCAAAAAAGTAAAATTTTTATTTACTCATAAGTTTAGAAATGGTTTTTATTGTATATGAGTGATAAGTAGATACCTTATATACCTAAATTAAAAAAAAAAAAAGAAGTTAGGAAATTTTTCTTAGTCAGTAAATTACCAGCCTTTTCGTATTCTCAAAAAAATAATTTCAAAGGTTTACAATATACGCCACCATAATATATTTTACGTTGACTCATTCGATAAAAAACTTGGTATCGGTGTATCGTTGCTTATTAACAATTAAGAAAATAGTTGCTTACCTTGTCCTCTTAAAAAGTACCTTTAGGATACTTGATACGCCAATATTGAAGATACCCATCATTATCTTCATGAATTATGCCAAAAACTGTAGGAAATTGAAATGAAAACAGGATATGTATATGCAAGTCACAAGGTTTTTAGAAGTTTTATATGAAATTCTATTTTTTAAACTTTTGAAAAGTTTTCACCAAGTAATTTCGTTTCTTGCAAGAGAAACTTTTATCGATCTCCTTTAGTAAACTTAAATATTTTACCTCAATAATATATAAAATCAAAACTATTTATTGAAATTTAGATTTAGGTAATTTAATAATAATCCTTTTTGACTATTTCATCAAGGATTCACCAGTCAAGAAATAAACGTATTAAAATATACTAAATTTTTAAATAATTAACAATTACTTAACGGAACTAATTTTAATGAACTTTTGTTAAAAATACCTCAGATCTTAACGTGTTCAATACCATTTATCCAAAAAAAAAGGCACGGTTCCTGTAGGATAGCTATACGAATTTATTCTACTAAAATAACTGAACGGTTATAAATGACATTTGAAATGAAAAATTTTCAAGTCTAAAGGATCATTTTATATTTAAAATTGTAATGAACCTGTAAGATAGCTAATATATCTTCCTAGAAAAGTAGTTTTTAGGATTATGATGAACTTAAAAAAAGTATCTATCATCTTTTTTTGTTAAAATAGATTAATTTTTAAATGTTGTTGTGAACGTAGGGAATCAATTAATTAAATTTAGATACTCTCAGCAAAGCGAGCGGATATCAGCTAGTCATAATATATAAATACTTATATCTGTATAACATTTTATTTGTTTGAAGTCAAATTTAAGTTAAAGAGCAATAAAATCAAATCAAGTATAGTTTAAAATATAATGGCAATACTTTATTTGGCATTAAAAAGCATGTATAAATTCATCTTGTTTTATTTAATTTGAATTTGTTTATAATTATAAAATATGAATCGTTTGCAAATAATTATTTTCAAAAAAAAAGTTAATTAACATAACAATTACTGCAAACAGCTATGAAAGCTTTTCACTTATAAACAGCTCCCAAAAAAAATCCGTTAATGTTCTTAACATAGTAACAACTAAACTTAGGTAGATATTAATTATAAATAAATAAAAGAGAAAAAATAATATAAACACTATTTAAAATAGTGTTATTATAAAATAATTTAAATGTTTTACCAAGTTAAAGGTAATAATAAAAAATAAAAAACACCTACAAAAAACGTAAGACGTATTATTTTCACAAGGACGTCATCAATAGATGTAATCAATATCCAATAATCCTAATATTAACAGGACTAAGTATATATTTGTTTTGACAATTCAATTTTCTAATATTTACAATAAAACCATTTTTAATTGTTTGAATACCTACTTCCATCAATAATTTTCGATATATCCGCATTTCATTCCTATTTTCTCGTCAATATTAAATTCCACAAATTACCAATAATATAATCAAACCAAAAACAAAAATGCAACCTTGAGCATTAAATTCGTATATTATATCTACTATTTTACGTCATGACCAAGTTAATTCTTCTTTAAATTGTTGAGAAAATAACAAAATTCAATTTTCATTTCATTACAAAATTTAAACCTCTTTCTATCAATGATGAAAATTTATATGCAAATTATTTTTTTGCATCTTAATTATATTGTTGTTTTTTTCCCCTTTTTTTATTTCAAACGACTTAAGACAAAGTTCTAGACCATGACTATATTATGTACTCGTACGATATTTATCGCGTCAAGGGAATAGAAAATTGTTCATGTTTTTTTTTTTAATTGCACTAAACGTATTTATCCCTTGAACTATATTTGATTAATTTGATATCGCAAGGATTTTTCGTAAAGTGTTTAAGTGCTTAAAGCTTACACATGTTACAACATGTTAGGAGCTCTTGAAGATTATGTAAGTAATACAAATTAAAATAAAGGTTTACGTTTTTACTTTTTTTAGATAGGTTTATTAAAATTCTTATAAGCACGTATTTCATGTTTATTAAACATAGTTTATTAGCAAGACAACAAAATTGTAAAAAGTTTAATAGAATTGTCTACAAGCAGTTTCATTAATGTAAAGTTGTAGGTATTTTTTCATGGTGCACTCAAATGTACCTATAAAGTTGTTACATTATATTTGAATTGGGTTAATTTATTCAATAATTACTCAATAAAACTGGTTAATGTTTCCAAAATAATTAAATAATTCATTATGTTTTTTTTCCCACTAGCAGAAAGCCAGGTTAAGGCTCGTTCCCCCGCACTGCAGCCTTAGGCTTATTGTACTCCTGTTCTGCCCATGTATCCCTGTTGTACAAAGATTCTTGCTTATTCCAGGTTCAGCATTTCCCTAACAAAAGCAATCCCTATATTTTTAACACGATTTGTGCTTTTTTGGATGTCGTTTATCCCACACAGGTGTCGCCACTTTGTGAGGGCTTTGCATTCAAAAATGACATGGGTTGCGTTTTCTTCCCCATCCCCACACGGTCTGCAGTTGGGGTCCTGTTGAGGCACCCCAATAATTTGCAGATGCTTTCTTAGTCTACAGTGTCTACTGTCTAGTTATCAAATAATAAATGGTCAAAATAAAATACTGTACTACATGATGTAACTACATCGTCAGCGCCCTCAGTAGCTGAGCGCTTTTATCTAAATAAAAATATAAAAAAAATGGTCAAAAAAATAAAATCAAACAATAATTGGCATTTACAATACTCGGGCAATTTAAAAAGTGCCCAATGGGATGTAACAAAATGATAATAAAAATTATATAGAAAATATTACATTGCCCGGGCATTATAGATAATTCTGGAAATCGAATGGACAATTTGAGAAATTTTATTCATATTTCACTAAAAATTATATTTTATTAAACAAATTTTTAAATAACTAACAAACAAATAAAGAATCAAATTGGTGGTGATAAAATAAGTAAGTATACCTATAAAAATACGTACGGCCGACTAAAAAGACATATTAGGTATCTATGTACCTATTTACACACAGAATGTCAAATCCTAGAGTTTCTTTTTACTAGAGCAGCTTTCACTTTAGTACTTTAAAGCTTTTTTTCTTTATGGCACTTGCACATATCAGGTTTAAAGCCAAATTGCCGTGAATTAATTAAATTGACCAGAGAAATAATAGCAGTATTTATAATGACCGGGCAGTGTAATAAATTATCCTAGATTGTCGTAGACAAATAAATGTAGTAAATGTAGTTTTTTATGATTATAATGTAACATATAGTTTTGATAATGTAAAGTGAAAGTCGCAATAAATACTCACATCAAATTTAATAAAGGACCACATATTGGCGCCGTGGTTGGAGCAATTGCTCTCTCCGCTTCATACGTCAAGTGGTACTAGGTTCCATCCCCATTGAATCCTATATCTAAGAAAAAAAATTGACCAACAGAAATTTTTTGTGTTTAGACAGTTATGATATGACCTTAGATGTTAAAGCGACTTAAAACACAAAAAAAATTAGTAAAGAACCCTAAGTATATTGTTCGTTAGCAGAATATTTATAGATTTAAAACTATGGTAAGATTGGTAGAAACTATAAAAGCTTATATTTAAGAAAAATGGTATCAACTTTAAATATGCTAAGTTAAAATAACTTAAGTTATTACTTTTACCGTTTACTAAAAATTAGGTAGCAATTCATAAAAGTATATATTATATATAGGCACAAAAATAAGTGTTTTATTAAAAAAATATCTTTGCATAAAATATACGCACATACGAATAATGTCAATATTTATTTCTGTTTGTTCCATAATACTATGACTCTTCAATCACTCAAACACAACTTCAAAAGTTTCAAGTGTTTTCTCACAGTTTACAATTTCCATCATCAAACAAAAGATAAATTTAACCATATGAAACGATTTCATTTATCACAATATTTATTACATATCGATCAAAGCTATAATAATCGTATTTATCTGGGTCAGAGGTTCATATGTATAAATTAAATTATTAAATGAAAGCACTCTGTAATGCATTGAGAAAAGAAAAGTTCAACTCGCTATGAGCTTTTTCAAATAAGAATAAATTTATATAATATTTAAAAGTTTTCTTAAGACTTTTCTTTGACAAAATCAGATAGTTAATACTTTGAGGACTACAAATTATAAGAATACTTTATGATTTACTACAACATAAGATGATAAATCAAAATACGATTTTCAGCAGGAAAAGGCAAACACACAACAATTAATTTTTGAAGAAGATATTTACATATTTATATAAGTATTTACACTATCCGATACTTACTTGTTATGATTTAATTTCAATATTTAATAACTTTTAAACTAGTTATCATAAAAAACAAATTAAGTATTTCAAATTTAAATCAAGTTTAATTTTTTAATATGAGTATTTAATGTGAATCTAATCAATATTTTATGGTTAAAATGTTCTAAGCAAGAAGAGGAAGTTTGGAGCCTTGGGGCTTTGGCTATATCCTATGATAATCGGGTTTCATAAAAATTTAAAAAAATAATTACATTGACGACGAAAACTTTTTTATTATTAAATAAGTTCTACTACATTACGTCAATGTTTAATTATTTGCCCATTAAATCTTAGCTTCTTATTAGCAAAAGACCAAATCTTCTTTAACACTGTTAAACTTGCACTAGTACAATATTTAAAAATAATTTGAGACTCTGAACATAAATCTTTCCTTTGATATATATATAGTATCACATGATGTATTAAATTGAAGCTTTTTTTTACAGCAACCCCTAAAAGTGCATTTTAAAAACGGTGTTTTTTTTTTCTGCAGAAATCTGTCATCATTTTACTTAACTCTATATCAATGTGCCAAATGTGAAAAATTATAAAAATTTAAAAAATTAAAATTTTATTATTTTTTTTATTGTTAATTAAGAAAATTAATGTAATAAAACTTACGTAAAGTTACGTAACATTATACGTACCGTAATATTTTTGAAAAATTTTTCATCTGCTAAATGTATTTCCTCTCGCGCCCTAAGAAATTTCCCTTCAAACAATGGACATCTGTTTTGCTTGAAATATTGAAACGTCTGTAAAATATTATTTCTAATTTAATAACTCATCTAATTCAATGTACTATCAAATGTAGGTATATGTTATAAATTCAAATTTGTGTTTTTTATCTTTTATAATTCAAGAAAGTATCAACAGATTGACGTGATTGCATATAGAGATAATTTATTGACCTTTGGGTGTAATAGACCATTTATCCCGAAAAAATTGACGATGTCTTCAGAGTACCTACTAACTCGTCAAATTTGAATGAATTGGCAAAATAAAGTTTCAAATAAAATTTTGTAAGATTTTTGAAAACGATACAAGAAAGTTTCTATCTTATAAAATGCACGGTTCATGGAGGATACTTTTAAATGTAAGCTTTAGTTCCAGTGGCGGAACTACCGTATCGCTAGACCCTGCGACGTGGGGGGCCCGAAGTTTTGGGGGGCCCAAAATTTTGAGAAAATTAGTACTACTGGTGCTGCAGTGAGGGTGCAGTAAAAAAGAGAAATTGAAAAAGAAACGTTTAGCAAAAATATCAAAATTATCCCGTTTTGCTACGATCACAGAAAATCAAAGTACTTCTAAAGATGAACAGCTGTTTGAACAAGTTTAAATAGCGAAAAAATTAATCCAACTAACTTTAAACTAAAAAATTAAGGTACTACACCTAGAGATGAAGGGCAATTTGAACATGTTGATAGCAGAAGCAGTACGGCAATTGATTTGAATAACGATGAAAATACCATGGATTTCGACCAAGATTACGAATAAGGATATTAAGAAACTGTCGTTATTTTTAACGGACGCCTTTATTTTTAACGGACAATGCTAATTTTCAAAACAAAATATTACACTTGATATTAAAAAAAAATGATAATATCTGCTAACTCCTTTAGAACTCAAGATAAGAAGGACTTTTCGCAAGAAAATCGGTGCTAAATTAAAATATGGGACGCTAGATACGAAAAGCAAAAATTCATATAAGGTTTTTTTTCCGTTAGTAGAAAGCCAGGTTAAGGCTCGTTCCCTCCGCACTGCAGCCTTAGGCTTATTGTACTCCTGTTTTGCGCATGTATCCCTACTGTGCAAGGATCCTTGTTTATTCCAGGTTCTGCATTCTGCCTAGCAAAAGCATTCCCTGTACTAAGCTTGCGCGATTTGAGCCTGTTTAGGCGTCATTTATCCCACACAGGTGTCGCCACTTTGTGAGGGTTTTGCAGTCAAAAATGACATGGGTCGCGTTTTCCTCCCCATCCCCATACAATCTGCAATTGAGGTCTCGTTGAAACACCCCAATAGCCTGCAGATGCGTTCCCAGTTTACAGTGTCCGGTTATCAGTCCCGTTACTGTCCTGAGTTAGTTCCTTCCCAGCCGTAAAACCTCAGCTGTGAGCGACGGATAGATTCTCCCCATCATTCTCTTGCTGAGCTTTTGACCAGGAATTTCCTACCAGTATTTGTTTTTCTGCCGTCTCAGTCGACTTTTCATCGCCCTTTTGACAGCAGCTTTAGTGATCCGCACTCCAGGCTCCGGGCCCACGAGTGGGGTCATCAATATAAGGTTGGGGGCCGATCTAATTTTTTGCGGGGGCCTAAAATTTGTAGTTCCGCCACTGTTTAGTTCATTAGTTTGTGTTTCTAGAACGCAAAAACGCAGTTATAAATTATTATAATACCTACATATCATAGGATACCTATAATATGACGATACTAAATAGGACTAGAGATACTAGATAGGTTATTTCTTGAAAAGTAAAAACAAATGAACGAATTTTATTGATAATGATATCGGGTATCTTAAAATCTTACTTTAAAAGCTGTTTATTTTGGAAAGCCTTCATATATAAATTTTCCATAACAATTCTTACAGACATTTTGATCGAAAGATATTGTAGTTATCACCCAAAAATCGTACATTTTTCAGAAAAATAAATATTTTAATTGTTACTTTTAAAGTTAAGATAGTTAGTAATGCGATTAGATTTCATAGAAGTAGTAAGTTTTATCGAATATCCATATATATTTTTTTTTTTTAGTAAGCGTTATTTACATTTTGACTAATTATTATAGGAGTATTTATTAGCTATTCCACAGGCTCTGTGCCTACTTTTTTTTCAGGATGAAAAATATTTAGTGTGATATGTTTAGATTTTTCATACGATTCTAAACGGTTCTGATTAGTAAGTAGCTACTAATCCATTCTATTTAAATTACTGAGCTGATTTTAAAAAGTATTTAATATGAAGATGTCTTAAGATATCACACTAAATATATTTGTCCTGTAAAAAAAACGTAGAGGCTGTGGAATAGTCAATGAATATAATCAGTATGTAACTAGCTCTTCCCAGAAAAAAAAGTATATGGAATTTCGATATAACTTACTATGAAATCTTATTATTACCATAAATCTCAACTTTAAGAGTTATAGTCAGGATATTTATTATTCTGGAAAATGCATTGAGGGCAGCTACTATCTTTTTTAGTAAAAACTAAAAGAGATTTAATGAAGTTTTTATACGATGGCTTCTACAATTAATAATTATTCAGTTTAATTTAAGTACAATTAACGAGAGGAACTAGTAGAAGCAAGTTATATAATTATTAAAATTAATAAATAACAAAAAAAAATTTAAAGAAACCTTTCATCATTGAGAATAGGTACAAAAAAAAATCATTTTGATTATAAGTAATTATATTAATGTTTATTGTCGTCTACTATTTCAAAAAAATTAATGCTCATTAATACATATAATGTCCATATTTTTCAATAGTTATAAATAAAATTTATTAATTCACATATACAAAAAAACGAAGCACAAGTCTTATAGAATTTAATTGATGTTGAACATTTTATAAGAATTATTTAACTACAGTGGCGTGCAAACCATGAAAGCAATGAAAATCCCGGTCTCTTTGTATGATTTGAAATTGTTGTATTCATTTCATACTATATACTGTTAAACACATTATATAATTATATTAAAAAAATAATTTCATCTTTTTATTCATGGCAAAGAAAACATTTTAGTTTCAGTAAAAATGCTTATTCTTTTATATCAACACCGATTAAAATTTTCCTCAGTTAAAATCAATTTAAAGTTCAAGAATAATTAATCAATAAACCTTCAATACTTAGTTTTAAATTAGCTAAAAAGTATTTTTTCTTTTTTACAGCATGTGAAAAATTAAAGTAAAATAAGTACATTTTTATAAGTGTTTATAGAGTAATTCATAATAATATAATATCATATGAATTATATGTATCACGCAATTATAAATTCTTGCATATTTTACTACAATTATTATTGTTCCTACGTTTGATCTTCTATGTGTATAAAATATTTAAATTGGAACTTGTTATTGGTTTTCATTATGTCACATTATTTCTATTGCAAAACTAATGGAATTTCCATTAGATTTATTCAAGGATTAAGCATATTTTACGTAGAAATTTTAGATTGATCCTTTTGACTAATTAAAATATGAGTAATAAAAATTTCTTTGCAGCCTTGGTATTGAAAAAAAAAACGGCTTGGCAAAATGGATGAAACATTAATAGACTGGTCTTGATTAACTAAAGGAAAAATAGGGAGCTTCAATGATATATTTGCTTTTAACGTGCAAAATGTAAAGCAAAAAATATTACTTACATGTAAGAAATAAATGGCTTAAGGCCATTTAATACTTAATTAGAAATTATATATTCACTCTGACGTCAAATATCTTAAAAACATTTAAAAATATCAATTCTTTTAATATTATTATGTAGTAAAAACACATTCGATGATTGGACCGGTTTTTTTTTTATTTTCAAAAGTAAAGAAACTGTTTTTCATAATCTATTGATTATATTCCTTTTTCAATTAGAGAAAATGATTTTTGTTCAACCTTCAAGTTCATTATGACAAAGGTAGAAGACATTTTTTCCAAAAAATTATCGCTTTATGTAAAGTACATGGACATAATAATTACTCCCTTGACACTTTTTTCAGTTCAAGATTCATCTTATATTTTTATCTCTTGATTGATTTGCCTCAATATAATTAATTACGGTAATTTTTTTTACAGATCGTTCATCGACGATGCCAGCGTTACGCCTTTTCGGCCGCAAGTGGCTCGCCGCCTCCGATGACCTCGTATTTCCTGGCCTTTTCGAATTTGCCTTCAGACTTGTGTGGTAATTATAAAAACTTAAATTTTCCATGTTATCCGAAAGTTTGAAAGCCTTTTTATTCATAGATAAAAATGCAATTCTTTGTAACAAATGTCTAAACCTGTTTAAAAATCCTACACAAGATTTCTTGCATTGACGTCAATATAACCAAGTTCCATGCATTATCGTTTATAGCTTGGCTATGAAGTTGCAAATTCTCTGTGACGATGATGAGTTGTTTGAGTTTGCGGGAGGTTGTATGTTCACAGTTTCTTGCACTCGGGACTTTCCATACCAATCATTTACTGAAGACCTTAGCAGGTTCTTTTTCCACTTGACTCCTTTTTTCCTGATGGTGAGTTTTACATGTGATTCATAAGAATTTGTAAGAAACGAAAAAAATCACAGATTACAAGGTGGTGTCTGTTGTGGCCGGCCGTGGCCTTTACTCTTGATACTCCATCATTCTTTACGCTAAAGTATTTATTATGTATCATTTCTCAGACAATAAAACTTTTGAAATGAACAAAAGATGGCTAGAATATGAATTGGATATATATAAAGTCAGATAGTTTTTTTAGCAAATGGAATTTTACCTCACAATTAACGTCAATCGAGAAATCATAAAACTCATAAACTTAACTCATAAATATATTTCTAAAGATTTTCGCTCTAAAATAATTAAAGTCATTAAAGTTGTATATTTTTAATGTCTTTTAAATATTGGAATGCAAATAACAATTTTGTAAGACCACTATTTTGAAATTGCATAGGATACACGTGTGTTGACATCTTAATATTAGAATTATGCAATACTCGTACCTACTTCATTCATTTTCCTTCCAGCGATTTTCAAATGTAAGGGTTTCGATAACGATATGCAAGATTTTGTTTAGTTGAAACTTATAACATACTTGGTCACTTTTTCACTGTAAAACCTTCCTTATATTACTTCTTTTACATACTTGACAAGAATAAAGGGTTTTTAAAATAAATTATTTAAATTCATATTTTTACAATAATACCTAGATAGGTACTTATATCTTTCTACAACTTCATGCTCGTATATGTATTTTTATTCTCGTTTACTTTCTAGTATTTGTAAAATAAAGGTGTAGGTAGACCGTGCAGGTAATTTATGAAAAATTAATTTTTTACTAAACGTACAACCAATCAACAAAAAAATAAATAAATGAAAGACTAAAGAGTATAAAAGTTAGGGATGTAAAAAAATCTAACATAAGTAAAAATATTATTCCGGGATTTAGTTAAGTACTTATAATTAGATTTTGGCTTAAGCTTTATAAAAAAAAAATGCTAAATGCGATGCTAATTTACTTCTTAATATACTTTACCAACATAAGATCAAAAGTTGTTAATTTTATTAAAAGCTTAACCAAGCTAATATAAGAAAAACGCATTATTTTAAAAGACCCCATGTTCCTTTTAAAATATAGTTTCCAAAAGATAGCCATACATAAGAAGAGTTTTACATAAGCACGGAGTTAATAAATATGGTTAATAGGGGAGAGTTGCCAAATGCGTACCACCTAATTTTGAAGGCAGTTTACATATCCTTAAGTAGGAATTTTAGTAAATATTATTCCGGTTCTGTTTACAATATATGTGAATGATATGCCTATAAGAAAGGATGTCACGGCGTCTCTTTTAGCTGACGATACGGCACTGACTGTAACGTCGTGGAGAATGGATACTATTGTGAATAAGCTGAGCCAGGGACTATCCAGACTTCGTAAATATTTTAACAGGTGGAAAATTAGATTAAATATTCCTAAAACGAAGGCAATTTTATTCAGTAAGAGAAGACCACTGTTAGTAAACACAGTTCAAATAGAACAAAAAGATCTGGAGTGGTCCTCCTCTGTAAAGTATTTGGGAGTAAACTTATCAAAGGAAATAAAGGAAATAATTATCTCATTATTCCCGCTATTAAATAGTAAATCTGGTCTTAGCACGGCAAATAAAATATTGTTCTACAAAACAATTGTAAGGCCCATGCAGACCTATGCAGCTCCTTACTGGAGCTTTACTAGTAAAAGTACCTAATTATAAAAAGATCCATGTTACACAAAATAAATTCTTGTGGTTTGCCCTGTATAAACCCCGGTGTACTCTAGTAAGTGAGCTGCATTGAGAAGCAGATATTCCCTGAATAAAGGAGTAAGTGAAAGGGATATCAAAGAAATTTCTTGAAGACTGTCAGTGCAATGAAAATGTAGAAATAAGATGAATAGCCACATATAGTGATAATGAGGCAGTAAAGCATAAAAGACTTAAACACATCTTAATGTAAATAGTAATAAGGATAATTAGTATTAAGTCAAGCCAATTAATAATTAAGCTTAAAATTAACTAAAATAACAAAAGACACAGGGTTCTTACGGTCTTTTTCCCAGACGAATTAAATGAGAAAAAAGAATTTTATTTATTTTTTTTAAGAATAGTTTTAAGAGGCTTTAAGATCTTTACCACCAAGAGGCACCAAATGCATTAATTTTTAAATAAAAGATCTGGTACGATTTAGGTGACCAATAAGCATTTGGCAACTCTCTCATAAATAAATGTAGTTATTAAATGTGATTTGCTTGTATAAAGTTAGTGTGTGGGTCGAAAAATCCTTAAATTTGTTATAGCTCAGAAAATGTCATTGTTCTTGCGGAATACTTAAAAGAGAGTCCAGCATTTAACATAAAGTATGATTTGTCGGTCCTAAGAAACTTTGTGAAAGAATCTACTCTTAAAGCTTTGGTATTAGGCGATATAATTTGAGGGGTACACCACCAAAAAAGCTTTTAAAACTTTAATCATAGTAATTTATTCTTCACTCATTGTTATTATAGTTTAAACCTTAAGGTGGTAATTTCATAAAATATTTTTAAGACAAAAAAATTAAATTTCGCTGACTTTGGACTTAATTATTATATTTCACAAATACAATTCACAAAAATTCACAAGACAAATTATAAATTCAAGTGAAAATAAATGTAAAAAATCACAAACCGAAAAATCCAAATTGTTAATTTTGTATCTCCAGATACGTATTTCAAACGCCATGCGTTCGTCATCAGTGGATCAAATTGAAGTGTCTTCGAGGACAATTTCGTGCTGATTCACAAAGTAGTCCCGAATTGACCGCAGTTTATAGGTCCTTTCGATCCCTTTCTCTTTTGCAATCGCTGCAGCTGGGGGTGCAATTCTTTCGTCCATCCTCTTCTTACTCTTTCTCAAAACGCCGAATAACGCCGAAACCTGAATCGGTCCTTTCTCCCAGTTTAAAACTTTCCCTTTTTTTTTATAAATTTCAATGCTTTCAATGGCATCCAATCTCTTGTTCTGTTGAACATTTTTCAGAAGTTTTACTTCGGCTAACTTGTGGCCTGTTTCAACAGTATGTTCCGCTACACAAAATTTTTCCGTTCTGGAATATTTTATATTTGCCAGGTGCTCCTTGTATCTAGTTTCTATTTTTCTCCTGGTTTGTCCGATAAAGCTTTTCTCGCGTTCCATACACGCAATTTGATAAATACCTGATCTTTGAAAATCAGGTATTTTATCCTTGCAACTCAGGAAAATATCCTTTAGTTTAGCTGTCGTGTATCCTGCCTTTATATCGTATTGTTTCAAAATGTTTGAAATTTTATTAGATACCCCAGGGAAAAATGTCAGCCAAAAAAATGTTTGAAGATAGAAAAAATTAACTTTGGCATCAATATTTTATAGATGTATGGCATTTTCATGTTTATTTGAATCTATTTCAAGTTAAATTAAGCTTATATAACAAGCTTTTAACAAATTAAATGTAGCCCTTATGAAGGCACAGGCGACCTTTACCTATTACTATATCAAATGTAATACTTTACAAATATATAGCAGAGGAGGCAGGAGAGGCAGATGCAGCGAACAAAAAATTAGAAAAAAAAATTATTATAAAAGGATTATTACTTTATACAAATTTGATTAGGTGAATATAATATACTCCTAATCAAATTTCAATAAACCAATATGAAAATTATGAAGTACCTAAAATCATTTCAAGTACGGTTGAATTTCGATGCTACATTCGAAAATGCTTTTTCGAAAATTGATCATGATGCAGCTATAGTTTAATCTTTTTTTAGCAAAATTAACTATGTATTTACCTATTTCAAGTATAAAAAAGAAATGGTCAAAAATTATAGTTTTTCTAAATTATTTGATGAGTTAGTAATTTAAAAAATCACATACAAAAAACGGATACACATATGCTTCATAACCAGCGACCTTTTTAGTGAAGTCACAAACTAGGTAGCGTTTTTGCAGGGCTATTTTTTAAGGCCAAAAAATGCTTTTGTCATCCAGGTTCCTCTACGTAGCTCACCGGTCCTGTGTATGAGCTAAATCGCTTTTCAAAGCGAGTGTATAACTTCTTCCAAATCATTAGTAACCTAATTTATCTTAAAACTAATTGCAAGAAATAACGGCTATAGGTTTTTGTTTTGAAATGTGATTATTATTTCTGCCATGGATAAAGTTGGAGAACAATTTTAGGAAAAGCGACGGTTATTCAAAGTTAATGGTTGCAAACAAAACTACATCTTTTAATACACTATTTGATAATTAAAATTTATCTTTTGAGCTTTTTTCAAAAAAAAATTTGAAAAATTTTACATTTACTTAATCTTATTTTGTTTTGAAGGCAATAATGGTCATAATTTTTATTTGACCTTTTCGAATTGATTGTTATTCGTGTTTTTTTAAAGAAAAACTATTTTAACTACTGACGTTTTATAACAATTTAGTATTTATAAATATTTAAAAATGACCATAATTTTCAATAAACGTTATCACAACTTCCGATTGTTGTTAAGAATAAAATGCTACTTAAGTTAATGTATGCTGTAAGCTCGCAAACTTGATTACACTGTAGATCTCTTAATGATTTCTTGATTATTTGATTTTTAGCATTTTTGGAAGAGTATCACAAATAATTAATTAATTGACCCAAACACATGAATACATTCAATTTTAATGCATCTAAAACGTATTTTGTATAAATAATTTTTTTCATTGATACAGATTATATTCTACATTACTATAAAATTCATATCGACTATTGGGATTCATTTCAACCACTTTAGATGTGTTCACATATTTATCGATCAATAAACGTAATTAATTTTGTTTATCATTAAAACGTTCATAGAAATTAATCTTTATAACATCAAGATTACTAAATATATACAAAAATGGATATAAAATTAGGTATCGAATGTATCTAATAGTTAAAGTCATATCATTCTATTTTATTAATACTTAAATTTTATTATGAAAAGTAAATATTATATTAAATTTTTGAAAAAATCAAAATTCACTTATTTTGTTCACTAAATTTCACACAATTCACATAAACGTACGATTAGTTAAATTTAGCATTACCTAAACAAGCCACTTTTAAAAATGATAAATGATTTTTTTACTCTCAAACTCTCTAAAGTCTAAGCAATGTCTGTCTATATTTACTTACATATCCTAATATATGGACTCAATTCTTGTTCTCAATAATCAATCAATTTGATTTAAAACAAATTTAAATAACTTTTTTACATTGCAGGCTTATTTTAATGGGAATCGTGTTTTATCGATATTATGACTACACGTGGACGGAATGTACTCAAGGTGGCGATTTGGTTCGTGCTTATTTAATAGCAATGATCGTTCTCCTATCGATCATTCTAATCATTTGTGCCATTTTGGTAAATCGGAGTGCCCAAGGCAGTATTACAGACGTCTACGCTCGGCGACATGTCTCCATTATCCTAATGATCAAAATAATCCTGCTCCTTCCAGAATTAATTCTGAACATTCTCGGTACCATGTGGGCGTTCACCACAAATGTAAATGGAACGAATTTCATCCAATGTGGAGAAATGAATGAAACGAATACATTAAACGAAGATCGCTATTTTACGCTTACAGTTATCGAATGTATGTTAAATTAAGGAATTAATTAACTTCTTCTAACAAGTTTAATTGTTTTAGATCTTGTTGTGTTTGACTGGCTTTTATTTTTATTGGTAATTTTTGGTTTTGTCATGGTATTTGATCCATTAGGATCTAAAAGTTATAATGATTTAACTGAGACTCCAGGAGAAACAATTAGGCACCGCAAAGTCACAAGTATTTGGCAACGACGATTTCGGTGGTTGTTTTGTTGGATCCGTAATGATGAACACGGAACTGAAGCTTTTAGTCAAGTAGCCGGAATTCTAAGTTCGTTATTTCGAGGTACAGATTTGGTACCTACTGATATAATGGCAGGGTCTGTTTTACTTCGAGTTGAACACAAAAAACGAACTCGCGATATGCGACGAATTCAAAATACCCTCTTAACAACTCCAACTCCTCAAATGAAATATTCAACCGATTTGAATAAGCTTTTTGCCTTGGCTCCAAAATGGATGAACTTAGAAAGTGCTCGGCATTATTTACGATTGTCGATGGCTTCGTATGGCTGGCCGTTTGTTATGTATCAATATTGTGTAACAGGAGCTTGTCGATTGTTGCCACATTTGACTTGGTGCGCGTGTTGGCGTCATCGAAGAAAAGGTCCTACTGTAACCGACGACAATTGTTGCCTTTGTAATTTAGGAGGTGTTAAATACATGTCTGAACTCACCGATCATGAAATTCTCTTCGCTTCATTTCGAAACCATATCATGGAGGTAAACAAAAACAAAATTATCAAAGGAAAAATTTTAATATTTACTGTTTTAGCTTCCCTTTTGTGTGATCGCCGACCATCAAACACAAAGCATTGTGATAGCATTGCGCGGTTCGATTTCTTTACGTGATATTTTCACTGATTTCACCGCGGCATCCGATCGTTTCGACGTTGAAGGAATGCCCCCGGATACAACAGCTCATCGTGGTATGATTGTGGGCGCTAATTATGTCGAATCGCGATTAAACGAAACAGGGATTATCGAAAAAGCGCTAAACTCTCATCCTGGATACGGCCTAATTATAACAGGTCACAGTCTAGGTGCAGGTGTCGCTGTACTGTTGGGAATCAAACTTCGTACTAAATACGCCGATTTAAAAATTTACGCATTCTCTTTACCGGCTGGTTTGATTAGCAGGGATGCTGCTAGGATAACAGAATCTTTTGTATTCACAGTAGGTGTTGGTGATGATTTAGTTATGCGACTAGGAGTAGATAGTATTGAAAATTTACGTACAAATTTAATTCAAGTTTTAAGAGCCAGTAGATTGCCCAAGGTTTGTTCTCTTACTAAACTATCACCTTTTACTGTTATTATTATTAATTTGTTTCTTTTTATATTAGTATCGAATATTATTAAATGGTTGCGGTTATGCATTGTTTGGAGTTCCTTCGGGAGATTTAGAAAATACATGGAAAGATGAAACAAGTTCCACTACTAATTCGAGTTCGTCTGATCGAAGCAAAGGAAGGTCTCCATTGTTAGAAGATCGACCGGTGCAAACAGTAGCTGCATCTTGCGTACTTTTTTTTAATTTTTAAAAAAATTATTTTTAAACATTTTTTTTCTTTTTTTAGGAAGCTGCTTTACTTTCAAAAGACATATCAGTGAGAAGATATTCCAAAGCTCGATTATTTACAGCGGGCCGAATTTTACATATTGCTCATAGAAAAAAATCAAAGGCTGATAAGTAAGTCTGAAAACAGTTACTCTTTTTTATTAGATACAATAAAATTAAAGTTTGGTATTCGAAAGAAAATGATCGTTTATCAATGTCAATTTTTTTAAGTGAAGATTTTTGGAGTTTAAATGCATTTTTTAAAATTCAAAGCAATAAAGTGTGTAAAGATTCACTATTTGACTTCAACTTGGCTTAAAATCAAGTCCAACTCACATTATACGTTGAAATTTAAATATCAATTCAAGTCAAACATTGAATTTGTAAGTTATTTTATTTCAAAATTTAAATATTAAGCTCAATGCTAATATTGCTAAGTATTAAGTATCAATGCTAAGTATTAAGCTCATTGATACCAGTGCTGGACTGGCCTAGCGGTGGGGCTACCGACCCAATATCCCAGTGGGTCTACGGCCCACAAAAATAATCAAGTTTTTTATTGCTTTTATACTGCGCAGAGCTTGTATCATAACTATACAGTTTTATTTTTAACGCATGGAACAGACTTAATATCAAGCTCAAATCATTTCTTTGCATAAAGGCCAGTCAAAATCGACATAAAAAATAGCTAAACTTGCAAAACATGATGTATCTCTGATTTTTTAGTATGTTGTTTGGACCCATTAGGGCTATGTGTTCTCAAGTTTGCAACTCTCAAAATATTGTGGAACTTGTTTCATATTCTGCTCGGTATTTCCTAATCCATGCTCTGGGGAAATGAGCAAAACTGCAATGAAGAGGACGACGGTGACGAACCTCAACAAAACCCTGACGATCCACCAATACTGGAGTACCCACCAAAAACCGATTTTACCTTATATGGGTTCTCTAAGATTGTGAGAGAACTGCGAGGCTCACAGGTCCCGCTTTGCTCTTAATTTAAAGCTTATTAAATTGTTTACAAATTATATTCAATAAGTTTTGCTCGTAGGATACCTAAATGGTATCGACGCAACTTTGATCCAAAAAAGGTCAAAAACTAAAATTTTCAATTTTTCAAATTGAAAATCGATTAGGAAATACCGAGCAGAAAATGAAACAAGTTCAAAAATTTCACGGTTTTTCCTCTATAAAAATTTTTCTACAACTTTTTGAGAGTTGTAAACTTGAGAACACATAGCTATAATGGGTCCAAACAACATACTAAAAAATCAAAGATACATCATGTTTTGCAAATTTAGCTACATTTTATGTCGATTTTGACTGGGCTAATAGACAATTACTAAACTTCATTATTTGTTAATGCAAATCTTAAAGAATAGTTTTATGAAACATGATCAACAATTACCAGGTTATATCAACTTAAAAGATGAAAATTGGCTTATCCGAAATCCATATGTCGCACTAACGATGTACAAAAGTAAACCTATGACAAAAAGACACAAGAACGAAGAAATTACAGAACTGTTACAAAATTGAATGTTTTTTGCTCCCTGGGTAGCTATAATTGCATTGTTCATGTAATATCTTCCTATATTAATTTTGCATATCGTTATAATAAAAGTATACCTATTTACACTACGGTGTTTCTAAAAAAGAAAATTAGTTTTCTTATTTTGTCCAAAAATTTATAATATACATTAAATCAAAAAGTTTAATTCCAAAACGAGCTCTCTTTATCAATATTAAGGTTTGCCTCAATCCTTTTTCCATTTAAATAACACAGAAAAATTTTTGTTAAATTTTTTAATTAACGTTGTAACTGGATAATTTTTGTAACAAAACAACATTCTGAAAGAAGCGATTTAAAAGAAATTTCACGCTCTACAAAAAAGCTCCTTAAATCTGCCTGTGATAGAGGAAAGTGGGGTATTTGAGAACAATAAACTTTAAATTATCCTAATTAATAATATAAAATAATAATTTTAGTAAACTTTTGCTATAACATAAACTTTAACTTATCTACTTTAATAATTTGATCACAAAACTTTTTTATTTCGTTAATAAGATAATAATAACAAAAAAATACGCACTAAAAGACAAAAAAATTTAACTGTTTTTAATTAGCCGATGTTCTCAAATACCCAACTTTTCCCTACTATAGAATCGACAAATTCTGAGCACTACTAATAATTATTTTATTTGTTTTTAGAAAAAAAGGAACTGGTGGTCCATCGTTTGAGATGCGTTGGGCTGCAGCAGAAGATTTCATGGAATTACGCGTTATGCCACGAATGTTACTTGACCACTTACCTGAAAACGTATATGAAACCCTAAATATTGTTCTGAATGAACAAAACGAACGACTAGAACGTTTCACGCCTTTAAATACAACCAACATTGTATAAGCATTTACGGTTTTATAAAGGCCAAAATTAATTCCAAAAACTATATAATATTTAAGTCCAAGTCTTGCCAAATTAAATCATTCAATTTACTTCAGAATTTATATCTCAAGTATAATTATTTGTTCTGAACTACATGGTTTGTGATTTATTCCTAAGGACTCAATTGTAAATATTAGGATCTTTTTTTTTGAAAAATGTTCATACCGTAATAATAATGTATTTTATTAATAATGTATCATTTTTTTAAAGTGCAATATAAATTAAAGCATATATGGGGCACTAATTTTTATACAAAATAAAAAAAAAATGAGATTTGACCTCCTAATAGTTTCTTAAACAGTATTTATTAGATATCTGCTTTAGCGCGAAGTACAAATTTTCCTTTCGGTTTTTCATTACCAAACCCTATGCCATGGCTATAAACAACGTCTCCTCGAACAATCGTTGAATAAACTTTTCCGTAGAGAACTTTTCCAATGTAAGGAGTTACCTGAAAAAAGTAATCGTGAAATTGAAAGTAGTATAGAATAAAAAAATAATAAAAACCTTATTTTTGTGCTCAATTTCATTTAAAGTCACTGTAAAAGATTCATTTGGATTCCAAACCACAAAATCAGCATCCAAACCAACACGAATCGTTCCTTTTTGATGATCTACACGGCACAACCGAGCTGGTCCTGAACTTAAATATGTTCCGATTTCCTCAACTTGGAAGTTACGATTACGAGCTTCGGTCCAGAACAGTGATAAACCTAAAAGATAATTTTATATAGTAGTACAATAAAAAAAAAAGAATAAAAATGGTGTGTGTGAACGTGAACTTTGGCGCGAGATTGGAAGTTACTCCTCAAGAATTATTATATTGATATATTAATTATAGGTAAAAAAAGTAAATAAGCGCATCTTTCACACGCCGTTTACATTGAGACGATAGACGGTAAGCAATATATCACCTAAGTCCTAAACGACCAAAAAGAGGCACCCTGAACAATATGCCGCGAGATTGTGAACCTTTTTTATCGCCTTCAATCAAATTTCAAGGATCTGTTAGTATGTATCGCGTATTGTATTCCACTTGCGATATATCGCTTCTCACCTCAATATAAACGACTCTTTACACTACTGAAACTAATAATAAGAAAAAGTCTATTTGTAGAACAAAAATATATTTAGTACCAACCACATATGAAAGACAAACTTAAAGATAAAAGCTACTCTTGATATACTGAATTAAACTATATTATACACTATACAGTATAAAGGTATTTCAAAAAAAAAAGTTTGTTTTTTCTTTGTCCACATATGAATAGCATAATATATATTGAAACAAAAATATTGGTGCCAAACCGAGCTCTTATTATCAATATTAAGGTTTGCCACAATTTATTTTTTTCATTTTCCATTTCAAATATCACTGCAAATTTATAATTTTACTTTTTGATTTTTCATAACTTTGGCACAGTTTACTTTGACAACTATTTGAAAGAAGGGATTTAAATGAAATTTTACGCTCTTCAAAAAATATCCTTAAAACAAAGTTGGAAAATATTAAAAATTTTTAATAATTAGTGTTATTTTTGAATTCAAATATCTTTGAAACGGTTAATCTGAAGAACTTTGTTCTAAGACCTTTTTTATGGAGCGTAAATTTTCTTTAAATTCATTTTTTCAGATTGTTGTTACAATGAATTGTTTCAAAGTTATGAAAATTCAAAAAGAAAAAACATTTCTTGTGTTGTTGAAAGGCAAAATTAAAAAATGGTGTGAGACAAACCTTAATGTATTGATATTAAGAACTTGTTTTGGCGCGCTCTGTAAAAAGCAATTCTTAAGGAATAACTCCAAAAATTAAAATATTCTTTACCAAACTGCAAAGACGAGATTCCACCCCAGGCTTTCATAAAATCTCCTCCTCGGTTATCTCCTGGATTTTCCAGACCCTTTAAACTGGCGATACAGGGAGAATGATCTGAAACAACTTGTGTTATGGTACCATCGCGAATTGCTTCCCATAACTGTGCCCGATTTGCCTCCGACCTAATTGGGGGGCAACATTTATACTGTGTTGTTCCCGAAGGAATATTTTCCGCGTTCAAACTTAAATAATGATGGCAAGTTTCCACAGTTAATAATTCTTTTTTCTTGGGATCTTTTTTAAACTCTTTAATCATTGGTAATGCAGTCGCTGATGATAAATGTACAATATGGCAACGAACACTAAAATAAAGAATTTTAAAATGTATTTTTTTATATGTTTTTAGTAATGGCTTTACTCTTACTTATTCTTTGCACACTCATCTAAAACCATTTTAATAGCTTCCACTTCCATTTGATCAGGACGAGATTTCAAAAAAGTCGAATACAATTTTGGGTCTAAACCTTCTTCGTTTTTAGTTGAAGGAAGTTCGACTTCAGCATGAAAAGCCAAGACCGCATTCGAATTTTTCATGGTTTCTAAAGCTTTCACCACATGTTCCCTTTGGACGTGTGGAAATTCATCAACCCCACTTGGGCAAAGAAAACATTTAAAACCAACAACTCCAGCATTTAAGAGCGGAACCAAGTCATTCTAAAATAATATTTCAATGCTTCAACCATCATAGTTTAATACATGCAGTTAAAATAATGATTTACATTATTATTTGGGATTAATCCACCCCAAAAACCGACATCAACGTACAATTGATCGTTAGTGCTATTTTGTTTCGTTTGAAAATTGGCTAAAGTGGTTGTTGGAGGAATGGAATTCAACGGCATGTCAACGATTGTTGTAACACCACCTTTAGCTGCTGCTTTGGTAGCAGTTTCAAATCCTTCCCAATGAGTTCGTCCAGGTTCATTCACATGAACATGGGAATCAACGACTCCAGCCATAAGATACAAATCTCCATAATCTTGAACCTGGTAAAATAAATATTAAAATGATATAGAAGACATTCAAAATAAAATATATCGTACATGGAAAAACTAAAAATGTATTGGTAGGTATAAGTATATAAAGGACATAAAAATTTAATATATGAAATCATTGAACTCATAACTTTTGTTCGAGTAGGTACCCCTCACATAAATCTACAACAATACGACTTTTGGTAGCATTTGTTTCGCTGTCTTTTCAGGAACAGCAAATTAAGTAATTACCAAGTAACTACGAAGTAATGAATGGATATAAAGCTTTTTACCATCCTGTAGTTTTCAAACAAATTGAAAAAAAACCATCATACACTTTTAACGATGCTCTTAATTCATTAATTAGCTCAGATGAATAAGAATCAATTTTTATTCTAAGTTATATCTAAGGTATCACAAAGAGTGTAGATATTTGCAGGAGGATAAGACAACTTTATTTTACCAAAATATTTTTGATAAGATCTCATTGAGTTTTCCTTAATATGAGATTTATATTTGTGGTAAATTCATCTCATCTTTTGTAAAATAAAATATCTTATTTAAAATAAAATAACACAGACATAACAAGTGTATATAAAAATACTTAAAAACACCTAGCTATTGCATGGCCTATAATTCAATTACAAATATGAATTTAATAGGGAATTTTTAAGACAATAAGAATGGGAATAAGGTATATTAGTATATATATATTAAAAAATTCAAGATTTCGATAATATTAGAGGGGTAATTACCAAAAAAAAAAAATGACAATATGGACAATACCTACCCAATAAATCTATGCTAATACTAGTCTAACATTGATAACAACCATAAAAAAAGGATTTTCAACAACACTTCAATAAATCATTCGTTGATAGCACTTATTTGGATATACCTATCTATTTACTTTTAATTAAAATTAAAAATATGTTTAAGATACCGAAAATAATAATTTTACACTAGCTTAATAACTAAAACCAATCTTCATGTCTTTTGAATTTTTCTTTCCTTTCATTCTAAACATTATTTATATACCAACTTTCTAGAATTGCCTTAGATTTTTGATGATAAATGTTAGTTGTTGTTAGTTAGTAAATGTAACAAAATAGCAAAACTTTGATAGCGACTATTTTCTAAATTATATAATAAACTAAAAATTTGTAGTTTGAAAGTTTAGTTCGACATAATAAATACAATCTTTTATATATTTTTTAGTTTTTTTTTTTCTTGCATTAAAATAAATATAGGTATAGAACGTTGAACAGTTATTGAAGCTCCGAGAAAAGGGTACACGGTATATTAGTCATTTGCTTAACTTGACTTTTATGCATTACTGATATATGCTTTACAGTTTACAGGTAAAGGTAGGTAAATAATTAAACCTGGGTTTACCCGGGTAAACTCCGTTATACTAAGAAGCATGGGTAGAGTCCAAAATGTATTTGAAATTGTATACGTTTCGAGCTTTAAAGAAAAATTCAATCTATGTGACCGATAAATATTCTATAAGACGAGAAAATTATATTACCTAACGTATTAAGTACATAGAATCACAATTGATACACAATGCAAACATCTAAATGGTTTTATTGGGGGTAATTCAATAATTTTTAAATAAAAATACAATGTAGATATTATCTGCTATATTCTCTAAGATGTACAGTCATTATTTAAGGTAGATTTATAACATTTACACATTTCTTAAAAATATTAAATCGTTCCGTAGACATCCATAAGACTAAGTTTTTCTCTATTGAAGTCAATGAAATCATCACTTACTTAATATATTAATGGAGAAAATTATGTTTGGTCAAGATTTTATTTTATTAGAGTCACCAGCGATTAATAAAAATGAATGAAATTTAAAATAGAATTTTATTTTTATTCTATTAATAGTATTAATATAAAATATCCCATATCATATTATTTATCTAACCTGATAGTCTTTATTCTGAAGGAACTCCAGCATTATCTCCGAATCGAAGATAATCTCATTGATTTTTCCATTTTCATCGACAATTATTGCGGCTTTTCTCGCCTTAGCTCCATTATCAACAACCACATTGGTACTTAGAAACACTTTTTTCATTTTGAACCACACTTGATACGTTTTTAATATAAAATGTAGACTACTCCAGCTCGTAATTTGCCATAGCCTGTAGATGACTGAAAACAAAGGTCAGTTGATTATATATTAATGAATTATCAGTAATAATATATTTATAGAAAAAAATTGGTTATCACTGTAAAAAAGAAAACGACCTACGATAATAATTGAAACGGAAAATAACTTATGGCAAAATGATTAGGAATCCGATAAGTAAATCTTAAATAAATGATAAAGGGGGAAGATAAACCAAAATACGAGTATAACAATACATACGAATTGTTCCATTTAAAGACTATATTTGATAAGAATAAAATAAATATTAATAAAATGTTACATAAGTATTACAATTTCAAATAAATGACAAAGAAAAAATAAGATTATATGTAAACTCGAAAAAATATATAATAATATACATAAGTAAAATACATATAACTTAAACGGAATGAAATTTTTTGATAAAATTTTTTTTTAATTTCTTATTTATGAAAAATTCATTAAATGTTTATGTCGGTTAATGTAAGCCGTTTGTAACACTTTTCAACCGTACATATTTTCCAAATTTTTCAATTTGGTCAATCACAAAATCCATATTTTTATAAGTTGGAGCTGGATGACACGTCGTTACTAATCGGAAAAAATTTGGATAGCCACGACTTTTCAGTGGACAGTATCCTAACATCAACGACCCATCTAGAACCATCAGTTCCTTTATTTTTGTAGTAATATGTCCCATTTCTTCCCACCATAATTTCGATTCGAACTCGAATGGACAAGTGGCCGCATTTCGCATGTATTCCGGGATGTACCAGAAACAAATATTAGTACATTCAAACTCATCCAGAACCAACTTAAACCCGTCTCGATTTGATATTTTTTTACGGAAATATTCAGCACATGTCATAGCATTATTGATAAGATATTCAAAGCCACTAGTTCCTCGTGCCTTCCACATAGTCCATAATTTAAATCCATCCGTTTTACGACCGCATTGTACACTCTTATCGCCCGTATCGTAGGATATATCATAAAATTTATCCTGTTGAAACAAATATTTTGCACCAGCACAGTTACTTTCGTGTAATAAACTTTTATCTTTAACCAAAAATAACGCACACTGTAATGGGGCTCCAAGTAGTTTGTGTGAATTCCATGCCATTGAATCTGATAGTTCAATTCCAGATAAACGATTTTTATATTTATTACTAAATATCAGCGTTCCACCAAGACAAGCGTCTACATGAAGCCAAAGATTGTATTTCTTACAAATGCTAGAGACTTCTTTTAACGGATCGAAAGCTCCTAAAACGGTTGTACCACAAGTTGCATTAACAAAAAACGGAATGGCTTTTGGATCTTCTTCGATAACTTTTTTGATGCAATTTTCAAGAGAAACTGGACACATTTTTCCGTTTTTATCGATTTTCACTTTAATCAAATTATTTATTCCTATCCCTAACCAATGAATACTTTTTTCGATGGAATAATGTGCGTCTTCTGATGTGAAAGCGACAAATCTCCGACCATCATTTCCTCGAGTTTTCACGTCATTTGCAGCTCGATATCTAGCCAAAACCATTGCATACATATTAGAAATACTTCCACCAGGTGCAAATATGCCATCACCATCATTATATCCAAAAATTTTCAATGATTCCTTGATTACAACTTGTTCCGTTAACGTAAAAACCGGTGCCACTTCGTAAGTATATTGACTCGTATTTAACACTTCGATCAAAAAAGCACCAGCTAACCCATAACGATCCACACCCCCATAAAGCTGATTATGAAAATTAGCTTTTCCCGTTTTCACACTATAAACAATCGCTGCCTCCAGAAGCTTTTGTAAGACCAAATCTTCTTTGATGTAATCGTTGAGGAGTCCATTTTTCGACAAGTTCAAATCCAATTTTTCCTTGAGTTCATCCGGATATAGGAATTTAATCACTTCATCGTCCGATGCATCAATCGCTCCTTTGGCACGCAAAATGTTCACGATTTTTGACAAAAAATCAAACATTGTCTGATCGGAATTTTCTCCCAGTGAAACCCTTGCATTTGTTCCGTTGATTCCATTTGTCGTGTGAGCCATTGCTTGAATTTGTTTAAAGGAAATATCAGTGCGTCCTCGTATTTATCTTAAATGATTGACTCCTTTTTTTCTAGATTTATAAAAATGAAATATGAGATATACTTGATATTAAGCTATTATTTACGAGTATTTTAATTATTATATTTACAATTTAATGACGCCTTCAATATTTATTGTTCCATTTTCTTTGTATTATAAATACTGGTATTTTTCCGGTGCGAACAAACGTGGTATCAATCAAACACGAAGAGTTAATCTTCAAAATGACCTCTGATATATTTACAAATTGAGAAACAATTCCTGGTTGTGTTTATGAATTCAATGAGACAAATGGTTGTGGTGTTTGAAGAACATCTTCGATGACTCTCATTGAAGACGATGAAGTCGAATGACCACCCTTGACGTCAAAAAGACTTGTTAGGGTTTATGACCTGCTTTTATTCAAGTAATTTTAATCTCATCTTCACAATATCTCTTCACATTGTTTTATTTCCTTGTTAACTTTCACAAAAATATGTTTTAATAACTGCAATCCTTTTTAAAAGATTTTATTTTAATCCATTTACACTACACTCAATTTATTTTAAAAGTTCTAATTAAACATAATTTCAAAAAGAATAAAAAAAAACAATTAAACGAGTCACATACGAGTTACCGAAATGGCAAAACGACGACTCGTCGCTATTTCATGAAGTAATTAAACATTTTTTAAATAGTTATCAGATATTTTGCCGAATTTTAAAATGAGTTCACAAAGTAACATTTATTAGTGATAAGTTATGCATGTGGACAGTTCAGATTAGATAAATTTCTCTCAATGTATGTCTTATTGTGCAGGGGATAAGTAGTTGAGATATTTACATAACGGGATTTTTTTTTATATTTAATACACAGTGGCTTATATTTATAATATACAAGTCATTTTTGTAGATCCGGCTTCTTCATACAGTGTAATTGTTTTGTAAATTATGTTCTATCCAATTACAAAATTAACAAAATATTTGTTACTGAGTTTTATAATACCTACGTATCTGTAATAGTTTTGTTTTCTATACTACTATTAAGTATTTAGTTCTAAAGTACTATTTTCATCAAATCGGTTATTCCATAACTTTACAATACATTACATAATGTATTATATAATTTATAACAATTTATATAGTTTGTAATTATAATATTGTGATTTCAATTTATAATAATTAGATGAATTAGATATACTCGTTTATATCCCTTAAAATTATCTGTTCAATCTACATATATCAATAATCAGTACTTGTACCATAGGTAATAAGTGCCGGTGTCGTAGTGTAGGTATATTGGATAATTTTATTTTATAAGGCTAATGAATCTATATGAATTAATGTCTAGATAAGTTACGCAAAAATTGGTTGTCTGTAAAGTCGGTTTACGGACGATAGTTTTACGTGATAACGCCATAAAGAAACATTGAAGAAAAATTGCATACTTTTATGAATTGAATTGAATAATTATCACTGAATTATCATTATTTTGTATAACACAAAAGAGTTAATTGAAAATTAACAATTTTTTCAAAATGAAATCAGACTGAAAATTATGAAGGAAATCAATTAAATCTTACTAAGTACATTGTAGAAAAAAAAACACAAAACACGTTGTCTAGGATTCAATAATTATTGAATACGAGGCATAGCTTATTGTAGAAGTTCTCGAAAAAGCGCGCGTGGCGGTGTTCCAGTAGCAGAACTCTATCGTGCCTCTCTATCTCTTGTATCGCGTTCTCGCTTGCACGCACAGGCTCAAACGGAACGTGACAACTTTTCGTGCACGCTGCCGTAGTTCATCAATTTATAAGACGTTATCGCGTCAAAAAATAAATTCCTGCTAAATATTTGCATTTTTACGCTCCAAGTATATACCAATTTTGTGACAAAAAAAATCATCTAGCCGTCCGATGTCCACCATCTAGGTATTTTCCAGTTGATATTCATTTTTCTTTATTTACCAATTCTTAAATTTGGTAAATTCTTAAAAGGATAATAATGAAAAGCCTATCAGATTAAGCTTGTAAATTGTTATTCAAATATAGAGATTCGTTGTTTGACTTAATTTTCAAGCTGCATTAAATTTTCAAGTTCTCTCATCTCGAAACTATAAAAGAACTCCGCTTAATTCATAGCTCAAAATGTCCAATTACTTAACTTGATTCAATTCAAATGGTAGATAGGGAAAACTTAGGGATTTAAGAGTACCTAACTTAAAATGCTCTTAATTAATAAAAGAAAATAACAAATATAATAAACTTTTGTTATAAGTAATATAAACAATACTTTTCTACTTTCAAAAACTGTAATAAAATATTACCATCCGAATTTACCAGATAGTGTGTGGGTTAATTGAAATCAATCCATAGAGAAAAAGAAAAGTAAATTAGGTAATGAATAAAACATATAATACAATGTTTAATGATTGTTGACTATGTTACATACAAATCACAGACGTAACTAAAGTTCAAAAAAATAATTTTTATAAGATTTTTATTTCTTATATACTTACCTACCGCAAAAATTGAAACAAATGAACATATGTAAGCTTTTTACTTACCGTGACAATATGCAGACTTCTTTTTAATTACACTTGGTTCTCTTTTTATGAGTACTTTTTATACGCGGCTTTGAAGTTATACGGTTTTTATTTCAAGAAGCATTTTTTTTTAAATAACTATTTTAGACCATTTTGACATGTTAAAAGGGTAAGAACTTCGGAGAATTTTGAAGGAGAAAAAGATGATCATTCTGAACGAGAATTTCAGTTTTAGTTTCAGCGCGAGCTTCAGAATTCTCCAAGACACAAAAAATTAAAACTTTAGTTAATATTTTATTTTCCGCTTATCAAATTTTAATACCCGATTAGAACTTTACGCAAAACGGAAATTGTCCACCGTTAGTAAAGATTACAGTCACAGTAATTAGGATAAATACTGTCATGAAATTAGTATTTTACTAAGCTTTACAGCGTCGAATATTGAAATGTGACCCATATCCCTCTTTTTCCAATAATTTAGAGAAATATTTTTAGACAATATTATATTCATTGCATGTACTACATTACTTCTGAAGACGATTTAATAACAGTCTGCGTAATACAGATATATCCGGTTTTTCTTTTGCAATGAACCAACTACCCCAAATTTTTATAGTGACGTTGAAATCGAAAGTTGAGCAAAAAAAATATTCGTTTAATCGTAATAATTCAAAAACTACTAACACTATCTACTGGAGTAAATAGCGGCAATTTAATTCCTGTGACATCAAGTAATCTTCTAAATAATTATTTTTATTTGATAAATAAAACACATGAACCTTAAGAAAATAAATTCTTTTTTATTATAACTGAATAAAATATTTACAAATTTAGTAAGGTATACCAAATGTAAAGTAGCATACTTGCATCCAAAAACTCACAGAAACATGTCTAAACCCCTAAATGTAGATATGTACATATACTAAAATTGAACTACTTAAAACTTTCAATCAAATGGAAGAATGGATCCAAAAATAATATTAATTTTCCTTTGTTCCCGCAAAAACGTGATATTGTTTTTGGGTCGCTTCATGGATTCTAACTAGATGCTCGATTTGGAAATGATTGTTTTTATTTTCTAGATATTTTTCTAGGAAGAGTCTATTAGTTTCATGTGTTTGTGGATCCTTCAAGAACTTGTCGATATCCGTCCAAATGCATTCGGAAATTTCCCGATCGCATTTCTTGATCTTTTCAGTCAGAGCTTTCAGACTCAAAACAAAATACATGTCGGAACACTCAAACATAGCTTTGTGAATGTGTCGAACTGCCACTAAACTATGAAATGTTGCTTTGATTCCAGTTTCTTCTTCGACTTCACGAATGCCAGCCTTGACAATATCTTCACCAGGCTCAATATAGCCACCCGGGAACTTCCAATGCGGCTGATAAATACAATATCTTTCTTTTACGACTAATACTTGATTTTTATCATTTATCACAATTGCACCGACACCAAGTAATGTATGTGCGAAATTTGGAATATTAGGCGTCTCTTCTTTTGGAAGCCATTTGCATAACATTACAAAATGTTCTTTGGCGTGATGAAATCGGAAGCCATTCTGGAAATTAGTTTTTTTAATATTTTATTTTAATATATTTTTTAATTTTTACTTTTACTAAAATAGGAACCCAATCAGCATGTTCTGTGGCCACTTTAAACCAAATTCCACGTCTTTTAGCTTCAGTCCAAACTTTTAAAGATTCTTTTGAGAAAAAAAGGAAATTAATAAATATTTCATGACTTTAGAAGTATTTTTCACCTTTTAATTTATTAGAAAATATTTCCAAATTGCAAGGCTCTAGAATTGAATCTACAATAACACCATTAAACCGGTCGTTTTTGCCTTGAAAAGTTTCCGAATTTTGGGCCTTTGGTGTACAATTTTCATCGTTCATTTTGAATAATGCTGTGTATCTATTTACAAATGTAAAACAGTCAATAAACTTATATTATAAAAGTTCCGAGGAAATATAGTGGAAGCGATTAAAATGACCCGGGTCGAATACTTTTCTAATAGTCTGAATACTTTTGAATAAACATTATAAAAGTTTTAATAGCTCTGAAAAAGAATTAACAAAGCTGACAAAGCTTTTTTTATGTAATTTAAAGTCGGAAAATATACAAGTGTTTAACATTTTTCTAGAAGAGTCTTCAAATTTAATTAGATTCAATCTGATAAGCTCTTCCAGAAGGGTCTAGAAAGAATTTCTTCAGCATTTTCCGATTTTAAATTACGTAAAAAATGTGATCACCTTTGTCCATTCTTTTTCATAACTATTAAAACTTCTAAAAGTTTTATTTAGAATTTTGGAAAACTTTCGACACCACTAGCAGTAAAACCACCTAATGAAAAAAGAATATTTTGTTTTAAATGTGTATGAAAACATAATAATAATAATATTATAAGCAGAGGTAGCAAACCTACGGCACGCTACCAAAATTCTATGGAACATAGATGACGCGAAAGAAAATTTTAATGGAACCCACAAAGTAGTAGGTAGGTATACCTATATATTTTTTTATAAATAATAAAGAAAAAATATTTTATAAATTATACAAATGAATTAAAATTCAGCAATTGACATTTTAAAATTAATTTCTGGTATAAATGTCGGTAGAACTGAGTATAAGTGTACTGACAAAAACGCGCAATACATATATACGTGACGATAAAATCGCGATGGACAAATGAGCGCAGACAAAATCACTCGTCGGTTTTTGACCGACATTGATTGATCATTTTCATCGTGAATAACGTCGTATATATTACCAGCAGTCAGATAAATGGCTAATCGAACTACGTTCAATTACTAAGATTTCGTTGCAGGCTGTAAGCTGAAGGATCACACACATCTGTGTGTGGTATTACATAATATTAACATCTAAATGAAAAACTTATTCTTTACGCTAGTATAACTAACGTTTGGTAAAATTAAGATGTCGAAGCTGAAGAATTTTGCGATTTAAATAATTTGTTTACTCTATAATGGCAATTCAATCAAGCGACTTAGCCAATAAAACCATTTTGGTCTGAAAAAAGCTCAAATAAGACTTTTGGGCATACCTATATAAATACCAGCAATCCTTAGAAATCAGTTCCTCAGTGAACTTGCTTCGGTTGTTACTGACCACAATAAGCAACTCCAGTAAGCACAAAACATTTAACTACGTTACAATTCTGCAACAATTACATAACGAGGGAATGTTACATAATTAAGTTGGACGTTTTTTGCTTACTGAGAACACTGGCAGACTTTGCCATAATAGACATTAGCCAGGATGTTTTTAAAATACAATTGTAGAATATATATTTCAGGTCGTCTTACAGTTAAGCACTAGCACACATATGATTAGGACTGTCAGTACTTGTTCCAGTAAAAACAGTTTATCTATTAATTGAAATGAGTGCCCCCCCTCCCTAAAAATATTTTAGATCTAATGAGACCTACAAAGATACATATACATCTAACAATATTGGATTTAATCTAATCTATTTAGATTTAATTTAAAAGCAAGTAAATAGCTGATGCATCAATTTTAATATACATACATGTTATCTTTAAAGTGTGTAATCCCGTTGAAGCGTGGAATAGCTAAGTGGACAACCACTAAAATCTTGAATGGGAAACCGGAAGTTGATAGAAGAGGAAGTTTTGCACAAATTCCACCCCCAAAACAGAGGAGCGAATCCCTCTCCCCGAGATATTTCATTCCATATATTTCATTAATTATCTAGTTATTCCATGAAATAACGGATTACACGCTTTAACGGTAACATATATACATAGCTATCACAAATATCTTATCTCCGGGAGCTAAAGGTATTAAAAGCATTTTTTTCTTTGTAAATATTTGTAGGAAATTTTTTTAAATTTTGTATTTATAATTAAGTATTATTAAGTAACTATTTCATATGTTCATATAAAAAAATATGCAAGGAGAAAGTCCTTGACTTAATTAGATCGTTAAGTTACGAAGATCTACATGGGTAGATAATTGGTAAGATTATTTTCTTAGGTTTAAGTTGATGTAAGCTTGTTTAAAAATAAAATAAGCCATTATATCTATTTAGATTTAATATATAACATCCTTAGATCTAGATTGGCCTAAGCATATCTAAGTTGATCTACTGAATTCCATTTTTTGATCTACGTGGATCAAGTAAATAAACTAAGATCTAAAATATTTTGTCTCGGGTCGCCTCAATAATTCAGCATGGTATAATAAATACAGCCTTTACAGTTAAAATAAATTATTTTCGTAAAAAAACTCCCCTGTGTCTTCTTACTCCCCTAGAAGACTATCATAAACTAACAAATGTATTTCTATTCCCCAAATACGCGTTTCGCGCTTTTGTCGAGATGATTATGTCGGCGCGCATATGTCACATTTTTATTGGGTTATGCTGTATATGCACGTTAGTTATTTTCAAGATTAAATTTGTGGCACGGAAAATGTACCCTATAATTGGATACTGTTCCACTTTAGGTGTTCTACTATTGGTATAACTACTTTACAATGGATATTTTCAGTAATGGCTTTAGGATGTTTGTATTTGCGTTGTTTATTGGTCGTAAACATAATTTCATGATTTCACTGTATATAGCATTCAGTTTTCGCTTTTGTTTTTTGGTAACCCGTAGTTTTTTTACTCGTATTGCTCCTAATCAGATAAAAATCCAGGCCAATCCAGGCTAACGACTGAATTTTACTATTATTGAAAATGTGCATTGTATAATATGAACACTATAGTGGAAAATTACACATAACAATATATTAATGTACCTACATAATTGAAATCACAGTACAATTTCGTTTTAACAAAATTTTGTTTAAGCGTTTTGTTATGAACATTTTTCACTATATGTATGGTATATTTATTATGTTAATAAGAAGTAAAATATATCGTTTTAACAATTACTTAATAGCCTTTACTTACGATTTAAATGTACGTGATGTTTGTAGAAAGTAACTAGAATATTGTTTCCTAATTAGTTCATAGTATGCAAATGATTGATATTTTTTAATACTTTTTTCAACCTTTACATTCTTAAAATCATGTATATTTAACGAATATGAACGTTTGATTAAACATTTATTAATATTTTGGCACTTGAAATTGTAGAGATAAGAATTAAACGAGCGTGGTGTTGTATTTTTCAATAATAAACATTTAACATATGGTGCGTTCGGGTTGGACGCTTTCGCGCTCTGAGCGTTTATGCTCGTAAGTACAAAATTTTAGCGTTCGTCTTGGCTTCAGAGCGCTTGGCCGCGCTCACAAACTACCGTTCGGGTTGGACTTTGTTAGCGTCTAGCTGTCAGTTGGCTGTCAGGGCTGTCAGTTAACGCTTAACATCTTTAGCATTGGTTAACAGCGTTAACATGGTTAACATCAACATGGCGAATGTGGGAAATATTTATCAAATAGCAATAAATTTATTTAAATCTGAATCTGCTGATAAATTAATAATTTTTACAATTAATATTTACTATATTTATTTTAATTTTTGAAATGAATATTTAATTTAATTTATTATTAATATTTGTTGATTTTACTTTATTAAATTAATATATATTTCCTAAAAAGATTTAGTTAATATTTACTTTATAACATTAATATTTTAGAAATAAATAAAATTTTTTAGGTTACTTTACATTATCGTTGTATTCGTTTTAAATTTGAATTTGACAGTTAGCGGTCACGCTTTTGCTGCCCTACCTCTGTGACGAGAGCGTCTGAGAGCGCACCGGAGTTTCCCGGAACTCGGCCATGAGCGCTCTGCAAACGCGCTCACAGCTCCAAGCCGAACGCTTCGAGCGCGCTTCCACTGCGCTCAGAGCGCGAAAGCGTCCAACCCGAACGCACCAATAGTTTATCACAAAAACTGAAGCACTCATTTAGTACACAAAATAGTAATCTGTCATGAACTAAATGGCATAATTTTTATAAAATTATGAAACAACCAAGTTGTAGTTTATTAATTTAAGACTTTAGAACAATATCTTATCTTGCTTCTATTCAATGTACAAAATAAAAGAAAATTAAAAATGTTTTATCAATGTAATTGAACTTATTAAAATGATTTATAAATTGGAAAAATAAAGGTTATGAATAGATGACATGAATTTTATAAATATAACATAAATTATTTATTGTTATCATTTTAAGGTGAAAAAAATCAGAAAATACAATATGAAACAGATTGATAAATAAAATAACACTCTGATCTCATTACAATCTTTTGAATTGACGATAAAAAATTAATAACTAATGTTTACATAACAATTCTAATCTATTTGAAAATGTAGTGCAATATCAAAAATTCCAACCACAAAAATTTTTAATCATAGTTTGACATAAATTATTAAAATATTTTTTTATTAATAACATTAATGACTTGGGGAAGCCATAACTTGTAATTTTTTACCATTTAGTTGCTAAAAAGAAAATAAAAATTGTTTAAAAATGCTAAATGAAAATTCAAATTGTACGTTAAAACAGAATTTTATTTTACCGACTTGCATCAACTTGTATGAAAATGGAATTGTCAAGTGACGACACAATTTTATTTATTAATTATATTAAGGTTAATTAAAAACAACGTGGTTTTATAATTTAATGTTTAATAATAAGTCATTTTGGATTAAAACAAAACAACTCTTTTGTTAACGAATTTTTTTAATGTAAGTATTACTTATAAAATTAATAATTTTTAAGTAAAACACATTTTTAAAATCCCCTTTTATAGGTTTAATTCAATGTAAATGTATACAATCAAAGAATAATTAACAAGTTAAAAAATCAAAACAGTTTTATTGTGTTCATAACGTGCTAAATACTTAAACTTTAAACTTGAGAACCGAACAGCTTAAAAATGGAACTCGTCGACATTCAAGCAGTTGAATCGAAATTAAGCGATGTTACAGTCACCGCAATACCTTTATCGTCTACTAAAGCCATGGGACCTCCGTCTAATAGCAGCAATAACAACAATAACACCAGTAATAACTTAAATAATAACATCAATCGAAATAGTGAATTTAGCGGTCATCAAATTCGAGAACAGCCGGGTCAGTCGAAATATGCTCAACTATTAGGCGTAATTGAGGAAATGGGAAAAGAAGTGCGTCCCACGTATGCAGGAAGCCGAAGTTCTGCGGAACGTTTAAAACGTGGCATTGTCCACGCGAGAATTCTTGTACGCGAATGCTTAATGGAAACAGAGCGAAGTGCAAGACAATAATTTACTTAAGATATACTTTTGGGTGGCCTTATTGCATATGATTTTATTAACTTAGATTTTATAAGCAATATGAATATTTTCATACAAAGAGAAATTGATTGGGTGCTGTTTTGATCTATGAACTGTAATTTCTTAGTTAACTATCATCGGTTTGAATACATATTTTCTATATTAGTTTATAAGTTACAAGTAAAAACTTTAATTTACTAAAGAAAATTTTTTAATTGGCATATTTTTAAAAAAACGTACCGCAAATGGTCGAAAAGTCCCGATGATATTGTGACGTCAAATTGTTGTAGTATTCGTTTTTAGTCGTACATGTATATTGATATTATAAAAAATGGGTCCACCATTCAACAACCAAAAAACCCAAAGAAGGCTTATTCTTGATTTTTTTGTAAATCTAATTGTACAAAATCAGTGCACAAATCCGATCTAAACCAAGACCTAGTAATTTAAAAAATTGAAAATTATTGCTGAATATATTCTATCAGATGCGATCTATTCTAAAATCTCCAATCTTTGAAATCCAAATGCTAAAATCCCGAATACCTAAATTGGAAAAATATTCTATCGTAGATTTTCTTACTTTTTCACGAAATTATTTTTGCTTGTATTATGGTAGAAGTATTACGTTTTAAACTTTTATGTTAGCTTTCAAAAAATCACTATCTACTTTGAGAATCATTTTTGATACACAATCCAGTTTTTTAATTTCTTTTAAACTTAATTTGCATTTGGCTTGCATTCAACTGATTGAAATATACAACATTGTGACGTCACAATTTCAAAAACATTTGGTCGCCCAAATGATTATTTTCAAACCCTCTTTATCTTTAAAGTGATAGCAATTCAATATTTTGATCAATAAAAAAACATTATTATTTTTGTCGTAGTATAATACATTTCAATTTCATATTACATAACATATTAGATAAAAAATTTTCAAACAACTTTCGTTTTAAAAATCATGGAGCGTATAGAAGAAAGAACTTCTCCGTGTTAAAGAAATGATTGCGAATGTGAATGAAGGTAAAAGTTACGAAAAATTACGGCGTTAGATAAGCATCTTCATATTAAGGGATTTTGAATTATTCTCTCATAGGATATGTGCGTACTTTTCTACAATCTATAGGTTCAACCGTGATAGCGGATAACTATAGAACTAAGTATCATATACCGAAACAGCACATTGAATCAAATTCTATAAACAGCTCTTAAAACCCTTTCAATTTTATATTTGAAAAAATACAACTAGACTATATCAAAAGACCTCTTGTCAAAGTACAAAACTTACACTTAACGTTTAAGAATACCTTTATACAATAATTAAATTAAAAATTTAGATTAAAATAACGCTCAACTATTAACGTTTTGGTTATATAAATAGCGTGTAATTTATTAAGTGTACTTACTGGTTTAGGTTTTGATTTTAATTTACTTAAATTGGAGCTGGTAAACTTTCTAGTCGAGTTGAGAATAATTTTAAAATGTTACTTTTTCTTTTTCTCGTACGGGTTTTGAATTTTTCAAAATAAAAAGTCTAGTGCCTTCTTGATCTCTATACGAAAAATTGTATGTTCACATTTTTCGAATGACGCTGTTTTGATTTTTTCGACTTGTACAAATGAAGGGTACAGGGGAAAAATAATACATGTTCAGGTTTTTTTGCAAATTTTTAAATTCTCGGAATTTTTAAGATGATTTTTTTTTTATTTGAATAATCTAAATTGAATGTAATTTTGAATATATCGCCTTAAACTTGGTGCCTTAAGAAAAAATAATGAGTGAATTACTACGATGTGGGCGCACAGCGACTCTAAAATTAACACACATGAAGCTAGTTGATAAATCTTTGTTCCCAACATAACTAAATCTATTTCATGAATTTAATAGGAAAATCAATTACATCTTCAAAAATATAATCTTGAAATTTTTTATTCTGAACCGAGATACAACTAAAATTAACATGAGTTCTTATGGAAACATGGAAATATCCATTAGAACAAAATTCACTGTGAAAAAACAAACGAAAACGACAAAAGCATTAAAGGAACAACCTTAATTAAGTCTTGTGAAAAAGGCTACCAACAGAATAAAATTGAGAGTTTTTTTTATATGGTAATGTTCTATTATCTAAATTCTTTTGCTCTTCTTAAATATTTACTTTGATGACCTTATATTGTATTTTCTCTGTACCCTTCAAATATTCAGAAGCGACATGACTGAGTTTCAAATTGGAAAAGATTTATTATAATATAATTGACGTATTGTTTTTCTCTCGTATTCAATAATTAAGACTGAAATAAATATTCCAAAAGATAAACGATCGACACAGCTCAGGTTCCTTTTTATAATAAAATATTTAATAAATTCACATAAATTAACGTGATAATTACAGCCTTTTATATTAATAAGTATTTGTACCAATTATTTCAAAGCTCAGGAAACTAAACAGCCAAACATAAAAAACAATGTAGTCTAAGTTCTAATAATAATTTTTGGGTAGAATTTTTTTTTATTTTGTAACGAAAATTCGTATTATATTCGTATGTAAATCTAATAAAGTACCTATATGAAAATATGTTTTTTTTTTATTTTTTAAAAGATGTCCTCTAATTGGGAACAACTGGAAGAATTTGATACCGAATTCAATGCAGATTCGGTTGAGTGGTGTCCACATAAACCAAATCAAACGCTTTTCGTCTGTGGAACTTATCAACTGCAAGAAGAGGCAACTCCTAAATCTCGACAAGATCGAATCGGACAAATTTTATTATTTTCATACACCTCTCAACTAAAATGTTTGCATAGAATATCTACTTTCGGAATTTTAGACCAAAAATGGTGTTTCGAACAGATTGATAATAAATCAGTTTTGGCTGTCGCAAATGCTGTTGGAGAGATTCAACTCTATTTACTTAATGATTTCGATCGAGAGGAACCATTTTTAGTTTTACTTTCAACCACAAAACTAAACAATGAATCAAACTTGGATTTACTAGCACTTTCGATTGATTGGTTTCAAAATAAATCAATCGTTGTTAGTGATTCATCTGGACATATTACTGTATATGAACTATCGGATTCTTATCATTTAATAAATAAAAACTTATGGAAAGCACATGATTATGAAGCCTGGATTTGTGCTTTTAACTTTTGTGATAATAATTTTGTTTTAACTGGTACAGTAAAGCTTTGAATTGAGATTTTATTATTACATGCATCAAAAAACGGTTAACATGAAACTGAAAAGATTAAAGTGTTTTTCATATATAATGTAATTTCGAAAAACACTTTTTTATAAAACGTTAGTTTTAATTAAGTTTTATTTCACTTCACAGATATTCTCTATTACCGTACAGCTGATGTACGACTTTAAATACCCGGTGAGCACCCACGTCACGCTACGTAATTGTTATAGGGTAATTGTTATATAACGAAAGGATGGTATATTTATGTTACAGAACTGTTACGTTGTTGGATGTTTTGTGCTTACTGGATACTATTAACAGACTTCGTATAAGTACATATATATCTCATAAATACACTTAGTTTAAATTAGCTTGTACCCGCCTGCGTTAATGAGTATACTTAAATTAAATTGAACAACAGTAGCTTTTTAAAGTAAAATTACTACCTATAAAATAGGTTCGTTCCATGTCTCAAATAAACTGTACATGTACACTGTAGCCGTACAATCTGTATGGCAAAATGACGTTCCATATAATCTGTGATGTTTTCTGGACGGCTGAGTTTATATACCAGATGACCTTGTGATTTTATGATATGTACGAATCTGAACCCCTAATACAAATTCTAGGTTTCGAGAAAGTATGATATAAAAATGCTCAAAACTATTCTAAAGGTCAATATGCGTCACAAATTATAAACATTGCAGTTCTTTTGTCACCGCGTTATAATACAAAAATACGAGATTCTCATAAAAATCTCGTAAAATCTTATAGAAATTCCTTTTTGGTTCAACCAAATAAAAATAAAAAGAAATACGAGATTCTTATAAAAATCTCGTAAAATTTCATAAAAATATCCTAAAAGACCGGAAATTCTATGTGAGTCTATGGTAGTTCTATGAGTTGTCGATTTCTCATAAAAATACCATAAAATATTTGATTGTTAATTTTTTTTGTCTCATAGGATACCGTAAACGCCGTAAACTCTCATAGGATTTCATAAAAAAACTTTTTTTATGAAGTCCTATGAGATTTTTCCAATAGGGAAGGAAAAAAAATTTTAAATTTCGTTGGATATATTATTTCATGTTAACCGATTTTCATCGTAACGAGTTTTTATGTGCAACGTTTTCCACTGTATTTATTTTATAGGAGGCGATGATTGTAAACTGCAAGCATTTGATATTCGAAATGTTGTACGTCCCATTTTTACATCTAAAATTCATACTGCAGGAGTAACAAGTTTGCATTTCAATAGGAAATCATCAAATATTTTCACCTCTGGAAGGTTTGTTTATAAAGAAAATTGTCAAAGAAAATTCCTATAAAATTTGTTTTAGCTACGACGAAATAGTAAATATATGGGATTTTCGTTCCATGAAAACACCCTTAAGTTCCATACAAACCAGTGGGGGTGTTTGGCGTTTAAAATGGGATCCTTTTAAAAACGAGCAAATATTGGCGGCTTGCATGTATGGAACGTTCCAAGTAATTAACACCGGTGAAAATTATCGATCGTTAAGTGTATTTGATGAATACAAGAAGCATTCAACAATTTGTTACGGGAGTGATTGGTCGCATCATCCAATAAAACCAGAAAAGGGGGATTCTATCAGTGCGTTAATAGCTACTTGTTCTTTTTATGATCATTTATTAAATGTTTCTAAATTAACACTTTCGTAAAATAAATTTGTTTTGTAATATTTTGAAAATTGCATTCTGTACTAACAATCCTATACGGAGGTCATTTGAATTTCGTGCCAAGTCGGTGATAAACGAGAAGCTACGAACTGGATGTTTCGTGCTTTGTCAATCTTCCCGTTTCTCCCTATATGTAAAGTAAGTTGGTTCTTTTATTCCTATTTAAGATGTGTATTTGTTTCGCTCTCTTTGTTAGTTTAATGTAAATCTAGAGATGGAAGATAGATTGTAAAGTAGAGCGCATGAACATTTTAGTAGTGTAGGTAAAATTGTAGATCGAGAATGAACCTATTGCTTCTGCTTCTCACATAGGCCCTGTATACAATTATTCTTTTTTGGTGTGGCTGAAGCGAGTCGTCGTCTGTGCGAATTATCCGTAAATTTTCCAAATACGAAATTTGTTATTTTCATTTTTCTTCAATTAAAATCAACTAGAAGTTCTAATCGAGTCAAGTTGAAAATAATGTGCAACAATGAATCAGTTTAAGTGAATTTTGTATGTGAAAAAATATTGCAATGGTTAATTTTGAGTTGAAAGTTAATTAAATTAATTTCGCCCAATTGTAATTAATGTTGTATTGTTGTCGTATTATAACAAGGAAAGTGTTCGTGTCTAAAGCGCTTTGTTGTGCCTCAATTTCCTTTGTGGTTTGATGAAAATTCTGCTGCAACCCCTACATTAAATTCCCGGAAAATTGCAAAGACTTCAATTTAATAAAAAGTTAGTATCATGTAAATTTTTATTGAAAATTTTTAATTACTATTTTATTAATAAGTTTGTATATTTGTTATTTGTTGTGATTTGGAGGATGAAAATTAGGTCATTATCTCGCCTAGGTTAGAATATAACCGACTGGTACACTCCCGAAATTTTTTACTTGCTTCTCCCTATATTTGTGAGCTGCACGAGTTACACCCCCTGGATCGGGAGAACCTTCTGGGCTCTCCTGGAAAGAAATAACTCTAGAATCAAATCAAAACAAATCAAACTAAAAAAAAATTATCACAAAAAGCTAAATAAAATTAATTAAAAGCTTAAGTCATCAACTTGTGTATTATTAGAGACTGGAAATTATGGTAATAATTAATTAGAAACGAAAGTTGAGCCTTTATCCATTCAATCGTAGCCTCTCGTAAAGCTTCATTCAAGATAAAAGCTTTAAAAATCGATGAACAAGGCATTGACATCAGATGGAATTCTTTATTACTTCATTTCGAACTCCGCTACAGAAAATTCCTTTGGAAACCAAATAAAAATCTAGAATTATTTCTGGCTTGTTTTTTTTTTAATTTAAGGTCGCATCAACTACTAATGGTCATTAGCGACCGTCTAATCTGAAAACCTATGAAAAAAAAATCTTGGGCTTTCATTGGGCTTCAACCCCCGGACCACTGAAGTATAGGCCGACAATATAGTCAACCACGCCACTAAATGACCTTTATTTCTGCTTTATCCAGACAAATTTTATTTTCATTTCGTTGAACATTTGTTAAGATTTTTTTAGAAATGTTTGTGCTTATTACATCATTTAAAACATCTGGTTAAGATCCTAATTATTTTTATCACATTCCATCAATGAAATTGTTCTTCTTTTTCGTCAAGCAGAGCGTTTCATGTACATAGTTTGAATTTCATTCGCCGACTTGGATTCTAGAATTTCTTTGAATTTTTGAACTATTTCTTTAAAATAAAAAATTTAATAAAAAATAACTGCCTATAAGAGGTTAAAACAGGCTCCGGTTTCAACCGCAGAAACGAGCAAATTATGAATATAAAAAAAAATAAAGAGATCACCTTGATTTCGTAATTAAATCTACAACGATATCCAATTACGGAGAGAGATTGTAGACGAAATGTTCATGTCAGCGTCATTTTTAAAATTTTTTAAAGAAAACCTCTGATTAAATAAGATTTTTTTATAAAAGCGAACTCGATTAGCCTGCATGAAAGCTACTTTAATTAAAATGTAGATATAAAACGATTAATGAGTTTCGTAAAAATAAAAACCAGACAAGTGCGAGATTGACTCGCTCCTGATGGCTCCGTACAATCTTAACTCTAGATAGCTAAATTACAAGTTCACTGTACAGTTGCGTTATTACTAAATATTTATCGAACTGACCACGAAATAAAAACATCCATAGCAAATATCAAAATCATTTAAAATATAAATTAATTAAAATACGTAACTTTAAGACGGATTGAATAAAATCAAATTGTTATTATTATAGTACGGTGGAGAGGGTAATTCAATGCTTGTACGTAATTCAACAAAATACATATTATACAATACAAATTTTTGGAGATTAATTAAAGAAAAAATTTAAATTAAAGTTGGTTAATATTTTGTTACGTTAATATTTCAAAACTTATGCACGATACACTATGCCACGGTCTACTTAGACAATGGTGTAACCTTAGTAATTAAGAGCAATTTAAATGTATCCTCTATCCAGAGCCGTAGAGCGTGGAGGGTGCGAACAGTGCTCCGGCACCAGGCGCCGTATGATAAAGACCCCGTACGATAAAAGGGGCGAACAATAGAAGTTTATTAAGGTATAAGGGTATATCTATTATACCCTTATACCTTAATAAACTTCTAGTAATGCAGTATTACATTTAATTTTGTATAGTTTTATAATTTTCCAGTACGTTTTTCTATATATTTCAAAAATGATTATAAGAGTGGTGGCTGTGCAAATAATCTTAACAGACGGACAGAGAGCAATTTCTTTTGATAGAACAAAGCCCTAAAAACATTGCAAATTTTGCTCATCGGTGCCTTATTTTTCGATTTCCAAATTTTAATTAGAATTAGATTACCTGTTTCTTACTGAATTACCATTCAGTGTGCAACCGTAGTTTTCAATTTTTTAAGTAAACAAAATGTTAAATAATAGTATATAGGTACCTAAGTATTGCAATGTTGGGAAGCCATTAGGACTTATCTTTGACGATGTGACGTCAGATGTTTTAAATCAGGTCTTCGTTGTTTTAACGGGTATTAATTGTAGAAATATCATAATACAAATAAATAGTACCATAAGGATTATCCAATAAATCTGAAAATTTGAAAGTTCCACTGTTAGTCTTACAGGAGTCACCTTATAAAATTTAGAACAATTTAGAAGTATATGGGTCGAGAAAAAACACCTCCACAAAAACGACTTTAAAAAATTACAAATTTTCAGGGGCATTAAAAATTTTCCCCATCAATTATGATGTACAGTTTGAGTATCTATTATGAAAATAATGAACCAAAAAAATAATACACAACTATAGTTACAACCAATTGTAATTTGGTTTGTGTAATGTAATCAATTTTTGATTAGAACTTAGAAAAATGTTTTATTAGAGAAAAAGTTTCTCATTAATCAATCAAAAATATTGATTTTCCCAAATGTGTAGGCATATTGACTACGTAATAATTTTCAAAATAGGGCATCAATAATTACTCAACATCCTTCAAATTGTTGACCTCTTCATTTTTCTCATCGTTATTAATAATAATTGGAATATCCTTAGGACATTCAACTGAAATAATACGCCTTAATCTATTAGAGATTATTTCAATTTTTTTTTCATACAATTTTTACATTTTAAAAATCAAATGGTAACGAAAAATAATATCGTAAAGGAAGAAATTTTCTAATAAGACGTCTTTATAATTGTCTCATTTCCGTTTTATTCGGAGAACAATAAACCTGACAATACATTTATGTAACAATTATCGTAATTATAACTTTAAATGATATGTCAAATATAAAATAATTAGGTAATAACAAGTCATGCATGTTAAATGTACTCGTGTGAATATTTCATTATCGATTCATATGATTTATTTTCTACATTTCAATATTTGAAAGGTTTCTTTGTACAAGAGCGTATTTTTTATTTGATACAAAATATTGTAAATTCCTTTACGGTTATATGTGGTTCAATGCAGCGACGAAGTTAGTTAATGGGAGGCACAGTATAAATTTTTTTTGGATACGGCTTTAGCAAAAAATAAAAACGAAATATTATTATATAGAAGAAACGCGATCATCCGGGGTAATGAGAATGATGGGTCACACGGATAAATGAAAACCACGATTAATCGAGATACGATTTATTGTACTTACTCAATTATTATGTGCAATGTGCATACTTATTGTATAACGTTATCGGGGCTTGAAATATGACGAAATATACCTTTGTTATGATTTGAATGATTTCCCTTAGCTGAGTTTTATTTTTTCTTAAATCCAGAACGTTTCTTGTAAACATAAGTTTAAGAAGGTTTTCGTATCTGTATTACTTACTTATTTTAATATTTTTTTCGGAATAATGAGCACGGTTAATCACAAATACCTATAATCTAATTTTTACTTTATAAACAATCTAGTTATTATCTATCGGCTTCGCAGAGCGTAAACTGGAGTTTATATTTTTTTTTCTAGTTGTTTGAAATTGCATTAAGCACTTTAAGTATTAGTTACCCGCGAATCTGAAATTTCAAGAATCATTTTTTGTTTCCTTTAGACCACTACACTATATTCTATAATCCATTTAACCTTAATACCATACCCATGTATGTATATAAAGCGATAATCTAGTTACAACGCCACTAGGTAATTTGAAGTATAACGAAACTATACGAACCATAAATTGATTTTTTGACGTGATAACGTCTTATAAATTGATTAACACCGGCAGCCAGTATGAAAAAGTGTCACGTTCTGTTTGAGCCTGTGCGTGCAAGCGAGAACGCGATACAAGGGATAGAGTTCTGCTACCGGAACGCCGCCACGCGAGCTTCTTTGAGAACTTCCACGATAAGTTGCCTCGTATTCAATAATTGTTGAATCCAAGACAACGTGTTTTGTGTTTTTTTTTTCTACAATTTAGGTACTTAATAAGATTGAATGGATTTCCTTCATAATTTTCAGTCTGATTTCATTTTGAAAAGATTGTTAATTTTCAATTAACTCCTTTGTATTATACAAAAAATAATGATAATTCAGTGATAATAATTTAATTCAATTCATAAAAGTATGCAATTTTACGTCAATGTTTCTTTATGACTTTATCACGTAAAACTATCGTCCGTAAACCGACTTTACAGACAACCAATTTTTCATTATAAAAACACATTTTTAGTCTATATTTTATTATTTTTAAACTTCATGAAAGTAAATTTGCAAAGAATTCACAACGAAAGTATTTCAAATTTCAAATCTATTCAAAATCACTTTCGTTTAGGTTACGATAAGACAGAAGTGGAAATAGTTATTATTCATATTATTCATATTAGTCACATAGATACTTAACATGTACTTGAGAAATGCAACCTTTCTCTATCTTATTCTCTCTGAGGACCACTTGAGACAAAAGCAGTTTCCTCTCCCGCACATTTAACCGAATGTCTTCTCCTAACAGAATATCTGTACGTACGCAACCAATTCCAAGGGCACTGACTTAGTGTAAGAATTGTATAAAATGTGTTCCTTACGCTCTCTCTTACACTTTTATCATTCATATTTCTATTTAAATATTAAAATCAAATACTTTAAATTAATTTACCATATTGAAACTTTGTTAACTTATTCAATAATTCAAGCGCCTAAAGAATAAAAGGAAAATATTTTATCAAAAGCGAATCAATTCGTTTTACGATAAATATAAGCAGAGGTGAATATAGCTATCATTTTATTTGCCATTATATTTTTGTACAGTTTTTTTGCAAATTTTCCATCGTTCAAAACAATATTAAAAGTATTTTTACAAGCTTCTTTATGATATGTATTGTTTGTTATTTCCAAGTTTTGATAATCGAAAATCCGTTTTTCAACACAGTTTTCAATCTAAAAGAGAAAGATAAAAATCACATAATGCTATGTCAAACGAATAAGGTCTATGGTGGAAGAACTCTAACTTAGTGTAATGTCTTATTTTTTTCATCTGCACATGATTTTTTCCACAATTTGGGTCTTTTTTAAGCCAAATCTTCAAGATATTGAAGTTGTTTAACAGTCGTTCTTTAGGAATTTACAATTAACAGCTTAACTGAGTTTTCTTAGTTCTGAATTAAGTTGAACTTTTTCAACATATTGATGCTTATTTTCTGAATCATAAGAAAAAAACCAAGATTCAACACATGTGATCACTCTTTCAAAGAGGTTTGGGATATTTCAATTTTCATAAATTCGAATTAATCAACAAATTTCAAGGCGACAATTTCTTACTTTGTTACAAGGGTCGACAACCCGCGCCTCTTTGTTCGTACATTGACGGTGCTTTCGACATTTTCAACTCCAAATTTACCTTTATTTAAATTGTTTAATGAAATATTTAAAAAAGCGTTTCTATCGGCTTACTCTAAAATTCCGACATTTAAAATCATAACAATAAATTTAGCAACAGTACAAAATGCTTGTCAACTAAATAATTTTTTATAGAAAAAAAAATTACGAAAACTTTTATAACTTCTAAAATACTTTAGAATTTCAGATCAATGAGGATATAAGGTCACTTATTGGCGTGGTCGACTAGATAGTTGCCCTATACGCCAGTGGTTCTAGAGTCGAATCCCAATGAAAGCCTGAGATTTTTTCATGGGTTTGCGGATTCGTTGGTCGCTAATGCCCATGGTAGTTGAAATGACCTTAAATAACATTAAAAATAGAATATAAAGCCCACTTAATGGCATAGTGGTAATATCTCGTAGACCTCTGATTCATATATCTGTGGTATGGTTTGTTCGCCGTTCTTAGATATTCATAGAATTAGTAAATTATAGACATTCTTTGTGTTAAGACATTCCTGATAAGATCCTAGACGTTGAAGCAACTTCAAACACTCCCTTCTTCAAGAAAAAGAAAAATAAAATTGTAAATCCAGCATACCCAAAGTTTAAAAATCTTACATTATTGCTTTTAAGGGGTTAAATAGGTTTCAAGAGATATACAAGTATACCTTTTTCTTATAAGTTCTTCATAATAAAATAAACTAGCTAACACTTTTTTTACTTTAAATAAAAAAAAATCTAGCTCACAGTACATTATTCTAGTGGTTCCCATACGTTCTCGGCGATTTTGTAGAGATCAAAAGTCTTTTTGTAAGACATAAGAGTACCTACACAATTTACATAGAAAAGGATACTTTAAATTGACCTCAAGAAATTTTATGCACCCATGTAGCACAGCCATCGCACTTCAGGCTACCGTGGTGCACAGTTTGGGAATCACTGCATTATTCAAAATCTTATTCTAAAACATAGAGCACATTTACACCCAATTTTATTAAAACTCGATCATTTTACTATTACAAGTTATATCTTTAAAAAATAGATAGATAGGTTTATGTATACCGTGACCTGTTTTTGAAATTTTAATAGAGGAACAATTCAACCATAATTATTTTCATGTAATTTTAACTATTATCGCACTGCACGCTACAAAAGCTCTCATAAAACATATTTTTTTCCAAGTCAATTTATAAATATCATCATATTCGTAGCTTATTATCGCAAAATATTCATAAATTATAGCCTATAACCTTTCTAGATAACTCTTCTAACACGAATACAAACTCTGAAACTTTTTTTAAAAGTTTTTTTAATATCCGCCATTAGAATCTGATTTTTAGAAACACTTAAAAGGTATCCTCTCGGTAGTTCAAATAACTCATGATTGTTAAGTTGGAAATCTAAAATGAAATATTATTAAATTATTAAAAGATAAGTAGAGATTCACTTCTTGACTTAATTTTCAAGCTGATTAACCGAATTTGGCTTGATATCAAATCAAACTCAAGCATTGACATCACAAGTAATTTCATTTATAAGTCATTCATTTATAAATATTAGCAAATGTAAAATGTCTTACTACTTAACTTGATGAATTCTTATAAATAAACCTCGTGATTGACAAAAGATTTCTTTTAAATAAATTTTTAATCTATGCAGAAGTAATAAGTATACCCCCAAAAAATTAACTTGGGCCAAATCTACACCACTTCTTATTTTGTAAAATAGGTAATAATTAAAAAAAAAAGTAAAAAAAAACTTTCGTTCAATTAAGTACTAAATAATAGCGTGATCCTTGTAAAATTTAAAAAAAGTTCGATGCCTAAGTTTTTGAAAAAGTTTGTTCACTAAACTCAAAAATAGAAATTTTTAAAAAGTGATTGAGCTTTAAAATTTAGTAATAACATAAAACGCATCAAATGAGAGGAATTTTCAAAGACTCTAGTAGCTTCTATAGTTTCATTCCGATTTAATATGAAACTGTAGGAAAATATTTTTGATATAATGTACTATTACGTAAAAAAGTTTTTTTTTAAACTATGTCCTTGTAACCCTTTATGGTTGCAACAAAAATTACACCTCTGAATACCAACTCAAAATCATATCTAATTTTTCTAATTGGCATTAAAATCAATTAGACAAATAAAATACTCTTAATCAAATTAATTTATACACTCGGTTATAAAATTAATGATTATTACTACTTATTTGATTATTTACAATTACTTAAATATTTAACAGTGATTTTACTACTGTGTCAAGTTATAAGAGAACAAATAAAAGAGGATTTATTATAAACGATAAAAAACTTTGTCAATAGATTGACCAATTCTTTTTTTTTTGTGTTAATTTATTTATTCATTCATTTTAAATAACAAGAAATGGGATGCAATAAAAAAATTTAAAAGAAGTAAATCATTATAATATTTATGTTATTATTTAAAGATAAGAGAACATTTTTCGAATGTCTCAAGTGAAAAATATTTGTTAAAGAAATGCGTTTAATATATAGCACAAATTGATGGAAATATCAAAGAAAATAATCAATAATTCGTTGTGAATTGTATACAAGTTGCATATTATAAATGCAACAAATAAATCGTCGCATTGCATGTAAAAAATCATTTTTTCCTAGTTTGTTTCGTGTAAAAGTCAATTGTGTCGAGCGAAGAAGGAAAATTAGATTTTAACCTGTAATTTTCTACTGAATTTACCAAGAAAAATCTTGCTTAACGATACAAATTGGCTGTGATAAGGAAAACTATGATATCGTGAAGTTTGGAAGGAAATGACTTTTATTTGAATCGGCGCATAGATTTGTTAGTTGTAACATAATATGTTGTATATTCGATATTAAATTGTTGGAATATACGATACATTTCGTCTCGTATTTCGTTCCATTGACGTTGGTGAATAGAATAAAAAGTCTTTTACAGACATAAAAATTGCTTTGTTTCTGACTACACTGGCATCTTTTGAGTCACTTCTATGTATATATATAGCTTAGTCAGGGGCGGAATTAGGATGTAGTTTGGGGGGGGTCATTACCGGAAGGTGTGGGGTACCCCTCACTAACCGGAGGGCTCGGTGGTCCTCATCGGGAAATTTTTTAAAAATACATCTCTCAAAAACGTTAGCTTAAAATCAAGTGATACTCAAGTTAAGAAAGAAAGAAAACGTTAACTCAAGAAAAGAAATACCAAATTTATTTGGTAGACAATTGAATAATAAGCTTAATTTTTTAATGCAAAAAAAGCTTGGAGAGGGTCATGACCCTGTGACCCCTCCCCTAAATCTGCCACTGAGCCTAGTTTACTTCCACTCGTTTTAATAAAAGTGAAAAAAATCTTTTCCAGATGCTTGGAATGCAAACAATCCATGCTTTCCCATCAGCAGTCAACAGTCAACAAGGAAACATGGTCGCGAAATAAAATGATGTTTTATTTCTGTGCGCGCTTATGATGCATTGAAGACGAAACAATGACAATTGGGCCTGGCAAATGAGCAGGCCCAGTTGTGAATTTTATTTTAATCGACCGTCCTCCCAATCAGGAGTTCTAAGAAATAAATCGGCTTTAATGACGACTATCACAGCGACTTCTTCAACTACCTCAGTGACGACCACTTCCACGATAGCGGCTCATCGGCGTTACGATTCCCGTAATTCTTCCCGTGATAATGTTTACGTTGTAGATCCTCACCATCAACATCCGCCGCCTCCACCGCGTTACCAAGTTATTAATTCTCATCCGTACAACTATGGACACCAACGAATCTCCTCAGGATCTTTTAATGTTGTTGAACGGGATAAAAAGAATGAAAATACTCCAGGACATTCCCGATCTAATTCAGATAATGCAGGTAAATGAATCATTAAAACATTTTTTAAACTCTAAATCTTTTTTCTATCTACAAGAAAATTGTATACAAAATGAGCAGTGCAATCCAAAATGCCGAGCATTCTTGTAAACTTTATCTTAACTTTTTTGAACATAAGCATAATTATTCTTACATTATAGCAAAATTATTACTTTTTAAATTTTATTGCTTAAAAAAATAGGTATAAGTATATTTTTTTAAATGTAAATATTTTGGAAATTAGCTCACGTCTAATATTCAAGTCTGAAGTAATAAGGTGACAGTCCCGGATTTTTCTAGAAGCAATATTTGTCCCGGATTCAGGTTTTTTGTCCCGGATTGTCCCGAATTTTTGAAAAGGTTCTTATTTTCAATATTTATTTTAAAAATATTTCAACTCGAATTATTTTTACAAAGTTTGAACCGAAAAAATTGTACAGAATTTTAGACAAAGCGAAAAAGACCTACTGAAAAAGATCCATAGTTCAGAAAAATATAAAAAGTTTTGTACTCAGTAATTCTGATTAAAAAAATTTGGTTCATTTTAAAAAAATTAACTGATTTTTATTATATCCCTAAATAGTATTTGTTATGTATATTTTTTATTAAAAAAATTCCTGAATTTCGGGACAAAAAATTTTGTTTTCCTAATATTAAAACAGAAATGCAATTTCGTGAAAAAAGTGAGAAAAATTTCAAAGGAAGATTTTCTTATTTAGATATTTGGGATTGTATGGGAGTTCCAAAATAATCTTTTTTTAATTTTAGCTTATCAAAAACCTGAAATGAATGGTTCAGGTCAACCGCCAACCACAGCTGCCGTACGTCCAACCAGTCTTTATGGAGGAATTGTAAACAACCGTCCAGAACTAGCTCTGTACCCTCCCGACTCAGGATTAACCCCCGAAAGGGAACCCATCAAATTCGATGTGAACTTGGTGGGTGCGCCGGCCGATGTTGAACAACTAGTAAACAACATCAAACATGTTGCCGAACAATTTCTCTACCACTGGAAAACGTTTCCTATCGGTTTGTTACTTGCAAAGGAAGTTTGCAATCGTAATTATGGTTAATGGTTTTAATGATTTAGTTCTTCCAACACCTGTATCGGCTGCGTCTCACAATCGTGGTGGACTGGCCGGTGGCGATCGGAACTCTCGTTCGGATTTAACATGTGGATCTCCACATTCCCTTGGGCGTCGTCATCCGCGTGGACCGAACTTGAGAGATTTGTTCATTGCGCCATCGTTTGATGAGTTGGATGCAGTTGCGGTAGATGGTAAAGGTGAACCTCGACGACTTACTGGAAAACAACTTGAAAGTTGTCGGGAACGAGGGTAAGCTAACTTTTTTTAATTAAATAAAAAAAGGTAAATCACTAACTCTATAGCGTTTATCAACGTCTAAAATCCCTTTCACCTGAAAGAACAATGTCTTTATAGAAATGCAAATTTATGGTAGAGCAAACACAAAACACAATTATCTATGGCACTTTTGTGATGCACTGAAGGTTTGTCCCTACGTTATTGACTTGATTTCATATTAATTACGCTTAATGTCTCCATTTTTAACATCGTATGAAATCCGTAGTATCTCTCTTAAAAACCAAGTGTACATTTCTTTTTCGTAAAAAAAAAAACAGGATTTAAAAAATTGATGCATGTATTTACGCTCACACGCGTAAGAACTAAAACTTCTTTCGGTTAGTTTTTTTCTTTCCTTTACTATATAGTAAAGGAGTTATTGTAATCGGGTCACCTTTTTCAATTCAAGTTTTCACCGGAAATTCATGTTTTGAAGTCACCTGAATTCACAAAAGCGGTTTTTAAAAACATGTCTGTATGTGTGTTACAGCGATATCGTATCGAAAACTCGAAGCAGGACGTTTTGGCGCCACTGAACCACTGAAGTTTTACATGGGAAACCGATAATTGATACAAAAAAACCACCCCCGCATAGCTCTAGGAACTCAGTACAATGGAGCGAAACCCTCCGCGGTAAAACTTTCTGCGGCAAAACGGTGGCATCAAAACGTCCCGCGCCAAAACGGCGGCGCCAAAATGTCACGTACGTCGAAAGCTTTATCCGAATTTCACCAAGCTTGGAATTTAGCCGGCATATTACATCTAGTTGTGCCGCAAAGTTTTTGATTAAAATCGGTTGACCGGAAGCTACACTTTATTCAAGGAGTTTTTGAGCTTATTCAATTTTTTGCAAAAACGACTCCAACGGTTTTCTTTAAACTTCCTTTAGTTCTTAGACGCAGTAATGCCTATAACTTTTATTTGAAATTTTTTTCTTGGGAAAATTTAAATAAGGAGGCTTTTGGGGTTAAGGGTGGGAGTTCGTATATATGGGCATAAAGGCTGTATGCATATAGATTAGAAATAGATTAGTATTAGTAATTATTAATAGATTAGATTAGCTGTTAACATAAATGTTTAAATATTATTCAATTTATGATTACTATTTACGTTTTAAATATTAGAAATAGTGTAAATAATTTTTTTATCTTTGAAGTCTTCCATAGTACGTGAGATTTTTAAAATTGTGTATTTCTAGTATAAATGCGAAGGATTTTGTTTACGAAAATATTATTGTAAAAGAGTAAGCCATACTTGAATGAAAAAACATGTTATACTTAATTTGCCCATTTTTTTTGCGGGAAAAATGATTATATTCGCCGGTTATCCCCACCCCTCTCCTCAAGGTAAGATAATACGAAATTATCCAGTTTTGGCTCGATCGCCCTCCACCTCATAACGCCTCATGTAATTACTTGATGCCCCTTAAGTAAGAATTTTTTTTTAAGTCTAACTCAAAAACTATTTAGGAAACGTACTTGAAACATTAAATATATTATGTGCGATTAAGCAAAGACTATCGAAAAATGCAATAAAAATCGATTCAGGGAAAACGTTCCATTAATAAATAGAAGAAACGCTTTTATTTTAATTTTATGTTAAGCTTAATTTTTCCCTACCCCACCAAAAGAAGTTTCACTTCAAAAATGTTAAATATTTATTTAAGTTACATTTGGTTTTTGAGAAACAATACAATATATTGAGATAGTTGTGTGTGTGTTTGGCAAATAGATTGTCTTCTCATCCACAATATTTTCATTTCTGTGAAGCTTGCACAAGGATAAATATGGAAAACCGAAGAAGTTAAATTACGATCAATTGGAAAACATAAGGATGTGGGGGTATGTTATTGGTTGGTTTAACGTGTCCGACAAGGTTTCAGATTCCCAGATTTTCGTATATTTTATTTCAATTATTTTCTATTAAGCATTTTATTTTAAAACTTCGTTTACATGCTCTGTCCACTTTGAACTTTTTGATTTCTTATCAAAAGTTTACGATGATCTGGGTCAATTGTTTTGATACTCAAGCAACGTTTTCCCTTTAATAAATAAAATATTTTATCATTGCACTTAGTTTATTTTTGTCTATGTTATAATTTTTATGAGAATGAGCATGTTTTAAATTTTTTAAGGCTTTTGTATCGAAACAATCGACTGAACTATGAATGTTTAAAAATAAATCTGAATACAATCAGAGACGCATGAATTTCGTTTTAGTGAATCTTTTGCTAAATGTTTTATCCTGTGCCTTTGCAGGAAACGTTTCATTCTTCTTAAAAAAGAATTGGGACTCTTCCAATTTAAATGTCTTTTTTGGTGTTGATAAATTATTTTTTGTTCTACTCATTAATCGCTTTGGTATTTTTATTTTTGTTCACAGAGAATTCGAGGTGGAAAGTATTAATTTCCCGGGGCAAGTTCATCGATGGCAATTGAGTCAATTGCTGCAAAAAGGAACGGAACGTAGTCGGGAATCATTGTTGGATGACCTAGCGTTGGCATTGCGATTCGTTTTGGTCACGGCACGAAATCGTTTCGTCTCGCATTTTTTTAGCATTAAACACGCATTAGGCGCTTTTTGTACCGGGCTCTTGCGACTTCTTGATGTAGTTATTGGACTACCATCATTACAAGCTCATAATCTAGATGGAAAAATTCGAGAAGAACGATGCCGTTATTTGGTGGCTGAACTTGTCTGTCCGGTACTTAATATTACATTTTTATTGAAATAATTTTTAACTATCTTATGTTGGTCGTAGAGATGTAGATGAAGTAGTGGCCAGTTAAAACATCAGCTAATTTTGCGTTGCATAATACAACTCTGTAATTGACCATTTATAGCAGCGGTCGGGGAACAATTTTAACCATTACCCCAAAATATTTTTGTGTACGTTGATATTACCCCCTCGTTTTAAAAAGGAGACAATGTACATGTAAATTAAACATTAATAATTCACTAATTTACACGGAAAATAAAAAAGTTGCATGAAAATATTAAATATGTAATAGACAAACAGAATTAAATTTTCATATTGGAACAAACAAAACAAAAGTTAAATGAAAACGTTCCCTTTCAGGTTTTGGAGAAATTATGTTGATTCATGTTTGCTACAATAACTTTAAATTTGGAGCTTTTTGATTTAATTTTAATGAATGGTTTGTAAAATACTAACACGTTTATAAAATGGTAAATTAGAACAAGTTTCTTTATTACCCCAAAAATTTCATTTTTACCCCATTTGGGGTAATTTACCCCGATTCCCCGACTGATTTATAGGCTATTTGACAATAGTGAAAGTATGTTAAATATTGTTGCGATCCTTATAGAATACAACAATACAAAGCATATTTCTGATTAAATTATTAACACGTATATTATATCTATTTATTGATAAAATTGGATTGAAACTTTATTTTTTAAATTAACATAATGCGGTGTAAAACGTTATGTCATTGGTTAAGCCGTTTGTGACGTCACACACAAGCAAATATAATCAGAGTTTTGTATGCAACCAACTTAACAGCTCATACAATTTCTTGTTTTATCAAGCAATTTATTAACACCAATCTGATTATTTATTCGGCAAATTCTTTCTTCTTAGTTCAATAGGGAAAATGAAAGATAGTTTTGTAAAAGCCAATTGTGGCAATCTACCATAGTGATGTTAGAAGTACCAATTTGTTGGTGTATACATTTTTCAGAGTCTTGTACCATGTACCAAGTAAAAATTGTGCTGTTATGCAGAAATACCAACCAACCAAAATTAAAAGTGTACGAATAATTCGAAAGTATTTGTAAATTTTTCAAATATCTAATCGTACTTCAAATATTCAAAAATAGTTTTACAATTTGTCACATACCCTATTCTTCAACATCTCAACAAACATCATAGATAGTAAAACGTTTAGGATGGACGTGTCACGCGACCCGCACCAATCATAATTTTTGGTTTTTTAAATGTTTCAGGCTGAATTCACAGATAATTTATATGTTCTTTGCGATTGGTTACGACGTGAAATGCGTAGGGCTGCCACAGAAAAGATATCCACGTCTCCAAATGACAATAATCGAGCGTCTCCCGCATGTATACCATATCGTTATGCTACAGCTCAAGGTGGATTTGTCGATCTGCGTCTAATGGATCGAGATTTAATGCGAAAAGCGCTTCCAATCCTAGTTACGATTCTAGAACGCGAAGCACGTGGCTGGTTCTTACACTTTCGAGAACGTCTCATAGCTGAATTGCGTTCTAAGAAAATGCAAGACGAGGAAATAGAACTGGTTAATATTTAAAAAATTATTTTAAATTTTATTCTCTATTAATTTTGTTTTTCGTTTTATAGGAAGTAAATGAGGCTGTAATGCGAGAATATTTGCAACGAGTATATAACAGCGTATTGTCTCATCCCGATTTACAAGCGTTAGGTGAATCAATTCCTCAACTATTAGTTCAACAAGCTCAATCCGTTGTTCTTATGCATAGGTAAATAATCTAAATAACCTTACAATAAAAATTTAAAAGTTATCTGGGGAATACTAAAGATAATTCGAATTTACAAATTATTTAGTTAAAACCCTTTATAACATGGTATCTAGCGCATTTGATTGTCTGCATTGAGGACTCATGTCCTGAATTTGTCTTTATTTATGAGATTTTTTTCATTTATTCTGATTTTGAACGCAAATGAGGTTCACAGATGTTATTAAATAATTATGTAAATTAAAGTCAAAACAACTTGAATCGTTTGGTAAACTTTTCGGTTGAAAATCCGTGTCAATATTAGGAACGGCTAGAAAAAAAATCAGGCAAAGAACCAAAAAAACTTCCCACCAAACACATCTCGGACCGTAATCTCCGACGTTTTGCAAGCTCTTCGGCTTGCATCTTCAGGACTTGTGACTCCGAAACTGTTTCGGAGAAACTGCTTACGAAATGTAGATTATTACGGTCCGGGAAGTGTTGGGTGGAAAGTTCTTTTGGTTCTTCGCCCGACCTTTTCCTGGTCGTTTCCAATATTGACACATCTTTTCAACTAAAAAGTTTACCAACCGATTCAGGTTGTTTTGACATTGACGCTGGCCGTGAAAGCCTTAATTCTAAAATATGTAAATTAAAAAGCTGCACTTAACTACGCGACGAGAAGCAGAAAAACGTCAAGAATCAAGTTTAGTAGGCACCCTATAAAGGATAACAGCTAGAGAATAGAATAACTAATCTAGAAAAGATTATTACGAGCAAAGAGTTCATTTGATTCCAGTAATTTTAAAAGGTCATGAAAATTTTATAGAAGCGCCTTGAAAATTAAAAAATAGAAATTTGCTTTAAAATTTATTTTGTAAAAATCCGGAGTTACTAACAAACTTTTTTATTTTAATATATGCTTAAAAAATACACGTTAAGCAATTGAAAAAAGACTTACTAAACTTGCTCTATTTTTTAGTCCTTAAAAGATTTTTAAAATTTTAAACACCGTTTGAATCTCTTTATAGTGCATGTAATGATCTCCTCAATTGTTTCTCGAAAGCATAGTGCAAATTATAAGGATGAGTTTTTATACATTCTTGTTTTTCGACAAAAACTTTTCTACCTATCCAAATTCACTATTCTATCTAGCAGAAGAGCAGTCTTGTTCATTCAGATTGAATATTGATTTACAGATCCGTAGAAGAAGTTCAAAGAAATTTAGCTAGTACATTAAAAAATGTACAAGAACGGTTATCAGAACGACATCCTGTACTATCTCGCGTTGCTCCATGGCTACGAACCCAATTACGAAACGCTCAACAACGTTACGCTATTGAACATCAATGGAGCGCACACGAACGTGCCATTGAGTTTTGTCAAACACAACGCCTACATCAAACCGTTTATTTCCTCAACAGAGACCTGGCTTTTATGCGAGAAGTATAAAAAAAATATTTTTCATAAAATGTTATTTCAACTTTTATTCATCTTTCAGCGTGAACCGGCCTTATTACGTGAACTAAGCAAAGTTCGTAAAGCGACAAGAAGTTACACATGGGCTACTCAAATTTGGTGTCCCAGTAATTGGAAGATTCGGCGTTGTTTCCAAGGAGAAACCCAAGTAATTCCCACTGTGCTCAGTAATCAGCCTACCAGTATTACAACACCACGTTCAGATCCTAGTCAACCCGTTTTTTTGGTCGAAAAAGAAGTGAAACGAACAACCACTTGTCGATGGCCGTTGTGGAGATGGGTCAATTATGCTCAACGAACCTGGTCTTGGAGTTTAAATGCTATGTTTTTACTCGGAATCATTATACCCTGGTGTAGTCCTGTAGGACTACGAGCATTGCTCTATATCCAACCATTCATGCCGGACTTAGAACTATCGCAGGTCAATGGTACATTATTCCCACGTAAAAGCTCGCTAACACCAACGTTATGTTCTCGTTTAATAACCCTATGGCGTCACATATCAAAATCACGCACACATTTTGAAACCAAACCGGACACGGGATTTATAGGTAAAGGTTTTACAAGGCACGTAAATCGATTTTGGAATTACATAATCAAAGGTCTACTCGGTACAATTGCAATCGTATTTTTCTTTCCAATAGTTTGTCTAATAATAAGTTTATGTAGTATCGCAATAACGTTAACAACCTTCATTTGGATGCCCGTAGTTACGTTAATATATCATATTTTTATGGCGTTAATTTGTGATTTTGATTCGCCGACGTCTGAAAGGAATCGTTACTTAGTTATATTTGAAGCGGTCATATGGAATATTCTACTTCAAGGTTGTATTCAGCCAGTCGTCGCGTTATTAGTTTCGGTTGTAATTTGTCCGTTGATCGCGTTATTTATTTTAACATTCGGTGTCGTTCGATATTGGCTAAGACTTGTTTGGGATTCGATTGTATTTCATGTTTTGATTAAGAAACGTGGCCGCATTCCAGCCTGTGATAGTTTCGTTGTTCATCGAATAGCTGGACCAGGTTTAACTTCGAATTATTATTTCCAAATCAGACCAGAGCAAGCGTTAGCTGCTTTCGAAGCTAAAATGGAGTTGGAAGAGCTGGTCGTATATCAGAGAATCACTGAAAATACAATTTACCAACCACAAAAAGATTTTGCTCAGTTTGTCGAGGCTTGTTTTGGACCATTTTCTGCTCAATTGGCGAAAATTGGCCCATATAAAGATCTTGAGAAAGAATGCCATGCACTGATTGGATGTCTACATGAAAAATTGGAACGTCGAAGACGAGATTTACAAACTGGATTGAGTGTTGGTGTACGAAGTAAAATTAAATTAACAACGCACGAATTGAAAGTTGCTATTCAACAAGCTGCGTTGATGCTCGAAAGATTTTATCCGAAACATATCTTTCCGTTTTTGACATCTAGTAATGAAGATGAGTTTTGGGAAAGTCGGGGTTTGACGAATGGTGACTGGGCTGGACTTGCTGGATTGTTATATGCTGATGCTTTCAGCTTAGATTTTCTTACACCTTTGGATGAATCACAAACGAGTTTCAAATTAGAACCCGATAGCAGTGTAGAGTTAACGCGGTATACCGAATTAGTTCACAGTGCTGAATTAGGTAAGAAAAAATTTAGTTACTAGCGGTTTGTTCCAAAAGAAAATAAATACAATTCATGCGTAATACTCAGTTAGTTATACTCAATTTAAAAAAAATTACCAATGTACGGTTTTATTTTCATTTGGAACAAACCTGACACAAATCTGTCTGTCTTATTTTTGAAATTAGCAAGAGAAAGTGTTATTATTAGTATTAAATTTAAACAAATTTTAGGTGCAAGTGGTCCAGACTTATTAGGCGCTGTATATGCACCTCGTGGAAATATTCATGTGCATTCACCGTATTTGGAAGTTTCGGCATTTAATCCTCGATCCCGTCTAACTACAACTGCGGGCGCCAAGAAAAAAGAAAATCGAAGGTATTACTATTGTCGGTATACCCTATTGTCTTTACTTCCAAACTATTTTAGTTGAATACAATCAAACTTTTTTTAATGTATCTATTTTTATTTTATTTTATCAAACTATTTTAGTGAAAACACAAGTTTATCTTCATTACGGTCGAGAAAAACGCGGCAGTCCAAAGGAGTGAAAGAAGAGAGTAATAGCGATACTATGTGGACACCGTGGAAACGTTATATTCCTCCTTATTCGCCTGATAAACTAACAATTCCATTGCCAGTGCCACATCCGGCATTGATTGCAGTCATTGTCCATAATCGCGATAGCGAACAACCTATTCCTATTGATTCGGAGCTGTGTCAAAGTATTTTACGAGGAGTTGAAGAATCTCACAACATTTCACATTCTGCCGGTATGACAAAAAAATATTCTTATAGTGTAAAAACCAAATAATGATACTGCGATAAGGACTCAAAATAGTTTCACTTTTATGTTGTGAAAATGCAAAATTTGATAACTTCCAAAAGGGTACTATTTTTCATTTCTTTTTTTTTCCAAAATGTAATATTTTACTAGGTAGTACCGAGAGTAGGGATGTTAAAAAATAATCGATTATTATTTTCTAATAATCGATTTTCATAGTAATATTAATCGATTTTTAAATAATCGATTATATAAATTATGCGTTTAAATCGATTTTCATAAACAGCGCAAACTTAAATGCAAACTAGCTGTAACGGTTTTTTTCATTCTTGGCATTTAAATATAATAGACATTCATTGAAATATTTGATTGTTAAATTTAAAATTCATTATTAAAAGATTGAATTCGAAAATAGTTTTTGAGGTAATAAGGTTGTAATTTTGTTAGGATGCTCATCATTTCATTTTTATTATAATAAAAATTTTAATGGTACTGAAATTGTGTATCAATAATCATATTTGCCTTATTACTTACCTTGAAAGTTTAATGGAATATTTGCTTTAATTTTTAGTTTTGAATTGGTTATTTTTGTATTCATATCATTTTATTTGATTTTTAATTCGATAAATTTTTAGTATGAATCTCTTAGGTTTCATCATTATTGGAATATGAAAAGCAAGTAGAAATTTAAATAATAGAAAAAATAGATTTTTTTAAATTAAAATCGATTTTTGACAAATCGATTAATATTGAATAAAGAAAAATCGATTTTTATTTAATCGTTTTTTTTCCATCAATCTCACATCCCTAACCGAAAGTGATCCAACTTTGCTATATTAAATTTTCAGAATATTTTTCAGTTGACATAACGACAAGAGTATTTTGATGTAAGCATAAGTAATTTTTTTAAATTATTTCTCAACTCAGAGGTTCTTTTCGTTATGAATAAAACTTCTCAAAAGCGATTTAACTTTTGTTAATATCTGCCACTTACCATGCAACCCAAGTACATACATACAAAACGTGTACTATATACGTCCCATAATTCAAAACCATGGAATCTATATACTCGAATATGCTCCAATACTCCATGTTCAGAGCCACGGAGTAATCAGAGCATTCAGTAACGTATACTATGTTGATAGATAGGCAACCCATTAGTCATAAATGCATAATATTATATTTTCGTTTTAAAAAACTGAAAATATGAAAAAAAATTAACAATAATAAAGATAATATATAAGTATAAAAAATAGAATTCACTGACCCGTACCTACTTCGCTAGGATATTATTCCAAAGCATAAGTTTCTTTCATATCCATTTTCATTAATACCCCAACTGTAATATGACTACATTCCGGTAACAGTGTTAAGAAACCAGTTTAAAATCGTTTCTTCTAATTGAAACTTTGATCATAATTTTTATCGATAGCGTCATCAATGACCTTATTATTTTTTGCCTCATTCGCTTAAACTTTTCTTAAGAGATAAATCAGAGCGACGAGCGTCGCGTCGCTTAAATACTGCAAAGTTAGTATTATGGTCAAAAAACAACAGTAATGAACATAGTCGTTGTAAACGCGTTAAGAAACCTATTAAAACCTATTAAACCTAATTATATAATTTTAAATTATAGCTATTGGACGATATCGTGGTGGTGGTGGAGGCGGTGATTGTCCAGAAAGCAGTTACGAATCAACTGCCGATTCCCAAAGCTCCAGTTCAGAGAGTCCCGGTCGAGCAGACACCAACGCCGGGAACACAAGCGGTGAACCGGCGACACCCGAAGAAGACGAGGATGAAGAAGAAGATAATCAACGGGCTTCCTCTTCAACAAACAATCAGGGATTTCAATGGACATTAAGTCAATGGGGTTCAGGGGCAGCTCGACGCCGTATTCCATCAGGTACAGTACGTGTCGACTTAGCAAGTCCCGAGGACGTAACTCTGGACACCGACAGCAATAAAGTAGCTTTTAATCCTTACGGAACGACTGTGTAAGTTGATTTCAATGTTTTTACATTTTAGTTTTGCTCGAAAAGAAAAAAGCTTCGATTTGTTTTTTAATTACTAAGAAATTCAGGCGCTTACATTTGTTTTATAGCTCCCGAAATAAATGTTTTTATACATTAATTTTTTTTTAAAAAGCATTTTTTAAATCAACTTTTAATATTACAATTTTATATAAAGTCGTGTAGATGTAGGAATAATAATTATTAATATGATATAAAGTAAACCAAATAATGAAACTATTTTTTTGCTCTCTAGTAAAAAATAAATTAACAAAACCGATTACAAACGTAAAAAATAAAACAGATAAAATATTTACATAGAAAAGTAGAGATTGAAAAAAATAAATTTATAAAAAGAAAAGTATATAATATAAATTATTTATTTATTTCAAATGAAACTAAGACAAGATAACTTGAAAAACTTTAATCTCATTAAGAATATTTTTTTTAAATATTGATTTTTGTTATAAAATTGTTAAGTGGATACAATGAATGTTTCAAAGTTTGTTTGAGATTGACATGATCTACAGCTAGTTCAGTTCCAAAACATTTTACAATTATAAGGTAATAGATCTCAAAACTTGCATATGATTTTTTCAACATTTATAAGAAAAAGAATTAAGTACAAATTTCTCAATATTATAATACATATATATAAATATATACTTGTATATTAAGAAATCTATTTGTTGTTTATTAAGTAGTGGTTGTAAAAATGGTATCACTTTGATTTGATTAATCTTAAGGATTGCATACACCTTCTCTTCATTTCAATGTATTTTGGTCAAAAAGTACTTAAATAAAAAAGGAAATGTAAATATGATTTATTTCATAATTAGTACATACATTTATAATAGATACAATCTTTTCGGAAATGTTAAAACTTAAAGCACGTACATTTCAGCATTTGTATACTTATACTATATGAATACGTTCGCTATTCTATAAGCATTATAAACTATAGATAGGTATATATGAAATAACAATGGCAATTTTCTTATCGTTTATTAGAAAACAGAATTAATATTTGAACTGTTTATTATGAAAGTGTTGTTAATCTATTTTCCAAAAAAATAGTGCTAGCTTCCTTAGTAGTAACATTTTCTTCATAATCATATACATTCTTTTATTTATAATTTGTTTATACTCCCGGCAACTGATTGGCTATTTTACGTCTTTTTAATAGTAAAGTACTTGGGTGACCGAGCATTGCTCGAATGAATTTTCAGAATATATGCTTGGATTCTTTGTTAACTAAGTATTTTGATTGTATAGTAAACGGAATTTTTTAAAGATTTATTTCTAAACTTTAGGCTTCTTTCCGGTGTAGACAAAAAATTTCAAAAACGATTGAAATTTTGTTAATATGTATATGCAACTTTCTACGTATTGTAATCCACATACATTCAAAGCATTAAATAATGTTGATGGATAAGCAATCAATTATGCATCAATGTTTAATTCGTTCTCACAACCGAACCGGATTTGAACTGAATGAGTGAGTAAATGCATATGGAGCATATAGAAGGATAACATTATGAGAAAACAACTGGTCAATCAGAACGCAGTTCAATCATGAATTTCAAATTCATTGCTTTCTGACTGTCAGTTGTTTTCTCACATTGTACTCCTTCTATACACTCCATATACAACATTCACTCACTCAACCAGTTCAAATACAAATCCAATTCGGTTGTGAGAACGAACCTAATACTAGCCCGTAATTAAAAAAAAAAAAAAAAAAAAAAAAAAACAGAAAATACGAAGAAAAAATATTTTCCCATAAATGAGACCAAGCTAAATCAATTTTTCACCCCCAAAGTCCTATGTGTTGTAATTTTTATCGAAATCGTTTCCGAGATACACAAAATATATAAGTATATACTCATACATGTAAGAATTACTTGTTTAAATAAATTAGATTGAGATTATTATAGGCGGTAGTTGCAAGCGTTTTCCTGAATTACATCTTAACATTGTGAAGAAATTGTTGCTAACAAAATTCAACCATTCAGACCTTGAACACGAACATTTGCTAGTTAATAGAGTTAACAAAAGAAAAATTCTATTAATAAATCTAAAATAGAAATATCAAGTCTATTTTAGCGTGACTTCCATTCTTCTAGGGGAACTTAAAGTTTAAAGAAAATCAGTACCGTCCTGAGGGCTGCATTTGCTATCACAATAGACATAATTTCCGTCTTCCCAAGATGTTGTCTTCTTGATTTGAACTAATCCAACTTTCAAAATAAACGGTTCAATTAAAATATGGCATTCTCTTCAATTCCTCTCTCATAAATTAGAGTTGATTTTGCACTTCTGCGTTTGTGTGATGTACTTTAAAAAGAAAATGCACCTCTAGCAATGTTACTCATGTTAATTAAGATTTGGGGAATCATTTTAAGAGTTAAAAGCCATTACTCAATAAAGAAATAAAAACGTCTTTAATCGTTAATAAAGAAATAACAATTCGTTTCTCTTAAAATTTCAATTTAAAGATGGTGTGTGTAAATCCATTTTGTTCAAACTTATTCAGACATTGCAATAAAAAACCACGGCAATCGTAAAATACATTTTTAAAAAATAATCATTGATTTTTCTCGAATTTTTATTTTGTCTGAATAAATGCATTTATTTGTGCTAAAATAAAAAAAATATAAATATATACTTCATAATCGAATAAAATAAATCTACATAGGTATTTAAACAATCAAAACTAGATTTAATTTTTGTTAAATTTTCTCAATATGAAAAAAAATATTGTTTCGTTTTTGAAATCAAAGCACATTGTAATAATAGTCATAATTGACATAAATAGCGTTAAAAATATTCTGAATGATATTTTTAGTCAAAAAAATAAAATAAAATTATTCATATATAATGTAACACAAAAGAAAAAAATCCATACATAACTATATTAAGAAATTGTAAATATTACAATTAATTGTTTTGTGATAATTTGTAAATTTTAAGAGGTTTGTCTCCGAATACTTATTATTATTAATTGGATTTTTTAATTAAGAAAATTTTGCAGATTCAAATATATACAATCAAATTTTATTAACTCTGATTGGTTGGGTATTTTTCTTTTAGGTAAAAATATCAGAACCAATCTCTGAATTAAAATTACGATAGTATTATAATTAAAACGAAAATTATAACTCAATATCTTGCCAAATTTTAAAGTAGAATTTCAAGTCGTAACACAATCTCTTAAAAATTTCAATCGGTTTAATCCAACAAAGTTTTCTTGCTTTAACAATCATAAAATTTTCTATATTTTTAATTGGTAAGTGCCAGTTGCAACTAAGTTCTCTGCTATATAAATTGGTACTAGCTCAATGGAAGAAATATTATTTAAGAGGACAATTTTTAGTTCCAGCAGATTAACCATTAGGAAAATTGATTTTTTTTTTGGTTTTTTTTTCTCTACAAGTTTTATTTAAAAAGGTTGCCTCTAAAGTTTGTCTTTTTCAAATTATTTTGAAATAAATTAATTTTTTTTTTTTCACTTCTCACCGAGAAGCACAGGAAAAGTGTTATTCCCATAAAGGATGTATTTACAAAATTGCAATACATTTAGCCTCTCATCAAAATTTCAATTGAAATACTTCACTAATTGGACTAATAACTAAGACAATAGATTTGGTTCAGATGAAAATAAAACCATTCATTGTACGGTACAAACCATGCACGATATAAACATGTTGTAAAAATGTTATATTGTGCCTGACTTGTAACGTATAATAATATAATAATTATTTATATCATTACGTATTAACGTATAATTATATAAACTTAACAAAAACTAATTACAAGAATTACCACCATTCTTTTTGTTACTATTGTGGCTCCAGATGGCGTATTGCACAACTAACACATACCAATTTCGAATCCGTATCAAATGATTAATGAACTACAACTTTTCATTTTAATAATTTCGAAAACGGCAATGAAAAGATTTTGAAAATGCATGACAAAATTTGTAAAAAAAAATGATTTTTCTTCATAAATCAAAATGTTACGTCCACGCTTTACTGTAAAATGACTGAAAATATTTCTTTTGTATATTTGGTAATAAGTTTTTTTTTAAATTCTAGTCATCTCAATCATTCACTATCTATTCTTTTTTTATTTGTAATGATTAAACTTATGCATTGAAAAACTTGTATTTACTATTCTAAAAATTAATGGTAAGTAGTGACGTGTTTTATGTATATATATATTTATAAATATAATATGAAAAACACGGGTTTAAAAAATCTTTTCTTATATAAAAATGTGGCAAGTTTTAAAACATAAATTTATCAGCTTTTTTTGATGAACTATAAATTTTTGGTAGGAAAAAAAAGAAATAAACAAAGGCTTTTAAAGTTATCAAAAATAATTCTGTGTATTTTTTTTTTATTTTCCTCAAATTTCCAATATTACGTTTATATTAAACTTTATTTAACTTCTACAGGAAATAAGTAGATAATGGAGTTTTTGAAGAATATGATGATTCCGTAATAGAAGGAAAAGCAATTAAAATACTTTAATTGGATACTTGAACTACCAATGCAGGAGAAGAACTACAAGAGGAAGCATCTCTTCAATAAGACAAACAATCTACCTATGAATCAAAACTAAGAATGTATATCTCTTATGGAACAATAATTCAGTAACTGGTTCAATGTTGAAATCAGAAAAATAGTTCTGGAATATTCGTCGTAGCGCTTTTGATGACTAACACAACCCTGTTATAAACTTAAAGTAGTCATTTAATGCGAAGAATTATTCAATACTCTGGACGCGTATCTAATGGTGGCAATTTGGCTTGCTTTTATTTTAATTTATTTTTTGCTGTTACGGATCTAAATATTTTTTCCCCTAATCACTGCGACCAATGAGATCTATTGTGTTGTGAAAATTTGACTTCCACTAGTTTTAATTTTTTTTAAGTAATATAGTTTATGAATTATAGATATGAACGTATGTCTCTAATAAGAGTTTTTTTTTGTTCTTAATTTTTGAATTTCTTTGAAACCACTTGACTTAAAAATCTAATCCGATGTAAGTCTCAATGAGCCCCTTGGAACGCCTTGTTGCAGGTCTTAATCGGTGTATTCATTCTTGAGATAACGTTTACATACATGACAAAACTTTATTTACACACATACACGGTCGGACGTCTCGGCGGGAAGAGTCTGAGTGGCTTTTTAATACCACAAAACATAGAAGTCTGACGAATTGATTCATATTTGAATCGAAATAGATTTCAATTTCCAAATCCTTTTTTTGATGGAGAGAATGGATTCCTGAAAGGACTCTTACTTTAAATTACGAGCGTACAAAAACGTTTGAACATAAAATTTTTATTTTTTAGTGTACTAAAATAACGTAAAATTATTTTCACGTAACGTACTTTATTATTAAATATTTTTATTTGAATTTTATTATGAAAAGTTATATAAAAACTATTATTACTGGTTATGTAATTGGGTTCTTGTGGCGAAAATAGTACACAGTAATTGCATATACTCATTCATACGTTCCTAAGTATCACTCCATGTACTCACTGAAAGAGCAAATTCAATATGAAATCCGCTTTATCCTTTAAGCATTTAAGTAAATTCCTTTAGTTTTCTCCATATCACACTAATAAAACTTGTGAATTAATATTATGATGATTCATTATGTAATTAATGACTGATTGCTGAATATTGTCATCAAGAAGGCCCGTGCTTGAAAAATATTAGCTCAAATAAAAAACGGGAAGTGGTTAAAATATAGATTATAAAATTCCACCGAAACGATATACAGGTAAAGTTAATATAAAGATGAAAATTGAAATATAGATTGCAAATATATTAATAACAAATACTAAGGTAAAGTTAAAAAAACTAACGAAGTATTTAAAGTAAGTTAACTACTAAAAATGCTATCTTATTTATTCTATTTAAGATCATCAAGATAGCTATAACATGTAAGGTAATAAATGTTAACGATGCTAACCAGTGCTAATACTAAATGCAAATAAATATTTCGTTTAATAGTCATTTTACTAAAAATAGCGATTAATGTCATATATTTTAAAAAACGTATCATTTCAATTTGAAACAACCCGATATATAATTCCCTACAGAAATGTACTTTGATATTATAATATATTATTAAAAAGTCGTTCAAACTTTATGAATAATAATTAAACTTGAAAGTTTATGATAGTATATCAATACTTTACATTTAAAAAGATAACTAGCATTTTTATTTTTTACTATTTACCTATATGTTATCTATAAATTATGTACAGTAATCGCAATAACTCAATAATAAAATTTATATTGCTTTATTTATCTTATTTGAGATAGATTAAGAAAATATTTACAATTTAATAAAAAAATATTTGAAAACTGAGCAATTTTCAATATTAATGAAACATTAACAATAAACAATATTTTCTATCTAATCCTAATCGCTATCAAAGAAATTCGATACGGAATTTACTTTGTAACATGCAAATGCTATTTATTAGGTAAAATGTATTTCATGTAAAACAAAGAATGGATCTCATATTTCATTATTTTACATTATATTTTTATGTATGACCCGGTAAAAGTTAAAAATATTTCAAGAATGTTACATAATAAATTTAAATACTACATATTTATAACTTAAATATCATAATTGTGCGTCAAAAATGTGCGAAATAGCATCAAAACAGAATTGACCTTGATCATTTTTAAAGTTCTCGTGTTCCAGCGATAAATTTCGTATAATCTTTGTTATTGTTCACGATAAGATTGAAACGGGTCATTGTTGCACGGATATATACAAAAATAGGGATGCGAATTTACACGAGTGTGTCCGATTGGGTATGATTTGTGTCGCAAAACAATCAGGAACATGTTGCAGACAGCCGCGAACTTGACTAGTGGAACGCGTTACAAATACGCTTTTTACAATGGCCGCTCATTGTCACGTGATACATTCGACTCGTTTATGATTGGTGATAATGAAAGCGTGCCCTGCGCCCTCTATGTTGCGCGTTAGTATCCATGCAAAATGCCGTCCGAAGCGAAGGCTTTGTTGACAGCTCAAACTGAAAAACCTAATCATTACTCGTAAGTTTCAAAATCATTATTTCTATGTAACAAGACGAATAAATCATTGGTTTTCATTGGCTATTTAGAATTATTTTATTCAAATTTATTTATATTGGTTTTATTCAATATTGATAATGTATTGATCTCATATGGATAGGATTGTGTGAGAACAAAATGAGTTGTTTATGTGATAAAATGCGTTGAAAGTTTCTTTGATTTTCGTATTTTTGACGAATCCACTTGGTTTTAGATATTTAAAAGAGTTCCGCGTCGAACAGTGTTCACAATTTCTGCAACACAAATGCACACAACATAGGCCATTCACATGTTTCTACTGGCATTTTATGAATCAACGTAGAAGAAGACCTGTGCGTAAAAGGGATGGCTCATTTAATTATAGCGCCGATAATTACTGTACAAAATATGACGAAACGTCAGGTCTATGTCCCGATGGTGATGAGTGAGTACATTTCTTTCAATTTTCATTTTATCTTTACATTTACTTGAAATTTTTACTTCCATCAACACTTGATTCACACCTGCTAATGTTTACGTTCAGTGCGCACTCCTCATATATAACATTTATGTCAAACGTTGACGTTTGTACGGTACGTCAAACTTTTGTCAAAATTACGCGCCAAAATTTACATCCACAATTATTTATTTTAATGATTTCATCGACTTTTTTACCCTTTTTCATCAATTAAATATCATAGCTGTGATAATTTTAACTCAATTCCATGTCATAGTTTCCATCCTACAAAATTAGAACAACCATACATTTGTAAACTATCATTTTCATATATGTACACTCCGTGACAATTGTTTAAGACACTCTTCAAATGCCTAGATTAGGGGAGAGTATGGTTTATTAGGCGCCAAAAATTGACGACGGTTTTTGATAAACAAGCCAAAAAAAAACGAAAATGAAGAGTGGTAATTTGCGAGTTTTGGGCCTCGTTTTCGATAAAAACTGGATATAAAGACGAAATTTCCCAATGCTATTTCTTATGGGAAATGATTTTAATTAATCTAGCAATTGAGACGTAACTATGGGAACTAACATTTAATGATGTATTTCAAGTTAATTCATATCATTCAACAAATGTTAAAGGGGTCTCCCCGGCGGGGGTTTAGGGAGCAGTAATTTATTTGAAATTTATTACAAAAAAAAAAAATTATCAACACAATACTATTGTAAATGAGCTATTTTTTTCACTTTTCGTTTTAAGTTGTTTCAACATCATGGACATTTCGCGACTCAGAATGTTCAGTTTGTTGTGTCTATTAATCACATTAGGGTTATTATTTTAATAAGTTAAAACAGGGTTTTTAGAATAGGGGTATTTTTGAGCTATTTTTCTTAAACTCATTCAACAATACTTTTTATTGTTTTTACTAGCTGTACTTAGTTCACAAGAGCTTTAGAACATTGCTTGTAAAATATAACTTTTAAAAAGTTTGAAGACTCGTTTGAGGCATGAATAAAACGGTTACAACAAAGCCTATAGGCTATTATAGCCTATTTGTAAATCTATACATATAATAAAATTATAACCAAGCCGAATCTGTTCATTGAATATTTTTTGGAAAATCTTATTCCAATTATTTTCAAGTTTTTGTATGTCTGTTACCGCATCACGCAAAAACCACCTGACAGATTTAGACGAAATTTTGTAAAATGGTAACAGGCTATCCGAGTCATTATTTAAGATACTTAATATGGCAGGCAAATATCTCATTATAGAAAATAGAAAATTTGGTTTGGACAATAATCATGCTAAAATACAGTTTTAGTTGATAGCAGATTTTTATATAATTTTGGTTTTATGAACAATGCTCTGAAACATACGTGAACAAATTCACGGGTACAGCTAGTGTAATATCGTATATTTTAAATAAAAAGTCAGTTATCACTATATCAAATTTAATCTAAATCCGATATCAATTAAAGATGTAAACTTTTAGCAAAATTATTGCTCGAAACAGTTTTTCTCCGTGAAAATGAGGCATTGTCTTATTAAAAGTATCATAGATGATGACTCGAAAAGCCAGTTATCATCATACCAAATTGCTTCAAAATCTGTCCAGTGGTTTTTGCGTGATGCGATAACGGAAGACAAAAATTTTAAAAATAGTGGTGGCCTCTGTATTGATATTAACGAAGTTTAGAGTAAGGTTTTACAAAAAATATACAATGAATAAAAATTCATTTATGATTTTTTTAAAACTGCTTCATAGTTTTCTCTCACCTAATTCCTATTAAATTCTGATTTCAAAACAATAAAAAGAATCAGGTTGATTAAAATTAAGAAAGGGAGCTAAACATTATTTGGTATATTTCAAAGACATTTGAAAATTTAAGGATGCCTTAAACAATTGTTGCGGAGTGTAGTTATTTATATCCAATATGATATCTTTATTTCGGCACGTACAATATCCATTGACCTTGAATTCAGCACATCCCAAAAATTATCATTTTGAAAGTCATATAAATACAATGATAATTTGTTTGATAAACAATGTATATATATACCTAAGGTTGTTATTTTATTTTTCAGTTGTCAATTTTTGCATCGAACAGCCGGTGATACCGAGCGGCGATACCATTTACGATATTATAAAACTTGCATGTGTGTACATGATACAGATACACGGGGATATTGCGCTAAAAATGGGTTACACTGTGCGTTCGCACATGGTAGCCACGATCTACGACCACCAGTCTATGATCTCAAAGAGATTCAAGCGTTAGAAAATGCTGAGGCGGAAGGTAGTACGGCTAACGGGCCGAATGCTCTAGACAAAGAAAGAAATTTAGCTAATGAAGATCCTAAGTGGCAAGGTCTGTTTCATATAAATTAACTGTGCGAGTTTGAAACGTTCTTATTTTTATCAATTTTAAACAGATACGAATTATGTGTTGACTAATTATAAAACAGAAGCTTGTAAGCGCCCTCCTAGATTATGTAGACAAGGTTATGCATGTCCTCAATATCATAATAGTAAAGATAAACGAAGGAGTCCCAGAAAGTTTAAATATAGGTAATGTTTTTGGAGTTAAGCAAGCCCACATGCTGAATCGATCAACTCATAAAACATTTAATAATACGATGAAATCTTTGATTTTTGTTTAATAAATTGAAAATAGTTATACCAAAAAAGTTTTTCAATTTGGCAAGTTGGCGACTGAATTTTTTTCCTAATTTTATTGTTGAAGTGAAACTTCTTTAGGCGTGTTAAACTTATCGTTTAATTGGTATCCAAAAAGCAATAAATTATATTTATTGTACTTATTCTGGATGACCACCTTTTTTGGCGGTCGCCGCTTGGCTAAATACTTTACGTCATTTTTTAAATGAAGACTTATTTAAATTGTGATATAGAGTACAAAATATGTCTCTTTAATTTGTTGCCGCCAACTGGTTCTATGAATTTTCTCCATAAGTCAAGTGATTGAAGCCAAAAACTGTACCATGTAGGGCTTCTTTCAGAATATTGAGAAGTTAACTTTGGAAAAAACGTTGTATTAATTTGATAAATTACGTACAAACATTGAATAATCACCCTCTTTATTGTATCATTACAAATAATAACATTATCATTTGACCCTCTTCTTCCTAAAATTAGCTATTTAATTTAAGTAAGGTCCCTTATAAGTGATTTTTAAGCGTTTTTTTCGGTTTTTACGTGTTCTATTTCGTCAATTTATGGTCGATTTTTGTTTTGGAATAAAAAACTCTGTTGACTTTACAATCCATTCTTACAACTTTTCACCGCCTTTGAACTCAAAGTCCTCGAAACTTAATTTTTAAATACTCTGAACGATTAGGGCGATTGGTTTCAAAAAACTGACCAGATCTAAGTTTCAATGATCTTACTCGTTCTTGAGATATCGTACGACAAAATTTTATTTACACACACACGGTCGGGCCTGGTGGGAATAGTAGAAGCTCTTCCTAGGACAGGATTAATAAAATTGAATGTTATGTTAATATAGTTATCACTGGAAAAACAAAGTATCAGTTTTCCTTAACATACAAATCATTCCTTTTGTAATTATTTCAAACCCAAAGAAGTTTCACTTTTTACGCGTGTACTAATGCACGCATTTTCTTTTAATTATTTATTAAGAAGGATTTAGTTACTATCTTAGATTTATGTTAACAATGAAACATTTTTGTCATTGAAGAAGTGATAGTGAAATTAATTGTTTAAAATTGATTAATTGCACATGATTATTTGAACTGTGCATTAGTTTTTAAGATTATTTTTGATACTGCAATTCTAAAAATTAATAATAAAAATTTCACCAAAACTCAAAAATTTTATTTCCAATAATTCGATGTATCAAAGTATTTGATACTATTTTAAATTTGATAATAAAAAAATGGGTTTTAGTACAAATGTATTTAAATCCCAAATGACTATAATCACAAACATCTGTTGTGCTTAAGTTACATTTTATGATAAGCCAATGTAAAAATGGTCTGCTACCCTGCATGATATCCATTGGCACAGGCGACAGGTACACATTAACCAAGAAACCACCTGTGGCGAAAAAATAACATTTGAGACAACCAATTTTGCGAGAGATTAACTTTCACCATCATAACCCGATATTGTTTCCCGAAAGAATATAACATGAAAAACTAAATCCTTTAAAATGTTCATTACATAATTGAGTTCTAAGAATTATAAATTCCAATCTATGGCCTAATCGATCCCATTCTGCAGATCAACACCTTGCCCAAATGTTAAACATGGCGAGGAATGGGGTGAACCAAGTGGATGCGATGCCGGTGATCAATGCTCGTATTGTCACACACGTACAGAACAACAATTTCATCCCGAAATTTATAAAAGCACTAAATGTAATGACGTACAACAAGCGGGATATTGTCCACGCGGCGTATTTTGTGCTTTCGCCCACGTAGAGCGTGAGTTGATTTAAAAAAAATCGCTTTTGTCAAGTAGAAATAATTGGAACTGCACTCATAACGTCAATGATGTTTTCATTACGATCTTTATTCGATTAGATAGAACAATTCACATTAGTAGTAGTAAAATAATTAAGAAAAGGTCAAAAATTTAAAAGCAAGATAATCCTTTCTTGTTGCGCGTGCGTTATTTCTATTTTAAGCTTGGATGCTGAGGTAATCTGTGGATGTATTATCCTTTTCATTTTTACGTTATATTTTGTTGAGTGAGCAACTGTTATATCTACTTGACGGTGAGCTATATTTTCTTCATTTCTTTTATTCTCTAAAAAAATATCCAAAGTTTATATTTTACGATATTAAAAATTAAATGGTAATCATACGGATAATAAATTTTTAACAATTACTTTATAAAAATTTATAACATTTTACGTTGTTCTGAGACTTTCAAAACTAATAATATTTCCTTCTGGGAGTATTACGCAGTGCAAATGCTGAGTTTTAATAAGGATGCCAAAATGAATAAAATGTTTAATAGAAAGTTTATGTGAAACATTTTTAATTTCTTTAAATTATTTTAAATTTCTGCTTCGGTCAGATTTAAAATACTGACAATTCTGTTTTTATACGATCGATAGCTTTCTACTTTTTAGAAAAAAACCCTGGTTAGTTTGGTTCCATAGGCATTTTCAAATTTCGCTTACAATTATAATTAGAAGGGGTTTATTTGCTTAAAGTTTTATATTAAAAATATTTGATAATACCTTTTCTTGTAAACAAAAATCGTCTTATTTGAAATGTGTTAGCCGTTTTCCGAAATATCCTAAAGTTCAGCAATAATTCTACAAAAGAATTAATATTATAATATTAACAGAATTTAAATTTCGTGTCTGCTCCTTAGATCTTAACAAACCTGGTGCATATGCGACGTGCAGCTATTTTTAGCAGGCGGCAAATCGGATAAAAAATAATTAATTATATCCCACTACAACTGAAATAATATGTTAATTTAAAATTCACAACAATTAAAAAATTAAAACCAAAAGCAAATAGGTTTACCGAAAACTTCGAGTAAAAGTCTATATTTTGTAATATAATAATGTAATATTTTGTAATTACTAAAAAAATATTTTTAAATATTAATATCAGCAGTGCCCTCTATTATAAAAACGGTACTAACTCAGTTATGAAAGTATGACCGTATTTTCCGATAGATAGCGCCTTTTCTAAAGTTACGGTAGATAATTTTTTAAAACCGTGTCCAAAAATTCATCAAGTCAAGTATTTGGATATTTTGTGTATTTTTATTTATTTAAGTTCGCATCAACTACTTTGGTCATTAGCGACCGTTGAATTCGAAAACCCATGAATTGTGTAATTAATATAGCTTAATATGTTAACTTGAAAATTTAATTTTTAGCCTGACTTGATATTTAAATATTAACAATTGTCTTGAATTTAAGGCAAATTTAACTCAGGTAGCTTAATGTTAAAAATCAAAGGAAATAGTGAATATTTAATCGTATATACCATTTACAGATAACTGTAACATTCTAAAATTAAGTTTTCAAGTAAAAAAGTATAAAAGTTTTAAGTAGGAATATAAAGGGAATACCTTTGAAGTTTTCAAAAAAAGTTATTTTTTTTAAATTTAAATTCTGGATCCGTGTAACCTTTTTGAATATACCCAAATCTTTATTAATTATAAGCGATATTTTTTTTTAATGAAACAAGAAAAAACATGGTATAAAGACATTATAAACTTAAAGTTGTTGCTTTTGAAATTTATCAGTTCAAATACGGATTTTTAATTTATTACAGCTATTTTAACAATATGTGTTCTTTTGCACTTAGAAATAGAATACCGATATTAGATAAAACATTGTATATAATGTATTTGGGTGTACTGAAGGAAGGAGTAATATTTTTCCTTATAAAAGCATTGCTATGAAAAATTTCCATCGATTACATTTTATTCATTTTGACATGCTAAATTTTAAAATTCACGATCGAAATTAAATTTGAAGTAAAACTCAAGCAAATCGTAATCAAAAAACTTTTAATGTCGTAAAACCATCGCAAATAATCCCGCATTTTCATTCCTGTTACAACGCATGTGTTTCCCACAACCATCACATCTCATTCATTCAACACACTCTTCACTAACACCTTCGATGTATCCCAAACTACTAACATCATCATCACCCATTGTGTTCGCACCAATCAACGTGCAGCGGTAATTGCAGAGGAGATGAGTGTAGCCAGAGATGCAGCCGCCCCGCTCGATTCCGGCACCAACCTAGCTGACATCCTCAACTCGGCGCTGCCGCCCTCATCCACACAACAGGTTGGTGGCTCCAATGCCGATAAGAAAGAAAAAAGTAGCGAGAGTTCGGTATGTTCCAAACACTATCTCAACTCTCGTCCTTCTCATAACATAGAATCTAATTAACACTTTCTTTTTTAGAATGGAAGCGGAGAAGTGTCCGAATCGGCATCCACTAGCAGTTTAGGATCAAATAGCTCTCATAGTAAAGCACCCGGTGCTCAATTGAGTAAACAACAATCTCATCAGAATAATATTGGTAATAGTAATCAGCAACCATATTCAACTTCAGCCCCACATTTTGGCAATACTGGATTAGCTATGGCAGAGTTCAATAAGAAATTAATGGCAATAGATTCAGATCCAACTTTAACAAATTTAGAAAGGGAACAAAGGAGACAAAACCTTTGTGTCTCTTACTCGCATTTAAGTAATTCATTATCTCAGCTAGTGCCGCCATATTTTGGAGCTTCAGATACTGTTGAATCTGTAGTTGGTAAGCATTATTTTTCTTTTCAAACAGTTTTCTACCTTTAGTTTTATTATGTTAAGAACGGTTCTGCGGTAGTCCACATATGCAATAAATAAAATTTGTTTAATTAGCTACAGAACTGAGATCAGGTACTTCATAGGAAATCATTGGACCAATAAATGCAATCGTACTATAAATGCTATACACATTTCGATGCATGAAGAGAGAAATATGGTTTTCAACAGAATCTTTCTCTCTTCATGCATCAGAATGTGTATACCACTATTTCATTCATTGGTCCTAGTTGAAAACGCTTCATTTCTTGGGACGATTGGATCGTTGATTTCCAAAAATTTCAATAATTTATGAATCATTAAGAATTGTTCAATCAGTTTCAGTTCAGTTTTTTTTTCTTCATAGTACTAGTTAATTTCTTATAACAGTTACATAAAAATTGAAAACCATTAACTGAATAACGAATATCTTGAAAATTTTAAGTTGTAACGAATGAAGTAATTAATTTATTTTTTAAAAAAGAAAAGCATCTAAATATTTATTTCCACATTCCACTTCGAATAAAAACAATTTATCATATTTCGAATGTAAACGCTAAGGAATTGAATTATTATACGATAATTTTTTTAAATAATCAATAATTCTATTCCTGAGCACATGATACCATCGTTTTAGAATACTACCGGTGATGCACACAAGTATTTACTTAAGTAACGGTTCAACCGCAATCCTCTGATTTAGTTTTTTTTCATTCCTTCTTCATAATTCACCCGATAATTTGCTATTACTCGCTGGAAAATTTTCAAATTTCGCACCTCAAAATTTTATAATTTTTAATACAAATATGTATACAAAGTTTGAGATATCTAAAAGAAATTCAGCGATTTATTAAAATAAAAACATTTCTTCATTGAAAACAATATAAAATATAGACCTCAAGCAATACCGTTAGAAAACTTGCGAATGTCAAAACTTTTTGTCAAAAATCTCAAATATTCATATTTCTATTTCCCTTGCGGCAATCCAGATCTTACAGTTTTTCGCCTATTATTGACCAATTGAGGGTAGCGTTTGATAAAAAAATTTGTTGCTACAAGATGGCAATGTTAATTTTAATTTAAAAGGTGCTCGTTTTAAAAAATGTATACGACTCCACATTCGAACATCCCACTAATATTCCTGAGAGTCTGCTTGTTATAACGGTGTTTTTTGAAGTACAGTAGGTTCGTTTATTGTAACTCTGCTTATAGTGACCAATAGCTTAGCGATTGCAGTGCGAAGTTTAGTGTTCATATAAAATTATTTATACTAAGGTTCGGATATTATGACGATAATTACTTAATTTATAGTGACATTTTGCTCATTTTATAAAAAAATATGCCCGGTTATAGCAATCGAATGATTTTAAACACTTTTGCTTATTTTTGCGACCGTACCCACGTTTGGTGCTTGACTCGTTTTATTTTGATTCTCAGCTAAGAATTGTTAATTTAACACTAAGCATTATTACTGGTTTATGTACAATATTACATCGTAAAGCATTTACAACCAAAAAGAAAATAATTTACAGGCTAGAAAATAAAGTACCATCTCATCTTTTGTGAAATTGTTTGAGGTTTGTTATTTGACAATATCATGATTTTTAAAACAAGACCCAGATTAAGATTAAAAGGTTTCCAAAATCACAACAAGAACATTTTTGTCCAGCATTTATTCGATGCTTTAAAATCATGGAAAATAATCAGTGGCCCTATATTACAGAAAAGTAAAAACTTTATTTATCTGTGATTTGAGAATTTAAACATTTTATGCTAGTCTTGTTTATTTTTCAAAAGCTAAATACAATTTGTAATTTTTTTTCTTTTTATTACGCTCATTCCGAGCAGCGGTTTTTTTAAAAATGTGTTTTGTAAGACGTCTGGTTAACATGCCGTGTTCATTACTTCCTTTCGAGGTCATAATAAGCGGATTCTACTGTTTTTTTTTTATTTCATTTCTAAATTAACACAAGTGCAATAAAAACAAAACTGATTTAGGGTAGTGTTATGGAATGTGTAGATTACAATCGGCTATGGAAGAAAAATTCAAAAACTGGCTAAGCCGAGGAAAATAGTACTAAAATATTCACCCTGGCCCTGTCGGGAATTGGCACAAGTATATTATTAGGTAGTAAATTAACAAAGAGGCGGAAATTTTATTTGCAATTATTTTAGTGAATTTTCTTTAACACAGAGAAATACCTCCTCCCTTAATTTTACATGAGGAGTCCTCAGAACCGTTCTTTATTACTTCAGATGAAACAAACTTAACATTAAACTAAATATCTTAAATGCTATATTTATTTTCAGGTAATGCATTAGACGATTTACATCTAGACGATCCGTTAAATTTACCATCAGGACTAGATCGTGATTTAGATACGTCTTCACCAATTTCAAATTCAATATCTGTAGGTTTGGTAAGTTCGGGTTTATTAGGAAGTTCAGCTCCGGTAAACATACCTCGATCAACACGTGCATTTTCACCCACTGGCGCTTCACCATTACAACATTTACAATCAGGTTTCATAGATACTTTCGGTTCTGCATCAAAAATGAGCAATTTTACAGGACTTTTTGATTTTACGAATATGTCACCGGGGTCTCGTAATCATTCAAATAGTTTTTCAATGAGTCCTTCTCTATCAAATTTAGAAACGAATCGATTACGAGACGAATTGGCTAATTGTAGAAACCAAGTATCTATATGGGAAGACCGTGTTAATCAAGCTCGGAGTGTGTGTGATGCTTGGCAACGGGAAACCGAGGAGGCGAAACGTATGGTTAATATCGCTGAAACTCAACGAGACGAGGCTATTTCTCAAATTCAACAATTACAAATGGAAGTAGAACGTTTACAAGGCTCCCCGTATGCATATGCCCTGCGTGGAGGAGCATCCGATTTACGTAATTTATCTTTAAGTGTGTTAAAGACATTACAAACTCAACTGAAAACAGATCTGGAAGAAGTTGAGAAGGCATTGTATTTGGAAACAGCCACCAAATGTATGGTGTGCGAAGAAAAGAATCGCTCAGTAACATTGGTACCTTGTAATCACTATGTGTTGTGTAACTCATGTGCTCCGTTACAAAAAGAATGCCCCTATTGTAATATGCCGATCAGCATATCAAATATGTGAATTTAGGATAGTAGGTGCTCTGTAAATTGCCATCACGATCAGTCTTTTCTACCAGCTTCGTCAGATTTTTTACAATTTTAAAGAAACAACTTTTCATTTACATTCATTTTCATCCCTAATGCATTTATCTATATAGTATTTTCAAATGATTCGATAGATTTTTACATAATTCTTAAGCATGAGAAACTATTTTAATATAAAATATATGAACTTTTTGAGATCTTGCTGACAATTTACAGAGACTTAACAAATTTTTTTAAAATAAGAATACTATTATTAAAAATATGAAAAGCAAAAATTAATGAATAAGAACACAATTTAGAATTATAACATAAAAATTTATATATAATATAATATTACAAATATTTGAATATATTGATAATTAATAGGAATTAAAAGTATAATTTTACAAAAAAATTAAGATTGAAATGAAATGAAGGGGAGAGTAAGGTTAGCGTGGCGCCAAGAATTGACGACGGTTCCTGATACAACAAGTTAAAAGAAATCGAAAAATAAGAATGGTAATTTGCGAGTTTTCGCTTCGTTTTCGAGAAAAACAGGATTTAAAGACGAAATTGTGCAATGCTATTTCTTATGGGAAATGATTTTGATAAATCTGTCAATTAGAAATTACTATGGGAACTGTTATAAATTTCAAATTGATTCAATCGTATTTTAATCCACAAGAGCTTTACGGAAAAATAATAATGCCTATAATACCGTAATACCGGTTGTTATCATGGATACTCGATAGTAAACATTCAAACCATATAAATTTTAAAATCTTTAAAATATCATTAAATATAGCATTGTGTTATAAAAAAAATCGTAATAAATCGAAAATTGACGGAAAACTCTTATATTAATATTTTTAATTATAATAAAAATAGAGTTCTCATTATAAAAAAAACTTGCAGGAGTTATTTAGGTTCTTTATCCGCGTTTTATTATTAGATTATTTTTGTTCTAACTGTGATTGCAAAGTTTACAGAAAACTTTGTTTTATTATCCTTAAAATATTAATTCATAAAATAGTTATTTGAAATATATTATATTGGATCGAAAATATACCTTTAGAATAGTAATTATTTTTAAATTTGATTTTATATATATAGTAATTCTTTATTAAAGTTTTCTAAGTGTACTAGATGAAATATTTTCTTCTAATAAATTCACACAATAATCAAGATGTCTTAATTATTATAACAAAAATTGTTATTTTATATTAATTCTTTCAATGAAACAAAGTTTATTTAAAACTTTTTAAATTAAATAAAGAAACTAAAATAAATTAAAATGGAAATTGAAAATTTAAATTCTAAATTAAAATATTTTAATACTATTACTTCGTACATGCCTATTGTAGGTAACGAAGAGTCAGCTCGAAGTTTTTTGGAAGAAGTCCAACTTCTTCCAAAAAAAGACGGTCTCCCTCCCTCATGCTGTGGCAGAGCAATGGTAGTGGAGGTCCAAAAAACGAAGAAGTTGGGCTGGTTATGGAGGTGTGCAGCTGTAAAATCCACAAAAAAAAGGGGGGATAAATCGTGCCGCAAAATTATTAATCCTTGCGATGGCACGTTTTTTGATGGAACAACATGCAAAATTACGTTCCGAGAAATAGTAATAATTTTATTTGGATTTGTACTTCAGAGAAAAATCAAAGACGTTTTTAAGGATTTAACAAATTTAAGAAAAATCGATGGCTTGGAAGTAATTGCCAAGCAGACTGTAGTAGATTATTACAGCTACTGCAGGGAGGTATGTGAAGTAATTGTTTCTAATTTGGATATTTGTTTAGGCGGGGAGGGAAAAACTGTTCAGTTTGATGAGACGTTTTTGACAAAACGCAAATATCATCGTGGGAGGGTAACTGAACAGATGACAATAACTGTGCTCGGGTTATATTGTAAGGAAGACAAGTCAGGGGTTTTTTTTCGGGTAAATTCAAAAAGTAAAGAAGACTTGTGGCCTTACATTAAAAAATATGTGAAAAGTGACACTAGTCGAGTGGTGACCGACAGTGGCAAACAGTATTTCGGCGTAGAAAAACTTTTTGGAGAAAATACGGTTCACCTCGCCACAAACCACAGTATCGGTGAGTATGTGGAACGAGGTAACCCTATAAACACGATCAATGATTTGGAGAATCAAAATAAATTGTTAAAAAAAAGTATATTATCTCGTAAAAATGTAAACGTACTTCACCAGTACATGGCTTTATTTTATTATAGAAGAAATATTTTAAATAAATTCGACGATGGTTCTCAAATAATGCATTTTCTATTAGACATTAAAAAAGTCTATCCGCCCCTAATCAATGGTAGTCGACCTGAACCACTAGTTCTACGGGCAATAGACCCGCCAACACCGGAGAGTATGGGTATTGAACATTTAATACCACAAAAAGTGGCGAGGTTGACTACCATTGACGAGGATATAGAAAATGCATTGTCTGAGACCATCTCAAGTCAAGAGGATGATGATTATTTCTAAATTTTTTTTCAAAATTTTTTTTTCAAAATTTTTGTACTTCCAAATTTCTGTTTATCTCATCCATTGTATGTATATCCAAATCGTTGATTTCAAAATTATACCCTCCCTTTTTTTAAATTGTCGTATTTTGACCCAAGCTTGTTTAATTGTCCTGCTAAATTCAAAATTAAATATTTCTAAATTTTAGTACACATACCTCAATACCATTTCTCAATTTTCAAAATTTTTCTAAATTTTTGTTTCAAAATTTGTGTTTTGCTTAACCTAAAAATGTTGAACTGCCTGCACACCTACATACCGAAATTATCGAAATAAATATACGAGCAACAATCTTCAGGTATTTAATTTTAATATTTTAATACGAAAAATATGATGAAATATTTATTTTAAGATATGGTTACCTACATAAAAGTAGTATTAGACCGTTTTACTATTGCCGTTTGATGTGAAGTCATTGTGGAATATCGCAGTACTTAAATGGAGTATCGGAAAATATGGACATTTGCTCAATCGAATTTTAATTTAACCGTTGAAGATAGTAATTAACAATTTGTACAACTAAGAAATATTAATTTATTCTTGCCTAAACGTTTGTTATTGTTTTTCAGATACTTATAACGAACAGAAAAGCATTACAATCAAATGTGATACATACTATAAAAAAATGCCCATCTCAACTTATTTTTCAAAAAAAAATTATTTATTTTCCTGTGACAACCCTGTTGTTTTTAGCCAAAAAATTATTTCCTAAAACACTAGAACCACTTTTGATGGAATCTGCCAGTCGTGTAGTAATCCCAAAATAATTTTTATTAATTTTAGTAAGTAAAAATTGTTGGATAAAACATTTTCAAAAATAAAAAGTAAAATTCTATTTTAGAAACTCGAGACTTACATTATTGGTGTACATTACTTACACCACGAAGTTTTACAGAAAATCAAATATCTGAAATGTGTAAAACTCAGTATTATCATACGGTAAAGTTGGGGATATTATTTCCTAAGCGCCAAGATTTGACAACGGTATCTTATATATATCATGCTAAAATAAATCAAAAATGAAGAATACCAGTTTTCGAGTTTTCGCTTAGTTTTCCAGTAAAATCCGATTTTAGTTTTACGATTCCAATGTTATTTATTATGGGAGATAAAAATGAATTTGGACATTTTTAGTACTATTTGAAATTTTGAAAATATCAAAACCGATTTTATTGCAATAATAACATTTTAAAGTTAAAAAATAATACTCGTTACAAAACAAGCGGGGCCCGGGGGTGCAGCCCCCGGCGGGGGTTTGGGGGCGGAGCCCCCAAAATAAAAAAATGCTCATCTCAACTTATTTTTCAATAAAAAATAATTTATTTTCCTGTGACAACCCTGTTGTTTTTAGTCAAAAAACTATTTCCTAAAACACTAGAAACGTCCAAAATTATGTTTTACAATTCACCATTTCCTTAATAAGTGGAACTTTACGTTTGTTTCAAATTTTACAGGTGACTCGGTTAAAAGAAAATGGAAGCATATTTAGAAAATATTCAGTTTTCCTTAGATGTTGATTAAAAACGTTATTATATAATAATTTTGAGAAGAACGAAGCTATTTTATTGCAACATTTGCTTAATTTATTGAAATATTCAATTTCATAGATTATAAAAAATATCTTATTGGACATGAAATCGTTATAAAAAAATAGTTTAAATCTGTGAAATTGTTTCCCTTATAGTAATAAAAGTAGAATATTACAAGTTAAAATTCTTGTAGTAAAATATGCATTAAATATGGTATTATTTTCATGTCAAGACGATATATTATAATTTCATTGAAGACATAGTTTATATGAATTTATTTTCTTATATATATTATATATATATATATATATATATATTCTTATATGTTATAGAGTAGAAAAGTATTTATTTAAAATATTAATGCAAGTATGTACCATGTACACTTAAAATGTAATAATCGTTGATTTTTGTTATATTAAAATGTTCACTTAAATGTTATATTATTAATGAGTATTGGGTACATTAATATGTATATAATATAAAGATATAAAATGTTTAAGTGATTAGTAATGATTTCGAAATAAATTTAAATAATACCACAATAAATCTCTCTTCAATAAATTCTATTTAAAGTAAAAAGGGACGCCGTGACCTCCTCACAAATCTCTCGAGTCCTAGCATTGGGTAGATTCTCTACACGAAATTTTTTTTCTCGCTATTTCACCTATGGACCCAAGTTCAGCTTCAGGTAAAATTATACTCGTTACAAAACAAGCGGGGCCCGGGGGTGCAGCCCCCGGCGGGGGTTTGGGGGCGGAGCCCCCAAAATAAAAAAATGCTCATCTCAACTTATTTTTCAATAAAAAATAATTTATTTTCCTGTGACAACCCTGTTGTTTTTAGTCAAAAAACTATTTCCTAAAACACTAGAAACGTACTGTTCAGTATTCCTTGTATTAAATCGTTATGAAAACATAATTTCTTATTATTTGAACATTTTGAATTTAAAAACGATTGTCGATAAAGATGAGAACACTTTCGTTATTTTAATTTTGTCGTTGATTATTGAAAATTTGGAAAAGCATTATTCATATATATCTAGTAATCGTTAAAATACGTTATTGCAAATGTTTGTTTATAAATTTTAAGAAATCAGTTTGCGTCGATTGCCGGTCGGTATCGTTTGAGTTAGAATTTCATTATTTTGTGGCATTTTATCTGTTTTATTCAGTAAATTTCTGCATTATTTGTGGTGTGTACATTAACATTTTACTATTTATCGATAAATTTACATTTTTAAGATAGGAATTCCTATGTGATTTAAATAATTAACGTAAACTGTTATAATTTGAATTATGAATTTATTTGTGCTTGTGTTTTAATTAGTTTCATTGCATTAACTTTCCAAAACTTGAAACCTTTAACTTGAATTGCAAAATTTATGAAAAAAATTGTTAATGGAAAATGGAGGAACACGTGTTATAAAATATTCGTAATTGGTTTCGTAAGCCGGCTTGTTGAAGAATCACAAATTTTATTCGTGGTTTGTGTCTATGCTTCTGTTTAGGTAAGTCTATGGTTACTAAATTGCGTATAAATTTTTGATCGATCTGACTAAGCCTCATTTTGACATCAAAATTTATCGCTTTCGCTTAAAATTTCGATGGTCGATTTTTAGGTAATTGACACGAAATTTAGCTTCTAATAGCCTTACTTTATGCTTATACAAAAGCAAAAAGTAAGGAAATGTCAAATACTCGAAGCGCCACGCTAACCTTACTCTTGCCGAAATGAATATTACATTTGTAATTAACAGACCGATAACAAGTATTTATTTGGATTTTTGAATGGATTCTATTTTCGGTCACTGAAGTTGGTCCCATTAAATATATTTTTATAACTTTTTTGTGTTTTTTTTTTAAATGTCAAATCATTTATTTGACCTTAGTTTATTTATAAAACAATGAATAAAATTTGTCCTTAAGTTAGCCCTTAAATAATTTATACGCTACAAGAAAACTGATTTTTCTCATAAAACAACTTTTTAGGAGAGCCAAAAAATGAAATTTCCATTTTGACTCCACTGAATAGCAATTCTTTCATGTTTTCCCTCTAGTTTTGCCAACCCAGCGTCTAATAAATACAATAATTTTAATAGTGAGAAATTAATCTACCCCGAATTTTCAATAGAACAATCAAAAACGATGAAATATCAGTTTTCGAGCTAAATATAAAATATCGTAATATTTTTTTTATACTTAAACTGCTAGGGGATGGTTCGAAGTCTAATTCAAGCCCTAACTAATTAACAACTACTTTGCACAGTGTCCCTTTTCTCGCAGGGGTGAAATTTCTTTACATTTTCTCTTCTAATTTCTATACATCGTTTATTTGATTTTTTTTTCACTTATGATTCATCCAACATTTTTTAATGATTTAATTAAGGTCTTTCCATTCCGTAATTAATATGTGTACGTATATGTTAAAAAAAAATACTTGACGCATTGGCCCCTAATTTTTTTCGGTGACATGATTTCTTAAAGGATGTCATCGATGTCTAGGGGTCGGTTAGAAAACTTCAGAAATTACGGACCTAGAAGCTAGGCAATCAGCCCTATTCCGTAAGACAAGTCACTTATCGAGTATGACGACGTATTCTGTTTGTTATTGCTTCACGACAAAAGTCGTTTAGGCGACGATATTCGTTTCTTTTTAATATTCTGTCACAATGTAAATTGAAAAATCTCATTTGAAATAAAAAATTCATAAGTGGCAATTGTTTCGCTTCAGAAGTAACACGTCTTACGGAATAGAGCCAAATATATTTAAAATTTTTCTTTGTTAATTTTTTCTGTAAATTTTTGAATTTCATTAAAACTTTGAAAAAGTTACAAAAAAATTTATATAAGACCAAATTCAGTGACTTATTTATTTAATAATTTTTTTTTTTAATATCTGGCCAATTTGTATACCGTGTTTCAAATTGTTTAAAAATAAATGCAGCCGGTTTTAGGTACAGATTTATTTCAATGGTTGGCCAAATAATGAAGCATTTTATTTCGCAAAATTAAGTTATATTTAATTGTGGTAACAATTGTAAATGAAGAGTTGTAATTTATTATTATATTATTAAATTTCTTTAGACTAGGTAGGAAAACAATAAATTTTTTATTAAATAAATAAAAGCAAACGTAATTTTTTTCTAATTTAATGAAAATGTGTGCATTATTTATAATTTGGACGTGAAGTGAACTCAACCAGTTTGTAACAACCGTTGTTTACTATCCAAGATAAAAACGTGAGTTGTACTTCTTCAAGAAGCCAAAATAACGCTGTTCAAAACGAATCTAAGCAAATTATTTCAAAAAGGTTTACGACCTATTTTAGTCACTTAACAACATTTATTTTTTTATATATTCGTATATGATAATTAAGTATTTTTGTGATTATTATAAATTATTTTATTAGGTTTTTAAACAATTTAGTTAACAAATTTATATGATAAAAAATATTTCAACATATTTGAAACAAATAAATAATTCTAACAGTATTGCAATGTTATATTGTTTTATATCTGCATATTTCAATTTTTGATAATTAAAAATCCATGGAATTGCCAAAACAAGCAGAATTATTATTGCCAAATTATAAATGATGATTTTTACGAAGATAAAGTTTAAAGATGAAATATTTTCAAATGACAACGAAAAAAATATTTTTATCAATCAGTTTAAATAACATCAGATTTCCATTGATCTTAATAGGGACATTAAACCCAATGCATTTATTTTAACTTCAAATTACAGTGGAAGTATTAAAATATTAGTCGTTGATTTTGAAAGTGGTATAAGTCTATTTTACATGTTGATGGTCAGTAACGCGAATGCCAATGGATGTTCCAAGTGGCAAAAAAAGATACCACAGTACGTCCATCGACGTCAGAGTTATTAAAAGAATTTTGTTTATTATTTTATTTTAATAATATATCTTCGGTGTCGTACGGCACCTTTATTACTTCAAAATGCAATAAGAGCATAGAAAATCTTAAAAAATATTAGTAATTTAGACCAAAAATTTTAATAATTACATAGAAAAAGAATAAAAACAATAAGATAAATAAACATTTCAATACTATGAAGCTTAAATAAAAGGCGTATAACAAATTTTTGTGTACAACTGTAAAATAGTAAAGTTTGGAGTAACGAGGTTTGTGTTAAATACCTACGATATGTACGTTAACAGGTATCAAATCGATGCATACAGGATGTCTCAAAAGTATTGAAACTTTTTGATTGACTAGATTATCTTATTAATAACGGTGCGTTTAATAAAAAATGCTGCGTCATCTTCAATTTCCTGCCTTTCCATTACTTTTGAGACACTCTGTAAAGCTTTATATTATGTGACTAGGACAGCAGAACTCTTATAAACGTAATATTTTTATTTACTTTATTATAAAATTTGTACAATATGATACTGCCATAGCATCGAAAAGACGTAAGATAAATTGTCCATCACAGTACTTATATATGAAATATTTAAGTGTTTGTATTTGAATAACATTAATTAAATGTATTTATATTGATTAAAGTAAGAAACTTTAATTCTCTTAGAAACTGTTTAGGTAAAAGCTAAGGTTTTCATTAATTAACTTTTTGTGAACAACACGCTTATACTACTCTCAAATAAAACAGCTAATATCGACTTGAAAAATTGAGAAATGGAAATCGTAACTAATCACATATTTATTTTAAAATATAGAGATTTAGATGGAAATATTTTTTTCGTTCTGAAAACAAGATCTTTTGTTGAGACATTTACATCCCAGTATAAAAACTTAAGAGGATAATATTAAATTTAAAATAATTCTAATCTTTTTAAGTAGATAAAATTAGATACTAATAAAGTGTTTGGTCTCTTATTAGAAGTAATATCTAGTTTTATTGTAGACATAAAAATAGGTAGTTAATATTTTTTTGACTTATACCGAAATTAAAATGAAAAGCGCTGTTGTGTTACTTATGGATTACAGAGAGAGACTACATTCTACTAACGTAAATTTTAGAAATCAGTGAAGAATCATTCAGTCATTGTATTGAGTAAAACCTCATCAATGACGACATTACTTTCGCTAACATTCATGAAAGCCCTTCTCAAAAGATAGGCCAGTCTGATGAACGTCGCTAAAATGATTAAAAAAATTTATATGAAATCACATATTATTAAAAAAGATTGGAATTATTTTAAATTTATTCATAAATAGCTCTTATGTTTCATTCACTTTTAAATTCTCTAAAAATGAAAAATACTTTTTGGAATGATATTTATATATATATATTTATATATATATATTTATATATATATATTTATATATATATATTTATATATATATATTTATATATATATATTTATATATCTAAAATTAAAACTGTAGTTAGGTAGTATTAAAGAATTTTATAGATATTAAGTGATGTTTTTTCTCTTCATTCTGTAGTTAGTTGGCCTATAGTATTTATAAGAAAGAAAAATAATATACAAATTTTAAAAAGAATATCAAACAATTTTATCCTTTTTAGATTAACATTTCTCAGTACACAATGCAGTTTTATCTTTCATCAGAGAGTTGTTTGAATTATTAAATATTAATCTCGTCATTCCAACTTTTAAAGATTATATCTTCCAGTGAAAGGATTCTGTGATGAAAGATAATGGTACAAAAAATCGCGTACATACTTTTTGTCAATCTTTTATTATTTTTAATTAGATTATTGAAATCATCGTTATAAGCAATTTACAGTATAAGCACAGTGTTTAATTGAAAAAAAATCAGTGTTCGATCAAGGAAAAGATTTATTAATTAAGATGGGATGCATCATAGAAATTTAAACAGTATTGTTCTTGAGAATCTGAAGACTCGTACGCAATAAACAGTCTAAGATAGAGAGGAAGACTCCCATTACCTACAATATTAAAAATCAGTTTACGATTTTAGCGTCTATAAGTGATTCTGTGGAGTCATAAAAATTCCTTGCCAATAAAAAATAACGATCTGTATTGTTTTATGGTCTTTTATGGCATCCTTTCACATTAATTATTTAATTTATTTATATTATTAGTTTATATTAGGTATTTTTAATTTTTTTATCAAAAACTACTAAGTATAAATTTTCTCTTCCATAAATTTATTCAAATTTGTTTGTTGATATAGTTTTGCTTTTTTAATTTAAAAAGTTTATAAGCTCACTTTGTCACTTCCATTTCCTCTATTAATTTGTTGAATGGTCGAATGCCAACGCATTGATGACGAACGTTTGCTTCAATGTTCAATAATCGTCCCTTAGCCTTCGTTGATTCAATGTGTACGAGTCTTAAGAAATGGTAGAAATGTAAGGTTTACGTTCTTGTGATGTAAATTTGTAATTGAAAGTATTCAATTATGGGAAAACAAGTGTGATATATATAGCAAAACCAAACATATGAAGAACTAAAAATCCGGTTTAAAAATTGTATGTATATAAGAGATAGAAGAAATATTTTTGAAACGAAAAAAATTATATATTTATATAAAAATGCAATCAAGTTATAGCGATTTTCTTATTTGTATATTATGAGATAAACCTGTTGGTAATAATTTATTTTATTTTTCGTGAGCTTTATTTGTGATATTAAAAATATAAATTGAAAAAAACCCAAAAAATTGACTGATAATTGCGATCGAACACTGTAATTACTAAGGTTTGTTCCTGATGAAAATAAAATCGTACATTCAACAGTACAAGTCATGCGCAGTATAAAAACTAAACAATTTTATATTGCGCCTGACCTGCACTATAAAATTTGCGGTTTTATTAACAAACCAAATTGAAAATAATGACTAAAATATAGCTTCAATCTAAAGTAGGTTGAAAAAAAAATCGATTTCATAGAATTGTTATATTTTTAACCGATTTCAAAATGAATGTTGTGCGATTAAAATGCTCTCAACTGAAATTATTTTTCTATCATACTCGCCTTGAAACTTTTGGATAAATTTCATGAATAATTTTTTAAGTTCCTACCAATTTCATTTCTTAAATTAAAATTTTAAAAAGTATAGATCCTATAATATAATGTATAAACTTGATAAAAGATTTTTACGATGGAAGATCATATTTTGTGACATCTGTGTATAAAATAACTGTAAATGGTAGGACGTTATCTTTGAAATTAGATAGAAATTTAAAAAATGGGGAGATTTCAAATAAAATACTATTTTTCCTCTAAAGAAATATTTAAAATAAAAATGTAAAGTACCAGTACAAAATATAAAAAAAAAATGAATATGTGTTGGACTGTTCGAATTATGAATGAGATTTATAGTTATTATATAAAAGTGGTTTTTATTTCAATGACACGAGGATATTTCAAACAGAATAAGTACTTCACGAAACATGAATATATTATGTATCAGATTAAAATAAAACAAGTTGACAAAAAAGTAGTTGTATAATATTTAATAATAAAAATTAATTAAAATAGTAATAATAATATAATAGTAAACATTGTATTTTTGGCAATATAATAATAATAATTGAAACAAATAATTGATGTGTTAATTGTAAAGAAAATAAAATTTTAAAAAAAATCTATAAAAAAATAAAACATTCTCAATTTTAATAAAATATAACAAAAATTTCTTTCACGTTTCTTTATTTTATAAATAATTTTACATTATAAATGTTAAATATTTTTTTATATAAAAAAAAAACAATAATTCAATAGTTTAATTATTAGAAATTATTATTATAATTGTGCTTTAACTGTATGGTGAATGTTTGAGATGCCGTGAAAAAGTTGTAGGATTTTCAAATTTTGCGAATTTTTAACAAAGATAATTTTAATAATAATAAAAGGTAATATGAAATGTCATTCTTAGGATGAAGATTCATATGTTATTGTATGGCTTTCATAATATTTATTTGTTTAAATAATAAAATTGTGATTTAAATATTTGAAAAAAAAAAAAACATTAATTTGGTTTTTTCATTTCATTTCATCGATCCTTTTGATTTCTAAACTTTTGTGAAAATATAACTATTTTTGAATGTTAACAATTATTTTTTTACAATAAATCCTCAATTGATAATTTTTCATTTATTTTGTTTGAAATAATAATGAAAGTTTTAACATACAATAATCAAATTCTCAAAGGACAGTTTTAAAATACAATATAGGTATAATGAGATCACTTGAGGTCATTAATGGCGTGGTAGACTAGATAGTTGCTCTATACGCCAGTGGTCTTGGGTTCTAATCCCAATGAATGTCCAAGGTTTTTTTCATGGGTTTTTGGAATCGACGGTCGCTAATGACATAGTAGTTGATGCGACCTTAAATAAACCAAAAAATATAGGTATAAAAAGTAACACCTTAATTTAGCAAGGGCACTTACTCAGGGCCCAGAAAGGCCTTTCAAAGAAACCATATCAGTTATTTTCTTTCCTTATTTTAGTAAACCAGAGATCCGTTTATGTATTAACTTTGTTTATAATTTGCATGCATATTTCATATTACATCCTATAGTCATAATTTCACACATCAGCGGCTATCGATTATTTTTTTTATTAACATAAATTTCATTTTCTATATAGCTTAATGTTCAATTTGAAAGACTTGCCCAGAGCCTACAAAAAGCTAATTTCGACCCTGTTTTATCTTATTTTGAATCAAAGGAATTTTAGAATAATACTTTTTTTATTTCGTAGATTTAAGGTGGATTATCACGATTATCACCTTGAACTTTTTTTAGTAGATTTTGATATTTTTACACAATCTTAAATTCACCCAAAAAAATATAGTGTGTAAAATTTTTTGACATTCACGAGTTTTCCAACAGTGTTATTTGAGTTCAAAAGTTTGAGTAATAAGAAAAAAATTTTAAAAACTTAAATTTGGTAACTGCAGTCAAACCGTCGTTTCAGGAAATATACATGTTAATATATACGTTTAAGGGTGGGCGAGCAACGTTACTAAATAATTTTAAAATTATCATTTTTTGGATTTGGGACTTAACAAGGGATGCGAGTTGGAGATCCACCTAAAATTTATATGGCCACTGGTAGATTCTTATGGTGGAATTTATTTATAAATAAAATGAAGTAAATTAATTGAAATTTATAATATTTTCGCAGCCCATATAAAAATAGGAATTCATCAAGTGAGCTGGATATTTTGTGCAATGAATTAAGCTTCATATTTTAACATTGAAATTTTTGAAATTAATTACTTGAAAATTCAATATTTAATTTGACTTGATCTGAACCTAAATTTACATTAATTATCTTCAAAATCTAGTCAAGTGGTGAATCCTTATAGGTATACAAGATCAATTCGCAGTCTCGATTGGGCCAGATCCAACCCGTTAACCATACGTTGGTCATGTCTGGGTTAAGAAGTTTTAATTTAGGCTACGAGTTTGTAAAAGACAACATTTACCTTGATAAATGATGAAAAAGAATTGTTAATAATTAATACTGTAGTATCATACAAATCATGAGTTATATGGAAAAATCTAAACAAATCGTTCAAAACTATTTTTATTTTTGCATCGCTATAACTACACGTAGCCCTTTAAAGTTTTCAAACTATTTTTAAGAGCCACGTCGCAAAAAATTATTTTCATAACAATAAATTGGGCATCATAACATCAATCTCTTTGTTATTCACTATTGTGTCGATAAGTTATTTTTAAATTAAATATATTATATTGATAATAAATAGTATTGGCACGGATTATTGCAGACCACTGAGAAATGCTAATGATTGTTTCTTGGCGCCAATAATTCAGAACTTAATTATTGCCATTTGAATAATTACTATTTTTTTTTATTTTTAATAAACTTTTTACTTCTAGAAATTAATAAAAAAAATATCTATTCATAAAATTAATTACTGATGTAAGATTTTAACGGGTTAATTCCGGTTGAATTTAAATTAGTATTTACGCATGCGTATAGATTCTAATTAATAATACATAGGTGTTGTCGGTATTGTCTGCTATCGTATCATTAATTGTGCTTTAGATTTTCAGAAAATCTTATTTTTAGTCAAATACTTTAGTATGATAGTTATTTAAATAATCGTTTATCGATATACTATTAGCATATATTTCATTTTAAATAAGCGTTGTCCTATGAAAAATTTAATTTCAATTGGAAAATAGAAGAAAAACCAGTTTCTGCTACGAAATCTTAACTCTACACATTAGAAAATCGCATATTTTATAAAAAATATCAAATGAATTGACGGGAAATTCATTTTTTTTAGCCAAAGACCTATTATATAAATAAAAAAAAGATATTATTACAATTTTAAAGTTTTCTGATTTAGTTTAAATAAATATTTTCCAAAATTTGAAAGTACAAAGTTTAGAAGTCGTTTGTTCGAAAACATACACAGTTGCATTTAATAGAATTGATTTTCCTCCAATCCGAAAAATACGTAATCGAACCAACTACGCATGCTGTCTCAAGATTCGACCAATCAAAGCGCCTATTACTTAACATTTATGAAATCGACCAATCACACGTCGTTTTTATGTTGAGCGTCATCATTTGTCTCGTTCTCGTGCCGTGTTGTTGCACTCAAACTCAGACATTCTTCATTTGAAGTTCATGTTCGTAGTTCTTCTTCGAAAGACAGTTGTTTTTTACTGAACATTTTTCTTAAATCGGTGAGTGATTTTCGCAAATTAATTGTTTAATTTATCACAAAAATTTCCACAGTAAGTCACTTCACGTCATTACACTAAAAATCCAGAACATTTCTATCACGTTTCTCCATTATCATATGGTTTTGTTTTGGGTTTCTCTGTACCCTATTAAATCGTAGTCCGCCATATTTGTTTTAAAATATTATCATTTTTCATTGTATCGAATTTTCACGATTAACATCAATACACGATCATTTTCACATATAACTGCTAAAATAGTGGCTATAAAATTTTTTTCGTTAAATTCAACAAATTGTTGTTGTTAATTTTTAGCGGGAATCGGTGATTGTTTAGATTTATTGTGTACGTGACCTCATTTAATGTGTTATGTTTCTTACTTTTCTAGAACGTAAAACTATTTTACAATGGCGCGTACCAAGCAGACAGCCCGTAAATCTACAGGAGGAAAAGCTCCCCGAAAACAACTGGCCACCAAAGCCGCGCGTAAATCGGCGCCGTCCACCGGAGGTGTCAAGAAGCCCCATCGTTACCGTCCCGGTACTGTAGCTCTTCGAGAAATTCGTCGCTACCAAAAATCTACTGAATTGCTTATCCGTAAATTGCCCTTCCAACGGTTGGTTCGTGAAATTGCTCAAGATTTCAAGACAGATTTGCGTTTCCAGAGTGCCGCTATTGGCGCCTTACAGGTTTGTACTTTAGTCAATAATAATTATTACAATTATATAACACAATAGTAAAAACACCCAGCATTAGCAAAGAAATTTCTAATATATAAATAGTAACATTTATTGTCAGTGCTGGATTTACGTTTTCCAAACCACGATCAAAACTTTGTTAGTTCGTCTTATAAATCTAGCTTAAGGATATCTAAAGTACAGAAGCATAAAATAAAGACCAAGAGTCTGGATTTATGTGGGATGGATTTGTGTAGTTCTAATACTAACCATTGGACTTTCAAAAGGTCTTAAGACGCTCGTTGCGCTAGGGGCGATTTCATAGGTTAAAGCTCGAGATATTTTAGGCGCAGTGTGGATTGCTTTAAAACAATAATGTGATTAACTTCCATTTGCTTTTATAACGCAAATAGTCTGGCTTATCGCAGTGACATGGTATATACGCTAGTGCAGCGGTTCTCAACCTTTTTTGGCTCGCGGACCAGTAAAATTTTACTAGATATTTAAGAACTACTACATAAGTTAATTGTAAAAATGTTATTATCAATTATAGGGAACATTTGTCCGCCGGACCAGCGGTTGAGGCTAGCTGCGCTAGTGCATATCTTACTTTCCACGTAGGCCAGAGTCCGCACCTTCTCTCTCCAGATCGTTTTTATTTTTTCTCTTTTATTGTTTGTGAACTTTATAGTATTTGGAGACTATTACACTACACTACACTATATACACTGCCGTTACAAAATGTAACTTTTGGGGAATTATTTTTAAGTTATATTTCGGTTCGGAATTATCTTCAACTCTCAAAAATTCAAGATTATGTTATTAACGATACGTTGATTATTCTGTGAATATTCATTACAATCTGTAAATAAATTTAGTTATGTTGAGAACAACCTTAAATCCGTTTTCCAAAGTGGGTAATTACCTCGGGTGCATTTGTAAGTCATTCAAATGTGATAGTTACAGTTTTAAAAGGCAGACTACTTATTTAGGGGTTGTTGAGTAATTATTTTTCTAAAAAAGAGGCGTTAGACCAATGAAGTTGGGAAACCTTCTTAAAATATTAGTTGAGGTTCTTTTCTCTATTTATTATACAGATACCAAAAACTATATAAGAGAAATCACGTGCAATGAAAATGGGATTCTCTATAGTCTAAGATCCGAACCTACATCGACCTTCACCGAGTTGATAATAGAATGAAACATGTTTTATCATGAATTTACTAAATTAATTAAAAATGGGTTGGCTAAAAATATCCTGGGCAGACTATTTTTAATTATTAAAAAAAATGGTTTTCAATAAAATATTGCAACAGCATTATAATAGAAAAAAATTATATCATCATAAGCGCTGTTTTGTTGCGAACACGTTGATATAAGTTTTTCTGCTAAAAGTTCGGTCATATTAGGGCTTTGCAAATCTTAAAGATTTAAATTTTAATACGCGTGGAAATATGTGACAGAGAGATCCGAGGTAAGTATACTGTGTAATAATAAAGGATCCAACAACGCAGTCGCCTATGATGTGTAAAATTTTTTCTATTTGTTGAAATATTTTATTAAAAACCATTTTTTAAAAAATAATTAATAATAGTCTGTCCAGGATATTTTTAGCCAACCCATTTTTAATTAATTTAGTAAATTCATGATAAAATATGTTTCATTCTATTATCAACTCGGTGAAGGTCGTTGTAGGTTCGAATCTTCTACTACTGCAGCTGTTTGGTTTTGACAATGGAAGAAAAACTTTTTTTAACACACCCTAAGACACTAAGCTTCAGTGAAGCAATATATTTTTTTAATGAAAAAATTAGCCAGAAATTTTTTTTATACAATTGAAGCCTATGTAACCATAAAGAAGTAAATGAATGTAATAATAAGAAATGTCTTTTTATGTTTACAGGAAGCTAGCGAAGCATACTTGGTCGGTTTGTTCGAAGACACCAACTTGTGCGCTATCCACGCTAAACGTGTCACAATCATGCCAAAAGATATCCAATTGGCACGACGAATTCGAGGAGAACGAGCTTAAATTAAATTTGCTAGAAGCACCTTAGACGGAAGAGTTGTCAACAAAACTATCGATACCCCCACGTATTCATCAAAATTTATTATTAATCATTATTATATAAATCATACTATATTAATATTATCATACTCTTAATCCATTATTCGATTTTTAACAATTTGAAAAATCCATCACAAAAGTAAGTAGTTCAAAGAAAGTTTCAAGTTTTTCCAATTCGAAATAAGCACAACATTTGAATATACTAAATAAGTGAAATTGAATAATGGGTTAAATATAATATTAAACCATTCAAGCTATTAGAATAATTTTGGCGGGGTCTTCTTTTTTTATCTTTTCAACCAATTTAATCTCGTTTACTTTTTTATTTATCCCAATTTTAATTGAATTGATTTTTCATTATTCGTATCTACATGACACATGTATATGTCTAACCAGAAAAATTATCCTTCATTATTTTTTTTTCTTGATTTTTCCGTCAGTTCTGTACATCCCACTGCCATTTCTTAAAAAAAGAACATTTAATTTCATTGTTTCACGTAATTAGATGTAACTGTGTATGGATAATCTTTTCGACATTGTGTAATGTATTTTATTGTTAGATAATAAAATTTTTGTCTTCGTATTATTAAAGATAAAATAGAGTTGATTTAATATATAAGTGTATGATAGTAACTTTCTCATGGTTAAAGTTTTTAATAAAATATTATCTCAAATTCCAAAATCAAAACAGATTGAAATACAAAAAAAAAATGGAAATATGTACAAAATGATTTTATTTTATTATTTATGCCACTTATTCTTTGTGTTATTCTTTAGAGGTTTATGTTTCAAAACTATTCATTTATCATACACTTCTTAACTTATATTATCAATAATTTTAATAATTTTTTTAGCTAATTTTATGAAGCGCTAAGTTTTTTGTAATTCTTATGTGATTAGTTTAATAATAAACTCTATGTAAAATCACAATTTTTATCTCAGTTTAACCTTAAACCTTTTAGCCTTAACGTTTTTTTTATCTCCGACAAGATGTGACTTGCACGAATTTTTTGTGCTTTCAAATTACCTATATAAAGTCATATCTTATATATTAAACAGTGGATTATAACATCCCACTACAGTAAAAGTTCTTTATTTGCGGGGTATATGTTCCATAAATATTCCGCGAATAACCGTGAGTACGGAATGGTAATTTATATAGGATTATAGGGGGGATACGTTCCTAGGTGACAAAATAAAAAACAATTTAATTGAAGTTTTTGAACATTTTGATTAATTATCTTAAGGCTTAGGCAATGGTTTGAAGAATTGTGCAATTTTCTCTTGCTTGACAGTTTTTAAAAGCTCCTTCAATTCAGACTGATAGGCAGCAGTCGCACTAGCAATTTCCCTCTTAAAAATAAGACTTTGTTCCATAGACGGATCAATGTTCATAAAGATACCGCAGACCTCATTTGCCATTCTTGAACCTTCACTAAGATTGTTCAAATGTGTTTAAACACCATAAGAAGGACAATAGGAAAAAACCAAAAACCTGATCACGGTGAAGGCGGCTTATTTCAAAGTCCTCGGCGATTTTAACAACATACTTTAAACAAAGTTGTAATAAGATCTATTTTACTTTTTTTATTAGTTCATTTGACGGCATTTACAAAGGATATTGGGTTGGATACCTATTGGAATCCTTTTATTATTATGTATGTACTTATTAGATCCGCGAATAAATAAATTTTAGCCGCGAATATAGAAATTGGGTCGGATTTTTTTAACCTGCGAATAAGAAGCTTTTACTGTATTATGATGGCTACTTCGTTAGCAAATGAGCCTTTGATTTAGAAAGAGACTTAAATCTATTTCCAAGACTATCAACAAAAATATATACATATTTATTATCTTGGATTCTTATTGAATTTTATCAAACATTGCCAAGTTGTATTGGCAGTTATATAAAAAATTGAATCTTATCGTCCCATGTCCGATGACTCCTCGTACACCATAACCGCGTTTTCTCAGTCAATATTCATTTTAATAACATTCATTGAATGCTGAAATTTACGGCCATTGTAACAATTAAACTTAATGGGGAATTCATAAGGAAATGGACAGGTTTTGATTAAAGCGCCTTTGATAACAATAACATTAAAGTTAATTTTAATTTTTCAAAAATTTTAGTACTGGCATTATACAGTTAACAATAGGCTTGTACCAAAAGAAAAAAAAATGTACATTGTACCCATGGCATATGCAAAATAAAATAAGTTGTCATAATTAGACCAAACTTATTCCAGGGGGAATTTAAAGCCAAAGTGTACGTGTTGTAATACATATTAAGGAATGTATAAAGGCAAAACAAGTTCTGACAGCATATTGACAACGATAAACCTATTTTCAATTCATATACGAGAAGATTATATACAATAGCTTACTTATAACATGTAATATGTCTGAAAAATAAAGTAAATTGAATGAGACTGCAGTGTTTTTATTTTTTCTATATTTGAAAAGTGGACATCAATAAGTGCCAAAAAACCAATTGAGTTTGGCCCGAAAAAGTAAGCTAAGTTAAAGTGACCACACGTCCTGGTTTTGGCAGGACAGTCCCGTTTTTTGAAGGACTGTCCCGCGTCCCATGGTGTTTTGAAAAAGTCCCACTTAAATTATTGGTCGGCTTTCATTACTAAGGCGCATATTTCATTACACTATTTTTATAAATGTTCATATAAAAATTCGTTCAATAATATTAGCCCATAAAAATTTTTGACGAAAAATTGTCAAGTGTAATATGCATCTATTTCCTTTTTCATGGCAATTTGTCCCGCTTTGCCGTCAAGAAAATATGGTCACTTTAAGCTAAGTGCCATTGCCAACGACCTAATACATACATTAATCTAATACATTAATAGTTACTATTAAATAGCATTTAACTGTTTAGGTTGTTGGCAATGGCACATTAGCTTAAGCTTTTTCGGGTCTAATTACATTTTTGGTTTTTGGCACTTAGCCCTTTATTGATGTCCTGTAGTCTTCATTTAAACAATCTATACTAATATATAAAATTGAAGAGTTTGTTTGATTGGTTAAACGGGCTAATCTCAGGAACTACTGGTTCGAATTGAAAAATTCTTTTAATGTTGTATAGTCTAATTATCGGGGAAGGCTTTAGGCTATATAACATCACGCTACGACCAATAGGAGCAGAGCATCGATGGAAAATGTTGCAAAAATCAGGAAATTTTTTTCCTTTTGAGAGCGTTCGTGGCCTGCCCTGCGTAAACGATTAAAGTTACGCAAAAATCATGTAAAGCAAAATCGTTCGTCTTAAAAAGTTCTACAAAAAAGTCCGCCACGACATATGTCTATCTTTTAAGGTTAGCCCGCTATAACCTTTTTAATGATTATTAAATTTCTTTCAAAAATAATTGCGAAATTGTTTTTAGAAACATATTATAAATTCTTACCCAAATAAATATGGTTTTTAATAAAATTTGGTGTGATAATAAATGACAATCTGAGTCATTTAATAGAATACTTTTTAATGCGGGAAAATGCCTAATTTACCCGGAAAATTGAAAAACGGGTTGGAGAAAAGAATTATGCATAAACTCTATTTTTAGTTGAAAATGGATTTTGGTGATATTTAAGTATGATGATAGCTAACTATGTGAATCATTATCTGGAATACGTTTTATTTCGGAAACATTTCTCATTTTATTGGGAAAATAGAGAAAAACTGATTCGAAGAAAAATAATGCTGAAACTAAACATTTTTATCTGATCACAATATATTTATAGTAATAACTCATAAGGTCCTCAAGGCAAAATCATAATTTTTCTTTTCATACAGTCCAATTTTTATCCAGGAAAAAATTATGTTCCTGTAGGATAGATACGTTTTTGTTTTTCACAGAACACAAGATTACCATAATTTATTGCAATATGATGGTTTAAGAGACAGTGAATGATATGGGCTACTTTTTATGTTAAAATATTGTACGGTTCCCGTAGGATAGGCTAAAAATAGTATCCTTCAGGAACTGAGAAGGTACTTCAAAGGAGTTTTCTAAAAGTTCATGAATAAGAGTTTTAACGAATTTTCCTCAGGAAAGCTTGATCTCTTTTTTATCCTGGAAAAATGTTCTACTCCCGTGGGATAGATATGTTTTTGTTTTTCACAGAGTAAAAGATAGACATGATTTTTTGCAATATGATAGTTGAGGGATCAGATAATAATATAGATTATTTCTTATGCCAGAATAATGCACGGTGCTCAAAGGATAGCATGATAATTGTCTCCTGCGGGAACCGTGTATTAAAAAAAAAGGTCGTGAAATAGATCTTTAAAGTTCGTGAAATAGCGTTTTAACACATTTTCTCTTTAGGATTAAAATAAAAATTACAATTTTCACTTGAAGATATGATTTTTTATTTAACATCCGAAAAATAATGAAAATTTTTGAAACGTTGAAATTTCTTTCATTGTTAATTTTCGAATACATATTTAGAATTTAGCGTGTTAAATTAAATTTAAAAAATCAACAATTACATTTTTAACTTTTAACATTTTTCAAGACTCCCCAATCTTTAAAATATGTTAGGCCTCCTAAGTGAGCGCTTGCGCTTTTCCTTCTCAATATTTGTGTACTTCTAACTTTTTTTCAGTAGTCAGTACTGAGCTGATTCATAGATCATTAGACATTCAGGCATTCAACTCCTTGCAATATATTATAACAGATACAGAAGTACAAGTTTAAAATATATTAATTGTTACAACGGTTACAGTCGTTGCAATAATCAAATAACATTTCAATTTTTTTACGTTACTCTTTGTTTAAGTTTCATATATTCTTTTTTCTTCATTATATTTTTACTTTACATACGTAAATTTTATCAATTAAACACCCCAGTAGTGTTATGCAGCGTTCCTTTATTATTCCCGTTCCCGTGACATTTTCTACTATAGTTCCATTCTTACTGATCATAGTGTGATGTACCTAAGATAGCTCATGAGTCATGTTATACTTTTAACGTTACAGACATACAATGTTTTTCTTGGTTTCGTCCGCGTGGTTTTAAATTAGCATTATAGGTACCAAATTTTATCTCTTCAATGGTTCTTAAGTGATTTGTGGATAAAACAAAGAAAGTTTCAACTCCTTTAGAATTGTACCATAGGTTCCCCACTTTTAACCCTCTCTCACTCTTATGTGACGCAGACGGAGTTGCGCGGGTCAGCTAGTAATTATATAAAGATGGACTAATTGTCTGTAGAATTAAATGAACACAAGAGCTATGAAATTAATAGAAAAAATTCGTCAAATGGAAGTTACACCATAGGTAGGTGTAAATTTCATCGAGATTCGAGACCATGCAATTTTCAGAGTTTTTGAATACATGAACAAGTCATGCATTTTGGCAATACATGAACACATTTTTGATGTAGTATTTTTCGGTAGCAATTGCAGATTTGTTTCAAGTCAAATTAAAGTCAAGTAGCTTGAAAATCAAGATTGTAAATCGTAAATCTATATAGTTGGTTACGAAACACATTAAAAGAGTGACGTGGTATTTGGCAAGGAATTTATGAATCATGATTTTGTCGCCTTTTATTTTTTTCAATTAAAAATCTGTTTAAGGCTCTAGAAATTTGTTTCTGTTCATATATTTTTAATGATTTTAAGAATTTTTCTATTTTTACGCAATCGAAATGCTGTGGACAGTTAGTCAACTTAATCGTTTCTTGCCGTCCCTATATTTGGACCTTATAGGGCTAAATTACCCACCATATTATCATTGACTATTATATTACGGCTCTACTTACAACTATCATTTAAAAAGAGATCAGTTAATAGGGTTATCAGGTTATCACAACACCAACATGTTATCAGAAAATTTATTAGCGATCAATACTTAAAAATATTTGAATAAATAAACATAATTATATAAAACTATTGATGTTCTGTTGTATTTACATTTTCAGACTTAAGTGCTTTCAATTCTAACAATCTTGCCTCTAAATCCTTAGTATCTATATTATTTTCTTTATTATATTTAATTCGTATTTCTATTTGTTTCTCTTCCAATCCATCGATGTGATCGTATAAACTCATCGATAGTTTCGCATCGACATCATTTTCTTCGCGTAGTATACAAAAATATATTAGAAATACGGATAAACTAGCGAGTACTACATAAGGTTGATACCATGGCTGTCTATCGTAATTAACTGTTATATGATGAGCTTGAAGTCTTGCTGCTGAGCTTTTTAAAAACGGTAGCGGCTTATTATCGACATCGTCTTGTAGTTTTTTGGTATTTAGATGTCTTACATTGGATACTATCGTATTTAGATATGGTCTAAAAATGATGCAATATTATTAATAATTGAAGGCATGTCATCAATTTGTGGCAAGTTAAAATTTCTTTAAAAATAAGCTTATCTGAAAATATATACGAATATTTTACCTTTTATATATTTTATTGAAAATATTAAAATTATTTTTGATTAAAAATAAAGAATTTGTAAACCCCATTTTAGCACATGCGTAAAGTAAGTGTTAGGGAATTTTAATTTCTGCGAATCTAGTGGAAAAACGGTTGGTACATTTTAAAGACAATTATTTAAGGCTATCTTCATGTTATAAAAGCCAACTTTCAAATCATTGATTTCCGACTTCTTCCACTCCGTTCCTGTCTATCAAAATGGTAAGTACACGTTTTTAAAGCCTTAATTATTTCAACAATCCTTTAAATATGGAATCATTTTTCATTAAGAATATATTTATTTCGTCATTTTATAATTCATTTGCTAAATATTTTTGAATATTATTGCGTTTTTTAATATTTATTACATTTTGAACAATTTTTAATGCCACACATTTTTTCTGTGATGAACAGCATATATTTGTTTATGGTTTAATCCGAAACATAATGAGGATATTCTGCTAGGGCGGTCTGAGAATCATTATATAATCCTTTTAAAACTCAAAAATTGAATTTTCTATTTTTAAAGTATTTTTATTTATTTTTTAGTCTCATCGGAAATTCAGTGCTCCTCGGCATGGGTCTTTGGGATTCTATCCCAAGAAGCGATCCCAAAGGCATCGTGGTAAAGTAAAGGCTTTTCCCAAGGACAACCCAAGCGATCCCGTTCATTTAACTGCCTTTATCGGGTATAAAGCCGGTATGACCCACGTGGTACGAGAAGCAGATCGTCCCGGTTCAAGTAAGTTACAATTATCTTTTTGGTTGGCAATCGGTGTAACTTCCTTTCCTCAAAGGAAGTTGGCGTTCGAAGACTATTTTTCAATAATAGTTGATAGCGCAACATCGAAGATCAAGTTTTCGGAAATTTATTTCCTGAGAACGATTGGCATTATTCCTGAGTTTGGTGTAGTCCCTGGACTATGATCACTGAGAAAAACCATGCCAAGCACATTCTACTTACGCTGCTATAATCCTTAACATTTTAAATGTTTTTATACTTTTACCAGAAAGTGTATAAATTTAATAGTTACTTCGATTTACACTATACAGGCCGAGCAATTTAGCAAACGAGTCTAATGCAAGGACCGCGTTAGACTCGGTTTTGGTCAAACGTAAAGGAATATAAAATGTCGCATTTCATGCGTCGCTCGATTTCGAGCGATTTTTGGGTCATGTACGATTTCGACCAATTTCAAATTTTAAAATTTCAAAATCACATTGGCACGTTGGTCGACATCGTACCACGTGGCGATGAGATTGCACCTTAACTTATATTGCGCATGGCATGTGCCGTGAATTGTACGGTTTTGATTTTATCGAGAACAAACCTTATACTTTTACGTTAAACATTTTCATTACGCGTGTCTTATATTCAAAATCGCTAGTTTCTATAGATGGCTGCAGTTTTTTTGATCGCATAACGAAAAAAAATCATAGAGTCAAAAATCCTCTAGACCAGCGTTTCTCAATTTTTTATGGCCCGCGGACCAGTAAAATTTATAAAAAAAATTCGTGGACTAGTGATATTATTTTAACAACAAAATTTTACTATAAATAATAATATAAAATATTTAATAGTTAATTGTGAAATTTTTATTATCATTGAAAGAAAAAAAAATGTCCGCGGACTACTGGTGGTCCGCTGGACCAACGGTTGAGAATAGCTGCTCTAGAGTATAGAGTAACTATAATTGTAACCCCTGCTATAAAAGGATTAATATTTTATATATTTTTCTTCAATTTGATTAACGTTTTTTTTCTTATTATTTTAGAGGTAAACAAGAAAGAAATTGTAGAAGCCGTTACAATTTTGGAAACTCCTCCAATGGTTATTGTTGGTGCCGTTGGTTACATTGACACGCCTCATGGTATTCGTGCTTTGGTCACTGTGTGGGCCGAGCATTTATCTGAAGATTGCCGTCGTCGGTTCTACAAGAATTGGTAAGAATTAATTTTTTTCTTTACTCTTCTATCCGTTAAATAGATATTTTTTATTAAAAATATTAATCAAGTAAATAACTAAGCTCTCCAATCGCAGCATGAGAGTTTTACAATAGTCTGTTACTGGCTTTGAAATACAGTCATAACATGGCTGAAGAGGTCTGGTCTCCTCTCATTGTATGATGAGGCCGCCTCTTATTGTTTCAGCGCGATTGCTTCTTCAGGTGGTTTGAGAACATATTGACAATGTTTTAATGATTAGGTACAAGAGTAAGAAGAAGGCTTTCACTAAAGCCTCCAAAAAATGGCAAGATGATTTGGGACGTAAATCCATCGAAAAAGACTTCAAAAAAATGGTCAAATACTGCAAAGTTATTCGTGTCATCGCCCACACTCAGGTAATTAAACGTTCACAACCATAATAGTAATCCAAACTTTGCGTTTAACGTTTGTTAGTATTACTTACCCGTTAAAAGAAAAACTGATCTTGTCTGCTCCTCTGTCTAATTTTTCTTTACGTTTTTTATGGAGTAAATCGATTTGGGAAGTGAAGCATTCATATGATTCACTAAGTTATCTCATGAAAAATTCGTAATATTCCGTAATATTATATTATATATAATTTCCGTAATATTTTCAATAGTGAACCGAAGTTATTTTTCAGTCTGTTTTCAATAATAATTTTGATGTAGTTTTGAGATTCTTTTCCGTTAATTAACCCCATGTAATCTTTTTACGAATTTTTTTTCGTTAACGATCTCCACCTAGATTTACAATAGTGACCTTGATGTAAATTTAATGTCATGTATTTATCATTCTCATATTGTAATTTTAATTAATAGATAAAATAAATTTTAGAAAAATTTTTCATAAAAAATAATCAATTATGAAACAATTTAATCGCGAAAACTGATACAATTTAAAAAAATTCTTATTATGAAAGAAATATTGAAAATTTTAATATCCGTTTTCAAATTGACATCGCTTATAATATTTCGATCTATAAGTTATATCTCTTAATAAACCTTCACACGATAATATAAAGCATATTCTAGATAAAAATAAAATCGTACATTCAATACAAACGGTTCAAGTCATGCGCATTATTAAAAAAATAATACGATCGGGGAACCCGATACGTCGTAACGTTTTCTATCTTCCAATTTCTTGTCTCTTAGGGCGCGTTCAGACGGATCAACTAAACTCGCCCGACTATTTTCAATCTTGTAGACTGTAGCAGGGTAAGCGACGCAAGAAGTGAAGCACAAGCGAGTTGAATGGGAAGCAAATTGAGCAGAATTGAAAGAAAACTGATCAAAAAAAACTCGTTCAACAAAAGTTTGATTAAGTCAATCTTTTGTTGAACGAGTTTAGTTGATCAGTTTTCTTTCAATTTGCTTGCCTTTCAACTTGCTTGTACTTCACTTCTCGCGTCGCTTACCCTGTTACAGTCTACAAGATTGAAAATAGTCGGGCGAGTTTAGTTGATCCGTCTGAACGCGCCCTTACTCGGCACGCTTAATTTCGCCAATCACTGTTGGCGAGTAGTGAGCATAAACAAATAGAAAGAAGGACAAATTAGAAATAAGGGTGCAATTTCATGCGTCGCTTGATTTCCAGCGATTTGGATCGCGTGGTACGATTTCGATCAATGGGCTGGCAGGATTTTTAAATTGGTAAAAGATGGCTGCCATCTGAGCGATTTCAAGCTTTGACGATTTGACGCTAGCGGCGCTAGGACAGCAGTTTTAATTTCAAAATCCTGGCAGTACATTGGTCGAAAACGGGGACAATGTGCCCAAATCGCTAGAAATTGAGCGATGCATGAAATTGCACCTTAAAGCGAAAAGAAGGGCACTTATATTGGCTAATACCATACAATGTACGATTTTATCTTCATTTGAAACAAACACATTGTCGACAGTTACTTTTAAAAACATGGTTAACTATATAAATCGATATGTCAAGATACAATATAACATTAAAATCCCAATGAAAAAGTTTGACTTTAGGCCTGTAGGCTTAAAATATACAGTAGAATAGGCAAGCTTCAGTTTGTATTATGTGTGTAAACATTACTAACGTTAAACGCTACGATAATCCTTAACCGATATCTGACTTCTCTCTCCTCGAGAAAAGTCGGCATTCTGAAACTTTTATTCTATAAAAGTAACATAATGCGATATCGTAGATTAAGCCTTCCTCGATTTTCAATTGAGTGTGAGGCACCTAGCATTATTCCTTGCCTTGAAGTAGCTCGTCGAGCAATGAAAATCAAGGAAAACCATGCTATGGACAATCCACACCCAATAATATGCTAGAATATTTTTTTCATTTTTAGATGAAATTATTGAAGCAACGTCAAAAGAAAGCTGACATCATGGAAATCCAATTGAATGGTGGCACTATTGAACAAAAAGTGCAATGGGCTCGTGAACATTTGGAAAAACCAGTTCCAGTTAGCCAAGTTTTCGCACCTGATGAAATGATTGATTGCATTGGTGTTACTAAGGGAAAAGGATACAAAGGTATACTATTAATGCTTTCAATTTATCCATTTCAATTTGAGAAAAGTCAATCTAATTTTTTTATAATATGATGAAAACTGCATGACGTGCTTTTTTCCGAATTAAATATTGAGGAAATCACATGCTGCCTTCCTACTGAAGTTACTTAGTTTATCTTAATTATGATGTGTTATCTAATTATTTGGTTTTTAATATTCTTTTTTTTTCCTTAAGGTGTAACATCTCGTTGGCACACAAAGAAATTACCCCGTAAGACACACAAAGGTCTACGTAAAGTCGCTTGTATCGGAGCTTGGCATCCGTCTCGCGTATCATTCACGGTAGCACGTGCTGGTCAAAAAGGTTATCATCATCGTACTGAAATGAACAAGAAAATCTACCGCATCGGTTTGGGAATTCACACCAAGGATGGAAAAGTAATCAAAAACAACGCCTCCACCATGTACGATTTATCAGAAAAGACCATCACCCCAATGGGTGGCTTCCCTCACTATGGTGAAGTCAACAACGATTTCTTAATGATTAAAGGATGTTGCATGGGACCCAAGAAACGTGTGATCACGCTAAGAAAAGTAAGTATTAGATTAAATCTTTATTTGAGAGTTAAAATTTTTATGATGAGATTATCTGAGCCAAATTATATATTATATGATAAATAATGACACTTAAATGATAGGACTGACCATTTATCACATAATATTAAAGACAAGAATCGTTGAACCTCGAAATTAATTTGTTTGTTTCTTTTTTCTAGTCCTTATTGGTTCATACCAAACGAGCTGCTTTGGAGAAGATCAACCTCAAGTTTATCGATACATCATCCAAATTTGGTCATGGTAGATTCCAAACGCCTGCCGACAAAGCTAGTTTTATGGGTCTTCTTAAGAAGGATCGTCTTAAAGAAGAGAAAACCGCGACAACAAGCACAACGGCCACGGCAGCAGCTACCAAAGCTTAAGTTGTGTTAATTTCACAATTTGTAACAACTTGTGAAAATAAAATTAAAAAATTAATTTTTGTTTTTCATTCCTAATTATTCCTTATTCAATTTTAAAATTTCAGTCATTTTTTCAACTAGCCGCTATTAAATATGGATAAAATCGAACTATAAGAGATTGTTGAATTTTTATATTGTGTAGAGCTGTAATAAACCGTATTGTTACTAACTAATGGAGGTAACAGATCATCTCCTGATTTGAAGTATTGAAAAGCTACTTCTAATTTCAGTTCGTTACTCCATGTTAATTAGTGAGTGGTCAGTTTGATTTTCCATACGAATTCCACGCTTCATGTATAAACTGCAACGATTTGCTTAATATCAGCCGGTTAGGTGTCAGTTTTTCGAATCACAATTCTTCGAACACAATTTTTCGAAAAATTAATAATAAACAATTTTAGGCACCGTAATAATTAGAATAAATTTAGTTTTATTTGCCAGTTTACACAAAACAAGTGTAATTGAAAAAAAAAACTTTTATTTAGTAAATAAAATTTAATAATTTTTTGGACATTTTGACATATATTTACTAAAAAAAAAAAACCATGTAATTTACCTTTGTAAATAGGTACCACCTTTAAGTTATAGTTTACAGATTGTTCATTTTTGGTAAGATTAGCGTGGCGCTTAGAGAATTTGAAATCGCCCAACGTTATGCTTTTGTGTACCATAGAAATCGATAAATTTTGACGTCAGCATGAGGCTTAAGCAAACCATTTGCAAAATTCAAGGTATGAGTAACTATCGGAACTTAGAAGGGCCAATTTGAACACTCAATATTTTTTATACGGCTTAATTGACAGATTTATCAAAATCATTTCCCATAAGAAAAATGCGTCTTGAAATCCGGTTATTATCGAAAACGAAGCGAAAACTCGCAAATTTGCACTCTTCATTTTCGTTTTCTTTTGACTTGTTTTATCAGAAACCGTCGTCAATTCATGGTGCCATGCTAACCTTCTCTCCCCTTCATTTTAAGTACTACATTATCGCTATTTCCAGAACGAAAAGAGATACAGAAATTGTAAAAAGTAAAGAAAAAAAGTTATATGTACTGACACATTTATGTACCTACTTCATTTACCCTACCCGTCGAGGTTGGTTTACACTGATTTTTGTTCAAAAACACCAACTCTACCTGTAGAAGTTGATTTAGACTGCATTATTTCGAAAAATTGTGTATCGAAAAATTGTGTTTCGAAGAATTGTGATTCGAAAAATGGCGTTTCGAAGAATTGTGATTCGAAAAACTGGTCTGATTTTCCATACGAATTTCACACTTCATGTATCAACTGCAACGATTTGCCTAATATCAGCCATATATGAGCGAGAGAACGAGCATTGTTTGTCGTACTCATGTGCTCCTATGGTTGGTAGTTTAAAATTTGAAAAAGACAGTATACATTTACTGTGGTTCCGTAAAGTCGGTGTGCTAATTATTTTACAGTTTACATATTTTATCCAAACGAAATTTTACTTTTACTTATTTATGTTTTTTATTTTTATATTTACCTAATGTTATTTTATGTTACCCTTTATTCTTATTTTTTATATACCTATTATCTCTTTTTACTTTCTTTTACTACTATATAAATAGTAAAGGAAGTATTGTAATCGGGTCGAATTTTCGAATTCGAGCTTTCACCGGAAATATATGTTTTGAGGTCCCCTGAGTCCAAAAAAGTGGTTTTTAGAAACATGTCTGTGTGTGTGTGTGTGTGTCTGTGTGTGACAGCCATATCGTATCAAAAGCTTTATCCGAATTTCACCAAACTTGAAATCTGGCCTCCATATTATACCTAGTTGTGCCGCGAAGCTTTTGATTGAAATCGGTTAACCGAAAGCTCTACTTTACTCTTAGCGTTTTTTAGCTTTTTCAATTTTTTTTGAAAACGGCTCCAACGATTTTCTTTAAACTTTCTATAGTTCTTAGACTCATTAGTGGCTACAACTTTTATTTGAAACTTTTTCCTGGGAAAATTCGAATAAGGGCGGTTCTGGGATGAAGGTTGGGAATTCGTATACCTATATGTATGTACATATATATAAGCTGTATAGTGTATACATATTACTTTCTTTTACTACTTAATAGTAAAGGAAGTATTGTAGTCGGATCGAATTTTCGAATTCGAACCTTCAACAGAAATACATGTTTTGAGGTCCCCTGAGTCCATGAAAGTGGTTTTTAAAAACATGTCTGTGTGTGACAGCCATATCGTATCAAAAGCTTTATCCGAATTTTACCAAACTTGGAATCTAGCCTCCATATTATACCTAGTTGTGCCGCGAAGCTTTTGGTTGAAATCGGTTTACCAAAAGCTCTACTTTACTCTTGACGTTTTTGAGCTTTTTCAATTTTTTTCGAAAACGGCTCCAACGATTTTCTTTAAACTTTCTATAGTTCTTAGACTCATTAGTGGCTACAACTTTTATTTGAAACTTTTTCCTGGGAAAATTCGAATAAGGGTGGTTCTGGGGTAAAGGTTGGGAATTCGTATATACATACATATATGTATTGTTACAAAGTGCTTATATTTGTTTTAACTAACAGCGAGTATTTTCATAAATGAAAGTAAAAGAAAGTAGTGTGACGCCTCGCACCAGATATTTTTTATTTTTCTAAAGTTTAATTTTTGTATTTTCTTATTTATACTATATTTTAATTTTTTTAAGAGGCGCAATAATTTAGGCTAGGAGCACTTTGTGCTCAATTCCTAATAAACAAATAAAAAAGTATGAAAAAAAATCCAAACGAACGGGGGGCGACGTGAGGAGCCCGAAAATGTTGAGAAAATTAATACTAGAGAGGGTGTAGTAAAAAAGAAAAATTGAAAAGGGAACAGGAACGTTTAGCAAAAAAACCAAAATTATCCCGTTTTCTTAAATCGTTTGCTACGATAACAGAAAATCAAAGTACACCTATCCCCCGATTTACACGATTTCGCTTTTACACGGTTCATAAACTAATGAAATTCGAAAAATTTTGGAATATTCTAGTGATGGAAGTGACATTATACCAAACAAGAAGAAATATCTGGTGCGAGGCGTCACACTACTTTCTTTTACTTTCATTTATGAAAATACTCGCTGTTAGTTAAAACAAATATAAGCACTTTGTAACAATACATATATGTATATACGAATTCCCAACCTTTACCCCAGAACCACCCTTATTCGAATTTTCCCAGGAAAAAGTTTCAAATAAAAGTTGTAGCCACTAATGAGTCTAAGAACTATAGAAAGTTTAAAGAAAATCGTTGGAGCCGTTTTCAAAAAAAATTGAAAAAGCTCAAAAACGCCAAGAGTAAAGTAGAGCTTTCGGTAAACCAATTTTAACCAAAAGCTTCGCGGCACAACTAGGTATAATATGGAGGCCAGATTCCAAGTTTGGTGAAATTCGGATGAAGTTTTTGATACGATATGGCTGTCACACACAGATATGCTTCTAAAAACCCCTTTTTTGGACTCAGTGGACCGCAAAACATGTATTTCCGGTGAAATGTCGAATTCGAAAATTCGATCCGATTACAATACTACTTTTACTAGTAAGTAGTAAAAGAAAGTAATATTTATACACTATATAGCTTATATGTACATATAAGTATACGGATTTCCAACCTTAACCCCAGAACCGTCCTTATTCGAATTTTCCTAGGAAAAAGTTTCAAATAAAAGTTGTAGCCACTAATGAGTCTAAAAACTGTAGAAAGTTTAAAGAAAATCATTGGAGCCATTTTCGAAAAAACTTGAAAAAGCTCAAAAACGCCAAGAGTAAAGTGGAGCTTTCGGTTAACCGATTTCAACCAAAAGCTTCGCGGCACAACTAGACATAATATAAAGGCAAATTTCCAAGTTTGGTGAAATTCGGATAAAGCTTTCGATACGATATGGCTGTCACACACAGACACACACACACACACACACACACAGAGACACACACACACAGACACACACACAGACATGTTTCTAAAAACCACTTTTTTAGACTCAGGGGACTTCAAAACATGTATTTCCGGTGAAATCTCGAATTCGAAAATTCGACCCGATTACAATACTTCCTTTACTATCTATATAGTAGTAAAAGAAAGTAAAAAGCTGATAGTTCCTCAAAGTGATAGCGAATAAATTTCGAACATATCTGAATTTTTTAAGTTTCAGCAGGTACTTTTTGAAAAATTTTTCGTTTTTATTTTTGTTTTCATTTTTAGAATATGTTCACTACGACATCACGCCATTTGTTGGGCAAACTATACCTAGTTTAAAGTTTCTGGATATGTTTTACTTTTGTTCCATTTGAATAAATGACTTAATTGCGCAGTTTTTTTTCGTTTTACACGGTTTTATATAGGAAAAACAAAGATTTTATTTTACACGGATTTGTCTGGAACCTATCTTCAGTGTAAATCGGTGGATAGGTGTACTTCTAAAGATGAACAGACGTTTGAACAAGTTTATAGCGAAAAAATTAATCCAACTGACTTAAAACTAAAAAATCAAGGTACATGAAGGGCAATTTGAACATGTTGATAGCAGAAGCAGTACGACAGTTGATTTCAATAACGATGAAAATACCATGGATTTCGATCAAGATGTTACGAATAAGGATATTAAGAAACTGTCGTTATTCTTAACGGACAATGCTAATTTTCAAAACAAAATATTACACCTGATATGAAAAAAATGATAATACATATCTGCAAACTCCTCTTGACCTGAAGGGCCTTTTAAGAAGGACCTATCGCAAGAAAATCGGTGCTAAATTAAAATATGGGATGCTAGATACGAAAAGCAAAAATTCATATAAGGTTGGGAGCCGATCTATTTTTTTTTTTGCGCGGGGTCAAAAATTTGTAGTTCCGCCACTGACGGGTACATAACTTATCGTTACTTGTAAAGCTCTAATATTTGTCAAAAGTTAATATTTTTGAAATCTCGAAACAAAACCGCTTATTACAACTGTGCCAACCAATACGTAAGAGTAGTCTCCATTATTAGTCTATACCAGCAGAGTCCAGTAAACGTAAAATGGACAATATAGGTTTGTTCCAGACGGCAGAGCAACACGTCCACGTAAGACAAAGCGCAAGGCACACCGACCAAGAGTGAGTGAAGAAATCTTTCAGCCCTCAGCCGCTTGGCCGCATAGTCGAGATTTGTACGTACCTTTTCATGACTATGGTTTGTATGGACATGGATTTGGAGGTGTTTAAACACTATATAACCGGTTTGTCAACTAGTCGGGACTTGCCGCTTTCTGTTCTTCACTCACTCTTGTCTCTTGGTCAATGTGCTTTGCTCTTTATCATTTGTGGACGTGTTTGAACACCCTCAAATGGCCAAGTGGATATGTCATCAAAAGACATTTCAGTGGCCCCTTAGTAAAACCACTTAAGTTATATTTTTTTTCGAAAAGGAAGATTATGTTTGAATCAACATTCAACTGTGACAAAGAGAACTCCTGATTCAGCCTTATTTGACAAAAAACAGAATATGTAAACACAATCTAAGTCCGTAATTTCCAAATGTGTCTGTATAGAACGTATAGAACTTAAAATTGCAATATCTTGGAAAAAGTAAAAATTGACTTGGATGATTTTACCAAGGAACCACCGATTTAATCTGGATAGTTAATCAGAGTGTCCCAAGATGACTGGCGGACAGTTTTCCGAATATTATATAAGCATGAACTACGTTTAGTCGCCAAAAACTTCACATTAATTTTGTCTAATAATATGTACACTATCTAAAGCCAAAATAAAGATACTTTTTCAAAATGCTCCTTTAACAGCTTATTGTTAGATTAAATAAGTAAAAATATTTATTTATATCGATTGCCACATGTCCATTACGGCGAAATACTAAAATACAAACAAATATCTGCTGCGAGGCGTTATAGTACTTTCTTTTATGAAACTCGCTGTTTGTTAAAAGAAGTATATAAGCACTCTATATAACTATATAAACAGAACTATATGCATACAGCCTCTTTTTATATACGAACTTTGCAATTAAAATTTCTTTGAAGCTTCAAAAAATTTAAAATCAAATTGTTCAACAATGTAACTGTTATAGTTTTTTCAAAAGTGAATCTAGTATTTATTTTGAACTACACCTGATTTTATATACAATAGCTTTAGCCACTCTTACTAACTCGTTGGAAGTTACACGGGTTACACGATAAAGCATCTAAGGTACCAGTCTTTAAATGAGATTTGGTCACGTATGGTTTTTTAATAGTTCATCTGAAAGTTTTCAAAATTCTACCTAAAATGAAAGTTTAATGAAAACTATTAATGTAAATTTGAGCAAGCTTTTAGAAATTGCTCTTTACAATTTCATGAACGTTTTATTAAAACACTAAAAGAAATTTAAAAATGTTTTTTTATTGTAAAAATATTATAAATCATCTTATAAATAAGTATTTAAAAATAAAAATTAAATAGTTTTATCAATTCTAAATTTGGCATTCTGTGATATAAATATTTTATAAAAATTGACTAATTTAGGATAGTGGCTTAAAAGTAATATACAATCCGTTCTAGACTTCAAATCAAAATGATTTAAACGTTCTAAAAGATCATTTTTAGAAACTAGTTCCGAACAAAAAGAGTTCGAAAACAGTTCCATTAGAAACACTAATTCTTTATATTTAAACGGATATAACTCGGTAATACTTTTTTGTTTCAATTGATTTCGTACGATTTTAAGAAACAAATCTATAACAAATAAGATCCTTAGATCAAATCGAGATTTAATAAAAATGTGATTGAAAATTTCTATACAACTAGAAAATAATATTTTCGAACGATAATAGTAAGTCAGGGCTTGATTGAAAAAACTGGTTGATTTCACGACATCGTAAATCGAATTTTTCAAAAGTTTTTCATCGTAATTTGATGAGAACGATATTTTATCGATCACTGTTTCGATCATATTTAAAATTTCCAATTCTAAAAGCTCCGTTTGGGATTCCAATACAAATATTTGGAAGTCGATGTTGCCTGCAAAACAAATACTTTAATTTTTGAGGCTACCCATAAACCACGTAACGCGTTTTTTATTTTTTTTTCAATCCACCCCCCTTCCATATAGTAACAAAAGTAACGCTTTGTAGATATTTAGTCATTCCTCTCCCCCCTCATAGTTAATTTTTGTTTACTTTAAAAAAAACAAAAATAGTAAACTGATGAAAATTCAATAAGAGCATATTTTGATAGAGTGAACCCCAGCGGATTCATTTTCACGGTGTGTTACGGTGTAAGCTCATTGAAATTGCAGATTATACAAAGCATTGTTGAAATCACATTCAACGCGATTTTACCTTTAGTTCACACTTATTTTACACGAATACATCAACACTCGATGCACTCTGTATAAAAACCGAATTTCCAATGAATAACGATAATTACTGATAAATAAAGAATGTAAATTATTACTAAATAATTATAAACACGGTGTAGTATCCATTTTATAAAATTTACAGTGCGATTCAATGTAACACACGGTTGTTCAAACTGCACCGTGCCTACACTGACATAATACTATATCACACCGTGATACTCCAGTGTAGAATTTTCACATTTACACAGGTAGGATTTCAGTGTGTGCCGTGTAATCGGATCCGCAAGGGAATGTTGAAAACTGTTATTTAAACAAACATTGTACGGTTTTATGAAATCACGATGCAAGTGAACTTTTTTTTGGATTGTATGCATTTAACTGAAAATTTTTGGAAAATTATTCGTTCTAGGGTATTAAAATCGCGTTTTTAATCTTAACTTAATAATTTGAAAATACGAATAGTAATGGGAAATCAATAGTAGACTAGATATCCAACTATAAATTTTAATATCAGTCTGCGTATTACAGTACTGTTTCTAAACAAGTTTCACGTTAAAAATAATTAACAAAAATTAATATAAAAAAGTTAAAAACTAGATCTAATTACTGTTCTGCTTAGACGAGTACCAAGCGGTAGACATTATCCGGCACAAAGCGTCACAGTAACGAAACATCAGTAGAATTTATTGTTTAATTGTTACGTTCCTGTTATTAAATAAGACATTAGGTTAGTTCCAGATAAAAATTAAACCGTACATTTACGGTACAAGTAATCCGCAATCATTGCGCATGACTTGTAAAACAATTGTACGATTTTTTTGTTCTCTGGAACTAGGGACTTACAAAATGACTTAATTTTCAAGCTACTTGAATTAAATGTAGCTTAAAATTAAGCTAAATGTAATTATCAAATAAAACTATAAGCATTGAATCTGCAACTTTATTCACTTCAAAGTTAAAATTTTAAGTTTTATTTGATTGCCGAAATGTTCAGTTACTTAACTTAATGATACTTAATTAACTTAATGAATCCCTATCTGGAACAATTCATTGGTATAATAGTAAATCTTTGTAAATCCCTCAAAAATGCGTTACATGGTTTATTGATAGCCCCTATTAATTTCGTACTAAGAATCATTTTCTTACCTTTTTCTTCTAAATCTTTGATTTGATTCAAGTCTCGACAATAAATCGACAAATATAAAATCAGTTTCTTATAGATGTCTTGAAAATTTGTGTTTTCTTTTAAATTTTTTACGGCTAACGCAAAATGAGCGTAATCCGCATTCGTTCTTTTTCTAGTATCGGAAATTTTTCGATAATTATACGATTGAGAAGATTGAGATTCATAATCGACTAAATTAAAAGATTTACGTCGTTCAATCAATTCCTTCTTCTTCAATTTTTTATTATAAACTAAATCAACTTCTTCCTCCCAATTATGGCCTTTTTTCACGCTATTCTGGATACAAAGACGATAACTATGTCGAAACTCGTAATTATCCAAATCGTTACAATTTAAAGACTCCGTTAGATAATTACATAAAACTTTTAAACTTGATTTATTCAAAATACGATGAGTGTTATTAAAATTAATTTGGCACCAAGACTGAATGGTTTGAAATGTTTGGTCTAAGGTTATTTTATCGAAGACGTTTTTTTCGGTTTCCAAGCCATAAGAAATTATTTTTACAAGAACGTTTGAAATTGTTGAAACTGCACTTGGATTTAATAACGAAATATTGGTTGAAGCTGGTAAATTATTTACGTTTACTTCATAATTTAAGAGAAAATTGATGAGGTCTGTATCAGTCTGAAAAAATAATAAAAATAAATTATAAAATGTGCATTATCTAAATTCACATTATTTGTACCTCATCAATCATTTTTGGTTTATAGAAATCAATTGGAATAATCTCAATGAATTTCTAGGGTCATTGATATCGTTATTGATCTTATTGCTGTTATTAATATTATAATAACGTTAAAAATTTTCATAAACTATTTACTTAATTAATGTTTTATTTATAATGGAAATATGTCAAGAATTTTAGAATCTCTTTCAGTTTTATTTTTAATAATTTTACTCCGTATAATTATTTAAAGTATTATTAGAAAATTTTAAAACTTCAAAAACTTTTGAATTTAGAAATGACAGATTGTCATCACAGAAGACTGATAGCGTTTATATAGGGGATATCGGGGATAAAGGGTAATATAGGGTGTCCTCGGATATTGCAGGATACTGCTTAAGCTAGTAAATGTTGGTCGCTATTAGAAATAATCAGAACTATAGCTACATAATTTATAAAATATTATCTAGATATCAATCAAACATTTAGGACATATTGGCTAAATTTGAACGGGAGTCCTTTGATAAATTTTGATTGCAGTAATGCGATTGTATTGTATATTAATATTAAGTTGGATGAGCTTTCAGAGCTTGTGGGGACTCCCATAAGTCTCTCGTTAAATATTTTGATAATTTATGAACCTCTCGTTTTTAAAAAATATTATTTTGAAACAATTTAATGTTGCTCATACTAATGATAGCAATACATTAAGCGAAGTATTCGACCCACACTTGAATCAATATAATCTAATACATTATATACAATCGAATACAACTTATATATTTATTTTTGAATAAAAATAAACTAGTCTAAAATACAGAAAACTGATTTAAAATCCAATTAATAGGTTTGCAAAAAACAATTCCTAGAATTTAATTCAATTCCTTAAGTCTAATTGCCATATAAATACGTTAACCTTTAATGACCTGCATAGAAAGGACTTTTTTAATTTCACAATTAATAACTTCTGTGAAGGCTTAATTATTTTTATTGAAAAATTATTTTTTAGTTATATAATGAATTTTAATGTTTTTACCGGCTCACTTTACTGAGTGTAAACTATTAATTAACCATATGAACTCTATAATACAATTGCTTTTTTTTAATAATTAAAATACTTTTTAATTATGTATAAAGTCTATACAGTGATTATTTTTGCAAATTTCATAAAGATAAAATTAAACTATAAGTAAAGATTTACAATGAAAACATTCAAAAATTCAAACTGATTGAAAGTCTTTTTCAGTTACATTGATGATGAGGCAAAAGTAAAAATAATAATTGTTATCTACGTAATTTATATGATTAACTCGAAATACTCCTAAAATAGATTTATTATTATTAAGTTTTCCTATATAGATATTTATTGTTGAAATTAAATTTTTCTCTATTTTATTTTTTCTAATTGATTCTTGAGACTAAAGTAGGTTCTTCTCTCGCACATACAAATCCCCTTTCGTCATAGAATACTAATTATAACATAGAATATAAACTTATACAGAAGGTTCACTCGTGATTTTTGGTCATCAATTCTGGCACTCACGCAACTACCGCGAGCATAAAAAACTCGATTAAAATATGAATGAGTTAGTATTTTTTGTGGTTGTAGTAGGTACATGTACTTGATCGGTTCATTTTTGGATTGTAGCGGAAAAAGGATTTCAATTTCATGAAGCTTTTAACGACATTTATTTTTGCCACTCATTAATGCTAAGTTCTTAACATTCTTAAAGATCGTCGAGATCAAAGTGTAATGGTGGGCGTGGTTACCCACCTTTTATTTACATAAATATATATACAAATACATATGCCAGCGCTGGCCAAGAGCAGATCACATCATAAAGGTATATCATATATTTTTCCCAAGTCAGCTGCGAGAGATAAACACTGCATTTTCAGCCGCCACATCACTCCCCTCCTAGTGACGATGGTCACGATTGTCGTCGGGTCGTGAGACTCTAGGCTGCTGGGGCCGTCGTGGAGCAGAGACCGCTTGAACGAGCTGCTGGGCTCGAGTCCGTAAGACGACGCGGGACGAGTATGGAGTAGCTCAACCGAAGATCAGGATGCAGTTACTCCACCGTTGAATTCCCTGGTGAGGGGGCCAGATGTATGTGGCGACTGGCGGCGTCCATAATGAGGCGAACTGGCAGGTCCACGCAGAATGACTGGTCCTCGCTGTTGTTGCGTGTTTAGATCACGTCGGGGTCACCAGAATGTAATGGTGGGAGTGGTTACCCACATTTATTTACATTAATATATATACAAATACATATGCCAGCGCTGGCCAAGAGCAGATCACATCATAAAGGTATATCATATATTTTTCCCAAGTCAGCTGCGAGAGATAAACACTGCATTTTCAGCCGCCAATTTCCAGCCGCCACAAAAGCTACCAAGACTATATGAACTTACTGCATAGGTCGTTAACATACGACGAGAGAGAATAGAGGGCAAACCGAGCGGGAAAGAGAAAGCGCATACTCTTTTTAACTAGTTTAAGTGCCAGGGGGCTGTTTGCTACTAGATCGTAGCAATTAACATAAGCGACGTCTAAAAAAGTGATCGATTGTCCCGCAAATCTTAGTACCTTTGGGTGGCGCTGGCATGCTAGTTGAAAAACAGCTGTTAACTATTTGTGTTGTTATACGAGTCATAAGTCTCAAACAGCCCCCTGCTCCCCAGGCACTTAAACTTATCATCATAATTATTATTCTCATACAATAACAATAATAATGAAGACAATAAAAATAATTTGCCTGACGTTTAAAAAAAATTATTTCTAATCTCCGACCTCCATAAAAGTCTTAGGTCTTCGTTCAACTCTTTTTCAACTAATATTACTGGCGATGTCTGCAAATGCGGTCAAAATAGGCACATTTTTGTTACATGGATTGTAGGGGGCTGTGCATGATTGTATCTGTCAACAGCTGATGAAGGAACAACCTTAAGGACCTTAAGTAGGTGCAAGATTTTTATATATATGTGACGCTCTTTCTCGCTCCCTATATATTTTTCTCTCTTATACTTCTAACATTCGTATTTATATTTTTATTTTCAACATCAGAAATCTCAATATTTGTTCGCCACATTCTAATATACCATCTCTTGTTTTTAAATTTCACTGATTTTCCTTGACCATCTTTAATTTTTTTAAATGGGCATAAAAATTTAGAAATCATAATGTTCTGAGACATTAAATGGAGCCTAAAATGTTATTCTACAAAAAGAAAACAAAAGGCTGCAGGTGTTTGTATTTTATGAATAAGCCAAAGCAGATATTCTTAATAAGTTTATTTTAAATAACCGATAATTTGAATACAATTTAATTCTTTTTACCAATTTTCTACAAAAAGTAACATAATATATTAGACTGCATTAAAATTACGATAAAAACAACAAACTTTATTGCATGTTAACTACAAATTAAATACAATACAAAAAAAACGCATGCACCGACTGAAAATATAATAAAAAGAACTGTAAAAAAATATATAAACGAGGAATGGGATTTGCTTTGATTAATATCATAAGTGGCTTAGTCAGACTGATATTTTCTTCTTCAAATTTTCACCTAGTTTATCCATAAACGCGAATGTATCTAAGTAGTCTTCACGTTTCAACTGATCCAGGGGCTTGATACAAAGAGCCAAATCTTTGGTCATGAAACCAGCTTCGATGGTCTCAATACAAACTTGCTCAAGAGTTTCGGCGAAATGTTTCAAATCGTTGTTGTTGTCCAATTTGGCTCGGTGTAAAAGTCCACGAGTCCACGCGAAAATTGATGCAATTGGATTGGTGGATGTTTCCTTTCCTTGTTGGTGCATTCGGTAATGACGAGTCACAGTTCCATGAGCAGCTTCAGCCTCGATTGTTTTACCATCAGGGCATAGTAAAACAGAGGTCATGAGACCTAATGATCCGTATCCTTGTGCGACGGAATCAGACTGGACATCACCATCGTAGTTTTTACAAGCCCAAACAAAACCTCCCTCTGATTTCATGGCATATGCTACCATGTCATCAATTAAACGATGCTCGTACCAGATATTTTTGGCTTCATATTTAGCTTTGTATTCTTTATCGTAGATTTCCTGGAAAATATCCTTGAATCTACCATCGTATTTTTTCAAAATAGTGTTTTTGGTACTCAGGTACAAGGGGTATTCTCGATTTAAGGCATATTGGAGTGAAGAATGAGCGAAATCAACGATTGACGCATCTGTGTTGAACATTCCCAAAGCGACTCCGGCACCTTTAAAATCGTTTACGGTGTGTCTAATTTCATGACCATCGGCTCCTGTGAAGACCATTTCTAATTTTCCAGCACCTGGCACGACAAAATCGGTAGCCTTATACTGATCGGCATGGGCATGACGACCAATAACAATCGGTTTTTTCCATGGAACAACCAATCGTGGAATATTTTTACAAATGATAGCCTCTCTAAATACGGTGCCTCCTAAAATATTTCTAATTGTTCCATTCGGAGATTTCCACATTTGCTTCAAGTTGAACTCTTCCACACGCTTCTCGTCGGGTGTAATTGTTGCACATTTAATTCCAACATTGTATTTCTTAATGGCTTCGGCACAATCAATGGTCACTTTATCGTTGGTTTTGTCACGATGTTCAATTCCCAAATCGAATGTGTGGAGCTCGATATCCAAGAACGGTAATATCAATTGCTTTTTAATTAGATCCCAGATGATCCGGGTCATTTCGTCTCCTAAAACATCTACTACTGGACCAGCCTTGATTTTTCCCATGTTGATGTCGTCTGTGAACTGAAAATTTTTTTATGAATGTATCTTTATAAATTTACAACGATAACAACATTTATTTATAATTATCAAAGTAATGATTTGAAAATAAAAATTATCATGCAACAAAAAAATAAAAAAAATTATATTTGACTCATTTAAAATGCAATTAATTGCACCTCTAAAAATTATATTGGTACTTTAAACTTTTATTACAATAATTACATAACACCCTTTAATATTTAATCCATTGCAATATATTTTTTTTTTATTTTTATTAAACGAACTATTTTTATATAAGCCAATAAAATCATTAAATATTAAAAAACAAAAATACAATAAAAAATGGTTATCACTAAATTGAAGAGGGCGAAGTACTTTTTCGAGTAACACTGTTTTCGAAGACATTAGCCTTTATAAAATATTTTTTTAACGTAATTCAGCATGAACAGCATTTCACTGCTGCAATTCACTGAACAACATTTCTGTAAAGCTCTGTGTTGTATTAAACTGTTAACTGTTCATAATATATACATGTGCATATAAACCACGATTATATTAATTATACGTACTAAGGAAAAAACAAGTTAATCTGGTTAAAAATCTGTCTCCTCATTCGGAAAATTTATCATAGGTGCTTTCCTTTTATCAACAATAAAATTATGTAATCTATATCAGTACCATAATTAGCTTACTTATGCCCAGTTTCACAGTGGCCGTTTAAACTTAAGTTCAACTGAACCTGAACTCGAGTTCTTTGAAGTTTAAATCATTCAATTTCACAGTATGATTTTATGTTAACGGTTAACATTAATGAAACTTTGAAAACAAATTATTTGTTGAACTGAAGTTTAAACTAAAAAAACGCGTGTATTTTCTTTCCCCATATGCCAGTGGTCTTTGAGTCGAATCCCAATGAAATCTAGAATTTTTATTTTAAATTTTCGGGTTCATCGGTTGCTAATGACCAAGAAATTGGAGCAACCTTCAATAGATTTAAAAAAAATAACTATTAGACGTTATTGCCTATTTTGAGGCGATAGGCAATCTATCGCAAATGATATTATACAAGTACGCACTGATAGATACTTGAAATCGGAATGGCAATGTACTACTTTAGTGTCTCTTTAAGCTACTTTTGGGTCTTAACTCTCAACTCAAGGGTTGAGTCTCTCTGAACGCTTGTGAATCATAATATTCTTTCATGTAAAATCTCTTCGTATGTAGGTTTAGGTAAATTATTAATTAAATTTACAGACTGTACTTATTTATTTATTTGGTGTGGTATTATTTATTATTCGATTTTTATGTTTGAACTAGCTATTGGGTTCTTGTTGTGAAAAGAGTACTTCCCATAATGCACATATTAATAGATCCTAACCAAAAGGATCAAAATGCACTGGAAACATATATGTACATTATACACCCCTGTCAGTCATTATTGATTCATCAAATCAGATAACTTAACAGTTTGTGCTATGCATGAATTTAACATTTTAACTTTGAAATAAAATAACTTACAAATTCAATGCTTGGTTTGGCTTAATATTTTAACATTAACATTTGGCTTTAGTTTGATTTGATTTTAAGCCGTCAAATTTAATAAAATAGCTTGAAAATTAAGTAAAGTAGTGAATCTACCATGCACATTCGAAATGAAACCAGCGCTATCTTTTAGTGAGCTCGTTAAATACTGTCCCATATAATATTTTATTTAAAAATAATTGTTATTATAATATAATATAATCAAAGATTTCAGAAAAATTCGATTGTTTTACAGTTAATCTTAAACTGTTATAGTTTCATATAAAAAGAAAAATAAGTGATAATAATAGTATGAAATTGGCACCACAGTGCTGTTTCGTGTTAAACGATTTCTAGTACTCCTACATTTTTAGCCAAGCAATTATCCTTAGTAAATATAGTTAAACTAGAGCCGTAACGTAGGTGGTGGAGCGGTGTCGCGGCACCAGGCGCCGAATGACAAAGACGCCACGTGAAAAACAGAAATGTCTTTTTAACTTTGAACATCGTTTAGTAATGCATTTAATCTTATGTAATACTATAATTTTACAATATAGGTATTTCAATTATGATTACAAAGCGGGTGATGATTACTAATATTACACTACGATTCTGAACTCAATGATTCGATTTTTTTTAAATACATCATTGGACATATTGATAACTAAAATTTACTAGTTGAATTGCATTATGAAAAATTCTAAGAGTAAATTGGTACGATGGCATGGTACGCGCACAGCGACACCTAAAATTAACACGCATGATAATTTGGACATTAAATCTCCCTTGTCTTACGAAAAAGACTATTAAAAATATAAATGTAAGGGGCATCTGCTTTCCATTTTATCTACCATGTATCCAGGGTCGGATTGAGACTTGTAAAAACTCTAAGCTATTTGAATTATGTATAGCTCTTTATAAGCCCAGATATTCGAAATGCCTCGCTAAAAAAATATAACTATATATATGACAATTACTCACTTGGACAAAAATTTTTGGAGGCTCTAAAGAAAGTTGGGGCCCCAAGCTATATCTTTTATAACTTATACGTAAATCCTGCACTGCATGTATTTCTATATCCCACTTACATTAAAACACGCATACCTATATTTTTTTTGACGTGATAACGTCTTATAAATTGATGAACACTGAGTTACATGCACAAAAAATGTCACGTTCCATTTAAACCTGTGCGTGCAAGCGAGAACGCGATATAAGTGAGAGAGAGGCACGATATTATTGTTGAATCCTAGACAACGTGTTTTGGTTTTTTCTACAATTTAATAAGATTTAATTCATTTCCTTCATAATTTTCAGTCTGATTTAATTTTAAAAAATTATTATTTTTCAATTAACTCCTTCTTTGTATTATACAAAATAATGACAATTCAGTGATAATTATTCAATTCAATTCATAAAAGTATGTAATTTTTCATCAATGTTTCTTTATGACGTTATCACGTAAAACTATCATCCGTAAACCGACTTTACGTACAACCAATTTTTTTTAAGAAAATTATATTATATAATAATATATTAGTATAAAATAATATTTTAAATTGTAACATTATAATATAAGCTTTTTTTGAAATAGGATCACTTTTATAATAAGGCTCTAATTTGATAATTTGTGAAATCGAGAGTTTCTTAAAATCTAATTAATTACTTTATTATCTAATAAAAACAAAAAATGCACTTACACGTTTGAGATTTAATTAAAAATAGAATCTTTAATTAGTATTTTCACAATTATTTATTTTCCAACACATAAAAACGCTAAGATCAGGTGATAATAATATATGCAACGTGTCACGGACAAGTTTTATTTAAATATTCAAGTTTTTTCAACTTTTATATACCATTTATATCCAAATTATTTAAAAATCTACAACCACGCCGAAGGTTATATTATCAAACGTTATCAGCTTAAAAATATTCTCGAAATTGATTGTACTTTTCTTTTTTGAAAACACCTAATCATATATTTTCTCATTTTCAAATCGAACCTTTAGACTCTTCACCATTTCGGTAACCACCATTTCTTATCGTTAGATATAAATTATTTTTTCCTTTTATGTAATCGAAAAAATGTTATATTACCATTCAAAAAATATTTGTTTGTGGTCACATTTAAATTTTGATTATTCACAATGAAAATAAATATTTCAGTTCATTTTCAACAATGAAAAATAAAGTGGCCAATCATTGACCCATTATTAATTTTGATACATTTAACTTTTGTATTTTTTATTGATTTATTTTTCTTTGATTTTTTATGTGTACTAAAATTGATGAGGTGAGACATTTTTGAACCGATTTAAATTAAATTTAAATAATCGCAGACCGAAGGTCGGAAGTGTTGTCGCGTTGCTTCTTTTTTTTTTTAATGAGGACATTGGCCCTAAAAATTATACCGTTAATCCCTTAATTTTAATAAAAATATTCATGTAATATTATTAACTACTTATTCATTAAATATTGAAACTCTGATAGATTGGTTTACTTAATGATAAAAACTATTTTAATTGGGTAATTGCTAATGAATGCATGAAGGATTAAATAGGACAACATACCATGTATAGAGTCACATAACTATTTGGTAATAAATGAAATGTTATACTTTGAATTCCAAAAAGCTCAAAGGTTAATTAACATAATTGTAAACTAGCACAATAAAAATAAATATATATAGATTATATATAAATGATAGTTATTAGACTTATAAAAATAGCATCAACTAGATTAATTAATGGAGTAGCAAAAAAAATTCAAACCTTTTTCGTTGAATAATAAGAAACACCGCCCAACCGCTGCACGTAGATTTGTCCAACTCGGCAAGCAGAACCTGTTTGTACAAATAGTCAAGATGACTTGCCAATATATAGAAAGCACTCGTAGATAGTATTAAATGGAATTAAATATTATTTGAATTAAAATGAGCGTACAAGAGGAAACGACTGGGGGTCCAATGAATGAAATTTGACGAACACAATTATGTAAATTTATGGATTTATTTAAAATCACCACTAAAACATTGTTAATATGTGCTACGAACAATTAATATTATTGTATTTAACAAGAAAATTATGACAGAGTTTTAAGTGAAAGGATCGCTGTAGTAGGTGACGACAAGGTACAAAATACAAACGGCTTGTAATATGTAATGTTGTAATGTGAAATACACTATGTATTTTTAAACTAATTAATATTTGACTGTTTTGACTAAAATAATTGTTAAAATTATAAGAAAAAATGCTGAATTTTTATTAGAGACCTCTTAAAACTGTATTTATGATGAACCTCATGTTTAATAAGTAATTAAAAGATTTTTTCTGAAAACAACTGATCTCATATCTCATTGCATGTCTTCTTATCAGCTATTCTTTAGAGAATTTTCATTTTTACCAATTTCTACTATATTATAACAGTTGGTATCACTTAAACAGCTTTTCAATCTGTCAAGAACTGAAACAACTGAAAGGAATTGAAAATTGACATTTCATAAACCGTTTAAAATTATAATAATTTAAATTTTTACTTTCGTCCATGAAATGTGCTACTTTTATTATTTTGAACGGCAATTAATCAATTAAAAACCATTTAATTTAAAAATAACGACTAAAGTTGTATTAAATTTAAAAGGTATACATATTTTGAGTAGTTTATAAATTATTTCATTGGCTCTTTAGTAAAATCACCTAAGTCCATTTTTTTCAAAAAAGGAGTTTATGGAGGATTTTGAATCTCCATTCAACCCTCCATCGACTGTGACAATGAGAAATCCCGATTCAGTCTTATTTGTCAGAAATCAGAAAATGAAAAAAAAGCCTAAGTCCATTCCAAATGTGTCTAGAACTTGATTTTACTAAGGAACTACATATATATATATATATATATATATATATATATACTAATCAACTTCTACTTAAGGACTCATCAAGTCAAGTATTTGTACAATTGGTGCTCTTTTCTTAGTCCTTTATACTACAAATTGAGCTTAATATTAAGGTGACCAACCATCCTCTGGGAGAATAGTCTTTAGTTTTTTAACCGACTTCAAAAAAAGGAGGAGGTTCTCAATTCGACTGTATTTTTTAAGTTTTGTTCTTTTTAAAAAGTGCCCTCTTACATGTCATCGTTTTCAATATTTATTCTTCTTAGTGATCCAAAAGATTGCAGATTATTTACAGAAGTTAATTTTATTTTGTAATATTTATTTTTCAATATATAAATTATAATGCAAAGAAACATTTTTTCTTTTACTTAAAAAAGGAGAATTTTCAGTCATATTATTGGAGTTAATTAAACTTAGATGTAACAACACAATACATACATCAAAAAAGGCAGAATCTCTACCAAACATGTATAAAATTTATCTCAATTGCAATTTGCCCTCCCATACATTTCAAAAGAGTTGGTCACCTTATTAATATTCAAACTTTTAAGTTAAATGATTTGTAAAATCAACGCTTGACTTACCTTAATTTTTAAATATCGGGATTTGTCTTGATATGAGGCAAGTTTAAGTATAGTAGCTTGAAAATCAAACCAAACAGCTTGAAAATCCAAGCAAATAGAGAATCCCGACTTTTACTTTATGTTTCCTATAATATAAATGTTCTTCCTCCTTACAACATGTAAATTATTAGTAATTCTAATGTTAGGAATATTAACAAGGCCGGATCGTGAATTTGTGGGACCCTGGGCTAAATACTACGTAGGGGCTTACCTAATTACTCAACTAATTGCTATTTTGCCAAAAAAAAAAAAAAAAAAACTTCTGTAGTGATACTGAATAGGAATAAATCCGTTTGATCAGATTTTTAAAATTTTAGTTATTTTTTCCGTCACAATATCGTCTATTGTTTTCAATGGAGGCCAGAGGCCTTTTGTATCAAAGGGTCCCTTGACTGTAGCCCAAAACGTCTTTAAGGAAATCTGTCCCTGCATATTAGTTAAGTTTTTAATTGCCTATGAGTTAGGTTCAAATTACGAATATTACCTTTTTTGTTATTTATATATATAAAAATATGATATAAATTCAAAATAACAGTTTTTGGGACTGCTTCATTAATTTGTTCCATGAGGCCTAATTTCTTACCAATTTTAAGATTCCAAGTCCCAAAATTTTTGATATTAAATATTAATGCTTTACCTTTTAATTCTGTTAACTTAGAAGGTTGAATTGTTCATACTTCTAAAAGATAAAAAAGTTCAGTATTTTATATTAATTTCAATTGGACAGCTTTATACTTTCCTGAGGATCTTAGAAATATGCCTGATATAGTGAAGTTCCAGTTAATTTACACCTTGTAGAAAGAACATTTATGTTAAAGGAAATGTATAGTAGAAAATACAAAAAGTCACTAATTTAAAATCGAAATAAGTTGAAGCCTTTGGAAGAAGAAGGTGTTAACTTACTTTTTGACGAAAATGATTTTATTATTCTATTCTCACTAAATAAGACATACGGATTCTCTTACGTTTATTAGAATGACGCCATTCATATCAAAATTTAAGGGCCAGAATGCCTATTGACTAAAAGTTCCAAACTCAAATTGTTCCAGAATTGCAAAAATGTGAGTTAATATTTCATTCTTCCAAGGGCTCTAGTTGTTCGTGTGCATATTAAAATAATAATTTTAGTAAATGAAACTCGTTTAAAACACATTCAATAAAAAATTGTAGAATGGAGACTGAAAGCACTTCTGCCGCTGAACTTCCACTCAAACAAATGGAACTATTAAACTTGGAGGAACCTGGAAGCTCATCTAGCCCAAAATATTCGCTCAGATCAAAAATGAAACGTTTTTCCGATCAAAAGAAGTCAAACGATAAAGAACTAGGATCAACAAGTGCTAAATTAAATAGCTCAATTACATTAGAAATTAAGAACGAATTAAAAGACTTGACTCAGGTCGAATCTGTATACTTAAATAATAAAAACAAGCATTCATTCCATACATTGGAAACTATTTATGAAGAGCCATTATTACAAAAAAATGGCTATGTGAAAATTTTTGCCTTAACCAAACAAAAAAGATACTTATCATCGAATTTAGTCAACATTGGTAAAATAAAAAAAAGGCGATCGAAAATAAAGACTTTATCGGAAGCCTTAAGTAGATCTCAAAGAAATAACTATTTACAATCTTCAATTCAAATTGAACGAAAAATTAATAATAAAAAATGAAAGTTTTCTATTTTCTGATTGTTTAAACATGAGAGAAAAACAAGACTAATAAACGATTATTGTTGAATTAGTAATTATTATATTAAATCTTATGATGGATTTTTATGAGTATAAAATGTATTAGTATTAAACATTTTGCTATTTTGATATTATTCATTGATTTTTATAACTCAGCGAAAACAACGAATATATTTTTTTATTAAAACAATAAATGCTAATAAAAATCAATATATCTTTCATTAAACTTCCACCAACAACCCAAAGCTTATAACAAGTTTAAATACAATTATTATATAATTCATAATTATTTATTAACTACATATATTCTTACGGATTTGCCCAAAACTTTATTGAGCCTATATTTAACGTGTTTTTCTATTCAATTAAAATTTGCCACTGTTTAGAGGCTATTCATAAACTACGTTAGATATTTATGGACGAAAGGGCATGTTATATATTAGACCAAGAGTCGACAATCTACGACCCGCGGGTCACCAAGTGACCCGTTTGATAATTATAAGTGACCCACTTTAGTTCCGAAATTAAATTATAATATAAAATAATTAATGTATTTTTTTCACGGAAGTCTGAAATACTCTTTTAAAATGAAAAAACCACAGACCCAAACGTCTATTTAATACCTACATTTTACTTGATTTTGACCCGCAGTCAAAACAGGTTGCCGACTCCTGTATTAGACCATATTTCAAATAGAAGATTTTCTTAACGCAAATATAATATTTATTTTTTGACCAACAGTCTATGGTGCACCGGATAATATATATCTCATGGTACTCATCTTAACACATGGACGTCGGAGAACGCATGGATGCGTCTTCTACCTTGTACATTATTTAACATTATAATTTATACGTAAATATTATATATATATATATATTACATATTAAAAAAATATTTCCGTATAATATTAAAAAAAATCGATTTTTATAGGATTGAACTTTCTATTGAACAAATATGTAAGTGTACCCGTTTTGTTTTTAGCTTAGCTTAGTTTTAAAATAATAATATGTACACGCGTAGAATATGAAAAGGTTACCCTTTTGGATAAATTTCGTGGAATGCCATTAAATGAATTGCAAACATGTTTTTGAAATTTCTAGAAATATTTTCCTTTTTATTTTTTTAAAAACTTCAGTATTTCTCTACATTTTTCCGTGTTCGTTAGAAACACTAAAGTTAAAAAAAATTAATTGTTGTAGAGCAATGTATTCTAACACCTGACTTCAAATTATTTCGAAATAAAACGATTGGTTAAAACCTTTCAGCGTTTTTTTTTTCTAAAACAAATTTTTGACATCATTTGGTGAATTTGGCCCCACTACACAGGTAAGATGAGCAAATAAACCACCCGACGTGAATGTGTTAATAAAAACCAATTTTAATTTCTTTTGCTACTATAAAGGTATTAGGAATATAATATTATATGTTAATAGGAAAGACGTATTCTAATCGTTTGTTTTTATATTAAAGTCTCAACTTTAAAATTTTTTCCGTTAAAAGCAAAACGTTTTAATAACAATTGAATATTGTTACTGATTCTATATTAATGTAAACTATGGGCAACTTTCTATGCAACTCACGTATAGGTACTCAAAGCAATCAGTAATACGAGTAATACCATGTTAATGGATAGGCAACCACTTACTCATCAAAGCTTGTTTAAATTGTAGTGTACAGTGGGTGATCGATTAACGAAAAGATCGGGCAACGAGCATTTTCACGAAAGATTTTTGTGTCCGGACAGCGCACACATATTCCAATAACGAGCACATATCGATAATTTTCGAATTATTTGTTTTCACAAAATGAACTATAATAAATCGATGATCGGTTAACGAACAATTTGGATAGCGAAGTCTTGGAACAGACCGAACAGACTATGTTTATAAACCGATCACCCACTGTAGTTAAAAAAAAATAACTGAAAATTCGAGGAAAAAAATTTTTTCTGGAAATGCGATTACATCAATTTTTTACTTTCGAAAACTTAATTTTTGTATTTATATACAAGAATGGCTCCATTTGTTCGTATAAAATAATAATTTAGATAGATTTGGAGTACCCAAAAATACACTCGCTTTAGGTACCATGGGTACCTATGATATATTATGCACTACATATTTAGTTCATTACTTCATTGACATCATTATTTTCATTTCAATAATGAAATAACCCCCTTCTCTTGAAAGTTTTTATTTTTCCATTGTGTGTTAGGGAAAAAGTAAATATTGCATGGCATAGGTCATTTACATATGTTCTCTCTTATACCGCTTACGTCCAAATTTCCATTTCTTATCTGCCATATTACAGACCTTTGTTTCAATAAAATGTTTATCACCAACATCAATTCATTGTAGTTGTTATTAGTAACATACTTAATCAAGAATATGACTAATACAATTTATTTTAACCTTTTTGACGAGTAGTCTACCAAATATGTGTATCTAATTTTTCGTCCTCATGACTTAGCAAAATATTATTCTTTAAGACATTTAAGATTAGTTTGTGATACATAGTAATGATCAGTAATGATGTTATGTAGTTGTGATTAAGAAGTTTAAGAATATTTCTTTTAAGGATTGGAAGAAAATACATATAAATTCTGTCGACTTATTTTATTTATAAAATTATTACATAGCAGGAAAAAGGTTTAGAAATTTCTGGAAAAAAGAAAAACCAAATTTTAGTACATGAAAATCAGAAGAAAATGTTCAAATACATACTTTGCCAATATACCATCCTTCTTTGCCAAACGACCAATGCAATCGTCTGATTCACCCATTCGTCGGATGTCACCACAAAGTGCATACATTTTAGTAGCCTCCGTCATGCGACCGGTTTCTGAGTTTACTTCGGCGATGCTAATTTGAATCGATGCATGATCTTTGGCATGAATAATTCGATTACTTGCCGAACTAAAAACCGATTCCAAAGTTATATTTTTTTTATTGTTTCACAAAACACGTGTTACTAGTTACCATTTTCGTGGGCAGTATAAATCAACGAATTCACCAGCGTCGTTCTCCATTGTATTATGTTCTGAAAGAGGATAATTTCATGAAATTAAATACGAAATGAATGACAATGTTGGATGGGTTTAAAAATTATTTTAATCAATAAATATTTTTACCTTTGAGAGGTTACTCGCTTTGCAAAATGGCCTCGCACGGAAAAGAGTGATTTTCTAACGTTGGTAATTCTGCTAGTGGAAAAATCGTAAGCGCTAACTGTAGGTCAATGTTGAAACTAAATTTTAAAACGTTTATTTGAATCATTTGATTAAAATAATAAATTAATCAAAGCGAACAATAAAATTAATACAAATATTTATAAAAAATAAACTTGATTTTGATCAACATACAAATTGTTTTTAGAAAACAGTTTGTTGGGTTTGCTAATTTTCAATACAGTTAACTTAATAATTTGTATAATTATATATATTTGTATTATATATATTATATGGATATGTTTACGCTTACTTAAATTAAAATAGATAATATATCTGTATATTTATCGTATTTATCCTAATTTTGTTTTTACACGAATTTTGAAATGACACGATCGATAAAAATTAACTTATTCAGATTACACGGCTATTTACCTTTTACAAAAACACACGAATTCTAATATCTTCATTATTTTAAACTAGTAGCTTCCCGTAAAATTTTCACGAACTTAAGTTTGAAATACCGAATGTACTTAGTATTGGGTTGAAGTGTGTCGTAGCTATACCTATGTCCAGATAGCAACTTGACTTCTAAAGGAATATCCAAAGAGTTATTTTTTATTATTTGGACGTCAAAATTAATATTTTAAAGAACTCTTTAAGAAGTCTTTAAGACGTCGAATGCGCCAATTTATGAGCAAGTTCAGACGTCTTAAGCAAAAGCTTGTGGAGAATTCTTTTTTCTGACTTCAGAAATAAAAATACTTTAACAACTCTGTTTTTGATATATAAAAATGACTTCATAAGCTCCTCGTTTTTTTGGTTCTCACTGATGTAGTTGTAAAGAACTCACATTTAAGAAGTCTTAAATAAGACTACGGTGGGGCTTTTTTTTGGATAACCATTTTTCATTGCAAATAGTAAAAATTTTTTAGTTATTTTATTCGAAATTATTTATTGAAATGATCAGTGATGCTTTCCCAAAATTTTACTGTTCGCATTCGTAGTAAATATTTTATAACATTTTTTTTAAATGTTAATATTACCCATATTACCATTGAACTTTTATTAGGCAGAGTAGCACACGAGCTGATGAATATTAAACTACCAGAAAAAAAAGTTAAAATCCAAAAAGTAGTAGAAAATCGACCATAATTATAAAAAACGAAAGTAATTTTTTTCTTATTAACATCGGTGTTCACACGAACCATAACATTCACATCCAAAGGTTTGCGGGAACTCCAAGGAAAGCAACCCTGCCTATAGTACATTTTTACTTAAAGCAAAGAAGGGGGGGGGTAACATTTAAAAATGTTAAGACCAATTTATTTCAAATTTTCAAACAAAAGGATTACGAAAAAGAGAATGTTATATGAAATGAAAAAGATTGTAGATATTTGAAGTTAGAAACTATAAAAATCAATAAAATATTTATCCATTTTAAGAAAATAGTCTTTTATTTTTATAAAAAAAATATAACGAAATTATCTTACGAATAGCACAATATTAATTTTTGTAGACTTTTTGAGAAACTAACTAACATTTTCCTAATAACTGTAGGATTAACTTTGTGCCTTTTTTTATACGTTGTTATACGATGTAAAACAGGATTGGGTCTACTAAGTATTTATGATTTATATTCAACAATTATGGTTTGAGTTCAAATATTATTTATTTTTGTTGTATACCCAAAAGTTTTTCCATTTTTATAAATAAAGAATATTCAATTTCCTTCTCAATACAGGGAAAAGATTTAAAATATTTACAGTTGTATGATTGGTTTATAATAATGCGTAAAGATGGAGTGATTATCATCAATACGCTGCGTCATTAGAATAAGACAGATAACCAATCAACAAGTATCAGTGCTAATCTCAAGTGTCACATTAAACGAGAACTACTGAAAATTTTCACGCCAAGGCATGTAAACGAAGTTTAGTGTTGAAAAACGCGAAGAAAACCGTAAACGAATTCAAAATGCAATTCGAACTGTGCTACGTTCATTTATGACAAACCCTTAAAATTACATAAACAACATAAAGTGGTTGTTTGATTAGGCATACGTTTACGGTATGTTTCAAATCCTATTAGCGATGATAATGAACTTTCAAATGGTTTTATATAACGGATATCAATTAAGTTGTTCATCGATTGCATTTGATCGATAGTTAATTTGATTTTGCCCACAAAATGGCTGAGGTTAATACATCGGCAGGATCGCATTTTCAACGTGAAACCACCGAAGAGACAGCTGTAGCTGTTGGTATGTTTATATTATTTTTATTATTATTATTTTTTTATTAGTTTTTATGAAAGTCCATCAACGTTTATTGTTTGCAATCAGTGTTCCCAACACAGTCGAGCTGATTATCAGCCGCGAGCAGTGTCAAAATCTATAACCTTATTTTTCATTTTTTGCAAGTAAACATTCCGTTAATAGTTTTTTTTATTTGATTGTGATGTGATTATTAGTTTCTGTAAGTATTCATTGTTTATTATATCTTTATTTCCGATTCACTTCTCATAGTTTTACAGCTTTGTAGTGCAAATTAATTGTTTTTAATTTAAGTATTTTTTTCATTATATTTTAAGTATTCATTTCAAGATATTGAAAGTAAAAGAATGTTTTCATTATGAACACTAACGAGATTAAATATTTCATTATCAAATCTTATAATTAAGATAAGATAATTTTCCAACAACACTAATTTTATTCATTATATTTCCTAACTTAATTTACATTTAAAAAACTTGAATGGCAGCAGTGAAAACATTGATAGTTGTTTTTAATAAGTTCTGTGGTTCCTTAGAAAAATCACCTAAGTCCATTTTGACGTTTTTTGAGATATCGCGATTTTAAGTACTGCATGGCACATTTAAAAATGGACTTAGGTTGTGTTTTTATATTCTGATTTCCGACATATAAGGCTGAACCAGGAATTCTCCTTGTCACAGTTGATGGAGAGTTGAATGTAGATTCAAAATCCACCACAATCTCATTTTAAAAAATGGTCTTAAGTGGTTTTACTAAGGAATCACTGAATTGTATTTAAGTCAAGTTTTATGTCATAAAAATAATTTTGAAATGCACCGAAAACTAGAAATTAGTTAACGTCTCAAATAAACAACAATTTTCACTCAATAAACGTAATATTTGAAAAATCCATTTATTTGATAGATAAACATAGATTGATGAATAATATGACTCAATCTATAAAGTGAGAATATAACCCTGAAAATCTACTTAATTTCTACATTAAAAGTAATATCCTTTTTTATAAGTATTATAAGTATGCCAATAATTAACAGCATATTATGTGTAGCTTTTCTATTTAATCTAATTAAAACATATATTGCCAACGTTTATTTATTTTATAAGACTTAAAATGGGTAAATGTTGACTGGGATCTTAATTAATATTCGTTTGAAATTAGAACGGAATAAAAGGAGTTTATTTTTCTTGATGTCCTATTCAGAGATTAAAGATCAGTTAACAAAATTACTTCAATGGATATGCATTTAGAATTGATACTGAAAGATGGTCAACGCTTTACATGTGGCTGATCTGTGATTCTCAAAGTAGAAATTGTGATCCTCAAGAAAAAAAAATCTGAAGGGTCACAGAAAAAAGGTCAATTCACATTATACGGGCAGGATAAGGCTGGGCATAGCTCGATTTTGATCGAGTTAATGTAAAAGTAATTCTTCCGTTCACACTCAACGTGAACAGTCTGTTTAAACAGAAGACTTACTTTTACATTACCCTGTCCGTATAATGTGAATGAAACCTTAATCCTTCCGAATTTAAATTATCACCTCATTTTTAATGTGTTTCACAAATCAATTCATCAACTGGTTCCTAGAAAATTTTAAGTACAACAGGGTGCCACAAATCAAAACGTTTGAAAACCCCTGATTTATATTAGATTAATTATCGAAGCAGGCTTTGCTCTTCTAAATTCTAGACCGCGCCGCGTCTAAATTTTCTATTTCATGTTGATCATTCGAATACCTACATCGATGAACAAGCGACGACCAAAGTGAAACTGTTTACAATACAATTGATATGCAGTAGGTATTCAAAAAGTTGACATGCTTGTATATTGCGCAGAACTTGTATCGTAACTGTACGGTTTTATTTTCATCTGAAACAGACCTAAATATGTTCAAGCTCAAAGCTCTGTACTTTTGTTTGTAGATTTTGTGTTACTCTTACTTTGACCGTCACTTGATTATCGACGTAGCTATTCGAATGATCAGTAATCTAGATATGGTCTAGAATTTAGAAGCAAAAGAAAGGCTATTTTGATAGTTTAATTTCAAGCAGTGTTTCTCAAACCTTTTAGTCTGTGACACCCGTTTATACGTTAATTTTTCTAAGAACCTATAGATGAACTGGTATGAACTGAAAGATGAAGAGGTGGTAATTTAAAGTCGAAAGGAGTATTCCATGACCTCCCCCCCAGATATTTTTTGATTCCCTTGGGGGTCGCAATTTCCATTTCTAGAAGCACAGGTTCCATTTATAGAGGCTCATCAATCACACTAAATTGACCTTTCAATAAATTCGCCAGATAAAATTAAACAACGATTTCCTCCTTATATTTTGCGTTTTAAATACTTCTATAAAATTGGTGGTTATATATGATTATTGATTATAAAATAAACATTCAACTATCGTTTGATGGTTAATTTATTATTCTATGACATCCAAATCAAAGCTTCTATATGAACACTCGAAGGTCGAAAGCTATTTTCGATTGGAATTCAAAATTTTATCAAAGTTTCAAATAAATATTTGGCTATTGCTACAATTTCTATTTATTATTTCAAATAATTTTTATTGCATTTAATCGGAAATGTACTTCGCTTTAAAGATGTAATAATAATTTTTGATAACGAGCCTTTCTAATCTAATTTTTATTAAGACACGAATAAAATATTTGTTTAATATTATGCTAACAAATAATATGTAAATATATTATTGAGTTTCACTTTATTATTTAATTGAAAATACTTAAGATATACTAAACATATTCTTTATAAAAAGTTGTTAAAATTGTGAATGCATGCTGTGTTTAGATTGCATGAAATATTGTTGTATTTATAGTTAACTGCGGTTTTTGCTCTGGTGTCCTTTATTTTTACAATAATTGTACCAACAAAAAAAAGTAACATTGTCGATATATTCCATTGGCATCTCAGAGTATAAGAATTGATGATTTCTCCTCAAGCGTTTTATACGGTTAGACTCCATTTCTCTAGGTCCTAGCTGTAGTACAAGATCAATTCTTTTTACTTCAAATAAAACTTTTTTTCATTTCAAATAACATTTTCAAGTTACAAAACGAAGTATTCTATGTACATTTTGTAATACATAATAAAGATATACCTATGTATCCTATTACATTTTTCATTTTTTTTAATATACCATAACTCAAAAATATTTTTTTGTAATAAAATGGTTGAATTTAAATTTCAAAGTAAAAAAAAAATGTACTAATAGATAAATAAATGTAGAGTTTGTACTATATGTTACATATTTGACCAATAGTACATTTTATATATATTAGTATATTTTTAGTATAGACACTTTAATAGTAATAGTTGTTGATATGGGATAAATTAACTTAGCTATTTAATGAAGATATTAACATCTTTTTGTACACCTGTACTTTTTGTAAGGAAGTTGCCAAGTACTTAAATCGGTTATTCGCAATTCTTACGAGAATTTATATATGCATTGACATATAACGTCTAATTTTTGGGAAAAGCAAACATTATCCAACGTTTTTGGATAATGTAGAAAAAAAACATATACAATGACTAAAATCTCGAACTTGACCCGGATAAAGTTAACTTAGTCAATGGTCGTCAACATAAAGTTTATTGTTTGCGAAAATTGATTAATAAAAATGGCTAGTTTTGAAAAAAAATTACTTTCAATGAAAAATTTGCATTTAATAATTTAATTAAAGTTTACCATACTATGCATAATAATTTTAATTTATAACTGTTCAAATAGCTATTCTAAAATAATCTCTAAAATTCTGTGGTTTGCTGTACTGTTGCTTGGTGTACTGTAGGTACGTTGGTGTAGTATTTTCAATAATTATAACTGAAACCTTTTTGCTTACTACTTAAGCTTAACTACTTAATTAAATTCACAATGCTATTTATTCGAGAAAGTACAATTCAATATTCTCCATATTTATTATAACAGAGGCCTTTGGATAAAGTTGACATCCGAATCTAGTCTTCTGAATCAATTAAATATTAAATTGGACTTGATTCCCTTATTTAAGTTAGACTGGCTCTTCTTTGAATGCTATTATCATAGTTATAGCTCATAATTATGTAAACTCGTTAGAAAACCAGCGAATGTTCCATTTTTTTCGGATAATTCACGTAATACTTGATTTTAAGCGAACAATTTCAGATAATATAATGAACGATTTTCAATTTATTTTACGGAAATAGAATCATTTACAACATTTCGTTCGATTTCTGACGAAAATAATTCGGATGAAGAAGCATCCAAAGGAAGGCCTTAAGTTTGTTTTATTTGGGTCAAGTTAAGTTTATTTAACTTTATTTGTAGAATAATCGAGACACACACCCGTACACATGATGAGTTGTAAGTCATAGAGTTTCTTGAAAGGGTGGAAAGAGAATGATATTCTAAGACGTCTTTGGACATTTTTGAATCTGACCTACCGTTAATTAGATATTAATTAAATATAAAAATGCGTTAACGGAATAGTAGCCCAGTCAATGAATGGTTTGTAATGCGTTGGTAGGAAGAGAATTTTGGACCAGAGAATATTGTTAACACTAATTAGGAGGTAATAATACTAACTATCCACATTCCTGCGAATCGCCCTCGGTAAGAGGTGGACCTAAGAGGGTCCCATTTTTTGCTTTGTCGATTATCTATATCTTAAAACTGTGGCCTTAAGAAGAAAAATGAATCTTGGTAAAATTAAAGCTTATAAAGTTTGCAGTAAGTTGGCTGCTATTCATTTTTTCTCTATTTCTGATAGTTTTTGAGTTATACGCCCTCAAAAGTTCAATCCCGTAGTCAATAACTCTCTTCCTTCCACTCTATTAAACATTTATTGACTGAAATATCATTCTATCATTCTGGTAGCCCCTTCTGTAATTGGTTACTTTATTTAATTAATATAAATTAACGGTGAGTCATATTTAAAAACGTCCAAGGACTTTTTGTCTTCAAATTCCATTCCCTATCCACTCTTTCAAGAAACTCCATGACTTACAACTCACCTGTATAATAGTGCCCTATATAGCAGTGCTTCTTAAACTTTTTGAAGTCACGGCCCCCTTAAATTATTTTTGGTAAGTAAAATCGGGACACTTTTGTGTGTAAGGTCCCCAATTATGGACCCTAGTCAATATCTCACGGCCCCCGTATTTTTTTGAATTTTGTATATGCAATGTGCATGTTCTTACTAGTCAATTACATCCATTTGCTAATAATTTGTTACATTTTCGACTCTTTGCGGCTACCCTGTAGATAGCCCACGGTCCCCCACTTTAAAAAGCACTGACTTTTTAGCACGAAGATAACAATTCAGAAGTTTTCATTGGCTTGTATGTAAATATTGTAAACTTTCTTAAAACTGAGAATCACTGCTTATTGGGAACCGTCCATAAGCAGAAGTTAAAAAATTAGATTCCTTCTATCTTTCTTATTTTTATAGGCAATTTATTTGATTGAACTAATTTTGAATATTTTTCCAACAGAAAAAGAAATAACTCTTATGAGAAACTAATAGACAAATAATGATTATAAAAATTGAACGCAAAGCACTTTAAAAGCTTTTTAGTTTATTGTTTTAAAACATTAAAATTTTCTTTTACTTTCATTTTCGATTCTTGAATTGAAATCTTAAAAAAATAGTCTTACTTAATTCTTTGTTTACAGCTACAGCCATGGAGTTGATTTTGGTTGAAGAAAGCACACGAAAAAATGTTCCACCAAGCTTGAAAACATTGATTGAAAATTTATATTCCACCGAAAATAGTCATACTGTGAGAGTAACGAAGAATGATTTGATCGTCTCAGTTATTTATATTCTGATGTTAGAAATGGATTTTGTACCATTAAATAAAACAGCATGTGACGAATTTTTACCAAACGGCCGATTTAATTTGAAACGCATTAAATATTTTTGTGATATTCCACGAAATTGGAAAAACGTTAACGACACGACTGTGGAAATGTCGTTTTCAATTTTGCCTGATAGCGAAACAGGCGATGTAATTCTTACAATATCAGCGTTTGGATCTGGACTGATTATAAATCTTATTATTTTGAATGCGAATATTGGCGATGACTATCAGAAACTATGGTCATATTTTCTTTCGGTGGACAAGTATATTTTGAACGAAAGTGGACCAATTGAGCAGAAGTTTAATTATTTACGTGAATTGTCGATAGATTTTAAAAATAAAATCGCATTTCCTGCCAAATGCGCTCTTTTTCATAACACGGATTTGCGCCTCGCGTGTTTGGACTCGTTGCCTTATGAAATGCTGTCGAAAATTATTACATGCTTAGATCTACCTGATTTCGTTAGTTGCATTAAGACTTGTAAATATTTGAATAAACTATCCGGCCATCAGGAAATTTGGAGAGATATGTACCAACGGAAACTGTCTCGTGCTGGTAAAAAACAAGAGACTGAGATGCAGAACTATTCGAAGGATTGGAAACGTATTTGTAAGCTCCAGTACAAAAGTTTATGAGAAATTTAGAATTAGTTTACTCGTTAAGAATTATTTTAATTAAATTTTTATTTATTTTTTTTTTGAAATCAATATATCTAGCTGTAAGAAAAAGATATAATAAATTTCTTTTAAAAAAATGGACCCCATCTTTTATTTCTATGCTCCTCTTAATACGCCTTTCTAAATTGTTTAAACAAAATTTAATTAAAAATTTTTTTTTCATTAATACTAATTAGGTATTATTAAAGGTAAAGTAATAAAATATGTGTTTGGGTTTTTAAACACTCTCCATGAAAAACAATACCATCAAAATTTACCCATATGGTTCCTTCCATTTTTAAACAGTAGGTTTGTTTCATCAGTATTCAGGCTATTTAAAACAGTTTTGGAACAGCGCACATGTGCAATAATTAAAATTGGTTTTATCAAAAAAATGCCACCGGTTTTATAGTAGGTGGGTTGCCATATTTTTGGTAAGTGAAACCGGGACACTTTTATGAGGAAGGATTCCCAATTATGGAGTTTGGGAGGAGGTGCTGCTTGAAGAACGGAAAGCTTGGAAGTACACTCACGGAAAATTTTTAAAATACACAATATCCTTTAAAAAAAAGTAAAAGTTGAAAGTATATTTGCGTTCGTGGCGGACTGCTGGCTGTAGTCTGCAAAGCTACCATGCACCAACGCGCTTCAAATTCTCCTAAAATAGACAAAATTTCCTCTCTTTTGTACACTTTGTCTATTTGACTTTGACAATAATTACAAAACTGAGACAATTTGATGTTTTCTCGGGATACTGAAGGTACATTGAAGGCAAAACCGGCGGTAACCCCGGAAAACCAGGATGTGTGAACCCCAGTTTTACTGTCATTTGGTCTCTTTCAATCAGGCTGATACCTGATGAAACTAATTAAAAAATGTTAACGACCTTCGTTGAACTACCCTATGGCCTTAGATAAAACCAAAGTATTTTTTATGGTTAGTTAAGTTTACTTTTTAGCTGCTATGAGCATTAGCGACCGTTGAATCCAGAAAGTCAAGAATCATTTTTGGTTTCCATTGGCTTTCGACCCTAGAACCGCTAGCACAATCTATAGCTATTAAGTGGCCTTCAAAGTATTCAAGTATAATTCTATTTATTTATTTCCTTATTTATTTTCGATGGTTATGTAAGGTTGAAAATCCATGTTAAAAATCTTGGACTCCCATTGAGATTTGAAACTACGACCACAGGTGTGTGAGGGCAACAATCTAGTAACCACGCCACTAACTAACTTAAAATGTTATGATACAATTTTTATTTTAATACCTACATTAAAATTGCTCATTTAAAAAAAATCATTTAGTTCTGAATTTGAAATCGCTATTATGTACTTTGAAATTTGTTTCATCTAAATCATTTTTTGGGTTAATTTTGTCTTGGTTCTAAGTTGCTCCATCCGCAATGCACAAAAAGTGAATCGCTTTAGAATACCTAGTCTTTAGAACAAATGTATCCTTTACTTATTTTTGCTCCATGTATTTTATGAACAGTTTTAAACTAGCCTTTTTGAAAAATTTTCATTGTAACTTCTTTATTTCAAACCAGAATTTGAATTTTACTAAGCATTTTTCTTTATATTTTTATTTTTTGAAAAACAACCATACCTAATTGTGTCTTTATTCTTTTTAAGTTTATAAATGATTAAGGAATATTACAAAAGTGAAATATTTTTTTTTTTATTAACTTTTTTTGTTTTGAAAATAATCTTTCATTTACAGGAGGCTTAACGAAAATTGTAGCAGATTCAAACTGTACCTCAGTTATCATAAATGTTGTAAATAATCAAACACAAGCCTTAAATGTGCCTCAACCTGTTCAAATAAATGGTGATATTGGTAAGTCTTAAAATAATATACAGATAGCAAATACTCTACTCATTTCGAAAAAGTTCTGTAGATTAACAAATTTAGGTAGGTATCATTAGCCCAGTTGTGAAGAGAATTATTGCCTATACTTTTATCTTAAGTTTCTATTTACAACTGTATGTTGTAATTAATCTCATGTGAAATTTGGTAAATTACGAATTTGCCATAAAAATCAAAGATTTAATTGTATCTCCCAACCTTTCAGTTTAACGAATTTCATCAAAACTAAAAGGATGTATCTATTCACCCCGAGTTCAAAGTATGTAATATGAACTTACCTACTTCTAACTAATAATTTACGCGTCAAGTATCATTTCTAATTAATGCTTAGAGTCATAAAATAATGAAGCTAGGCATCGTTTTTTGTTGAAATATATTAAAAGGCAGTAAAATCTATATAAGTACCTATATAAGTTAACCTTTTTTCATTAAAAGTCCAAAGTAAACAGCATTATACTTATAGAATATAGATTCATATTAGAAGATAAAAATGGATTATAGGAAATGTCCCGAACATTTCAATTTTGGAACGTGAAATTCTAGGCACATTTGATTTGTTTTTTCAGTTCTAGGGATAAATTGCACAAAGATTATAAATTTTAGGCCGTATGGATATACTTCCAACAAGAATCTACAAATCATTTCTTTTTCATATAGTCAAGATTTTCACCCAAAATTTGTTCTTCTTTTAATTTGAACTCAATCCGAAACTGTAAAGACTTAAACGTAATTAGTATACCTATTACCTATATTAGAAACAAATTATTCGGTAAGAATAAAAAGGAGATTTTAATTTATTATAAAATCAATTTAATTTTTGTACCATAGTGCAAATAGCGATTAAACATCTAATATTAAATAATGATTCATCAAAGGTGGGCAAAAGGTGGTTAAAAACCACTGTTTAGCACAAGGTATCAAAGAAATAATCCTCTTTCGAAGATACTCGAGAGTGTTTGAGATTATACAAACGAGTGTCAACCGAGTGTTTTGGCCAATTTTTGGTCTTTACTAAAACCAAAACCGAAATTTTGATCGGTCTTCAAATGATATTTCCAAAAGTTTTAATCGTTAAATTTATTATTTTAAATCAAAAAATCTAAACATTTTTTTGTTTCTATCATTAAAAAATCACTTATAAACTCTATTACAATTATTTAAATATTAAAGCATTTTTAATCAAAATCTATTTATAACAATTCACAATCAGTGAACGAACATTTAACGAGCTTTATAGAGTACTGACTGAAGTGAATTTTAAGTAAAAGTAACACACATGAAATTCCTTTTTACTGGTCTTATTACATAATATGAGCTGTTAACTGCAAAAATTGATTAACTCCTCCGAAAAGCAAAAAGTTGAATAAATTGATACATTGGGCTTTTGAAGTTCATTGTTTGTTATGCAAAAGTTACAAAAAATGTCATTTAGAATTGTTCATACACATTATTAAAGATATTTGTATCGCATATATACAATTAGAAATCAACGGAATGTTTTAACATGAAAATTTAAAAATGTTGGAAAATTGGAGTTAATCGATATGTGCATTGACCGGCTCATATCTAATTTATGAGATGTATGAAAAACTAAACCTATAATTTTTCTAAACTTTTTATTCAAGTGTTGTTTTGTGCGATTTAACTTCCTTGAAACATATTGAAAATCAACCAAAAATATTTTTTAGTAGAGAACCAATTTTCTTCGTTAATCTAATACATACAAATATATTGTAAATTTCATTATAGATATATTTTTTAAGCATAACTTGGAGTTTTTTATTACATTATTTAATTTATTCAATCGTTTTTCACATGAAAGATGAAGAAGTAAAATCTCATCAATCCGAAATTTCTCTTTTTTTCTCTCTCTTCATTTTCAATCGTAAAAATATTTGGTCGACAATACCATAAAATGCAAATGAGAACACTTTATCATCGTTTTTCATCTCGACTCTCTTTATTGAGAAAATCATTATTTCGATTTGAAAATGTTTGTGCATAGTTCAAATTTTACCCATTATAATAGCGACGAAAAAAATACTACAAAAGAACTACTAAATCAAGTTTTCCACTTTACATATTCAGCTTTTAATTTTCTATAGTGCTAACTATGGTAACTATCCCTAAAAGCTAAGGGTGAAATTCAAGTAGATACGCGCGCGCGTTCTGTTAGGGTAGATGCTTTTCATATTGTAAAAAGGGGATGACGGTGGTTACGAGAATATGGCATTGAGGAAAACCGTATCCAGTCTCCCGATTGCTCCCGATTCCTGTATCTATCCCTAAAACAGTAGTATGAGCTAAGTCTGCCAATGCGCACGTTACGTCATCTTGTTGTTAGGTGTGTGACAATGTGTTCATATTTCAAATAGATAATTTACTTAATTTTATTTAAATAAAACATTTCAATAATTTTTTTTACTGATTAAATCGTTTTTTAACAATCATATTAATTATTCAAAATTAAATTATATGCTAAAGCTTTGATTTCCTATCTTTTTAATACAATAAAATAACATAAAAATCATTCTTACAACATCTGTCCATTATTTTTGATAAATGAATTATTTGCACGTTTATTAAATTAAAAAAAAATCGAAAATATATTTTTATACTAATTGTCTAAAATCACTGTGTAATTTTGGATAAGTGAATTTTTGGTGTTGCTGTACAAAAGCTATTGTACTGTAAGGGTGAAAGACAAATAAACTGTATTTAAATATTTTTTGCTACGAGAGAGTACATGTAGTATGTAATCTAATATCTAATTAAAATAAGTGCAAAATTCGAGTTAAAACAAAATTTAAATTACAAAATAAAGAAAATGTTAACGCATAGTCATAGCGATGGAGAGTTTCCTATTTATATGCAAGGTATGAAACTTGATTTTTAATTTTTCTTTTGTAACTATAAAAACCAACGTTTAATTTGTTACATATGCTTAAAGAAAATATCGTTAGATATATTTTCCTTTTTTTTTTTTGAACTACATGAATCTTTTCGAACGATTTGTTTTGTCTGTATGAATTTTTCTCTGCTGACTTATTTTTAATAAATGATTTATATTTGTGATTTTTGCGAATAAAGTTCATATCAAGCAAAATGTAAAAATACACTTAGAAATATTGGCAAGAAAATTAAAAACATTCCTCCCATTTCTTTGTGTGGAGAGCGAAATGTGTCTAGCTTTCTACATAGACTCATTTTAAATTAATGAAGGAACTCTTTCCCTCGGAACATGTCGGTGGAGATATTTGAATACTGTGTAAACATTGACCCATTTACATTAAAATCTCAACGAAAATATGCAAAAAATTTCTAGAGATTGTGAATCGATGTCAGTCAAAAATTTCAAGATTAGCAAAGCTTGGATGCTTTTAATAAGAATAATACGTTTTAAACAGATTTCTATAGAGTTGTTACATTTTAAATTTACATTTTAAGATACCGGGGATGTTCTTGAGATGAATATTTCTTGCACCCTTTTTCATTTGAAATATGTACAATTAACACCCTTTTAACAACGACAAAAAATATATTATATAGAAAAGTTGTTTCGTTTTACATTTGGAGATGAGATGGAAATTTAAAATTTACAATTTGATGTCAAGAACGTAGTTTGAGATTAAAATCGTTTGAATACAGAGACATGCTAAATTTTTATTTCAGTAGAAATTTCAGTTTTGAAATTTTTACAGATTAAAATTATCGTATGATTTTTTTTAGCATTGAAGAAATAATTCAAATCAAAATAATTACTTTTGAACTGTAACGAAGTTAACTTTTAGAAGATAGTGTTATTAGATAATAAAAGAATAAAAATTTACTATTGAAACTTATACGGTTGTGACCATTGACCATATACCTAAATCATAAGGTGGTACATATAGGTTGAAAAATGTTTTTCATCTAATAAAAGCTTCTTTCCATCACTGATACGGATTCAATGAGTCAAGTATTTGGATGCTTTGACATTAGTTTGACTTGATTTTCAACCATTTAATTGAAGTAGCTTGAAAATCAACTCGAACGTCAAATAACTAAAAAAATCGAGTCAAATAGTGAATCATTAATGACTGAGCAATAAATTCGTAAGTTTTTTTTTCAGGAACAACACCTACAAAATCCTCTAGAATTGGCTTATATTCTTTTTAAATGGTTGTAGGAATTTTAAGAAAATTTGGTTGTAAACATAGTTTAAAAATGAAATATACTTTTATCTTGAAAAATGTGTAGTTCCTGTAGAATAGCTATACACAGAAAACATTTTGTTGACTCTCACACAGAAATACAAGGAATACAGTAACAAATCGATATGTATTTCTATGTAGAGACAGTTTTTGTAAAAAGCATTGGTTGCGTTTAATTTCAGAAAGTTTTATCATACCTACTTGTACAATAGCTATAAAAAGATAATATTTAAAAAAATCCTCGATAAATATAATTTTAGTAGCAGGATATCATATACCCAATGACGAATGATGAATCAATATCAAAAGACCTGCGGCAGTTCTCTTACAACTAAAAATGTGGTGATGATCTTCGAATGGCTGGATAGATTTTCTTGAATCATATCTAAATACCCTCACGATCAAGTCATTTTTCAAACCTAAAAACTGTACCAAAATCGTTTTATTAGTTTGAGAACTATGATACTATAGATAAGTAGGTATACACGGTATACATTTTAAACCTATTATACGTCCGGTTTGTGTCGGGATTTATAAACTGTTTGTTGGTTCTTAAGCACTAATGGAGTAACAAATTGCCGAGATTTTTGGTATAAAAATTGTTTATAGATTGAACGTTAAGAGCACTTTATTTTCTGGAAAAATATATGATTCCTATGGGACAGCTATAAAGTAGCAGAAAGAATATTTTCTTGGACCTCTCAAAAGAGCTGCAGAACGAATCTATGTAGTTTATTGTATATCTAAACTTTATGAGCTCAAAAAGGTAATGAATACTTTCATTATGAAAAAAAATGCATTGTTCTGTTAAATGGCCATATCCTTTTTAAAAATGTCTGAATAATTTTAAATAAAATTCAGGATAAAGGTAACTTAAAATAACAGATACGATACTTTACTTCTATTAACACACAGGAATCAACCTGATTTTTGTAAAGGGCTAGTTTATACTGTTCGTAAAATGTAAAGGTCATTTCTTTTTATTCTGAAAAAATGCATAATTCCGGTTGGAGATGTTGTCTTTGTTAAAACAGCTAAACAGGTCTCAATAAAATGGTATGAAGATATCTTAGATTTTGAAATATCATGTGAAATATTTTTTATCTCGGTTAATTTCTCATTGGGATTCAAGAAGTCAAATAACTTTTTACAATTAAGTGTACATAAAATTTTTATTTTGAATTAAAATAACTTGCGAATTCAATGCTTGATTTGACTTGATATTTAAATAACATTTGACTTGAGTTTGGTCTGATTTTAAACCAAATTTAATTAAAGTTCTTGGAAAATCAAGTCAAGTAGTGTCAATATTGGAAAATTGAGTTGAAATTTGTTTAAGATATACCTATATGTATCATTATATGGTACATTTTTTATTTCAATCAAAATAGAAGCGGATCAGTTAGTTCTGTACCTTGGTTGTAAAAAAGCCAATGTCCATGTTTACCATTCCTAGAAAATGCCAAATTAAATGCACATTTTCCTTTTTTGTATTAACAGTACTTTATATGGAGAACATTTGTTTGCATAACACGATTTCTCCAGTTTTGGACATTAGCCCTTTTAAAACCAAGGTACAGAGTTAAAAGTATAAGTATCTAACTTATTTCAAATTGAAAAAAATCCTTTTAGCCTTGGTAAAAATTGGTCATAAAAAATCTATGGGAAACAGAACTACCATAAAGTCGATTTTTAAGCTTTTGGATTTTAAAATAAAATTATTTAAGTAAGTAATGAAAATTATTTGATACTTATTTAATGTTATAGATGATATAGTTATAGTTTATTATTATTTAGTGTCTAAAAATCGTACAACTTTTTGGGATTTTGCTGGGTTTTTATTGTTTTTAGTTCAACCGTAATGTTCCTCTCCATCTTATCATTATTACATATAATTGGGACTTTGCTATTAAAATATGACATTATAATTTGATTGAACTTAAGAAACCTCAAAAGGGGATTTCCGTCTGTATTTTCAATTTTCTAAATTTATTGTTTCGAGGTTTCTAATTACTATTTCGTAGATTTTAACAATGAAATATTTCAATATTAGTTACTTATTAAAAACAGAACATTATTTGTGGTTTCATGTAATTTAATAGATATAGCTAATATCAATATTAATTGGCATAATTGATTTTCTTCGTTAACTATATTTTGATACCATCTTCACTTTGAGAATTCCGAATTAAACTTAAGAAAACGGCTATTTTACCATCTAACTATCGTACACTATTCTCTATGATTATATTAAAGCTTTTCTCTCTTCAGAGAATATGAAACGAATTTCAGTTCTTAGCCTTAGTACGATGTTAAGGAATTTAATCCCCTTTAGACAAGAAACCTAATTACACAAAATATTCATTATAATACAATAGAAAGAAAAGCTTAACGATTTAAAATACTTCAGTATTCCCTATTCAAGATTCAAGTTTGATTTACATAATATTTCCAACATTTTATATTTTATCAATTGCAACAGTATTTGTACTATTGTTATTAAAAGATGATGTTTTCTAAATGGAACTATCAAATTCTTGCTTTTAATATTAGAAGCAGAGTTATTGTTTTATCCATTTAAATAACGCACCATCAACGGACATCGTTTATAATGAATGATGTTGTATTTAGTTCGATAGTAAAGGTAGAATGGTGTTAATATAATAGTGGTTGTATAAGTTTGTTCTTTTTAATAAAGATTTACGTGTTTAGAATGGAATGCAACCCATGGCAACGTTACCAACCATTTTCTTTTCTTCCGAATCGTGCATTTCTAAACCGTGTGTCAGAAAGAAAGAGGTTGAATGTGGTGGTGTGTTGAATCGATGCTGTTGTTCTTGTCTCGCGCGTTGTGTTGTTTATTAGTTATGGTTAGGTTGGTACAAGTGAAGTCTGATCGTTTTCAATTACAAATAGATTCAACTCAGTCTGTCAAAGTGAGGCGTCGCGATCGCTTGTTATGTGTTCTTAGCAATATAAAATCGCGAGGGATTGTCTAAGTTTTCTAAAGTTATTTTTTTTTTGTTAAATTTGAATTTATACTATGATTTTTATTTAGTTGAAGTTGTTAAATACAGTTTTTGTTTTATTTGCGTTATTCGTTTTCGGTGGTGTTATTCGATTAATTTATTTTTTAGACACCAAATATGTGATGTGTGTATTGAGAGTGAAATCATAATATACAAAATCTCCCGTACACAACGTAAATGTAACTGTTTATTTTTTTCTCTCTAAAATATTTACATATTTTCAAATTGATCGAGTTCAAGAGGAATTTTTTAAGGCTATGTCTGAAGAGAAGACATTATCAAAAGACTGTTTTTACTTCCTTTTTTTTTAAATGTTAGGGGATCGACCCTCGGACTCCTTACGCCCGACTTGTGCAGGTGTCTCTTCTTTTAACAGTTCCTCAATATATTCGTTGATATCCCAACCACATGCCACATATAATTCTATTCGAATATTTTATCATAAATTACAATCGATATTAGTCCATACTTTCACTCTAATTTTTCCTTATTGTGATAATATTAATAATTTTAATTCAAATCGCATTAGTTGAATGAGTTTTTCGGTTTTGATCAGTGCTACTTTTGGTCTAGTTTTCTTTAATTATTCATGAAAGGCTTAAATTATTGTCGTTTTTTAATGTAACTGTAAAATAATTAGAGGAAAAATATTTGGAGTTGTGTCATAGTTATATTTTACCTATTAATTATTTTAACCGCTTCGTTAGTGGTACAAAGATTTTTGATTTTTTCTAACTTTTTGGAAATAAAAATTATCTCAAAGAAAAACTTACAAGCACAAGAAAAAAATAAAAAACAATGACTCTATAATTGAGGAACACAATTGAATTTAATGAGGCACTTTTTAGGTTTTTAACAAAAATTGGACTTATAGAGTGAAAAAATTGGAACTTATAAACTATAACAGTTAATTTATCGTAATTATAGAGTATTTTATATTTTCAATAATTAGTCTAAATTTCTTAATTGTTGTGGTTAAATGCATTATTAAAGATATGGTGTAATTTCCTCTTGAATTTAGAGTATTTTTATAGTAGGTACCATTTTTGAATAGGTCATAAAATAAGGTAACGCGGAAATGTAGCGGATGTTTGTATTAAAACATGTTACCACACAATTGGGTTATTAAAATGTGTACTTCAGATAAAAATATTTATTTATCATAATCTATAGATACCGGAATTAAAGTTTAATAGTTATCTGCAAAATGCTTATTAGTGTACCTGTACAATAAAATATGTCCAATTTATGATCTGTTTAAAAGTATCGGTCTATGAACAAATAAAAAATAAAAACAGAACATTTGTTTCCTTAAGTTACAATTTCTATGTTCACCATTTTATTAACTTCGGATGGTTAACACGATCAGATGTTACAGTTCTTAATGTTGTATAACTTCCTAACTCACATGCCTTTTTTATTTTTTGGTCTTTAATCAGTCAGTGCCGATTAAACCAAGGTTTGGCCGTAACATATTTCTACTAAAATCAAAATTTTTAACACTATGGAGCTTTTGAGCTACCTAACAATCATAATTAGGTCCAAATCGATCTTGCTTTTACTTCTAAACCATTAATTGTTGAACTAATTCACTTCCCCTTTTTTATTTTTAAGATTTAAGTCAACCATCGTTGACTACACCTAAAAAAAATCGTAATATATTAATTTTTGCAATTTGAATTTTACCCACCAATAGACTTTTGAATCTTACTTTTATATCTATTGATTATATACAGAGCTTGACTTGGTATTAAACGAGTTTATTTTGATCAAATTTTGTAAGTTCTTGAAGTGTGAATGTTTTACTATTTCTTTAAAGTCCAAATGTAGAGTAAGATAAAATATTAAATTTAAGGCAAACTTTTTCTGTTTAAAGTTCCGAGGTGCATACGTTTCTTAAAAGTTTATAATTTCAATTTTAAGTGGTTAGTTTCAGTTTATTCATAATAGTAGACTCAAGATTGATTGCAGCTCTAAGCAAAATTGAGGATTCTACTTCTTACTTTCAGACCATAACAGTTTTTGATCAAAAACAACTTTAGAACAATGATCCTCAAAGTGGAGGTTACAAAAATATTACAGGGTTTATAGAAAAGTCCTTCATTATTGAAGTTATCCCCTCATTTGCTTTTATATATTTGTCGATATCCATGAACTCGTTGGAAGCTTCTTTACAATTTTCAAACATAAACGGGGATTGTAAACCAAAAAAATTATCTTCCCCAAACTCGAAAAAAAAAACAAACGTATTAAGAGAGCAAAGTTATAAATTCCAGTTAAATTAATACATAACACCATATTTATGACGAAAATGTGTTTGACGATCAAAGTTGTGATTTGGCCATTTTAATTATTAATATTGTAACTCTTCATTAACGATAAAAGTTAATATTTTGTGTAGTTCTGAATGGAACTGTAATTTTCAATTTTTCTTCCAAATCACCAAGTAATGGTCATGTTATATGCTTGATCGAGTGACATTTTTGAAAATGTCCTCAAAATTATTTGATCCATAAAAATTCGATATGGAACTTTTTTGCTAACAATTTTCTTGAATCTTTTGGCTTTTAATTAATATTAGAAAATTAGGAACGTTGCTCAAAAGTATTTAAATTAAACTGTATAAATGTACCATAAAATAATTTTCTTAGAAGCAATTTAAAAAAAAATTTTTTTAAATCATTTATTAAAAGATATATTTTAGAGTTTAATAAAAAAATACTCAAACGCAGAACTCTGATAAGAAATTCAAACCGAGATTATAATATCAAATTATTACAAAAGCTGTATAATTGAAAATTTCATATTAACAAGTAATACTGAAATTTAAGATTTTCTTGTTCTTTTAATTAAAAAAAATATATCAAGGGCGCTACTTTAAAGGGCTGAATACTTTCTATTTAACCAATTAGACATTTTTATAGTTATAACCACTTACCTCGTATTTGTCGATTCAAGATTTCTATTTGATTTGATTTTCCAATTTCTTTTTCTCCATGTTCCATTAGATCATCTTTACAAATTAAAAAAAAAAAAGAACTGAAAGTATCGTTTTGCCAAGGAAGTGTCTTCCGATTTCCGTTATTTATCTTTTAATTAATTTAATAATATTGATTCAATCATTGCCATATTAGCTCTTGCTTTTCCAACTCAAGCCAAGCCAAAACACACCCGGTCTAATGGAAGATTCTAATATCTCTTTGGAAAGATAAAAAATTAAGGCCATATCTAGTTAGTTCCAAGACAATGAACCTCTGCATTAAGGTTTTTGTTTGTTTTTCGAGATAGTTGCCACTGATAAAATTTCTTTTGCTCTCTTTTCTGAGAAACGGATATATGATTTGTCTCAGACGCGATAAGATGGTTAAACTTGAAAATATTTATTTTACGAGATATTTAATCGTTAAGTTTTAATTTGAGACTTGCATTCGATCAATTTGAATTATGTAATTGAATTTGTTGTCTTTTTTGTCAGATAAATTCTTCCAATCCTTGTAAGTGCCTTTTCGGTTATTTTGGAAGACTGAAAAGTTAGATATTATGTGATGAAAGTGATTAAGTGATTTTAATTGCAAGGTGAATGGTTTGATTTGTATGTCAAGTGCAATTCGTTGTTCGATCGTTATGAATTTCCCGATACGGCAAAATGTGATTCAATTTGAAGGATAATCAATTAATTTGTTGTGTTTTAATTATATTATCGATCGTTGGTCTTTTTTATGGTTTTGAGCTTTGGCTCGTTTGTAATAAATAATGTCGTTGCGAATGAGTGGCGTATGTTTAATTCCATCATCGACTCCAATGTCGCCCACAAGTGCTACGTCTGATCAGACGACAATGACGACGAATCATCACCAGAATAATGGCGTGATGAAGACCGTTACGATCGTCACGCCCCAAAGAAGTAATTCACTAGATTATCTAAACTTCGAGGAGAAGCGACAATTGATCGCCTCCTCGTTATCGTTATCAGATTTTTTGCATTGTGGACCAGCAGCAGCAGCTGCAGCAGCCAAAGAAGTCGCTGCTACAACAACAGTAATTGTTGGTGAGTTACAACTTTTCCATAAAAAAAAGATGCGTGAGCCGTCATAAGACGCCTGGTAGATGTTAAACATTTAAATTTTGTTATCCATATATATTGAATCACGCAAATCCTTTATGAGTCAACTTTTAATTTCTTCAATTGGGCTCCCATGTTAGGAGATTTTTCTTCCTATCCTACTGGTTCTAAAACTTACTAAGATAATTAAAACATGGAACATGTTTAATCTTTTATTATCTACTTTAAGTTTATTTTATTAATGTTAAGACTATTGAAAAGAAAGAACCCCGTTTTCTTGAAAAAATCTAAATTTATTTATTTTTTATGACAAAATTTTTTGAAGTTACCTTATTTTGGCGAATTATTTAAAAGATATGAAAGCTAATTTTAACAATATTCACGTACAGTGACACATAGTGAAGTTGGTAAATTCTTTTAAATCTTATGAAAACGATTACCAAAAAAATGAAAGTAGGAACATTAAGCGCCTGGCCAAACTGATGGTGATGCTGCTTATTTTTTTGCAAAAGTATGAAATATTTCGATATATTTGATGAATTTAAAGAAATTGAAATTTTAGTATTGAAAAATGGTTATATGTTAGCGGTGTAAGAGAGAATGCATAACGAACAAACAGGTAAACAATTTTACACTTCTTATAAATCAGGGGACCTGACATTTTTTTCAAAAAGCATTAGTATAGAACGATTTTTTAGGCTAGTAATGGATGGCAGCGAAAACTATTTTCGTCTTAAGTCTCGTCTCAACCATGTAGAATAGATTGTGGGTATACTTCACTAATAAAAGTCTACGGCCGATTGTCATAGTCGTCATTCAAATTTGAGAAAACATGTATTTAACTTATAGCTATTTTAGCTTATGCTCAACTTATAACCATGGAAACATAAATGAAGGCTGGAGCTTCCTAGATATTTGTAGAATAATATCCAATAAGCATTTACTTAGCGAGCACCAACCTTCACTTAAGTTTTCATGATTACAAGTTGAGTTCCTATTTTCTCAACTCATGTGATGAATTTGGTCTATGAAAACTGTCAAAATATTTTGGGTTATTGTTTATTTGAGTGCATGCTTTGTAAGTTCTATGAAATTAAAATAACCCACCATCACTTAATGCATTATTTTTTCTACTTCTTTACCATCAAATTTGCAGAAAACATTGTCAAATCCTATTTAAATGTTGATTTCCTAGAATAAACAAAGTTGGGCAAATCTCTGGATACCCGGTGCATCCAGTGTGGTACCAATAGTGTAATAATAGTCACATTAGTTAGACTTATAGTCTACTGCCACAGAGCCCTCTGAATTGTGTAGTCACCAAGCGACAAAATATAAGTTATGAGGGGAAAAAACTCTATTTGGATATTATATCCAACAACATCTTTAGTTATCATCAACAAAGTTAATTTTACGCTCAGCAAAGCGGATAGATAACAGCTAATGGAATAAGTTATTTTTTAGAAGTTGGTTAAGTGATTTTATAGCACTTGTAAAGAAGTAAACTTCTATCACACGTAACTAAAGATTTGTTCCAGATAACATTGTTTGTACGTTAACGCGACGATAAAAAAACTATGCTCTTACTTTGTGTTGTATATATTCTACTATTAGATTAGTTTTGGGAATTTTAAACGATTCCTGCTCGATACTGGTATTATGGGCTCAGATTCGTACAGTAAAAGTTTCGTTCCAATCGTCACGGTTTGGCAGTGCACGAGCATTGACGAGAGAGTGTGAAAGAACTGGTTGCAATTACTTTGTGCGCAAGTCTACCATCAGGTTAGGCGTTCGGTCGACCTAAACGATGTCGCTACAAAAACTAGAATCGGTTAGCACGTGTTTAGATTCGACCGTCATAAAGTGACAGGTTTGCTTGAGTTACAGACTTACACGGTCAAGACACGTGCATAAGCACCGCTAAGCAGAAATGGGATTTAAATGTTCGTACACGGAAATGATCGGGTTGTGAGTTGCTTGGAATAAACCTATAAAAACACAAGGCGCAAACTAACCCGCACCGAAACAGTCACAGATTATCTGGAACTATTTTGCTCTTCATGTATAGCAATGTAGGTACAGTTTGTCTGTTATCTGGAACGATCTCTAAGTATACACAGTAGATTTTTTTTGAACGAATTAAAAATGAAACTTATATTTAGTTGACTGTTTTCTGTTATAGTAACAGTTAAGAAGCTGAGGTTTAATATTACTTTTGTACAACAACGCAAATATCTATAGATAGTTTTACACAAAAAAAAAACTAGATAAAAGTAAAAGTATACAAATTCTTTATGTATTTACAATTCAAAAATCGTCCCACAGACACTCGGATGCGTCGGTGTAAATAACTGGCTCTAAATTTGAGATTTGGTTAGGTTTTAAAACTACCTGAAAACTAAATAAAAAACTGTTTGGAATTTGTTGGCTTTGAATTGAAAACTCGCTTCTATTGTGAAGATAAACCTTACAAATCCAAACTGACAGATCACATTCAAGTGATTTCAATTGGATTTTAATTCCATCTTAAACTATGTATGTCTCGACAATTAAATAAGTGAGAGGAAAACTACTCAGTAAATGTTTAATGTGTTTTAACAAACAACAAATATTGATAATCTCACGCTTTTTAAATGTCAGCCGTGGAAATAAAACAATAAATGAAAAGGATTTTAAAATCGTGTTTCAGGTGTGTACGGAATTGTTCCACGATTATGAATGAAGCAACTAAATTTTTAAATGCAAATTAGCGAAATTATTCACTTCGAGTACAAAAAAAAAAAAAAAAAAAATAGTAACAGTAGTCATAGTACTATGAAATAAAAAATCGGACAGGTTTCAGCTCAGGTACATAGGAATTCTTGTCAAGAAAACACAATGTTACCGGGTTTTTATTGTGATTTAAATTGAAAAATTATTAGGGAACTTTTTTTCCTTTTTTGTTTAGTAATAAGTGATATCCGGTCAAATATAGTTTCATTAGACGCTCGCTACTTGTGTAATATTAATAATAACATATGTATATTATGGCATTTATGGCACCGCTGATGAATCATTTCCTTTTATTAGCTGAGGTCACAGTTTTTTGTTCGGCAATTATATCGTTAGATATCTTCCATATGATTCATTTCGAAAAAATGGAAAATATCGAGAAATTATTGAGATAACTCAGTCTTGATTCGCAATGGAAAACACAGAACAAGATCTTGTATTTATTGAAATTAAAAAAAAAAAAATAAGTCAGTAGAGCAAACAAGTCCAGTTCTGATCTTGACTTGAGATTTCTTCGACAAGAAAACGTCGTCTAATCTATTAAAATAGCATTCGTATGATTGTAGTAATAAATCCTTGTTGCATCAAATTTGCATTTTCCCAATGTTTCATCGTGTATGGAAGGGTAACAACTTTAAAGCATTTTAAAAAAATTGTTATTAATGATATATGTTTTCCATTTTTCATTCTTCCAGTATGATTTTTCTGGTTTTCCTCGAGGCAAATAAATAATAAATGCACTTGCTGTTAAGTGGAGGCTGCAAAGAATAGTATTACGCAACATTTGATTTGCATGAGATGAATACTGAAGGTTACGAATTTTTAACGCTAAATTTCCATTTGTATAGTATCAGATGTTTCCAACAACAAAAATCATATTGTACTTCAAATATGAACATCAAAAGTTTTTCTCGTTAAAATGTTAAAGAAAATGTTCTCTAGTTAAATGACTAAGATCAGTTATTTATTATAATGTGCTCAAAGTGCCATTTTTATAATAAGTATTAATTATCTGTTATGCAATTGAAACTTAATATAAATAGAAAGTAAATTTTTCAAATTTCATTTCCAATAAGATCGTACATAAATAATATTTGAAATATTTCATATTAAGACTATAAACTTCAGAATATGTAGAAATTTAATCATTAACTATCCAATTTTTGAATACAATTTCAGAAGTACTACATTCTTGAAATCAATGCATCAAATGTATTAGGTAGTTACAATATTTAAAATATGCGTATAAAATTTTTTATAATTGTGAATTGTGCCACTTAAGTTTACCTTTTTGTGTTATAAAAGTTTTTAGAATTTAAATAAAAAGATAACGATATGATTATGTAGAAATTCCATTGAATTTTATTTTTATGTAGATATATTTATAGAGGGTTTCCAGTTAGATTAATTTTATTAATTAAAAGCTTGAGCCCGAGTGAGGAATTTTGTTTAAGAGGATTTTGTTTTGGTCCATCATTGTATATCGTTAAATTTTTTTGACTGAATTGTTTTATATTACATTAAAATTTTGTAAAAAAAATCTTTATTTGGTGTTTGAAGTATTTGAATAAAAAGGTTCTTGAATCAGTGGCTGTAATGAGATATTAATTAGATGTACTTAAAAATGTGAAGACTAATTTAAAAATGCTTATTTTCGATTCGCCTACAAAGGTGGTGTGATTCTAAAGTGGTTTTAGTAAAAAATGATTTTTGTCCTAATTATTGATAGTTTATATTTTAATCAGGTAACGAAAATCTAAAAATTTACACTTTAAAAGATTAGGCGTTAAAATTATAATTTTAAAGGTTAACATTCAAAGGCTTCATTGGCAAAAAAACTGGATAGAACCTAGATTCTCGGGTATTCTCAGGAAATTTGAAAATGTATTTAGGCTTGATATTTAGAACTTATCGTTTAAACCTCGAAAAAGTAATTGTTTATTTTTAAGTAAATAAGCATACAGTGAAAAACGGTTTATACTAAACTGAAGGGGCCAACGTTGTGTATTAAATGATTTTCTTGTTAAAAGAAACACTGTTTTTGAAATCACCCACCTTTATAAAATTTTGGTTTTTCTTGTCGTATTTTGTGAATTGTTTTGACATTAAAAATACATTTTTTTGTTAGGATATTTTACGCCAAAATAAGGAACAATTTATCCAATAAGTCTTCAAATGCACTATACACTTAAGGATGTAACTTCAAGTTGCATGACGCAAATATAATATTTATTTTTTTTATTTGTATTGACTGTAGCACATCGGATAATGTATACCCCTCGGGTTATTAAATAAAAGTTAAAAAATATTTACTCATTTAAAAACTGCTCATATTTAACTTTCATAAATTAATTATCGGAATGAAGTTCCTTTATTGGGCTTACAGTAAAACGGTAGAGACCATAACGGAACAAAAGAATAGCCAGACGACGTATTATTTTATCTTTTTTAAGTGTTAAAAATCCCGAGAATTTCCGGGAATACGTAAGTAATACAGTTGTCCCGAGAATCACAAATGTTTGAAACTGATTATCTTTTTTCGTGCCACCCTTGCAACACTCATACAATAATATTTTTAACTCTATTGATCTTTTGAAAGTTAAACGTTTTATATTTGACGATTTATTATTTTTAGATTCTTACATAAATGAGATATACTTGAGTTGGTCAAACCTATTAATCACATAGAATAGAAGCATCTCTTTGTTTTCTCCAATTTTCACGAGTTCCAAGGAAAAACCAATGTAAATGTTTCTCTTGTGGTTGTCAAGTGGAACTTAAAAAAAGGTTGTGTTGACATAGAAATAATGGAATTCTATCATTTTTTCAATACTTAATAACCTCTTAAAAGTAGATTTAATCGTTACGACTTCGACAACTCATTTATTAAGAAGTGTTTTCAAAATAATAGGCCTCCAAGTTGTTAAAAAAAATCTTTTTCGTTTTAATGAATAGAGCGATTCCATTATTTTAATTGTTTCAAATCAATTAGCTTATCACCGTTTCCCATTAAGTTAGTTTTCTAAAAATTATTCTCATAGTATTTCTTTTTTACTTTTACTTTCAAATATAGATTTGACTAAGATTTTGATTAAGATTGCAATGTTTTTTAAAATAACTAATAGTTGGATTTACAATCGAAATTATTTTAATCTATAACTACATCTGTGCTATGTATCAACATAATTTACAATATAATTTATTTTTTTGCATCTTGATATTAAAAACGTTTTTCTCATTTCTTGATTCTATTATAGCGTGTAGAAAAATATATTAGTATAATGATCACCAATTTTCTAAACGAGATAACACTTTGTGGACTATAAAAACGACCATGCAAATAGCTATAATCTTGGCCGTGGACCAGTGGCTCATCATTGAGCGAAGGAAAAAAATATTGAAAAATCACTCTGACCACATGGCACAATGAAGAACATTATGATGCGAGACATATTTTTGAGTCGTAGACTGAATTTCTTTGTGAACTAAAACGAGTTCAATTTATTTCTGATTGCTTTTTCGCTTACAAAAAACAGTATATTCGATTTAATAATTGGATATGATCAAGTGTTTTATTCCACTCACAATTCTAACCAGTTTACGAAATCAATACTTACAAATTTGAAGGAAATAATTACAGTTACGATTGGGGGATTTTAAAGGAGGTTTTTATGTTGAGTTTAGTGTGGAAAAATGGTGTGATAGGAAAAAGATATTTTTAATTTCGTCAATATGACAAAAATAACTCTATTTGTATTAATTTTAGACTTGGAATGCTTTTTTGGCTGCCACTTTGTCTACTCTCTTTTATGACAAGTTGTTTTTTCTTTAAATGAAAAAAAAAATTAATCTAATAATTTGTTCCAAACTTTAACAGAAACATTAAGATCTGAAGTATTTATTAACAGGGGTTTGAAATTGATGGCTTAAAACTAATTTCTTGGAATAAGTTAAAAGGTTGAGATATAATGTTTTCCAAGTGTTTTAGAATTCGAACTTTCTGAGTACAAATTAAAAATATAATACAATATACCTACATACTTCCTTTTTGAAAATTTGAAAATGATCTGATTGATGGTTTGGTCACGTAACTTAATAATCATAAATCATTCCCCAGAAGTTAAATTTTAACTTGTAAGCTTAAGATAAAATGGAAATATTTAACAGAAAAAGTGGTCCTTGCGAAAAAAAAAAATTTACAGAAATCGACGAAAATGGACCGGGAAAAAACAAAAATAAAATTATCAACGAATTTAATTAATTAAATTTTTCTCTCCCAGATAGGAATTTTGTAATTGGTCTACTCTTGGGTCAATCTTGTGCCAAGACTCGTTATACTTGGGCTATGCCTGGCAACCAGTTTTGGGCCAGGTCTAGCAACCGGGCTTGGGTCATGTCTGGCAACCAGTCTTGGCCAGATCTACCAACTGAGCTTGATTTAGGTTTGACAATCGGAATAAAAGAATTAAAGCTACGTCTAAAAAAGGGTTTATGACACATATACTTAAAAAAATTGTTTTTAACAATTGTTTTTAATGATAACATTTTATATCCAAAAATTTATTCACTTTTGCACATTTAAAAAAAATAAAAAGCCTAAGCTATAATTTGTTGCATTTTTCAAACTTATCTTGGTTGTGCATTGGCGTTGAAGCTTGTACACCAATGTTTGGTAATTCAACCCTCAAAACAACTGGCCCAAGACTAACCCTGTTGTGAGTATTCAAAGTTTATCGCAGTGTATGTTAATAAAGGAAATATTCTTTAAATATTATAAAATTCGCATACGACGAGAGAGAAGAGAGCAGAAAAACGGGTGGGAGAGAGTAGGAGTGCGTGTAAGATGTGTATGATCGTATATGCCAGCAACTGATGAGGGAACAACAAATCACTTTGTATATTTATTTTTCACTTATGAACTAGAAACTTATTAATGTCTCGTTTAATGTTTTGTTAATAGCACTCAATTTCTAGAAGTAGGTACATTTTTAGCCAAATATGAGTTCTAGTGTTAGACCTGTTTTAGTACCATGCGATTTTACCCATTATCCAGACTCAAGACTCTATTAATGGGAATATATTTTCTGACTATTAAAAGCTGTGAAAGAAAAGTGGAATCTGTCAAGAAGAAGCTTTCAGAAAACGGGATGCAACATTGTATTGAACAATAGAATATTCATAATAATGAAAGGGTGTTGTTCATTGAAAAGGTATACATTGAAGTTGATAATATTTAAATATGTCTCAACTATAAATGAAAAGTTTCACAGCATCAATCTGATTACCTAATAGGAAGACGTCATATATTGTTGTTTTGACTCGTCCAAATGCTAATAGCTGTCTTTAGGGTGATGAAACTTAAAGTAGTAAATTTCAATCAATCTTAGTAAGTAAACTATTAGGGCATTATAACTTTTTTTAATAACATGTCAGTTAGAAATTGTAATTGACAAGTTTTATTTAAACATTTTTTCCAATGTTTGATTTTTTTTAAAAAGGTTAAACTTTTATCCAACCTTGGAGATCGAACTTATACATTGTTGCTAATATAATAGCCTTCAACCTCTCTTACAATCAGATTTTTCAATTTACGATGAGACTTTACCAAAAGCCTATTTCTGAACTATATATTTTCAATGAGGGTTGATAAAATCCAAGTATTTTTATTCTTTATACTTGTATTGATCTATAAGTTTGTTTAGCTACCAATTTATCTTGATTTTAATTATTTTTAATACCTATATCGTATTAAACCTATTTAATGACGCAGTGGTTAAATTGCCATTTTACGCGTCAATGCTTTTAGATTCGATTCCTGTCTGATCACGATTGTCGTCTTGATTATTTGATCTGCTAAAACTAACCATATACCATTCAATACTGAAGGTATATACCTACAGTTAAAAAACTTCCCTGATAGTTACATTCTAACTATACTATCTGAGCTTGAAAATTACCTAGTTAATCTACGTTTAAATTAGTTTAATATGGATAAAAATTAGTTCATTAATTTTTTATTGTCATCTTCATTTGCAACTAAATGCAATTATGCAGTATGTTGGGCTTTCGTCATGGAGTTTATTTAAATGCTCCATATTACTTCTGAATGGAACAATTAACGTAGTTTAAACTCTTGCCACATTTTATTGCATTTAATAAGCGTAGAATTTGTTCATTTTGAAATGATTTATATAATGATTATAATTCATTTTAAATTATTTTCACGAAGAAATTAACAAGATCCATTTTTAGAAATAGTAGTGCGAAAAGGTCGAATATCTCAAGTATTTCTGCTATTTACACAAATTTTTTTTATTACTCTTTTTATATAAGTATGCTTTATTCTGTTCATTTCTTCAGATTACTAAGTTTTATGAATAGTCGTAAATTTTTAAGACTAATTAGAGGATAAGGTTCACTATTGATCTTCGTTTGGTTTAAATTTATAAAAGAATTTAGTCTATTGGCTTATTTTAATGAGCGGAATAAAGAAGATAAACCTCAAGTGTTGATCTTTTCATTTTTCCCAATTAATTTATTATTTTAGCTTCTCGTTTGAAATAATTGTGGAACTGGGAGATTTTTTTTTTATGCTGAAAAATTCATTTGATTTATATTTTTGAGCAAGTTCTTTAATGATTTGATATCAAGTTTAATTTATAAGGCATATCAAGTTGCATCATAAGGATGCGATTTCACAATTTCTTTTTTTCTGATTTAGATTGGTATTAGGGTGTGTGTAACTCGATCCCAATTCGTACAAATCGAATTCTAATCACTGTTATTAAATTTCACGTCTTGCAAAAGACGCGCGAAAATTATTCAAAATTGTAACACTTAGAAATTCGCGTATAAGTTACTTAAGTGAATTTAAGCGTAAGGTATTTCTTGTATGGTTTTCTTTTTGTGTATGAAATTCTCGTGAAAAATATTTCAAGTATAGCAGGCATAGTATTTTGTGGTATTTTTACTTGGAAGTCATAAAGTTAATTGTTCATTGTTTTGTGAATTTTTCTTATTTTATTTGTAAATAAAAAAATCAAATAGTTGCATTTCGAGGTCTTGCATTGAAATGACGATTCAAATGCAATTCTCACATTTATTAGTAACATTATCACTTGCATTAAATCGATGTGTAATTAGTTAACGAAGTTATTCTAATTTTTTTTTATCGGTAAACATCTGCGCTATTTATGTATTACACATATAGAGAAAGTACGAATTTGGATCTATTAATTGATCTGTATCGTTTATAATTAGCTGCAAGTTGCTCGAATCGGAAATCTGTTGAATATTTACGCTTGTTTGAGCACGAGAGAGTTCAAATCGGCGTAAAGGATTGTCAGAAGAATTTCCATGTAAATTCCAAATACGAACTGAATGAAAGTTTATTGGAAGTAAAAGGAATAAAATCAGTTTTTGTGGACGTTATTTATGTAACAATATACAGTGTGTAAACACTAAAAGAAAACACTCAATATCTTTGCGTAGAACCTTAAGTTTAAATTTTGAGTTGTTATTACCTAATTAATTGATAGCGGCCCGCTTTGCTGAGCATATCTAAATCAAACTTAATTATAATTTTATGGTCCTTTTAAATTTGTCAATATATTTCTTTAAGTCATTTTGACAGAAAAGAGTAACAGTAGTTACATTAGAATTATGTATTTTTCCAAGATATATTTTTTTCTACCTTCCATCGTAAGTTTCCAAAATATTTGTTCAGTCATTTTAGCTGAATGGGTTAGTAAGTTATAATTTATTTTTCCAGGACAAAACATGATAATTGTATTAAGGTTTTAGAAAATTTTATACCAAATTTCATTTAAATATTGTAACAAGCTTTGGTCTCAAGGCTGTATTAAGTTCCACGTTTAATTTTGTTTTATTCTTTGGAAATGAATTTTAATACTCACTTAAATCGCACTGAATTACGAATTCACAAATCTCAGAAAATGCGTAGAATCACATTGAATTCAACAGAATGCCTGTCTGTGTTTTAGAAGTTTTTCGAGATTTCCTTTTTTCGATAACTGAACTTTATGAATGTTCAATTTATATCAATTGCAGAATGTTCGGCTCTTTTTCAATTAGTGATTCCATTTTTTTCTTAATTCCATCTTTTTTCAATGTGAGGCTCATTTCTATCCTTATTTAGCACAATATTTTCGGTCGTGTATGTCGAAAAAAGTTGCTTAATTTTTCCAATTTAAAAAATAACCTAATTTACCCACAAGGCTGTAGAATATTCTTCAGTAAAAAATCTCTTCAATCCGTTCATACATTTTTCAGTTATAAAAGTACAAACAAATACACATTCGCGTTTATAATTTAAATAATAACTAGGTATAATAGATAATATTGTACTAATTTTTATGGGATCAAAATTTTTTCTTCTATTTTTACATGTGTATGGAAAGTTAAAGTTTTTTTAAATAGCAATCCTCTTTTTAACCAGGCATTTGATCTCATTTTTTAATGAATTTTGGTATATCTAAATGAAACTTCTATGATCATTATTAACCAAACTGAATTAACGTAAAGAAAATTTTAATTGAGTTCGATCAGGGTTTTTTTGCTGTTTCTTTATAAGTAAACTTTTAATCGTTTGGTCGACTTTGGTCATAGAAGCTCCTTTTAACTACCAAAATGCATAAAGAAATTAGAAAGAAAAATAATTAGGGTTTATAAAAGATATTGCTTTTCAAGAAAAAAAGTTTTTTCGCATCTGTAAGTCTAACTTACAGAAAGATATTTCCAAATAATTAAAAATGTGTACCTTCAGCTAATAAGAACCAAGTAAAAAATTAAATTAAAAAATGAATAGCCCTGCATAAAGATATTTGAGGGCTTCAATTAGCGTTTACACACTGTATAACAAAATATATTTCATTCAGCAATAAAAATTCTATTAAAACCATTTTTAATCGAATAATTTTTCACGAAATGAACAAATGCGTAGGTCACATTTACCTTGAATATTTTTCCAACAAAAATTAGTTTTTTATATCACTGGTTTTATGACAATTAAACTCAGTATTGGTTTGTTTTTGATTTTTTTAACTTGACACAGGTTTTACGTTTGGTAACTGTGTGCTTTATATTGTGCAAATTTTAATCGGTTTTATCATGCTCCCATCTATGTACACATTTTTTATTTTTATTTATTTCAATCTAAAAATTGAAACACATCATCAATTATTTCATCACTAGCGTGTGTGTGAATTGGAGCGTATTAAAGCAAAAAAAAGTGTTTCAGCGCACCATCATTTATAGGATTTACATTTGTTGAATTTGAGAATTTATCATCATTTTTTTATTCAATACCTATCTCGAGATAGCATTAATAGCACACTTTTCGTTTTATTGAAATTTGTATACATACATGTGAAAATGTTACATCGTTGCTGACTAATGAACAAGTAGTTTTTATTGTCTTCGGCTGGAAGTTAATTGCAATTGCTATGAGATCACTTTCCACATACATATGTGTCGCTTTGTGCTATTTATGAAAGGTTGAAACTTAAGCTTGAGGCCACACATGAATGGCAATTGCATAAATATGGATTCTGTCGTATAGGAAAATGTTAGCGATAATAGGTTTCTATATCAATATACATGTTTAGATATAAAGTTTTGCAAGAGGCTATATCCAATAAAAACGATTACGATGAAGTGTGAATTCGCTAATGTTATTTTAATTATTATTTTCTTGTTACCAGTTTATTTACAACTTGGATGATTAAGATTTGATTATTTGCTTTAAACGAAAGATATATTGACTGTCATTATCACGCTCTCTGCATTGGTATCTAACGTTATCAAGAGCATGATTCATTTTTTCGTCGATAAATTCATTAATACGGTAGATAGAGTATTAAATAGAAGCCATAAATCAAAATTGTAACGTGCATTAATACAAGTGAAATGCCTTTTTTTTTGATGCAGTGATTGAGGTTTAAAATTTCTATTTAATAAGCAACGCTTTACTGCATACAAGAATGAGCTATTTCTCATTCGTCAGTGTTTTAAACTAGGTTTTATTTAAACTTTAACTAAAAACTGCTATTAAGAAGATAACTAATTTCTATTATGGTACCTATATTAAAAAGTGTTGTAAACCTAAGGGAAATAATAACAATAACATTATAATGTTGTAGAATCGTCTAGGAAAAATTTAAATCGTCGAAAGGCGTGGTTTAATAATGGGGTGAATAATGTTTTTAACATACGTTCTAAATGTCTTTTTCATATTTTTTATAGACCATATAACAGAGATAATCATAATTTTGAAACTATATAGGATATGATTAGGCAATAAACTGATGGAAAATAATGAAGATTTGAAACGAAAAAATAAGAATTGTTTTTTTTTTAAATTTATCATTAACATAAAATGTAATATTTCTATTTTATAGATTTAAATCTTTGAAATAAGTCTTTTACGTGTTTATTATGGGTAAAGTTCGATTTTGAATAAACTTAACTTTACCCAAGAAAATTTAACTTGATTCAAAATAATTCGGTAAAGTCCGATTTTCGATTTGAAAACGTTATACACATAACGTTATACATATAATAAAGGTCAAACACTTTCAGATAAATTAAGCTGTATCCAGAGAATGCCCTTAATTCAAGACGAAGCCGGATTTTATTCAACAATTTTGTATTAAACTAGCTTTATCCGGGTTAAGCTAAGTTTATCCAAAATCGGACTTTATCGACAACAAACATACTAGGTTTTAGACATTTAACGAAAATCTCCCGCGTGTTGTAAGGAGAACATTGAAGGTATTTTTCCACCTCTATTAGTGTTAATCGCATCTTTTTGAACAAATGTAGTCACATATCAAACAATGCAATTTTTCAAAGTCAAATTCATGAAGAACAGGAAAGATTATTATTACTAAAAGATTGTCTTAATTTCGAATTTAAAACTATTTTTATTTAAACTAAACTGTTTCGAAAAAAAAAATATAAATTTATTATTTTATCAAATAGTTAACTGATATCAGTTCACTTTGCTAAGCGTTGCAGACGGGAATTCTTTTAAGATTTGAGTATAGTATGGTGTCTCTGTATTTTTAGGGCTTTATCTAAAAATGTTGGGCAACTAGCTTTATCCAGGTAATGTTAGTTGTAGTCAAAAGTAAAACTTTTCCCGTAATATACGAGGATATATAAAGTGGCTAATTTTCAAAGCTATAACCCTTTTTTTATTTAAGTGAAAGGAGTGTGACTTAAAGGATTTTTCCATAAAATGTTGTGAGACTCTTACTAGCGAAACTAATGCCAAATACTTACTCTAAAAAATAAAAATAAATGTTGTAAAATTTAAATTGAAACCATTTTTCGTAAATGTCAGCTATGTAACTTAATCGGGACAAAATTCTTTTATTAGAGTAACCCGGTGGAGATCATAACGTAACGAAAAAGCGACCAGGTGACCTTCCTTCTATTTCTCTAATGATTAATTGATAATTGCAATCCAAATACGAGATAACCTAAATATTTACATAAATATTTTTCCTGAGAAAAATTTTGTTTTTATAAACAAAAAAATTTTAAGAAATATTATTAATATATTTTTTTACCTAGAGAGCGTTTAAAGTTTGAAAAATTACTTAACGAGCGGCATTTCTGACGAAGGTCCCCCGACCAGTTTTTTTTTTTGTTACTTTAATTGAAAATCAAAACTTATGATTTTTAAAAATTATTAAGTAACGAGCTTTCTGTATTCGATACGATCGACTATCTATGGTTAAAGGAAATTACGATCAAGCTCAAAATGTCGATTGCAGTACACGTTAATATAATTAAGGAAAATAATTAGAGAAAACGTTGCAAACAGAGAACGTTGATAACCAATAGAGATACATTTTAGCGTCAAGTTTCGTAATTTGTATCCAGTTTGTGTTGATTTAACATTTCACAAACTGCTGATTGCTTTAACTCAAAGCACGACCTGATTCAACGTTGAATTATTGGTTCAAGATGATCGCGAAAACTTAGTCAAGTCTTAACGATAGAAGATATTTAACCACATTACAATATTATGAACTATACGAGTTTAAAGGAAATTTTACAATTTTTTTGTCTTATTGTTGGTTGAATATTTATTTAATTCGATGATATGTCTTTAAATCACATGACCTTTGTTATTGAGTTGCTCTAAATTAATTTTTATTGCCAATCAAAAATAAAACTTTCCATGAAATAAATCATAGCCGAATAATTTTGATATTTTCATTAACAAAAGACAAAATGAAATTATTAACAGAGAGCAATATTTAACAGGACTTTTTAATTCAACAAACTGCTTTATTTTTCTAGGAATCGCCAGTCGTTATTCAAATATTTGTTAGCATGTATTTAATAAAACCTCAATTAAAACTTTTGAAACTTTCAAATCGATTGATATAATGTAACTATCTATGTATGATTAAATTGAATTCAAGGAATATTTACTCTAAGGGCGTCATTTTGAATAAATATAATCAATAAGCAATTAATTTGAAAGATAATTTAAAAAAACTAACGGGAAATACACAAGACAGATTTTTTATTGTTTTGTATTTATTGAATTGAATGCTAGAAGCGGATGTCCATCCGTTGGGCACTAATAAAAATAAAATTTGTATAGAAAATTTCACCTTGCTGCGCATACATTTGTACAAAATATTGGGATTTTATTTTCGGAAGTTGTCTAGTAACCTTGTTTTGTGGGTGAGAATTACTTGAGTCGTTTGATTTTGGATTTTTGCTGTGTAATTTTTTTTAAAACAATTTTAAAATGGAATTGTTAAGAGTTTCGCTCTGATTGTTGGACGCATAATTGTTGTCTCTGGCACGAAACGATTCATGCGTTAATTCTAGCCCAAAAGAGTTTATATCTTTCAATTTTAGGGTTACAGTGTACTTTATAATGTTAAAATAATTAAATTATACCTTTTTCTTTTAATAAATATTCCCATAACTATTTTCATACAATGCAATGAGAAGTAATTATTAATTACTTACGAAAAAAGAAAGTGAGAAATTATTAATTTAGCATATCGAGCATAGTTTTGGCAACTTCCTAGTTCCTAGTTTTAATTTTAAAACAAGTAAATATATTTTAAAATAATTAAATTGTTAAATGTTTTCCGTCCATTTCATTTCAATGAATCAAAAATTTTCGTGATTAATTATTTCTAATTGGAATGTAAATTGCACAGCTAATAAATAATTTTACTTTGCAAAATTAATCAATTTCAAATATTTAATTAATATTATTAGTATTCCATGATGTCTTCTTGCTACTTTATTTAGACGAGGCGCTTGATTTCACTAAGATAATTACTAATATTAAAACCTAGAACCCTCTAGAAAATATAATGAAATAATAGTTATATATATATTATTGATGGTTTGAACTGAAACGTGGAAAAATTAAAGCTGAAAACTGATTAACTAGATCTTGTTTTATTACTGTACTCTTCATAGATTAATTTATGTTTTGTAAAGTCGATTTGTTTTCATAAAATTTTTCTAATATGTGAGAATATTTTTATATTCTTTTTACAGTCGAATTAGGAATTAACCTTCCATAAATCCAAATTGTAATTGGTCGTTATGTTTAATTATTCTGTAACTCCAGGAAGTAACAAACAAAAAAGTTCGATTGTGGTTATTGTATTGATGCTGAAAAAAATATCATTATAATAAATGTTTTTATGTAAACCTCTAGATAGGTCCCAAAGTGAATCTTAGAAATTTTATCCCTAACATGTAGAGCCATTGCTTTTTGGCTGATCTGGTAAAAATATCTATCAATATAAAAAAAAATATGTTTTGCAACAATTTCGGATAAATATTTGATACTTGCCTATATTTGCTATGTAGTGGGAATGCAGGTTCACTCGGCCATTACTTGTACAATTATTTGCCAAATACGAAAATATTGGTGCACTTGCCAAATAAACGAGTAGCGCGAGGCTGTCTTTAGTTTATAGAGAACTAGAAAGTATATAAGAACTGATTATAAGAAAATAAATATTGTACATCCCTAGAAAATTTATATTTGCTCCATAATCAGTTAGTTTTAGGTTCTTTTTAGTTTTAGGTCTTAAGTTATTTTTAAGCCAAATCCAAAATAGTTGTAAACCCCGATTTTTTGTTAATAAAACTTTGGTTCATTGTTAAACTGCTAACACCGGCAATAGTTTAAATAGTGATAATTTGTGTTTAAGTTTGCTGAAAAGAAGGTAAAAATAGTTTCGTTGGCTGAAAAGATCATGCTTATTACCTATATTCAAAGTTCGAAATAGTGATATATTCCCTTATACATACCTACAATTCCTACAGCATGGTTGTAGGTGAAAGAAATGGAAAAGACTATAATTACAAGTTATTGGCACAGGTCAAGAAAAGAAAATACTTTAAAGAGAAATTAAAGAGACCCACAATCAGTCTGATTTGTAAAAATCATTGTTTTATTAAGATAGGGAGTGAAAACTATCTCATTAGAAATCGTTAAAGCTAAATTGCATTTATATTGTGTTACGAATTGCTGATGCATCCACCCCTTTCGCCTGATTAAGTTTCCACTAATTTCTCTTTTTCCCATAAGGAAAACTTACTTTGGAGTAAAAGTCGAAAAATCGGGAAAGGCATTACAAAAGTATATTAATTTTAGTAATTGATTAATAAAGAAGCCAAAGCAAAACTGATTTCAAAAGTATTACGGACTTGGTTTTGCTAATGTATTTAAAACTTAATTTATACCTTACATGGAGTATTGTAAGCAAAAGCTAGAAGTTGGTCACTAAAAATTTGTCGAAGCAAATTTTTTGTATAATTTTTTTAATATATTTTTATAATAGGTGTTATAATATGTGCGTAATCCACAGTATACATTAAGTATTAGCATAACATTTTCTTTCTTATTTATTGATTTTTACTAAATATATGTTGTAAGAAAATCAGTTACAATTGTAATTATTTTTGAACAATGAGCAAAGCAAGATCAAGATCAAAACCTAGACCGTGTTAGTATCGGTATCAGTTTTACTTCTTTTGCCGTGGTCTTTGGCTCCTTGCCAGGGCCGGATTTAAGAATTGTCCGCATATAAGTAGATACATCATAAAATACCACCTGAAGGGTGGCTTTCGCTAGTTGCAGGTAAACTATTTTCTATAAACTAAACATTCATAAGTGATTTAGGGTAATACTATTTAGTTGCTTCTTAATTTTTTAGGGGTCGAAAAAAAGTTTTCTACCCCTAATTATTATTATTTTAGGCACTTGCTTATTTTGTCTAGTGATAAATCATATTGCTCATTGTATTAATATTAGACATGATCTTGTTTTAGATAATGTCATTTCGTAAATCAATTATATATTGATAAAAATAAATCAATTTCGTTCATTTCTAATTATTAAAAAATATTTTTACTTTCTTTTACTACTATAGGTATAGTAAAAGATATATTGTAATCGGGTCAAATTTTCGATTTTTTTTACTACAAAAAATCACATATTGCTCCAATCTTGTGTAGTAATGCTACTACTAACTACTAATAGTACCATAAATTACTCTCAATGTCTACCCTAGTAGACTACGCTCAAAGTTAGGTATAGAACAGTTTCACTACTTCAAATATCCTCCGAATCACATATTCGAATATTTTTTTAAAAACTTTTTGCTTATGTATATTTAAAAAATTGAATGAACTTATTTGCAGTAATGTCTTCTATAAACTTTTTGCTAATAACTTTTCCATTTACTTAAGCATGGTACTTTTTCATAATGTATTTAGAAAAAAAAAATCTTTTTGTCACTATTTCCTTTTAATGTTTTACTGACTTACTGTTTTAAACAGAAAACGAATTCTTAGCTTATATTTTGTGATGAACTAATGTCAGATTCTTAGATTTGCATGTTTTCAAACTAACGGTACTATTTGAAAAAAGGGTTAGTTTCATTTATTTATTTCTGAGTACCGTCATACAGTTATTAGATAATTACCTTAGAAATGGGCCTTCAAAACAATTTTCGAAATTAAATCGAAAAGAAGTAAATTAAAACTAAATTTACTCCTCGTAGACTACTCAATTAGTTGCATCTGCAATTTTCTCGATGAATAATGAAAACTCATAAGAGCGAGAGGCTCGAGGTGCTGAGATTTGGCACGAATACAATTCTTGAAGCAATTCAATCCCATTAGAAGCAGTTGGAATTTGAACTAACGAGACTTCTGATGATAGAAATAAAAAAAAAATGAAAGACATAAAGAAGATGGAATGCACGAAGACGAGATTTGAACAACATACACAACATACTGATGAGTAATTGTTAATGAAAAAAATATACCTACATCTTTTTTGTCTTAACAAACTTCAATTTGGTACATTGACGGTCTAACGCAACTTATAACAAATTTTTAATGAGTATGAACTTCAAGCCGGAGTGACTCACACTTACTGTAGGTCGTATGGTGGCGTCTTTCTCGATGGTATTTCTGGGTAAAAATAGAAAAGTGGAAAAGTCTTTTTTTCTATTCACGCTTGATAAATGTAACGATATTATGATTTTTAAATTAAATTTTTGATCCGAACAAAAAATGTGTTCGATTTGTAATTAGTTTGAGATGTTCTCTGTACAGCGTCGTATGTGCACATAAAATCCATTATAAAATCAGGAGGTACCTGTTGGGTGGTGACCTTCTGATGTAATAATATTAATATGCGACTATTGTGATGTGGTCGGTCATTTTTCTCAATATAGGTGTGATGATTATTTACTATTATTACTTTCATAACAACATTTAATGCAAGCGAGAGAAAAATCGATGCAGCTTCGCGCAAAAGGGCGCGACCCGCCTCGCTTTTTCCAAAATTAATAAAACACACACGCTAGAAAAATACACTTTTTAATATAAGAGCATTTTTTATAGCGCAATAATTACAATGGGTCTATTTTTAGATTTAAAAAAATAGATAAAAGAGTCTCTCACTCAAAGTAATATCTTTAATGATAGACATCATTAATTATTATTTTTCTATTAGGAAAATAATGATGCTTATTATCAAGTTCCTATAAGGGAAGATAGATATCATAGAGACGTCTGCCACAACCGTTGTGAAAGATGCTTCATTTCTGTATGATTCGAAGATATATTTTGTAATGATTTTTGACTGTTAATTTTGCCTGATCATTATCGAGGAGGTAATTTTCTTTTCAAATTGAATGAATGATTTTGCAATAATTCTCGGAGGAGACGAGTTTGGTCATCGCTATTGTTTTGAGTCAAGTCCACGGTTAGGAAATTAGCGATGACTTTTCTGAGATTTTAAAGGCAATTTTGTTTTTGCCTAATTTGTGTTGAATTTTTTCCGGTAAATCCAATTCTGTGCGGTTAGACAATTATCGCATTATTGAATTTTTGTGGGATTAAATTCACAATGTGTGGCTTTTTTATTTGTGGCTAGATTAACTACATACCTACATATTATTTCAAACTTTCAATATGCTAAAATTGCAATTTAAACTACCTATTATTAAAATAAAAAAACAAATGCAATTAAAATTTTTGAATTTCATTCGATAAAATCATCAATTCACTCTTTCCCTTCATTTTTATTCAATTTTAAACGTTTGTACAAGACATTGTCTTTTATTTTTTTTCATAAATTCAAATGCAACGCTATAATTGCTATTTCTTAATTTTCAAAAATTTTTTATTTTAAATTTAAATAGTTTAAGTAGTTTTCGAGGAATACAAAACAATAGTTTCTCGTATGCCGTTTAAGTCACGCCAACTTAGAAGCGTTTTCTTATTTTAATACTGTCTCAAAGAATAGGTTTGTAAAGGCTTGGTTGTATATTGTGCAATTTGTCGATGAAATATGTGTGTGTCAAAATGTAGAGGCTTACATTTAAATATGCATAGAAAATTAATTTCCAAACAACTCCTCTTTTGTATCTATTTTTATTTATTTAATCATATGCTTTTACCCAAATGCATAATTAAGCTATCGAAAACTCACCCAAAACATAACTTTAAATATTTAAGTTTGTACTTTAAAAAGGAAAGGTAAATCTTTAATTTTAACCTATAACCCTTTTGCTTTACGTTGATTTGATTAGTTTTCCTATCCAATCGTCAAGATATTTGTATTTTGATTATTTAAAGGTTGTCATTTCATCGAAGCGTTTATTATGATTACATCCACATGCGAATACTTATGAGTTGAGTTGCTACACCAGGAGAATATCAGCAAACAGGGAGGTTTTGACGTTCTCACAACATAGGTAGAATTCATGTTAGATGATCACATGCTTGATTTAAACTGGAATTTGTTTTGCACTTGATCATTTCTTGTGCTGAGAATTTGGTATCGAAACGACGATCAAAGTAAATGCAAAATAAAATTTAGAAGCAAGAATACAAAAGTAAGACAGATTTTGTGAAAATCTATATGAGGCACTATTAGTTTTATAAAATGTTAATATTTCAACTTTTTGTTTTGTTTTTTGATCCAATTAGAACGCCCTCAGCAGATAATAGATCTGAGAGAATACCCATCCTGGTCCCGCGATAAGCGTTACTACAGGGTAGGATCTATACGTCCTACAATAGAACTAAATACACACGCATCCTGTTTCCCTAAATCTCTTATTCTGTACAATTGGTATTAAAGTCGATTAAATATAGATAAGTAATACGTATGTGATTAGAAACATTAAAAAAAATAAACATTTAAAGTGATGTCAATCATAAAAATTTAGCCGGGAGATTTCCAAAAATTGAGTTTTCTCCAAACTCAAAATTATGATGAATAATTGATCGGGCTTAAACAGTAAGATATGTCACTTGCCAAGTAAGGCAATAATTGCGATTTCACGACAAATCTCGTCAATTCTCTATGCAGATGATAACTGCCGATTTACACTATGAAAAAATACCAAAAAGAAAACAGCGCATATTATACAAAATTTGTCGGGATTCGGGAAGCGATAGCATATAGAATATGAATTTTAACTGTTGTTTCACATGACAAAAGATACGTCTTATAAATGAAGCCTATTTTTCTAATTTTTGTAACCAGATGAAATGAATGACATCATCGCCAAAACGCGTTGTTCATAGAATTAACTGAATTTTTGATTACATATTATAAATATCTAAATTTAATCAAAATTTCACAAGTACAGATACAGATACAGTACAGATGAGATTTACGATCTTGCTTTGCTCAGTTCTATTAAATATTTTCACTATTGCTTTGACAAAGTTGAATTATCTTCCTAAAAAATAGTAAAATCATGTTCTAATGTCACTGATGTTCAATACTGGTAACATGATTTATTTAATAAGATATGCACTGCATTTTTTGAAGCTTGTAACCTGTTGAATTTATAAAACGTTAGGCTTCCCAAAATTCATAGGTTCTGGGATGTAAAATGTTTGTTCCAGACGAAAATAAACGTACGAGACAAGTCATGCGTGGTTTAAAAAAAGTTACCATAATTTTTACAATTCGTATAACTTGTAACGTAAAAAACATGGTTTTATTTTCATTTTATTTTTATTTTATTATCACAAACTTAAAATGTTATATAAAATGTTTTAACAAAATGCTACGGTAGCATATGGCAGCAGAAAGATAAAGAATATTTTTAAACAGATTGAATACATTCCTAATTAAATTCTTAAAAATATTGAACAATAAAATTTCAATACACTAATTTCATTTTCAAAGAATTTAAAATAAAATAGAACATCCTGAAAATGTCGTATGGACACACTTTTTTCGACAACATTGTAAGATTTTTTTAAAAATAAACTAATACAGTGGCAACATTCTAATCCCAGTAGAAATCCCATGATTTTCTTATTAAGTTTATCCAAATTGAATTGTTTGTAGCAGATGGAACAAAAGATTATACTTGTGAACGTTACAAAACGTTTGAAAGATAGAAATAAGGCCAAACACGATATTGACAACAGGATAAAATAGTTTTTCCTTTATTAAGCTTCATATTAACCAGGAAAGACAGCAGTCGAAAAAAAACTTGAGTCAATTCCATTTATCACTGAGTTTTTTGCTAATCTCTACAGATTTTTAGTTTGATGAAGTTTCAAGTCAATTTGTTCTTTTTGTGTCTATTTTTATTTAACTTTTTCTTATAAGTATAACAAGAAATTTCTCACCTTTTCAGGGATTTTTTTTCAAATATTTTTTAAATTTCATTATTAGTTTAAGAAATAATTAATGTACTAAGTGATTCATTTGCAGTTCTCGATTTTAATTAACAATGTCGTGGAAATATGTTGACCTGTTATAAGACATCTTAAGTTCTAAATGTCAAGATTTTATTTTGTGTATCTAATAAAATTTCGTGAAAGCAAATATTTTGAGGAATATTAACATTATTTCAACATTACCCCTTTAATGTTCACAAACAGTCGAGATTATTTGGCTTCCAATCAATGAAAATCCGTTAATATGGCAATAATGCTTGATAATATTTGTTTTGGCACGTAAAAGTGAAGCTAATTAAAATTTAAATCTGAAGTTTTAAACGAAATTCAACTGAAAACAGAAAGCCCATTATTTTCCTTCTACTTCATAAAATACCACACATAACACTATATTGTGCTCTATCACAAGTGCAAATGACGACAACGCTATTTAACAATAATTATTTCATGAAAAACCATATTTTGTTCGTTTTCATCGAAGCGAACTCCAATTTGCATCGGTTTATTTATGCGAATTTTTCGTGGTATGTTACTCCCTCGTAAACACTATCGAGAAACTCGTATTTTTAGAATGTGACTTTGCATAAATCAGCCAAAAATATCTAGAAACATTTAAAAAATTTTACTATGTTTTTCGATGATTTTTTTTAAGAGGAGGGTAATTTTTACTTGTCGTTTCGAATAAATTTTCATTCATGAATACTGGCGAGACGGCTACATATTTTTGAATGTCTAGTTAGATAAGTTAGATCAAGCTTATAGAGCTATAAGTCTAATGAAACGCATTATACCTATAAAAGTTGAGTTCATGTTGTATGAAAGTATCTTTTCCCACATTTACGGGTTTTAATTACTTTTTTCATGTTCCAAGTCTATTAAATTCCAGACTTTTACATGTAGTTCCTGCATGCTTGTTTTTCAAACCCCCAGAGTCATATTTTGTACATTTACACATTTCAACAGGAACTATTAGCAAAATTAACTCAAAATGGTGATATTTAATTTAAAAATAGCAGTTAAATACTTGGGCGTAACAATTTGTAAAAAAAAATTTTACTGGAAATATTCGATAAAATGTTTAATGTTTAATGGTAGATGAGGGATGTGTGATGAATGGAACACTATCAAAGACAATCCTCTCTTTTCCAACCTCTTATTACTATTAATGAGCTGTTTATAGAACACTTTTAAATTCGTGTATGTGTTCATGTTGACAATATTTAATATTAACAGGTCGCTTGGTTTGAAATCTACCCTTAACCATTTCATCCCCGCGACTGTCGCCATGACAACGAGTTACTGATCAAGCTGGTGAGATCGGGTATATAGAGTTCCACAGATTGTCTGGATAATATTTCTATTTTGTGCAAGAAGAAAATTATTTCCTCCTCCAGTTAAATAACGGCATATTTTCAAAATCGAAAAACATTTTATTCCCATTAAATGAAAGTAACTGCCTTAGAAGGTTTTTTTTCAACGTTGCAATTAAATTATCGCATAATTTTATGGGATTATTAAATTTGAAATAATTTAACATAAAAAACAATGGAAAATGTTGGAAAAAATAATTATTTTAGATAAAAAATTTCCAATGGATTTTTTTCTGTATTATAATCGTTAAGATAATTATCTTCCCAAATTAATATTCTTCACATTATAAAAGTATTGTAATGAATAATTTTCCTACAGTGTATATATATGGGGGGTATTTAATTTTCAACCAATATAGACATCAGCAATTTATTCTCCGAGGTGGGATTAAAAAGGAAATATTTGCACGTTTTCAGCAATTTTGGAAATTTAATGTAAACATATAATTATTTTAAATAATTAGATGGAATGGATTTATTATTTTAATTAACGGTGTAATAGTGGGAGTTTTGCTTAAAATAACTTTTATATTATTACATAGATTCAGTAATGAATAAAATCTCTCATTTAGGGAAAGAAACATAATTGAAAGTCTCTTCAGTTTTCTATTGGTTTCGTTCAATTCTGAGAAATGTAATTAAGTGAACATTGAATTTGGTATTTACATTGTTGGAAACGTTAGATACATCTTTTGATTAATAGTGCAGAAGAATTCGAAATTATTAAATTTACAGGTAGGAATATAATCTAAATTACCTATAAATAGATGCCTATACTAAAGAATATTATAACACTTTGAAATCACAATGTATATCATTGATGTCAATGATGACATTTAAGAAGACAATACTTATTGTATAAGGTTTGTGTAATCTATATTTCTAATAGCAGATTCACAGATATTTCTATGGATTGACAAATATAACTTGCAACACTATCCAATAATATATCTTTTTTGTTTATTCCAATCCTTCAGGAACTATACATTTCTTAGGATAAAAAGCAATGCAATATTCATGGATAAACATAATGGTTGCTTTCCATTTATTAACACAGAGCGACTCTGCGTTACATTGCGAAACACGGCGAAACACTGCCAAATGAAACAGAGTTATCTCAAAATAATACTAGAGCGACTAGAGCAAATACTAGACTGCATTTTTGGGTTTTTTAATACCAACCTGAAGAACCTAAATAATTAATAAGCATAGGGAATCATAGACAGAGAAGAGAATTCTTCTCTTTTGTGTTGGTAATCCTGGGCAAAACACGGTGAAACACGGCTTTTTTGAGTGTCGCGCAGCGTACAGCCGTGTTCGACATTGTCTTAAATGGAAAGCGCATAGTCGAACACTGCGTTACACAGCGGTCGCTTTTGGTGTAAATGGAAAGCAACCTATATGCAGTTAACGATATATAGACTATAGCTTTATATGAATAATCACTTCGGTTTGTTAAATTTCTTTTCTTTGTGAAAGGTAATAAAACTTTTTTCAAATTATACTACAAGAAATATGTATTTTAAAGGAAAAATTTTCTTTTTGCGTTTCTCTTTTATAAATAAAGTAGGTATCTTTGTATTAAATATCATTGAAATCTGTCTATTTATTTAAAAAAGCATCGTGGTTCTTCAAGACATTGCTTTTTCCTGGGGTAAAAAAATATAACTCAACTGGAGTAATGCACTTGTTACAGAGTGAAAAAATTTTTGAGATCGAATGAGTACCTAATTTCGGAAATTATTTCCGACATACAAACTTAAAAAATTTCTTCTATATAATATAAGTATAGCTTCTCCGTTTTGTATTATCTATTCCATGGTTGAGAATGGATTTCGAATTAGTATCGTACGTTTTCTCAAAATTTATACAATATACAGCTTTGAAATTTAAAATGGCATTTTTTTATTATAGTAAATTAGTTCTCTGACGAAAGAATTGTCTTTCGTTATAATACTACTTATACAACATATGTACGTACAGAGTGGTATAAAGACAAAGCGTGCATTTCCGTACATAACGGTAAAATGACGTTCGACCAAATCTGTGACGTTTTCTGGACGCGGGTGAGTTTATAAATAAGATGATCTTATGATTTACGAATTGAATCCATACTTACCGGTTCTTGCTCTTGAGCAGGTATCGTTGGAAATCGTTTAAAACGCTCAAAACTAATCTAATAGTTGACAAGCGTCACAAAGTGATACCATAAAAGTTCTTTTATCACCATATTTCATTATTTGATTTGGTTTTCAAGCTACTTGACTTTAATTTGGCTTAAAATGAAGTTGAACTCAAGTGAAATGTAAATATTTTAATATTAATCAAGTTAAGCATTGATTTTAAATTTATTTCATTTCAAATTTTAAATACACCAATACCTCACTTTGCGTCGTGGTTACGTTCCAAAAAAACACAACGCGACGCAAAGTGAATTATGATTTTCTATAGCAAACATTTTTAGATACTTACATACAAAAAAACGCAAAAAATATACAAAAAACAACGCAACTTCGAAAATCTAATGACGCACAGTGAAAATTGGTACTTATTCAGCAGCGACGCAACTTCGAAAAAACGCAAAACAAAACGACGCAAAGCGAAGTATGGGTGTATTAAGCTCAAATCATTGTTCACAATGCCCATATGCTTGATTTTAAGAATTCGTTAGTCTATTAATGTAGTAAGTACACAGTATAGGTACATCAAGTGATGTTTGCTTGCAAAATACATTTTTTTATTGTGAAACTACCATTTCAATGTATGAATACACTAAAATTTAATAAATATACCGATTACCGAAATATGTAAAACATTTAATGTCATTGAGTATTATTAATATTAATGCTCATCGTTCAAAAAGTTTTTGTTTTGTTTTTTTAACTCAAGCTCTAAATAATAAAAATCTATTTAGCTTAAACTTTAAACACTTGCGATCTACAGACAATTTTTGTAGAAAAACCTTTAAATAATTCACAAACCTTTAAAAAGTAATCATAGTTTAATGTTGTGATATAATTTAAAATGTATATATCTATACGTTGTTAGTGAATGTAAAAGATACCATATTGTGTTTGGAGTGTTTTAGTAGAAGGTATAAAAAGAAACATTTTAGAAAAGTGTTTTAAAAGTAAATATTTTAGTAGACAGTATTTGGAGGATTTCAAATAAAAATGTTGCTATAATAAAACATGTTTTCAGCAATACAGCTGTATGAATGTCAGTCGTAAAATTTTTATTGAAAATAGTAAGTTTTCAGCTATTGTATATAGTAAAGCTAACCAATTTCTTTTGTAAAATCACTCTGAATTTGAAGTGTTTTTTGAAAACTTATAAATCGTTTAACTTCATTAACATGCGGGGTAATTGTTTCGAAAAATTTCAAAAATCTTGAAACTATGTTCATGAAGTAGTGGATTAACAAAGTGCTGAATAACAATAATGTTATATAGAGGGTTTTTATATTTATGTTTTCTATCTTAGGATTTCGAAGTTTTTTATCACCGAAATATTGGTGCCAAAGTTATTCTGAATATAGGGATTTCGGTATTAAGAATATTTTTTGAAAAACTAGATTTATCGTTTACCTATCTTTGAATACCCTTAAAATGCTTTTGAAAATAAAAAAAGAGTATATTTTGTAACTATGAGGATACGCATTTTTTGTACTTTTTGAACCCCTCCTCTCTTCTATGTAACGCTATATTGACTGCCTAATATTATATCCTTTAACCGTACATAACATTAGAGCATACCCCTCCCCTCTGGTAGAGTGTGTTACGTGGTTTATGGATGGCCCCTTACGTAGATACAATCATAGGAACGATCAACATCGCAGTGATGCATGAAAAGGGGACATAATTCCTTTTAAACGATGACAATGCGGTCGACGTCGACATTTAAGATTTACAATTGATTGTTAAGATCAAGGATAATTAAGTATTCATTTCGTAAATTAAATTAGCCGTAGAATCGGTCAGAATTTCTGACTTAAACATCCATGATTTTGGGATTTAAAATTTACAGCACCGTAATCCCGGGTCTGACAAAGCATTACAGAGTGGGGAAATTTAGTTTTAATATCTAAGTAATTTACCTACATTCAAGATCCTATTCATTTTCTTTGTATTAAAAATATTGTTTAAATTTTTTTAAATAAATATTGTCCAATATGATGACCCGAAATTGCACTTTTTTCAAATAAACTATTTTTGTAAATAAATATAACACACATATAAGTATAACACTTGTGGCTAGACTAAACATTTCTAAAAATCCTCAAATCAGACGTGAATCGCTACAGTGGTAAATTGGGAAATCTGAGACCTCACAAGAAGGACTTTATTGTTAATTACTTAATGTGCAAAATACGTTTTCGGCAGAGTTAGCAAAGTTTTTATAATATTTATTGTTTACTTGAAGCTAATCTTGATCTTAAAAATTGTCATTTGACCACAGTCTATTTATAAAATCGTGTTAAATGATTAATGGATTATGTTCATGTTTTACATGAGAATAAAAACTATTGATTGCTCAGTTATTGTAATAGATCAGAAAAAATTAGTTGTATTTAACCTCGAACCTATAAACTTAGTAAAGTGGGGTATTTAGGTAAGTTTAGTTGCAGTGGGATGTACTTTTTACCATCAGCTGGTTTATGTATAACAAGTTTTAGTAGAATCAAACATTTTTTAACAGTTTTACATTTTTTTTTTTTGGTTTATTGAAGGTCGCATTAACTACTTTGGGTATTAGCGACTCATTAAATTTATTAGTATTACAGTTTTTAACTATGAGAAGTTTTTGCATTTTATTAGAAGACCACTACTTTTATTACGTCTTATTTTTCAATGATCAATTAATATTCAGTATAACTTATGTAGGTGTTTATTAAAATTCTTTTTGCATTACAATGATTTTCGCACCCTTGAAAATGGCGTAAAACAGGAATATCCTTTCCTAGAATTTCGATAAGAGATAAAAAGTATTTTGCTTAATGAGACAAAAAAAAACTTGATAACGAACCACATTACAAATTTCCTACTTTTGATGGTTACTATATAAAATGTACGTAAGATAAGTCTCTTATCGTTTTCCTGTTGAAATTACATTTTGGCAAAACGCAATCACAGCATTAAGTTTAATTTTACTGTACACGAGTAACAAACTAATATTTCTTTAACGTACACACACGCTATTTAATAAAACACTTTGCGGGTCGGATAAAACATTAGGCCGTCTCAGATCCGGTCGGCTAATCGTCATTTGTCCAGATTTAGTCCATACAATGTTTCCGATCAAAGACATTAGAATGATTAGACTAACAGAGCATGCAGAATTGTACTATGTATATAGGGTACTCTGGTTTCTCTTTTTCAACTAACCACAAAATGAAATGAAAACAATAAGAAATTTGCAAAGAAATTTCATCTGCAATGGAAAACATTTGAAACGAAACTCAGTTAAGTAATACAAAATAAGATTATGGTCCCAACTAAATATTATAATGATGCTATTACGTATATTAGACGTGTTATAGACAACGCAAAAAATAATTTAAAACGAAATAAAAAGCATTTCTCGAGCGAACAAATTTTTTTTTGAAACAACGGTCACTATCTATTGCATGTTAGGATTCATCAAATCAAAAACATTTCAATATTATTTGGCTTGAGTTTCATTTGGTCTCTAGTCAAATTTTAGGACAAGTATAGTTATAAAATCAAGTTAAATAGTAAATCCTTTATCACAAGCTAGACTGCTCATCCTTAAAGTATGAACTACGATCTTTGGCCGTTCGTAATAAAACGAAAACCTTCCTCATAAAAATAAAAATAATAGGGTGAGATTATATTTCTTATAACTGTAAATGTTAACAAGAAAATGAAATTAAATTACCTATACTTCACAACTTTAAATAAGTATATATACAATTTTTTAAACGAAATTTTTTTGGTTCTTTAAGTTTTGTTATAACCGTTTACCACTAATTTTTATTGTATCTTCAATTTTATTTTTTAAGCGTTGAAGTTCATTATTTTTGTAGCTAAGCTCCTTTACTGGACATAGAGTGAAACAGTGAAGACCATCACGTAACGAAAAAGCGACAAGGCAACCTTCCCTCTCTTTCCCTTTAATTTTAATATCTCACTGCTTCTCTTTCTAACTTATTATGCTCACTGTTTGCCAGTAGTAATTGGTGGTATGTGTGTCGAGTGAAATATGTGAAATAGAAAAATAGAGAGAAAGAGAGAGACGATTCTACCGACTACTAGGCGGCACTTCTTTTTTGTACTTGTACTTATTACTTAATCGTAATAATTGTAGAAATCTATATTATATAAATCAATTTTTTTAATTAAAATTCTAGTATGAAATTACTAAAATTCCCGTATATTTTAACTAAGAAAACTCTAATTGTCGTTTTTATAAGCAAGAATATTCAATGACAAATTGATAGTTTCTTAGTTTTCTTTTGAAATTTATTAAATGAAAAGAAATAATGTCAAGATTTTTGTTTCTAACCAGGGTTCCTCAACAGCTCTAGTTTTTTTTAACAAGAAATAGCTTAAGTTATGTTTTTACACAAAATAAAATCTTACATCAATTTCTCTTCAAATCCAATTACTATGAAACGTTAAATATACCCAAGAAATTGAAAGCTCGTGAATATTTTTCTTAATAAAATGTGAAATTTTCTTATACACTTCAACAAACTTTCCTGTTTACATGGTCTTAAAGCTTAGTACTTATTAAAACGACCCAATTACGTATTATTCAAATGAAAAATGAAACATTTCCTAAACATTATAATGTGCTATATTTTATCCTAACAAAGTGGCAATGAAAAATTACATTTAAGTTATTAATTATACAAAAAACAAAATATTATGTAAATAAATGTGAATGATTATATTTATTTATATAGGCACTTAATTTATTTTCTATATTTAAATATGATTGTTATTACTAAACAATTTCTGTTGCATATTCTTTGACTTCTTATTTATTTATTGTAATGGATGCCATTTAGAAATACTTATATAGTTATGCTAGATTTAATATTTATACTTACATTAGAAAACAAATTTTCTTTAAGTCAATTATTTATAGAAAATTCTCTTCATCATTGAAGAAATAAAAGAAAATTTTCATCAAGTTATAAGGGTTTTCATAAGTAGATTGTAAAATTTGTCCCATTAGTACTTTTTCAGTTTGGCGTAAAATTGAATTTCTTGTAAGTATGTACACTGCCGGCCAAAAGTTTGAGACCAGTTGTAATATATTTATGCTATCACTTATTGTATTCAAAGTTTCGGTAATAAAATAAAAATTGTTGTCCATACATATTTTTAAATTACTGATGAACATCTAAAGAGACTTTTGTAGGTATGTTTCTCAGGTACAAATAGAATTAATGGGTTCTGTTTAAAAACATCCAAGACCGCAGGGTGTCTGGCCAGTGGAAGGGTCATCATTATATTTAAAGTAGCTCCGTATTAATTGTTCTTTAATTCTATTCTTCTTTAATTTTGCACTGGCTATTCTTTGTTATTATTTAGACTTTCTAAAACAGGTTATTTAAAATTTTTTTTTTAAGTTATGTACCATTTTGTACGAATAATTTAATTTAGTCTTAACTTTGGGTTTCTATAGTTAAAACGTTTTAAAAATGGGAAAAGTACGAGAAATAAATAGCGAAACTCGATCTGCCATTGTTACTTTACATAATGAAGGCAAATCCAAACCTGAAATTGCGTCTCAACTTAAACTTTCGAAGACTTGTATTCATCGCACAATTATTCGGTTTAAGGAAACGGGTAGTTTTCAAGAGTTTCCACGTTCAGGAAGACCGAGAGCTACTACTTCTAGTGAGGATCAGTTTATCGTTATTACCAGCAAAAGGAATAGACGCTTAACAGCACCAAAAATTCGTGCTGAAGTGAACAAATCTTTAAATAAACCAGTTTCGCTTACCACAGTGAAAAGACGGTTGAGGAACGCTAAACTGTTTGGTCGTGTTGCCGTTCGGAAACCTTTACTAAGGCCGCAAAATAAGAAAAAAAAAGATGCAGTGGGCCCTATTCCATCGAGATTGGACAGAAGATGATTTTAAAAAAGTTCTTTGGACTGATGAGTCAAAATTCCAAGTATTTGGCTCAAATCGACGAATTTACGTTCGGCGTAGCACCGAAGAAAAGATGTTACCAGATTGTGTAGTGCCAACTGTTAAGCACGGTGGTGGTTCAATAATGGTCTGGGGTTGTTTCTCAGGCCATGGAATTGGAAATTTGGTTAAAATTGATGGAATTTTGAAGAAAGAGGAATATAAAACAATTCTCGAAAAAAATGCTGTACCATCAGGCTTAAGTTTAATTGGCAATGGGTTCATTTTCCAGCAAGATAACAATCCAAAGCATACTTCCAAGCTATGTAAAACTTATTTATTACAAAAAGAAGCAGAAGGAGTTTTAAAAATCATGGAATGACCACCGCAAAGTCCGGATCTCAATCCAATCGAGCTTTTGTGGGACGAGCTTGATAGGAATGTCCGAGAGGAGTGTCCCTCTTCACTTGCAGACTTGTGGAGACTACTACAAGAAAGCTGGAACAAAATTTCTCAAGAAACCATAAATAAATTAATAAGTAGAATGCCGAGGCTAGTAGAAAAAGTAATAAAGTGCAAGGGAGGATTTTTTGATGAAAAAACAGTTTGAGTAATTAGTTCATTTTTTTTTATAGAATAATTTTTTATGTTTATTTTCTATACTAAGTATGTTTAAAGGTTATAACTATAATATTAATAAACATTTTTACTGTATTTGTCTTTGAATTTTTAAAAATATTTTCTTTTTTTGGCTTAAATCTATATGGTCTCAAACTTTTGGCCGGCAGTGTATATATTGACTTGACATTGTATGATATATTTTTTCATGCTTCGTTAAACTCATTTTTTTCTATACATTTTTACCTTTGCAAGTTGAATGTTACGAAATTAACTTCAAACTATATTTTTCAACATTCGTAACTTAAACTGAAGTAAACGGTGTTTTTATTGAATGTTAAAGTAAACTGAATAACTTCTTCATTAACAAGCTATTTGCTTTCGGATTGTAAATTGAGCTTTTAATGCTTTCGGTTATTTTTTTTAACTCGATAACGAGTGTTTTATCTTAAGCGAAACAAAGATTTCAGAAGTTTAAAAGGTGACAAAAGTTTACGACAAAAAAGGTGAAAATGGATAACTTGTGACTTGAGCGAACAAAAGGCTTTTCATTCTTCAAGTAGTTTCTTTCTACATTGCAGGATAGAAAGAACTTTTTTCAAATGATATACTAATGATATGGCTTTTATAAAACTTGATCATTTATAGCCAACTTGTCAATTTTTTGCGACTTGAAATTTGTTTGTAATTGTTTGGAATTATTAATAAATGTTTTCCAGTTTAAAAGAATCGGAAATTACGTGTAGGTAGCTGCCTGTGTTGACAATAGGTGGAAAGATTTTCCAGTATGGTTTTTTACGTTTTTCACGACAAATGAGAGGACGTTCGACGTCGCGACACTCTCTCACTGTTTCACTCGATCGATTTAGTCACGTCTGTCTGAGAGTCTGGAAATGATCCCATCGTCATTCCTTCGTGTTTTATTTTCCCTCGAATTATTACAGGAGGCGACTTATTGTGAAATTATGTGCAATTTTCGTTAAATGCTCCACTTTGTTTTATTAGATATCTACTAGTATAGGGGTGGTAACATTTTTCATCATCGGATCTATTTCAATTTTCTTATAACGATAACTATACGGACGAATTAAAACAAATGATCTAATAATAATTTATTAAAATTTTTTTAAAATTATTCAAGTAAGGACATTATTAATAAAATGAAAAAAAAAAGAATTAAAATATATGCAAATTTACTTCAATCGGAATGGATTATAAATAAAGAGCAATGAAATTTTTTTATTATTATGTATAATTATAAAATTAATACAATGAATTTATATTCAATTATCAATGAATTTGAACCCCAAGAAAAAAATTTGAGTTTCATTGGGATTCGACCCTAGGACCACTGACGTCTAGGGCGACGATATAGTCAACCACAACATTAAGTGGCAGAATAATTTTTATTAAAATTTTTCGTCCTTTAACTTAATAGATTAAGAAACTGCCAAAGCAGTAGTTCTTTGCTTTTTAATGTAGATTCTTGCAAAATTGGGATTTAAGAAAATTGATAACTTAGGAGTACCTAGGTATTTAAAAATGTAAAGGTTTCAACCCCTCTTAAGGTTGGAATTTCGAAAAATCCTTCTTTAACGAAAATCATAGTTCTCTCAGGAATCACACTTTCAAATTTTATGTTGCTATCTCTAGAGATTTAGTTTCCAACATGTCTTTCAACCAATCATGATACAGCTGTTTTACATATAACGAAGAAAACAAGAAGATAACCATTTTCTACCAACGGAAAAACATTAAAATCATATGATTTTTACAAATAATTTTTCTTGGAACTAAATAGTTATCGTACTATATAAACTCTACTATACGGAAAGTTTACGACAGTCTTGGGGAAATGAATGAAATTATCTATCATTTCTAGGATAAGAAATTGCAAAAATTCCCATGGGTAATAAAGTTTTGTGTTGGTTTTTGAATGAATAATGGATTTGACCGATCAAATTCTCTTCACAACTGAAATCCAAGTTGAGAAAACAACTTACTTAAAACGGCAATAACTCATAAAAAAATCAATAGAACGATATTTAGACTACAGAAAAAATTATTTATTCACGACTTTTAACTTTTCTGACAAATTTAAAAACATAAAAGACATTGCGTTTGACATCTTGACATTCAACTTCGTATTTGAGGAATTCAAATATATTTAAAAATGTTTTTTTGTACCTTGAATTCTCCAATATCTAATTTTTATTATTTCTTTTCTTTTTCAGCAAAGAAACAAAACGGAGCTGCTGTACGAACAAACAGTTTAGGAAGTGGAACGCGAACGCCGCCATTAGAACGCAAAAGTAAATTTTCAGCATTAGGAAGATTATTTAAACCATGGAAGTGGAAAAGAAAAAAGAAATCAGACAAATTTGAAGCTGCTTCAAGATGTAAGTCTTTTTATTTTTAAATAGAAATTATCGAAGCGTTTGAATTACACGTAGAAGTACCCACGGGAAGCCACAAAATCTAATTACCTCAAAGTTTAAATAACATTCATATTCAAACTTGAAATGGTTCATTTATTAAGGCATTAGTAAAATTAAAAATGTCATTAATGTAAAAAGGATGTCCTTTAAAAAAGCATAATTAATTGTTATCATTTACGTGTTCTTATCGTTTCTAAGTTAGAGCTTTCAATTGAACTACTTTTAGCAAACAAAACTTTTATTCGGTTTTTGCATGCATCGTTTTTAAATAGTTATCATAATATATTTGTTTGAAATATCTCCGGAAATCGTAGAAAATAACTTTGCGTTTCTTATCAAAGTAATAGTATAGAGATATTGCCAGTTATATGGAACATTTTTTGTGTAAACGGGTTGATAAAAATATAAATTTTCCAAATACGTTTTTAATGAGGTAAGTTTCAGAAAATCGAAAATAGCTTATTCTATCTTATTTCATTAAAATCTAGAATGCACAGTGATGTTTATTATTCCAACTTGAAGTAAAAATTGGTAGCAGCAAGATTGTTAATGTATTCGTTCTTTACATGATATTTGCAGGCAATGCTGAAGAAGTACTTTTTTGATTTTGCATAGTTGAGACATCATCCAACATTAGAAAACTTCAAAGTTTATTTATATTTATATATTTTTTTTATCAATTGAATATTGACTATGTTACGACGTACTTATTTTTTTGTGTGTGACAGCTACTTGTAAGATGACAAAAGTAGTTCCAAAAACCATTAGTAAAACTTCAAAGAGTCAGTCAAGATCAGTTTTATTGGTATGTGCTAGTTGCATAATTGCGCTATCTGGAGTCACAACAGTAACTAACGCAATAGAGGAATGTTATCGTTACTAAATGGTTACTATTCGAATGAACAAAGTATTTCAATTGCAATTTGAGATGAATGTCTGTATTTTTTATATAATTTTATTTGACGCATTCTTTCACTTTGCGTGAAAATATTTTTGTCCCCATTTCTCGGCGAATAATGAAAAAAATACCTATGTACAGGATTTATTTTCCAAATTTAATTAATTTTAAAAGAACAAAAATTAAAAACGTTTCATTAAAGCTTGTAGAAAAAATTAAGTACATCAACAATTTTAAATTTCTCATTAGTTGTTAAAAGTCATAAAAATACATTTAGTGTATTACAGTACATTTTTTTACAATTGTGGGCGTCGTTGCAACTAAAATTTATCAAAAAAAAAAAGAATAAATGATCCTTAAAATTAGTTTCCTACATGAGTTTTTAACCTATAACGGCATAGATATGGCGATACAAATTACGAATTTGCCAAGGATTTATAGCATGGTGATGACAAGATCGAAAATATGCATTTTTAAATTTTGTGGAAAAAACTTAAATCATTATATTTTACTCAAATTTATAAGTTTGCTAAGTTAATCTGGACTGTCGTTTTCAGATGATTGAAAAAGCACCCATTTACTCGTTGCTATGAAACAACTCTCTTTAAACATGGTCATACTAACGAGTTTTTTCAGTAGTTTTTCTTGTTACTATTCTTCCTTAAACTTCTAAAACTTTCCCAAATGTATTAGTGGTAAACTCTGTTTTTAAAGAATTCACAATCAATGCAATATTGTTATTTTGATAGTATCCAATATTTCATAATGCACCTAATGGATCTTTAGCATGGACTCTATGGAAACGTTAAGAAAAGTTTCGCAGGTGATCAATATTTACATTGCAATTAGTTTCGACGTAATGTTTTCATCTGATATTCAAATAAGACGTTTTTTTTAAAGAAATGGTGCGTTTGAAGTTTTCCTAAAAGTGTAAGGAGCCGTTTTTGCCAAAGAAATAGGCGATAAGCAATATATCGTAAACGATACGCGAAACGTGACACGCACAGGCATACGATATACTCAAAATCTAAAGGGAGACGATAAAAAAGGTTTACTTTACGTGATAGACCAATTGTCTTTTAACGCCCTCCTTCAGATTGCAAGTATAATATGTTTGTGTGTATCAAATAGCGCAGTTGTATGTCGTATTACCTGATACCCACCCGCTTCGCTGGGTGTTTCTAAATTAAACGGATTGATTAATATATCCCTTACCTTCAAGCAAAAATATAAAAATTCATTTATTTTGACAGAAAAATATATATAGATAGCTATTTCTAGGCCTTAGATTTAAGTAAGTTCATCAAAATCCGTTCATTATTTTTTGAACACAGGTTCTATACATTTTTAAGAATACGTAGTAGTTGTGTTCCTTTAAAACTTGAGAACTTTTCATACTAATGTAAGTGTCATTAAAAACCGTTCAACCATTTTAGTAAAAGGTATTAGTAGCTATCCTAAAGGAACCGTATCTTTTTCAGAATAAATAATATTCACTGTGTCATTTTAAGATCTGAGGTACCTTTAACAAAGTTTCATTAAATCGCTCATTGCCTATCATCTTATTATGAACGGCATCTAAAAGATTTAAGATCCTTAAATTGTAAGACCGATTCATTTTCTTATAGAACAACAATGAAATATTGTTAGATGATAATCATTAATCATAATATGAAAAATTCTAGTTTAAAGAGAGTTTACGAGTTTCGTTTTATCGATTTTTACGATACCGATGTTTATCCATCCTAAAATAATATTTTTTAATTCTCTGTGGAGGTGAAACAAAAGCATTTAGACGGATTTAAAAACTAAATTGGATGACAAGTGCTTAAAAATTTCAATCAAAAATAATGTTTAAAATTCGAACATTGAAAATCGATAGATAATGTTACAGCAAAATATTTTATAAAAATTGTGTTTTTGTAAAATAAAATGCCATTATTTTGTTTCACATATATTATTAAAAATGGATTAATTTTGCGATAAAATAATCCTCTTATAAAAATATGATGGTATTTAGGTATAACATGTACATTGTACAACATAAAATAAAATTTATTAATGTTTTCAGTAGACAAGTCATATGTTGGATTTATTATATATTTCAATCAAATAATTTCATTAACGAATGATTCTCCTGTCTGCACCATTGCGATGGTTCAAACCTTTACCAAATTTACGGTAACGGCAACGATAAACTTATAGTGCCCATAACAATTTTATTATCATACAATAAAAAGGTAACCCGATTTTGGACTTTTACGAAATAAGTCTTAATATAAAAGCGAGTGAAAATAAAAAGACTTGAGATTTAGGTTGTTTGAAGACACATAAAAATGATTATGACGTGGTTAATAATATATCGCAACTCTTTAAGTCGATATTATTGAACATGTACTTAGAATTTTAAGTAATAATGCTATAAATTATTCAGAGTAACATCTATAATAATGAATCTGTAATTATGAACTTCTAACAAAATCAGATTGTTATTTTAAAATATTGATTGATTAAATATACGCCGTTGCTTAAGAAGATGGCTTTTAGAATTTCTTAAGTAAATTTTCAATCATTTTAAGATACGGTTAGTTGTTATAGATGGCTCTCTAGAATTTTATAGAAAATAATTTAAATATTTTGGAATGTTTTAACTATCCGTAAAAATGCATATAGGTACGTAACTATAAATATTATTACACATATCAATAAAAATTGTACTTTAGAGTTGTAGAAGTGATTTAAATATTTCTTCTTTCCAAATCATGGGGTGTTGAAATTCAGATTTCAAGATGATCTCGTCATAGTTTTAAAAATTCTATCATATGCAAAAGAACATGTAATATATACTTTATATTTATAATTTGAACTTTACTCGATTAAATTAAATTATTTAGTACCTAAATCTGAAAATTTAAATGTTATGCATACACGTTCAACATATTGGTTTCGTATGCTATACGAAGTTGGTCTATTAAACATCGAGATTGAACTGTAAAACTTTGCATTTTAAAGGTAGATCGTGCCGTTTAATACATACTTTTTTTGATCATTGTTTTTATCACTGTTACGAACATTTTATTGTTAAACAAATTCCTTGAAGTTTTTTTTTCTTTTAAGTTTACTCAAGGATCAGAAAATTTAATTGTTAATAGTGTTTTGACTGTAGAAAATAGATAAAAGTTACATAGTGCTATATGAGGGCAATAAAGCCCATAATCGAACACAAAGATGTTTATATTTGATCAAAAATGTTTTTATGGATAATGTATAATAATTTGAATCAGAACTTTGTCCTAACAAAAAAAACCCATCACTTTTCCCAGAATTCGGTTTTTTTGCTAATTATTTCACGAAATTATTGAGCAAGTACTTAAAGAAAGTGAGCAGTGCGAAATCCAATTAACGTAATCATAAGCTATCTTTGCTTTGACTTTTGGTTTTATTCATCCAATCTTTTTATTTTTTTTTGGTGAACGAGTCCAAGGAATTGGGTGCTTCGTTTTAAGATCACAAATAAAAAAACAAAGATTCTTGAATCCCATAACATAATTTTCAAGGTACTGTTCAAAGAAATGTCAGTGGCGATTCTTGAAATTTACAAGGTTCTGGATCAAGGAGCGCCGTAATATTGCACTAACTACGGTTCTGTTATCTATATTTAATAAACTCCAATCCGAAAAAAGCCGAGATTTTCAGCTAGTATATCTATCTATGTAAATTTAAAAAATCAAAATTGTATGTAAACTTTTTTTTTTGGTGTATTTATTTTGAGCTGCAGGAACATTAACTGTCCTTAACGACTGTCTATTAGGAGATATATTTAGGTGGATTCAAGAAGCTGATGTTTCTTTAGAATGTTCTTAATTTCTTTCATGCGATTTTGGTCATTGAGTGTAGCTTTATACTTATGGGCGTTAATAAGGGGGAATCCTTCTTGTATTAGTGATGGGCATTTATTGAGAACGTGGGTGACTGTCAGTGGTTTGTCACATCGACCGCATTGTTTTGGGCTGGATCCATCTAACAGGTGTTGGTGGGAAAACGTGACGTGTCCAATTCTCAGCCTGACCAAGAGATACTGGTCGATAGAGATACTACTCTAAGGCCGCAGCCTACTCTCTCAGACATCCCCATGGGTCCAATGCAGTTTCGTTTTCTGTATTTTCCACTAGGAGTTCCAACTTATCATGATGTGGCTGTGGATGGCTAGTTTGTAGTCTATATAGGTGGTCAGTGTTTCGGTACATTGTCCATCACTTGTCGCTTTCCTGGCGCCTTCATCAGCTTTTTCGTTACTATTTATTCCCTGGAACCCAGGCAATTGTTATTGTCCTTACTTTTGCTTGGGATGTGAGTATGTTTTGGCAGTCCTGTGCTATTTCGTTGTTAGTGTTTCTGTTAGACAGACTATCTACTGTTGATTTCTTATCAGTGCAAATTAGCGGCTTATTTAGTCTCAGTTTGTTTATTTTTTTGTAATGCTTTAATAATGGCACAGAATTCGCAAGAAAAATGGAAAATGTGTTGGGTAGTTGATATTAGTACGTTTTATAATTTAAAACCACTAAACATCCACTCCGTCTGTGAAAACGTTTGTATGTAAGGGGTATTTTCGATCATTGACTGGTACAGATCTCTAAAGACAGTGGTTGGGGTTTGTTTTGTTTTTATCGATTTTGTTTAAAATGGATAAATTAAAATTAGAAAAAATGGGAGACCAGGGAGGAATTGGGTTTATATGGGGAATACTTGTTTGAATGTTAGTGGCTTTATATGTATCTTTTTTAAAATCTTAAAGCTCATTAAAAAAATAACCCAGAACTGTTTTATGAAATAGAAACACTGGAAAAAATGTGTGATTAAAGGAAGAAAGTACTTCAACAGACACAAATCAATAATCTGTTAAACTCTTGGTAATTTTAACAGGTTTGAATTTTTAGGAACCTATACGCTACATATAGGTACATACAAATGTTTGTGTAACTAATAAACCAGAGAGGTTCATTTACAGTACATAATATACCCACAAAATCTAACTTTAATAACAACATTTCCAAGAAATTGTGTTTTTAATTAAACAAACAATGTCTTAATTTGTTATCGTTTTGAAATTGACGACTATGCAAATTCAATAAAATCAATTGTTACTTATTGAAAATATCTTTATCAATATATGTATATAAAAGCAGATGTGCATGACTAATATTTTTTGCACTAGTCAATAAAACTTGAACAATTAATATCAAATAGAGTGACTGACCTTTTTATACAATAAGTACTGATTTTATATTTCAATTGAATTTTTTAATTAATTATTTTTTCAAATGTAATTCATAAAGAAAAAACGTCATTGTGAGTACCTATTATGTAATTTATGGATATTTGATTAAGGAAATTAATCATTATCTCAACCCGTGAAAACTTATCCGTGTACAGATTACGTTTTGCTTGGATGAAATTATGGAATTTAAATGAAGCTTTCAAAGTCTTTGTAGAAGAAAATTTTTTTTGTTAAATGTATGTAAACTTATTATAAAACAGAAAACTTGGAAAAAAGTTTTAGCTTGGGATAACATTGAAGGGTATTGTGGAAGTTTAATATAGCTAATTTTATCGTATTTAATTCATAGACTGTTCTGACATCTTATTTTTTTATCACTTCAATTGACAAACTTTTTTTTTTATCTTAAAGCGGATTCGAATGGGTTTTTTTTATGATTGTGCGGTGAATTTTGTTACAGCTTCTGTATTTGGTATAATATTTTTATCGGTCAAGAGGTTGTGATGCAAACGTATTTTTAGTGATGAGTACATAGTCTGAACAATTATTGTGGCGTCAAACGAAACAGGTCAATACTGAAATCTTGTGCAGTTCTTTTTTTCTTTCAGTCATGGTGATTAATCATTTGAAAATTTAATTTAGATTTTTATGCAATTAATTATGTAATTAGACAGCGTCGTAATTGTCTCGTATTTAAGCCACTATCTTTTTATTAAACTTATTTCATTTGAAATTGCCTTTTTAAGTCTCCTATTATCATTTAATGTTGAATAAAAAATATATTACAGCCCATGATTTTATAATTAAATGTTTTCTTTCAAAAAATAAATTGGAACTTGGAAAAAGGATATGAAATTGTAACGATTTTCCTATAAACGATAATTGAAAACTAATTGAAAAATTAGTTATTAGTATGTGTTTACATACCATATTTTTGTATTGTATTTTGTATTGATTATACTTGCAAAGTAGAACTTTATGTTCTTAAATAGCGACTCCCATTTTGATCTCTTTTGTTTAATATAATTTTTTTAAGAATTTTAGAAGTTAAATTTAAAGGATATTTATGATTAAAATTGCCTAAATTAAAATGGTTTAAAGCTATAGCACAGCAAAAGTCTACAATCGTCTGATTTTACTCTATTAAACTTTTCCTAACGAGTGCATTATGGTAGCTTTAAATTGCTTTAGATCGGTCAATTTTGGTTGTAGAAAATTCATTTAAAAATTAGATAAAAATAGTTAGTAGTTATAATAGGGAGTTACCATGAAAAAAGATTCACTGTTGGTTCCCAGTTCATATTTGCATATTGGTAACCTATCATAATCTTTAAGTAATTACTTATGAAATAGAATGGCTTTTTCTATGAACACAAAAATTTCAAATACTAAAATTTGCGATCTTAAAAAAAATTATTTTTCTCACCATTACCTACTGTTTTTAGCCAGGCTTTAAGCAATTTAAAAGTTAAATTTTGGATATCCAAAAAATTTATGATTTTCCTTAATTTCAGTTTAGCTTTTAAATGATTTGCCCAACTTAAAGTACCTATTTTTAAGCTAATTTTTTTTTTTTAAATTTTGGTAAACGCCTTTCCCTTGAACTTATTAACCTTATTCATTATTGGTGAAATAAATATACACCAACATTATTATTTAACGTGGGTGAAACTGCATTCTATTGCTAGTATACTATAAAATATGTACACATGTGTTTGTTTGTCCTTTAATAATTTAAGAAAACATCAATGAATTGAATATGGACGGATATAAAGTTTAAGGGTTATACTCAAGATATGTTATTTCTCATTTTGAAAAAATGCTCGGTTTATGTAGGTTTTTTTTTTTTTGCTTTTACGGGTGTAGGGATATTCCTTCACTTAATCACCGCAACCAAGAAGATCTATTCTAAAACCAATGTGTTCTGTCTAAGAGAGTATCAGGCTTTTAAAGAGAGCCACCACCTGCCTAGTGGCTTCCCGTAGGACAGTTGTAAGTACATGGAAATTATTGACTTACATTTTTTTTTTGGCAACGGAATAATAGCGCTACTTAACAATGTGTAGGATAATATTTGCACGGTTCCGAGTAAAATAACTGTTATCTTTTACTGTCGAAACTAAAACTTCATCAAGTCAAGTAATTAGACATTTTGTACTACGAATTGAGCTTGAGATATTAGTTACACTTGTAACTTCAAACTTGACTTGACCTGGTATAGAAATATAAACATTTAATCTCAGTTTGACTTGATTTTAAGCCATATTTAAGTCAAGTAGCTTAAAATTCAAGTCAAGCAGTGAATCCCTAGTCAAAATGACTGTCAGAGTTCTAGTGAAAAGTTTCTATAACCGTAGTTCAATTTAAGTTCGCTCAACGAATCCGTTATTTAATTAACTAGAATTAACTAAAAAAAGAGGTAATTTTATGGTGCTGTGCAAGGCTATTAAGGGTTCTTATATTGTATTTACCCATTGTATATATCCTCTTGAATTTTTCTCGTTTTTATTTGAAAAATCATACTTTCATTGAATTTTAATTTATTTCATTACATTATTGATTGGGTTCTCCTCTTGAGAGAAAGTAACGTAAAATATATTATTCAAATCTGAATTATTTATTATCAATTGAAAGAAATGAAGTAACTTTATACTTTCGTATTTACGTATAATATTTGAAAAAGAATTTTTACCATAAGGCATAAATTTAAAGAAATTTTTTTCGTAGGTATGTCAATAATTATTTTATTTTTTTCGAAATAATCTTGAAAGAAAATTGTGGTAATTAATTCAATCACTTCTTAAACTCATATAGAGAAAGTAATGAAATGATTTTTTATGAAAACGCTTTAATGATCGTTAAAGTAAACATAAACATTTTCTCCATATTGATTTAGAAAATATCGAAAAAAAGAACTTAAGAATATATTACAGATAAATCTCCCATTCGAGCGCCTGTAAAAGCAATTTCAAGTTTTCCCATATGGGAAACTCATGTTTTCGCAATATGTGTCAATAACTTGGATAAACGTGTGGATCAGACGTGGAGGTAGTTTTCCATAAAAATTAAATAATTATTTATTTATTTAATATAAGACAGTTTCATTAATGCTCATTAATCTTAGGTAAAACTATCGGCACGTTTTCAAAAAGAATTTTTTTATAAAAATATCGCCTGCCTACTCAAATCGTTTTAGTATAATTTTTTACTATTGACGTTGTGTTTTATTTATTTATAGCTTGGAATTTTTCTTGTTTCAGCCTTAGAGAGAAAAATCTCTGTTCGTGCAAATAGAGATGAACTCATACAAAAAGGAATACTCCTGCCAGAAAGCCCCATTACTCCAATACCTGAATCAGGTTCGTGCATTTTATTTGTTTTATTTTCAATTATTTTTCTTTCAGAATCTTACTTCGAGGAATACAATATTTATCTGTGTAAAATGTTCAATGTTGTTTTACTTTTATCAATATATTATGTACTATAAGTACGTTTCAGACATGAATAATGAATTCAAATGAAATTCAAACCATTAAGGTTTGTCCAAACCGAAAAAGTTTTATAAAATTCAACTTGCTTAAATTAATGCGTGTAGATAATTATTCTTCATACCATATTTCTTTGATTTCGGCTTTTGATTTATTTAAATTTCTGTATGCATAGACATGAAGAAACCTACATGCTTTTGTTTGGCTTTTTTTAAATCTTTGAATTATTTCTATTCATGAGTAGAGATTTGCCAATCGTTTCACTTGAGAATCGGGTCCCGTTTTTAGACCCTTTTTGCAAGAGATATGTGAAGGACACTGATTGTCCAATATAAACTTGAAAGCATACCTAATTTGCCAGATGTAAAACGAGATATTTGACAAATTTAACGTTTAACTCAGACAATTTTGAAGTGTCTTTTTCTGCTCCAATTTGTTATTTTGAATTGATAACTTTTTTACCTAAATTGGTCTAAAATAAGCTTTTTAGAGATTTTCAACCACATTTTGAGAGTATAAATGAAATTTGTAGTATCTAAAGATGAAAAAATAAATGCTTTTCTGAATTGTTCTTCTAAAATTAGGCTAGGCACTTGACTTTAAATATTTGTGAACATATTTTGAATCTGCGTATTACTGAAAGCTTGAAAATATAACAGAAAGATAAATAAAGCAAATGCCACTTGTTACAAATTGATTTTGTCCACCGTTTTTTAGATTTGATTTTTTGAAGTTTGGCCCTTTACCAAGATATAAACAGAAATATAACATATTGAAATTTGTTATATTTATAACTTGCTTTTTAACATTTTCAAACAAATTTTTGTAGTTGGAAAATATCAATATTTTTGAAGAGATTTTTTTTCAAAATGAGTATTACCTAATAGGTATTTCGGTTGAAGCAATGTTTGTTTTTATTAAGGCTTTTAGTAAGCATTTAGTTAGAATCACATTTTTATTTCTTGTTAAGCGTATTTTATTGTATGGGTTACTTGTAGCTTTATAGATACAGAAACGCAAAATTTATCATATTTTATACCATATTATATAAAATGAAAAAAAAATCAATCTTTTAACCTTACAAACAAGCGATACCTTTTTTAACAATATTTATAAATTGTTCTTCAAAAATTTTGAAAATTTTGCCATGGGAACCTAGGTTTCGGAAACCTATCATATTTATATTCCAAAGGTGATCAAGATAACTCATGATAGTTTTATTAGAAACCCAAACATCGCACATTATTCGTTAGAAGGGGGTTATAGCTTATGATTGAATGAAGAATTACAAAAAATTGAAATTTGAATTTCTTGTAAAAATATACCCAATAAAGGATAATCTTCAGAGGTTTTCTCTTTACTAGCTTAAAGGGATTTATCAAATCACCAATTGAACGTTGTTTGCAATGAATTAAGCTTAACATTTCAACTTTGATGTGGGGTATTAATTGCTATCTAATATAAATATAAGCATTTGAGATCAGTTTGACTTGATTTAAATCTAAGTTAAGTAACTTGAAAAATCAAGTCAAGCAGTGAATCCCTACTAGTTCAACTTCGATAGACTTGAAACTATGACTTGGATATTGTTAATATACTATGATTTTTTTAAAATTTCCAACTCACGTAACTCCGTAAAAAATAACCATCAAAACGTCTTCGAATTTATTTTTACAACAAAAAAGAATAAACACGAAACTAAAAGAACCAAAATAATTTTTGTGTTAAATCTATTTCCGGTTAAAAAACCCTATTAGACTCGACCTTAGGATTTTTAAAAATTCATTTTTTTTTTGTCGTGCTTCACACCAAAAACACTGTTGAGGTACTACTATTTTGTGTAGGGATTCAGTGCATAACTTGATTTTCAAGTTCCTTGACTTAAAATTTATTTAAAATTAAATCAAAGTCAAGTCAAAAATTAATATTAAAATATTGTGTTAAATTGAGCATTGACTTCACAAGTTATTTGATTTTAAAGTCAAAACGCCAAGCACAAGTTATTTCATAATATATTCAGCTACATGACTTGATGAATCCCCCTATATTTAATTTAACAATACTTTTTTAAAATTATTTTTTTACTGATTTTTCCAAATGTAATTTTTATTCCGTTTCAAGCGATTCTTATTTTGCATTAAAAGAAATAGAAAATGTACTTATAGCAGCATTTTGTTTCGAACATGTTATCATTTCACGTTAAGCATTCTTTATTGTATTGTCTTGTCAAAATGTTGTTATGAATTTTTAAAGCTTTGCATTTAGTTCTTAGCCTATTGACTTAAAATATTTTGACTTACTTAATGAAATTATTTAGTTACAATTAAAATGTTTTGTAGTTCAGATTTTATCTTCTTTGACCAAATATTAATATTATCTTTAATTTTTTAAGTATTTTTCCTAAGAGTTAAACTGGTATCTACTCTTCAACGATTAAGAATCACAGTTTATAATAAACTGTTAATCTGTTCGTTTTATTTTTATGTGATCGATACTATTGAACGATCATAACAATACTTCTTTATACAATACAATAATTGTTATTATTTTTCATGTTACGGCTGATAGTTAACTGTAAAATATACCTAATTAAACAAAAATGCAACAATAAAGCTCTTATTGTAATATTTTCAATCACGTAGTAAATATCAGAATCATTATTTCTATATGAATTACTTCAAAGACTCCATACATTTTTCCTTATTGTGAAAGAATTTCTTCTATTAAATTATGTAATTAATCATTTCATATTAAATTTCACTCTGATCTATTGTCATTGTTGCTAGTGTTATGAATTTTAATCCTGATGACTTAGCGTTCTATTTTTGTGTTTTACATAAAATTGCAAAATGGTTTGTGTAGGATGACTTTTGTAGGAGTCTTAAAAATTTCTTTAGACTTTCTCTTATTTGTGGATGCATGAATTTATAATGAATTATTGTGGATAATATTGTATTGTGATAGAACATGTTTTATTGTTTTCGTTTTAAGATTTTCTTTATTTTTTATTTTTAACGGGAATCATCCAATGATACAAACCGTGCAAGTTTAACTTCGTCGTGTTGTATAGGTTTTGTTTCGACGGGATAGATGGCAGTAACGTGTTCTGATAACGCGCGTTTAAGTGAGGAGGAGAAACCTACGTTTTAAAAAGTTAAATTTTTATTTTCGCCATAAATCTTTAATAAAATTATTCAAAATATGATTCTTAAATATAAGTTCAAAATTTCTATTCATTTTGAACCTATAATCAACTAAGACTAAGTGAAGGTCCTCCGTTAAATGTTGAAGCGCGCAGCATGTAATATAATGCTTTTTTCAAATATGATTTTATCGGAACGACTTTTTCGAATTTGTGTAGAATCTAGTTTACAAAAGTTTCAACCGAGTATCTATTTTTTAGTAGAGTAATTTTTTTTTTACTATAAAAATGGTAAGAAATATTATGTTTTAAGTTCACAGACCTTTCGAAAAAGTACTAATTTTAGTATATTATCCATTTAATAATCCATTGATGGGTAATGATGATCTATTTTTGCCGTTTGATGATTATTTGTCTTTATAAAAAAAAAATGAACCTTACCTTTTGTATAATTAGCACCCTATCTTTAAAATGTGACTTTAAAAAAATAGACCATCATTCATCAAACGGTTGCGAGAAAAAAAATCGAAATGGGGTGAATATGTGGGAGTCTTTGAAACGGTTCATCTGAGAAACTTTATTCTAAGGACTTTTTTGTATACCGTGGAATTCCCTTTAAATACCTTCTTTCGGATTATTGTTACTACGAACTGTTCCCAAGTTATGAAAATTAATTAACATTTTCTTTAAATGGAAAATGAAAAAATTGGATTGAGGTAAACTTTATTAATATTGATATTTACAACTCGGTTTGGCGCTAAAATGTTTATTTTATAATATATTATCAATATTATTAGACACCATAAGAAGAAAAAGAATAATCTTATATGACGCACTGATGTTTAAAATACTTTTAACGCGCGGTCATGCCAAGGCAACAAAAAAAAATCTGACCAAAATAAGTATACGGAAAGGGGGTAGATGTTAAAAATAAACATATTTGCCAAATATGGTAAAACACATTAATTGTTACTAATATCATTGATCTATTAGTTATTTTTCTTACAATAATATCAACTAGAGATGTTATGGATATGAAATTTCGTATTATGATATACGAATTATACACCGATATCAGTTGTGACTAAGGATATGCAATTATTTCAGATTATCTTTTGGATTATTTTAATTGCGGATATATCTACCTAAGTTTGTGTTAGAAATTAGAAAAACTCCGATATTCGATAATCTTAGACATGGTACAAAACTCCATAACATCTCTTATATCAACTTTAATTTTACCATGATTGAAAATGTGTATTGTTAGTTGTAGGTACAATAATAGGAATGAGAAGGATCACAAAAGTGAAAGACAACCCATTTCTTATGTTAGAAAAATTAATGAGAATCAGTTTAAAAATGCCGTCCTCCATCCATTTGCCCTCTTAAATCATTGTTGTTTCCTTTTATAGGTATTAACGTAGTCACATTATTCCCTCCATCTTCGACCGCTAATCTAACTGGAAATGGTGGTCCGAATTCGGTATGCCAACAATCACAACCCTCTCCGGCCACGCAACACAACTCACTCCTGCCCACGCCGACGCAACAACAAATGCAACAAGCGCTGCAACAACAATTGCAGCAACAATTCGCCGCCCAACAACAGCATCAACTCAATCAACAGCAGTATATACAAAACTCGGTAACCAGTGCCAACAATAATTTAGGTAAGTCTGCAGCACAATATCCATTAACCCACGCTCCATTTACTCGAGAAGATTACATGTGGAAAAAAACTAACGATTCATCATAATTAAAATTTATAGGAGTTGCAGATATAGTTTCGATAATTAAATACCTTTGACATTTGTTAAAGTACGGAATAATCTGAGCGGAAATAATGAAAAATTTGTTTGATGTACGAGTTTAATTAACGAGCTGAGAGAGCATAACGCCATTATTTTAAAAATGACTTTTTAATGCAAACCGAAGTTGTTCGCACGATTAGGGTTTTATGTTTGAATTCGGTTTGTTGAACATTTGAGCATTTCTCCAGCTTTCATATTTAATTGATTACCACCAAGATTTTACCTGTTGATTGGAAAATATCAAAAACAAACCCTGAAATAATAAAACTTACAAGGGCATTAAACGAAATTGGCTTCCCAACAATTTTAATTCGAAAATCTTGTTTCTTCCATTGATTCCTACCATAGTTTGGAAGTCGTATTAATTTTACGATTGATTCGTTGTTTTTGTGGGAAAATACGGTTGAAGGTTTTTATTTATAATTGAATTGTAATTATTCTCTCGAATAATTATGTAAATCTTGAGCTTTATATTACCAAGGTGGGTGATAAATGGGTGGCTCTTTGAGCATTTGTGAGGATTTGTTGTACAGTTCAATGAAACCTTTTAAAATATTATCACGTTTAAAGGAAAGAATAATTTTATTTCTTACTACGACGCATTAGCGAAAGGTTTTTTTTCATATATGGAAATGTGAAAAATATATGTTGTGGAAATTTTCATGCATGTTTTGCGAAAATGTTAGTTCTTATCATTTTTCGTTGATTTTAGAGATAGAAAAAAATGTGCGCCACACCCTTTCATTTCCGGGGTTGTTGGATTTCTTCATTACTTTCAAGATTTGATAGATAGGGAACGGAATTCCGTGTGATGTTGGTGAAGCAAAATATTAGATGAGGATTTTGGGCCAAACTCCCGGAAACTGAGATTGAAATTGTGAACTTTCTCACTTGGTAAATTTTATTTAAAAAAAAAAAATCATTAGTTTTTAAAAATTAAATATTTATAGAAAAATTTTGTTACTTCACAAAAAAAAAATCTCCCTCATTCTAATACTACCAAAATTCCCCTCTTCAAGGGATGATTTTATTTTATAATTGTTAAGACCAAGTTAATTGGTTAGTAAAATATTCTTGGGAAAAACATCGCATATCTACTCTTAACTGATATCTCTTTTTCAAAATGTCTAGGGGTCTACCGCGTAGTCCGAGTTTCGGAAAATAAGATTCGGATTCGAATAGTCCGTACCATGTAAGGCGAAACTCGAAAGAGATCCGAATCCGAAAATTGATGACAGTTTCACTTTCGAATATCCCGCTACTGTGTATTCCTAATTTCGTATCAAATCCCATAAATTCCATTCGATAACTAATTTGTTGTCGAATGCGCTTTGTTTGTAGTTTTTATTTTCTTTTTTCTATGTTTTTTCGTTTTATTTTTGTTAATTTAAGAAAATATATTTTAGGTTTGTTATATATGTTTAAATTAATAATAGAAATAGTGTTTTTTTAGTTTTAATTTAAAAATAAAAATAGTCAGCATTTTCGGAATCATTATCACTATCATTAAAATAAACTTCAATTGAACAAGCCATTTTGTTTAATTTTATCAGATAATATTTAAATAAATAAAACAACTCGATTTGTATACAAAATAATTATTTGTAAATGAAAATTAATTATTTGTATTTGAAAATTATTTTTTTGCTGTCAAAATTGAATTTCTCAATTGGCAAAACTATTCTTCATTCGAATCTCTTACGCGGTCCGGATGGATGCGAAATTTGGATCTGCCTGATACGAAACTCGAACGATTCGAATTTCTTAGACGGTAGAGGGCCCGAACTCCTTCCTCATTTTGCATTCTATTTCGATATTGGTTAACTATTCGCTCCTTTCTGTTTTTCTAAGCCAAAAACAAGAAAGCGTTTAACACTCATAAAACTATCAAATTTTCACTGTACGAGAATTTTTTTTTCGACTTTCAGCCTAAAGTAGAAAGCAACTGAATAGACATAATATGAAAAGGTAGCGTTACGATACCACGCCTCATTTAAAATGATTAATCAGAAAGAAGAAATATTAACTAAAAGCTTCGCAGCATAACTAGATGAAATATGAAGACAAAATTTCAAGTTGGTAAATATTTGGATAAAGCTTTCGATATATTTGAATTTTACCAGGAAAAAGTTTCAAATTAAAGTTGTAGGCATTGGTGAGTTTAAGAGCTATAGTAAGTTTAAAAAAATTGTTGGAGAAACAACTCCTAGACTAAAGTGGAGCTTTCGGCTAATCGATTTCAAACAAAAGCTTTGCTGCACAACTAGATATAATATGAAGGAAAAATTCTGTCACACACACACACAAACACACACATGGTTTTAAAAACCACTTTTTTAGATTAAGTAGTAAAAGAAAGTAAAAATGGATATGAGCTATGACCCACGTAGCGGTTAGATCAGTTATATACCTACTTCATGCGTCAATGGTGCTGGGTTTGATCCCTATAGAATCCTAGACCTTAGATAAAAATGACCCACAGTTTTCTGTATTTAGACAGTCGTGATAATATAGGTATTCTTAGATGTTGAGATGACTTAAAACAGAAAAAAAATATTAATATGAAACACCAATTTTATGATATTTATATTATAGGAGTATATTTTTTTAAGCTTATATAATTATATAGGAGTAAAATTTTACTTTCCTTCTATTACTATACGGAATTATTAAAACTCAAAAATGAATACATTTTGTGAGTTTTGAAGGGATATTCATGTTTGAAAATACGTAGTTGTTAAATTGCCAAGTCTTAAGTTCGTGTTTAGCCTTATTTATGGACCAATACCATTCAATGACCAAATCAAAGCCTTAACAAAAAGTTCGTTCGTTCAAATTGTTTGCATATAATATAAACACTTTGTTAATAAAGTCTTTGAAGTACATAACTGTCGCGAATTCAATAGAAAATACATTTAACTGCGGAATAAATTAAAAATTTTTCTTGTCTTTGTTTTATTTGTTTATTGATTGATTAAACATAAACCACTGCATTTCTAATTTTTGCCTCTATTTTATTAATATCCATTTTTTTAAATTATTTGTTTTTATTTATATAAAAAACCCAAAAGAAAAAATAATGGCATGTTGTACAAAATATAAAATGAGATTTTTCAGTTTCTGATTTTATAGAATCAGCAATATTTTCAAGTAAGCGCCACGAAATTGAAGGAATTATATTTTCATCGTCTTATTTTATAAAAGAAATAGTTTTTTACCTTAACATGAAATTGAAAAACGATGTCGTCTTAGTAAAGCTTGAAACTCATAAATTTTGTGATTTGAGTCGAATATATTTTAATTTAGGTTGGATTTGCAACGTCTGAGCACAGGGAGTAATAAAATTCGAAATTTCAAGTGAGAATAATTTATTCGATATTTTGCACCATTATAAATTAGCGGTTAATTGAGTATTTTTTGGTCAAGTTGATAAAAATGTAATTTAGTGGCGGTTTATTGTTTTAATTGGCTCGGGGTTGATACGAACTTGAGGTGGTTTTTGTCTCGCTTTTTGTTTTTCTTATGGAAAATGGTGTCAACGTTGCAGTGGGAGAAAAGAGGGTTGAATGCAAGTAAGCTTGCGTTCGGCGGCAAGCAATGGCGGGTCGGCGACGTCATGCGCTTCTTTAGGCCACTGTGTTGCTGTCCGCCCCACGACGCCGGGGGTGGTTGCGAGCTTAGAACCGATGTCGAGCGCCGCGCCGCGATACGTTCAGTACTAAAAATTGTTGGACAGACGTTGGACGTATCCGAATTTCTATCTATTTGTTTTCTTATTTAAATTTTGTTTGTTCTGTCGTTGTTTTGATGTATGACGACCGGGATTTAGAACCGGGATCGGGACAAGTGCTCGGTTTTATGTGGCTGTGTGTCAATACGTTATTCGTGAAAATTCAACGAAATTTTCGTGTGGAACAATAATATTTTCAATTGTGATTATAAAAGCCTTACTACATACAAGTCATTACATTTTTAAATCATTATGTTTACATAATAAATTTTAAATTTAAAAAAAAGTGCTAGCCTGTGCTAGCATTTTACTAGTTTTCCTTAAAAAAAAAATAAAAAAATTTGGCCAGTTTTTAAAAAAATTATATTTCTTTCTAATTTCAATTGTATAATTTTTATTAACAAGCAAAACAATTTAAAGAAATTTTCATTTGGAACAACAATATTTTCAATTGTGATAATAATAAAAGCGTTTCCATATAAAAGTCATTACATTTTGCACTCATTATTTTCACCTAATTTATTTACAACCCATTGAATAAAAAGCTCATTTTTGCATGTTTTTCTTTACGAATAAAAATTATTTTAACCTTTTTTCTTCTTCAAATTTCCATGTACTAATTTATATTTACAATCAACATTGTCAGAGTTTACGATCGAAAAATGAGCTTTTAATAACTAAAAATAGCGACCGAATGATTCATTGCAATACTGTTTAATATACGATTCTTATCAATATTCAAATAAATTTCCAATATTGAATGATGCATTGATATCATTTTTTCATAATTACCTTTTGTTTTATTTTATAACATTGGCTAATTTAAATTTAATCAATTTTAATAACATATAAATTAACGTGAATCATCTTAATTTTTATTAAAGTAACATTCAGTATGAATCAAATGTTTAGTTAAGCGGCAAATCACATGTATTAGGAAAACATAAATTGATTCTGAAACTTTTGACTTTGGATATGACATGAAAATTATTAAATTAATTCTCGCAGACAATTTTTGTTGTGTTATAATTAAATTTACGAGAGATTGTCAAAGTTTGTTACGCGGTCTCCCAAATCACCAGGAAAAATAAGCGTTAAAAGGATTCATAAAGCTCTATTAAATTGGCCTCCCTGTTCTGAATGCGAATTAAGTATGAACTTCCCAAAAATTTAAATAATTTGAACATTTTTTCGAGAAAATTTCGACAAGGTGCCAAGCACTTTTAATCATTATTCATATCATATTACCATTAGGTAATTCGTGTCTTGGAGCTTAAAAGTTTTATGCCGCAGTGAAAATGGTCCATGGTCTCTCCTTTTTCACATCTGCATTAGGCATCGATTGTGCTGCGAATGAAGCGATTAAATAATATATGGCATGAACACAATGATAATATGAATATATTACAATTACTTCATAATTTTCCTTTGAATTAAAAAAAAAAGTGAGCAATACAGGTTTTAACGCTTTGAAATATCATTTATCACATCAAATTTTTCATTTCAATTTTAAATTTATTCTCTTTTCTATGTGTATTATAATTCACCTGTTGAATAAAATGTAGCTTTATCATTTTTATTATTTGAATACATATATGGGAGAATATAATCGAAGAAAGAGAGACGGAGTTTTTGGTTTGACTCGTTTTTACGAGGGATTAAATTAGCAATAGAATTATTGTATGTCATCTTATATTGTTTTTGATGAGAAAGTGAATCATCCGACGAGGGTGAAAAAATGGACTTATCTGGGGATTGTGATCATTCAATTTCTGATTGAATTCGTCTCATTGATTTATTGTTGATACGTTACGACTGTCATATATGAAAATATTACCTAGCTTTAAAAATGTACAAGCTCTACCTAGATAACACGGTGTGATTTAAAAATGAGAACACTAGTACATTAAAGTGGAAAAATGGGTTAATATAAATATCAAAGTAGTAGAAACTTTTGAACTTGTATGTTTTAGAAGTATCTTATAAATTAAAAAATGTATTTAAAAGTTTTGTATAAAATATGGGTTTTAAAAAGCTTCAAATATATTTTTGTCAAATTTGTGATTAACGAGTATTTCATAAATAAGTGAAAATGCTAAAGTATCTTTAAAATAAGTACAACAGAGGTTTGTTCGATAACGGGAAATATATAAGATCTTTTTGATCAGTATTCTTTAGCCACTATTTGAAAAATATGATCAGTACTTAACATTACATGTCACTAGCCAATTTAAAAAGCAATAATTATTTATTTATTTTTATCTTCACCATATTGCACTTTTGATGGACATTACTGAGCATCTAAATTTTAAAGTATGCTTTGGCCTTGGATACAACCACATTTACTAAATTCCTTCAAGTTCAAATGTTTATGTTACAGAGATCGAGACAATTTAACTCGCGAAAAAGTAATTTTTTTTAAAGATAATTTTGTGTCTAAAATTTTTTATATTTTCATGTATTATTAGTTTTGAATTAAAAAGAATACTTATTTACCTATCCTTTTTCGACTTGCGATAGTCTTGGAAGAAACTTCACTGTCTCAAAGAATTCAATCCTTTGTTTCTCCAGCATAATAAGTAAATGTTCTATTTAAATCTAACCAGTAAATTTTTTGTCATTTAAATTATTTTGCAAGAAAATTGCAATATTATCAAAAGAGCTTAAAAAAGCACTGTAAAGTTATAGCTCCAGGAAACCGTATTTCAATATAAAACATGGCTTTATTATGATATGTTATGTTCGTATCGTGGTTATGCTATGGGAGTCAGAAGACTTATTTTTATCGGTTGTTATATTTTAACTGTTGCCAATTCCCAACAATATTTTTAATGGAAAATTTACTTTTTTGTAAGTGTTATTTGAAAACCCTCTTTGATAATGTAAGGTTTCTGTTTGTTAAGATATTTAAAAAATATTTTTATGTTAGCATGTAAACGTAGTTTTTTATTTTATTTATACTTACTGGCAACCAAAATTTAAAAGAAAAAAAAAGATTTAAAAAAAAACTTGCTATAGAAAAAAAACCTCTTAGAGGTTTCCGGATAAAGATAGTATAAGATTTTCTTGTAAGCAAAAGAACTATAGGAGGGTTCTCATTTGAAGATTCAGACCACCCAAAATTATATAAACAATCTGATAAAGCAACTATCATATTTTAAATGCTGAAATTTGTATATTAACTATTATAGTTTTAAATTCAAAATTTCTAAACTATATGGTCCATAACTTAAGGCCTCTTCAAGTAAAAACAGAAGTTGAATGATGACAAATAGTTGGCAGTATTATTGATCGCACTTACTTTGTATCAAAGTTTAAGTATCAAATATTTTTTTGTTTTCTAATAAATATGCCTAAAATACAATGGAAATTTTTCGCCAACTATCGCTATTATGTAACTGTTATAGCACTAAAATTTATATTTTTAAAAATGTTTTTTATCCGCTTATCTAATCGAAAATTAAACTCAAAATCTCTAAAAAGTTGATTCCTGAGCTTTTCTATAAAACCTTCTGATGAATTTGTTTATTAACTTAACCAAAAACCATAGTGGAGATGATAGGTGATTTGAAAACTAAGGATATAAGTATCCAAAATGCTTATATCTCCATCGAAGTGGTTTTTAATGTGAATATGAGTAGTCATGAATAGTGTTACGGCTCATTAAATAAAATAATCAGTGTAACATTTTGTATACATATTTTAGTTTTATTATTTTCTTTTACCAAGTAGTTGAAATTTTCAATCATCATCGAAATCATTATTTCTGATAAAAAAATTAAACTCGTTCGTTTGTTGGACAAGGAAAAATGTGGCTATCGGTTAGTTTAAAATGATAAGGTTCTATTCTTATTTTTCCCAGCAAAGAATCTGAAAGATCTAAAGGTTTATGGAAATTATGACTAAGTTTTTCTAATTTGGATCAAATTACATAGATTTAGTTTTTAAATATAATCATGGGCCCAAGTAAATTGATTGTTAACATTTTTCCTTAAACTTTTCAAGTCTTAAATGACTACAAGGCTACTACTACTTCTATTTGAGTTACAATTTGGCTTAAAATCATATCAAACGCAAGTCAAATGAGAGATGATATTTAAATATAAAATTAAGTCCAGCATTGAATTTGAAAGTTACTTTATTTCAAATGTTAAGTTCAATTCATTACACATTTTCAGTTACTTGTCTCGTTGAATCCCTAGACTAGGGTCTAAAATTTAAATAATTCTTTACTTAAATGATGCATCTTAAAGATTCAACTATAATCTTCGCTGTAGTTTTAGCTTCGAAAATATCCATATTAATTACCTATTATTTAATTTCAATCACTTAACAGCTACTTTATGAATATAAATGTAAAATTTGCTTACTGTTCTATCTATAACCACCAACAGTTAGCGCAATTTACGTTATTGAATGAAATTTAATTATAATAAGTACGTTTTCAATAACGTAAGCACACAATTATTATATTAATTTATTCAAATTTGTTTAAATATGAGACACTCCATTAGTTGAACGCACAAATAACCAATTTAAAAGGCTCGTTTCCTTTACCACCAATTTAAAATGTAAATTTTGATGTCATTTACAAAATTGTCTCGTTCCAACAAATGTATGTACGTATGCTACTAATTTATTTTGTATTATTTTGTTAATTAATATCGGAAGATAAAATATTTTATTGAATTTTCGATGGAAATATAAAATAAGCAATGTTATGGTTGTGAATTTTTTAATCAAACCGTGACTTGATTGCAATACAATTAGATTAGTTATATACCTATACATATAGTATAGTACCTATCGTGTTTGCTGTAGAAATTCTCAATTTATGTAATTGAAAAGTTTCACTCGTTGCAACTTTTAATAGAATCGGACTTGAAAGAGGCTAAAATAAAGTGATGCGTTGTTTTCGTTTTAGGAAGAAATAAAAACGTGTTAATAAAACATCGCTTTTTCTCGCCTTATATTTCCATTTTTTTTTTCAAATTTTCTAATGAATTATTTCATAATTTTCTGCTCATTATTCGTTTAAGTCTTTACAACCTAGTTTTACTCGGAGCTTTAACTTGAGCACAAAAGTTGACAGTTATGTCTCTGGCATTGTAACATTTATGAATAAAATTATTGCGTCAGTCTTTTTAACAAATCTAATAAAAATTTAATACGGTATGACTCACTTTACTTTAGTCTTTATGGTAAAAATTCTAATCGATTTTTTTACATTTTCTCATTTCTTACATACATATTATGCTATAGGTATGATATTATGTAAAATTTAAAAAATATTTCTCTCGTATAAATTTAAAATTTATGCATAAAATTATATCCACGTTTACGTGAAAAACATCTGAGCTGAGAGCTATTCATTTTAATTTAATTTGAGAAGTTGAATTTAATTTTTTCAATATGACAATCGTCATCAGTACGAGAAAAATTAACGTTGAAAAATTAAATTTTTTTCATTTTCATTTAATTTAATTTTAGTTGTAATCTTGAAGATAAAAAAAAAACGGATATTTTATGAAGGGTATATTATTTTATCTTTGGTGGTTCAAATCGATACAGAAACTCATGTCAATGCATCATATTTGGGATGTACTTTGGCGTGAAGCTTCGTACGTTTCATAAATAATAATTTAATTTCACATTATGAATTATAGCTGTTCACATTCAATTTTTTCATGTCTAAGTTATTATTTAGGGGTTTCTTAAGAGAACTGAACGTTGAAATATTAAAGTCGTGAGGTTTTATATTTATTGAGGTGATGCTTTTAGGTGCGATTTGTATAAAAATAGTATAGCATGAAATTTTAAAAACTATATAAGTTACACTTAACTTTAGTATTCGGAAATATTACATCTAGTGTTGTGATTAGAGTCGGATTAATAGTTTGTTATCCACAAGCAATCTTTGGAATACCACTTATGGAATAGTAAACTTGTGAAGGTAGTTTTGAGTAAAACACCTTACGGGTCATCTGAAAGTATTTTAAAGTTTAAAATTAAACTTGAATCTAAAAATTACCAAAGCCAAAAGAAAATTACATTTTTTTCATAATACAATTCTTGTGCAGTAAAAAAAAGTTATGCGTTATAAAAAAAGTTACCATAGATTTTATATTTTGCATGACTTGTAACGTACAATTAACAGTTTTATTTTTATCTGGAACAAACTTTAGCCTAAGATCCCGCTGCATGATTGCTACACTCATAATATAGCTTTATCATTTATATATCAAATTAAAGCTTATTTTTTCTGTGTATGCTGATATAAGGGATCCAATCTAAAAGTGCCCGCAAATAAGCGAAAATAGCTGTTAAAGATGAAATAAAGGGGGAGGGAGAGTTAAGGCTTCAGATTTGTTTTATCACAAGTTTTATCTCGATAGTGTATATCTATCTATTGAGGCACGCAAAAGGTTTAAAAATCAGCAAGGTTAGTATTCGCATTTTTTGCCTGAAAAATGTCTCTGCGTGCTCTCTCACTTTATCTTTAATTTGCAGAATCTTTAACAGCTATTTTTGCTTATTTGCGGGCACTTTTAGATTGGCATCCTTATATCATCATGCAAAGAAAAAAAGAGCTTTAATTTGATATATAAATGATTAAGCTACATTAGGAATGCAGCATCATGCGGCGGGATCTTAGGCTATTTAAACATCTAAACAAATAGCTACTACAAAACCAACAGAATGCAGATTAGCTACATAAAAGTACCTACATATAATATAAAATTATTTTTACTGTTTGCATTTCTAAAATGAGGTGACACACTTCAGAAAAATTTGCGGCACAGTGGTTGAGAATCAATGAGTAATAGTTTTAATATTGTCATTAAAGTACCCGATTGTTAGCCCGTTTTCCTCGAAATTAATGCGATTTAATAATTCATTAAAATAAAAAATTATCATCTCATATATTAACTATGTATTACTCCATTTATTATTGATGAGACCTACTACAACCATTAATTTTCGTTAATCGTTAAAAAAGTGTAACAAAAAACATTTTTCTCGCAATAAATTATTGTATGTGCTAGTTTTCGCGTTCCAAATGAACTTTTTTTTTACTAATAACATCGCTTGATTTTTTTTTTATAGAATTTTGACTGGTTTGTTATACAAGGAATAAAAAATGATATTGCCTTGTCATGAGCATGCAACAAATAATAATTGCATAAGCAAAGAGACGTATTTCAGTATTTCCTTTTTATTGAATCGAAAAAAAAATACAATGTGATTATCATTGCTGTATGCGATGAACGATGAACAATGCTACCTAAATAGGGAGTAGGTTTTAACGGTGAAACATTATTTGGGCTGTGTGTAATGTGAATAATAATTTTAAATATTTAAATATCTATCATAAAGTCGTTCTGTCTAACGCATTGAGCATAATTGTTTTTTTTCGGCTTTAATTGTTCAGACGACTGTTGCGTTTTGTTCGTGCTAGTTTTGACATTGGTTGCTCTGTGATTCGAACTTTTCGGGGTTGGTGGTGTGTAATGATATTGGTGTTCATTCCGGGAAGATTTCACCGAAGTTGATGAGAATTCGGGGACGCTGTGGTTCACAGCACATCCTCATCTCGATGATGGGCTACATAATGGGCTGCACCTGCTTTAAAGGTAGGAGGAGGTTACATTGCCCCAACTTTACTATCTCCTGCCGTATTTTGCAAGGTAATTTTTGGTTGCTTTTTTTTTCTCAAACCCAGGGAGGTATTTTTTAAACATTTATAGCACAGCAATTAGCTTGTTACACAATTTAATCTTTATCCTTTTTCCATTTTATTTTTTCCATGCTAGTACTGTATTAGTAATATTTTTATAATTAAGATAACGGAAAGTAGAGAGATAGATAGAGGATTAATTTTTAAATTTTTAACGAATAATAACTTTTTATTAAAGTTCATATAGAAATCTTGTTTATGAAATGAACGGTTATGAAAATATTTAACATCCTCATTTATTTTCGTTATGGAATCAGCTTGACTTCTAAACTTTAAGTAAAAAAAAATTTCAACGTTTTCCTTTACGAAAAATATTTGCATATGTATTTATTTTATACTAAAATATTTCATGTTTCAATATGCTACAAAATATACCATTGGGAACTAGAAGTGATGACTCTTTAATAGAGGTAAGAGGGACAATGTCTCCTCAGAAAAAGTAATTTTATTTATTATTATAATTAAAAAAAATGTCTTCGCAAAGTAACTTATAACATTTTGTCTTGTTAGGAAAATTGTAATGCAAACAAATTTACCTCCTCTCAGTTTTTGCCATGAATCGCCACTATGGTCTGCGACTCCGTTTCGCACCTAAAAATTTCAAAAGACCCCCACAAAGTGTGTAGAATATAATATGAGAAAGAATTCTACTTTACTTAATTTTCAAAATACTTGTCTTAAACTTGACTTGAAATCAAATCAAAACATAAAATTGAAGCATTGACTTCCCCAGTTATTTCAATTACAAATCAAAATGTTAAGCACAACTCATTCCAAAAAGTTTCTAGCTATTTGTTTTGATGAACTGTAAGTATGCATAGAAAATCATACGGTATTGTGGGTCCCCATGTACTAAACAGGGGGGTTGAAAATTCTAAAAAAAAAATGTTAGAACTAAGGATGCAGCAAGTCAAGTAACTGGAGTTTTTGTGCATTGAATTGAGTTTAAAATTTTAACTTTGAAATAAACCAACTTGGAAATTCAATGCTTGATTGTTTTGATTTGATTTGATTTCATGTCAGATTTAAGGCAAGTAGCTTGAAAATGAAGTTAAAAGTGAATCCTTCCAGATATTATATTCTACAAAGGATATGATATCTGATATTTATATGTTAACTGTTAACTATTATAGTGAATTGCCTTGATTTTAAGCCAAGTAATGAATCTCTAGTTAGACCATTAAAATTACTGGCAACGGCAATATGCTTTACTAAGAAATATGTTGTAGCTATTGATGTATCAAGATTTATTAAAATTATGCTATTAATTTGGAAAACCATTGGTTTTAACAATCACGACGATTGAAAGCAAAAACAGGGAAATCATTATGCCTCATTAAATTAACGCTTTGTAGTTGATTCACTTTTCCGTTCTTGATTAATCAAGAAGTTTATTTATGTAGCACAAAAACAATGACAATATTATATCCATACTGACTTTAGTTAGTTTATAATTAGTCATTTTGTTACAAAACCACTTTTTCAGTGCAGTTTAATTTGGCTATTTTTCGAATCCGCAAATGGAAAATGATTATTTCAAACATGCAATTATGGCTTTCGAACCGCAAACAATTTATTTGCACTGTCCTCAATGTTAATTGTAGAATTGAGAATTATTTCAAATATTTTTCAAACATGTGAACCTATTGATTTTTTTCCTTCAATTTTGTTCGTGTTTCGTTTAATAAAATCGGTGATATATTTTTTGCTTTATTTAAATTTGTTTTATATCAGTTACATGCAAAAATTAAAATGATGTAAGTGCTATGTATTCGTTTATCCATATATACATACTTCATGTTTGTCTCATTTTTTCCGGTTGGGTGACCGGTAGAAACAATAAGCTCGGCGGCAAAAACGGAAAAAATGAAGAGAAAAAAAAACTCAATTTGTCTTCATTACATAAATGTTTGTGTACCCTTGCTATACCTATAGGAGCATGACTTGTTGCACAGGAACAGAAGCATCGAAATCAATAAATTCTTCCTTTTCCCCATTACGTTATCATCATTTTATGATCGTATATGTACGATGCCGACCGGTAACTGTTACAATATTGTCTTGATAGTTTCGCCACCGAAACAGGAAGTTCGTCATTAACTGCAATAAGAATCGTAACGGTTAAACTTGGTATAGGTATTAACGGTCTTAAATGCTTTTAACCTTTTTTAAGGGTAGGTTTATACTGACTACATGATAGTAAAAACTTTCATCAAGCAATATGATAATTTTTTTCCAATTTAGTACATTTTTCTTGCCCCTTCGCAAATCCAAGCCTCAACGGTTTGTAGATCAAAAAATTTTCCAATTCACTCTATGGCTTTTTAGAATTTAAAGTTGCTTACCTTTTAAAACTGAATTTTTAACAGTAAGTAAAATAATTTCGAAATTTTGCAACATAAATATTAATAAAAGGCTTACTGAAGTTTACACATAAAGTATTTTATCGTATAAGCTATTTAGCGATGTCAGGCGTAGTAATATAATCGCATATGTAACAGATATATTCTTTCATTCTCTTTGAATATCTGAGACTATTTTATTCATATTTTATTTCAAATAAAATTCTTGCTTTTGAATCAAGTTAAAATTTTTGTTTAGAATTTGGTTTGTAAAAATTATGAATTTAGTTCACCTTTTCCAATGTTGCATAGTTCGGCAGCTCTAATTTCTAAGATTTTCACCAAGTTTTTGAACGTTTTAATCTGTAACTGTTTTTTACACTTAAATTTTAAAGAAAACCTTTGTGAATTATCGTAGTATTTGTGGATAAACACGACTCGTGAAATTCTGCGACCCCCGAAATAATGTTTAACCTCTTTTTTGAGAATTACTGTTCTAAGAGATACGTAAAATATTTAGAATTTTACCTAAAGAAAATCCTAAGATTTATTTTAAAATTAAATTATTTTTGCTGTTTATGAAAAAATTATGATAGATAATAATTTTTACGATACGTTCGCACAGCGACTTCAAAATTAACACACACAAAATTAATAAATTTTCCTTAAGGTTGTTTCCAAAGTTAAACCTAGGGTTAGTTAAACCTATTTACAGATTTTAATGAAAATTATTTTTAAAAAATAATAATATCATTAAAAACATAGTTCCACATTTTTGAGGATTGGGGATAATTCTGAACAAAGACATAACTAAAAGAAATCATACCCTAGAATTTAAATTATAAGTTTTATGGAAATACCTGACAGGAAAAATTCACTGTGAAAAACAAATTTACAGAAATCGACGAAACTGCAAAGGAAAGTGGCAAAATCATTAAAGAATAGGTATAATAATTTTTCCCCCAAACATATCGCGATGTATAATATTGAATGAATAAAATATTTTTTAAATGTTATCAAGATCACATACGACAAGAGAGGTGAAAGAAGAAAACAAGCGGATGAGAGAAAGGCGAATGTTGATCTAGTAACAATTAACATAAGCAACGTCAAAGTAAATTAATTATGATCGTATATGTCAACAGCTGATGAGGGAACAACCTTTAGTTTTGTAAGAAGAGTATAAATAAAATAAAAGTAAAGTAAAGCATATTTCCAGCAAAATCTGATTTTATGTAAAGCTTTGTCTCAATAAATTTCAGATAAAGTCGACTTTGCTGAGACCACTTTAGACAAAGTCCAATAAAATGATCGTTTTTCTAACTTCCCTTCTTTCTTTGGTAAAACTTACTACTTTGCCGAGCCATTTTGAGCTAAGCTAAAAAGAAAATTTTCAAATTGGATTTTGATGAAGGCATGTCAGACAAAGCCAAGTTTTTCTCCGATTCGTGACTAAATTAGGTAACTGTAGTAATCATAAATTTTCGTATCTTAGTTACTTAATTTTTTTTTTTACTAATTTTTTTAATTTCGTGTCAACATTTCTGTCCTTAGCAACAATTGTTGTGAGTTTACTAAATTATACATTGCATTAGTAGCGTCTAAGTAAGAGTGAGAAGAAACGTTCTATTTCTTAAAACTATCGACTGATTCTTTATTTCTCTTGAAAACTGAGTGTCAAAAAATATAACAGTGATAATTTGAACCAATGTACTGGACAAAAATCAACAAAGTACTTGTGATAATGGCACGTTACGAGAGTTTCTACTCATCAGAAAACAGTTTATTAAAATCAATTATTTAAGTATTATTATTATTAAACCACTTCACTGAATTACTTGGCAAGTGCGAACAAGATTTAAGAGTTCTTGACTTCTTCTGAGTCATGACTGATAACGTGCATTGTATTTAATAAGGCGAGCTGAAGTGGAAGTTTACTTTACTAAACATATAAAAACATCTTTAACTTGCACTTGCTTAAAGCTGTTTTTTTAGCAAAGCCGGCTTTACAGGTAACACATATGATAAAATATTGATATGATAAAATAAAAGTTTGATATTGTATTATAAAATATAATATATAAGTAAACTGTTGAATATTAATGTAAATAATTTAAAGCCATTCGAATATTTATTTTGTATAACAAAATCCCATCTGTGTGCTCGTAATTATTTAATAATAATTTATTTTATATCGGTTTGTATTCGTTTTGATCAATCTTTTATTTTAGTCGTGTCGTCAAATTAACTTAATGTAATGTCTGTGAATGTCAAATTAGTCATTACGGTCGTTATCATGATAAATTGATGTGATGCGTTAAGTTTGCTGAAAGGCAGTTAGGATCTAATTGCACTTACACAACTAAAGTGCTTTGAGCTTTTTCGAGATAAACGATTGTTCTCTGAAACTCCCGAAGAAAAACTTGGTTGAATTTAATTCATTAACGTGGTTGTAGTTATTCTCTAGTTAACTTGTTTCTAGATAATGTTTTTTTTTGAAAATTTTTAATTTGTGTAAAATGTTGGTGTGTAGCTTTTCACTTTGATAACAAGTGGTTGTTATTCGAAGTCTTTCTTATGTATGTTGTGTATTAATAATTTTAACACGACACGATAAGTCTTATGATGTATTTTTAGATTATGAATTCACTGTTTTGTTAATTTTTCCTTTGAACATTATTTGAGTTTCTATCTCGTTTCTTATTCATTTTCCTTGCATATTTTTTTTTTATAATGAGCTTTGTTAAACTGCTCATTTCTACTTTTTTTTTTATAAACAACTTATTTAACACATAATAATGAATGTTGCAAAATGTTGAAGACATACTAGGTATATAAGACTTGTGTTTTACTAAAGAAATATAAATGGAAAGTTTGAAGTTAAAATTAAAAATTTATTTTTTATTTTTGAATCTTTTTCAAGATAAACATTGTTGATATTAGATGTTAGATGTCTAGACAAAGTATCTTAGTATCTATTGATGTTGATTTTACAAACTTCATTTGAATATTGTCAAGATTTATTGACAATGGCTTCGTTATTTTTCTAGAAGATTTTCTGAAATACGCAAAATATATAGCTATGTAGGTAATATGTTGTGTTGTTTATTTATGCGGTTTTTGTATTTTCTTTTTCTTATTGTAACAGTCACCAATGAAAGAGAGATATTTCACTGTGTTATATTGACAGAACTACTCAAGTTTCTGAAATAGAAGAAAAATCTTGGAATTTTCATTGTTACTTACTTCGATGTTTGTTACTAAATTTTATAAATTCCGCAGTTTAAAAAATACCTTTTCGTATGAAGATGCTTAGAAAATACCATTTTCGTATGAAGATGCTTAGAAAATACCATTTTCGTTTATTTTTTAATTATTACCAACCGTTTTCACAAAATTTAAATTGCGTATATATTATAAAATTTGTTGAATATTATATATATAATGTTTTCTTAATTGTTAGAATTCCGTTGTTAAAAAGGCAAAAAAACGACCATTTAATTTCATCCTGATTGTAAATTTTGTTAATTTTACTTGAAACTTTTTTTCATTCGACCAACCCTAACTTTTTTTAAACTGTTTAGAATCGTTTTTACATATTTAAGTTTAATATTCCCAAAAAATCCTGATTATCGTCTTTCAAATAATTATGCACCTATTTACTTGCAATGCAGAAATTATGCGGTTGTAATTTTTTCGTTATTATACCGATGACATTCATTAAACCATAACGAATGTTTTTAAAATCTGTTGGTAATTTCCATAATATTAGCTATGAAAATAAAGTTTTTCATCAAGTTAAACATTCATCATCAGTTAATCATTTGTACAACTTTTTGCTGCAGACTGTGAGCTTTACTTTTTGCTTTTTAGCAATTTCGATCACAGTTTCTAAGACGTATCTGCCACAAATACATCATAGCACCTAATACGCATCTTTGAATGCATTATTGGGATTACTTCGCCACTTTTTCCGTGATTATAACTTTTGCAAATGTAACAAAAATATTTTTAATTAACTTTATAAGATTATCTTCACATTTTCACTGGTTTCACATGTTATAAACAATACAAAATCGTTCAGAATATTATAAAATGAATAAGTTTAATAAAAACTCGAAAAATATATAAGAATATAAAATAAATTTCAACGAACGGATTACAATTAAAATTTTCTTTAGAAAGTGTAGTTGCAGTAGATAGATGCTTTGTAATTGTTAATTTGAAAACGAATTTTCTTACCGCCAATAATATCTATGTCACGTACAATATATTAAAGTCAAATAAATATTTTTTTTAAGTAACAATAAGTTTGTTGAAAGGAAAATGCCTTTTCCAATAACTATTGAGTTTACTAACTCACTAGTGTTAACAACATGAAGATACACAAGCATAAGATCGACAAAATACAAACAAGCGAGAACCAAAATGAACAAGAAATGACTCCAAACCCTGATTTTAACCTTTCTGTAAGCCAGCAGGTCGGGGAACTTTTTTAAGTAAGCGCATGAACGTTATAATTGGACGTCCTATTGTAAAGACATTTTAACTAAGTTTATATAATCGAGGATGTCATTGATCAGGATTGTCATTACCATTCAAGTTTCATGAAGCTAAAATTGTGAAATGTTTAGATAGAAAATTTGCATGTTTTAATAGTAATGAATCTTACAAGAATGTTAAACGAACATTAGTAATAGGTTGAACAACATCGGGGAATTTAGTGCAAAAAAAAATGCTGAAAAAAATTAAAGCATGCATGATAAAAGGAAATCATGTAATTTTTATGCATAATACAGAAGTGATTTATTTTGGCAAACAATATTTTGATATCGCAGGTTATCTACCAGATCTTACCATCCTGATTTTGTATTTATGCCCTGGTTATTCCGAGTTTGCCCTTATTTGTCCCATTTTTTTTTGTCTCTTGATGTAAGGGAGATGTAAATACCTTATCCAAGATTATATCAGACTTAATTTTCTACTTTCATTATACTGTAATTTTGAACTACAATAATCCTTAAAAAAAGGTCACTCAGTGACATAGTGACTAGATTATCGTCATATTTTAGGAATGTTACGGAGGTTCGACTCCGACTCCGATAAGTCGGAATTTCTGATTCTTATTTCACCCCCGGTTCCGCCTTCGGTTCCGAAACTTTTATATCGGAGTCTTTAACGGAGGTCGAAGTCTAGCAAATAGTTTTATAATGTCGATTTTCCGCCAATATTTATCGTGTCCACCAGGGTCGGTAGCAAGCGGACAACTTATTAGTGGCGCTGATTTAATCTATGACCCTTTAAGAAATAGATTGGATAGAGACGAAGCTGCAAAGCTTTTGTCCATTAAGTATAATATTTTACTTTTGGAGTCAATTAATTTGATTTAGTTTGCTAACTATTATTTTTTAATTAATATTAAAGAATTTAGCTATTTTATATTCTTATTTTTCATTAAAACAAATTTCTTCTGCTACCACCTGTGCAACCACCTCCTATTTTGACTCCAGTTCCGACTCCAATAAGTCAAATTCAAAAACTCCGACTTCGGTTCCGATAAAACCATCTCCGTAACATCCCTACCATATATGCCAGTGGTCGTAGGGTTGAATGGAAGCCTAAAATGTTTTCTTGGGTTTTCGGATTCACCGGTTTCTAATAATAGAAGTTAATGTGGCTTTAAATTTAAAAAAGAAAAACAAAACAAAAACCTAGGGAGTGTTTCTATAAGTATGTATAAGATATTTTTCCGAAAATGTCCTGGTTGCAGTTTCCAAAAATGACGTTATTATCCCTATTTTGTTCTGATTTATCCTGAATCAAGTGATTTATTTATATACCAAAGAGAAAGGAAAATGATTAAAAAACGCCATGTAAAATAAAACGACTTGAATAAAATTTAAAAAATATATTTCTATCTACACTTTTTTTGAAAACTAGAACGAATCCACTTAATCGAAAAAAAGAAATCAATATCCAATTAAAATAAAGATAAAACGGATTTTCATTACAGAGAAACTATCAGTGGGAGTTGAAACGAGTTTTCGCGCGATTTCTTTTTCTTCACATAAAATTTGCGTATGAATAAACATCTGGATAAGACGACAAAGGTATATGCAAACAAAATACTCGATATAAAACAAGAATTTTAAAATTTTCCTTTTCTGTGTAATTTCTTTTTTTGCTATCTTCTACCTTGAGTTTTTGCTCCAAAAAGAGAAAAAAAACGATGGTTACGTTTAATGAGGGTAAAGCTCTTAGTGAATTGTCAGTTCATTTGGATTTTAGGATTATGTGAAAGCCTGTTTTGTTTTATGAATCCATTTTTTATTCAAATCTACTAAATTGGATGAAATCCTTTTATATGAATTTTGTGTGTTGCATATGTTCTGTTTTTTTTTTTTTGTACTTCAAAGAGATTTCTATAAGAGGTTGAATAAATAATATAATAAATAGTCTCGTAACGATATATTTTTGGAAGGATTCCAATTTATTTTAACGCCATCTGTTTTTATAGAAAATATTCCCCGATAAATTGAAGCAGTGGTTTTAATTGACTCCGTTTTCAATCAGCGTTTTTCGCACATCGTCAAAATAAACGGTCATTAACCGAAAAACTTACATGAAAGGAGATTCGGTATCTATGAATGAAAAGATATTCGTGAATGGAAACCATAAAATAAATAAACACTAAATCGAAATCTAATATTGCTATTTCATACAATTCACCACGATATTTTTTCTTTAGAAATCTTAATTGGTTTTAATATCGAGAATTCGAGACATTATAACATACATAATAATAATTTCGAACACGATTTTTTAAGTAAGAGTTTTACAAGAATTTGTCCTTTATTACTGTTGATAGTAAACTTTTCGTGTGTATTTTCATAGTGTTGTATTTTCAGGGTGTGAATCAAACGTGGTGCATACAACATGTGTATGTAGAGGGTTTTAATAACTGATAGTTGGTAAAGTAACAAAGGAAAGTATATTTTATATATTTTGAAATTTTGATATGAAATATCAAGTAAATAAATATGAGATGTTGCATATAACGAGTACGTTATAATATCAAAGGATGCTATTTTATATAAAACATAATTTAGTTGAGTAAATTTGATTGAAACTCGGGAAGCTTTTGAAGTTAAACTATATTTGCTTGCACAACATACGGTGTATAGTAAAAGTAATCAAATTTCTTTCCCGTAACATTTATATTAGATTTTTTTCAAAATATGTAATTTATTTATTTTTTTTCAAATCAACTCTTCAAAGCACACAGAAAACGTTTATGTTTTCATTATCTCGTTAATAACTTGATCATTTTAATCAATTATAAAAACCACTGTACCCATGGTATTTTTGAAAACTAACCTTAGTTATTTCAAAAAGTTGAATTTAAATGGTTCTTAGCTTTAAAAACAAGCATTTATTTACTTTTTTTTACACTTTTGCTGTTTAAAGCTTCTAAAGCCTCTCTATTATTTTTAACAGAGCGTGCTTTAGAAAAAATTACGATCGGTATGTGCTAGTAGGTATATTTTATTGAATGGAAAACTTTACAAGTTTTGTACAAACACGTACGGATTTTTAATATTTTATCCTTACAATGTTATTGAATAAAAGATTAAAGCTCAAAGGCTGGGTATAATAAATTTTCGTGTTCTAAAACACCAACTTCCAACTTTTTTTTGATTCATGAACCGTCGTGGTAGTTCATTTCGTTCACTTATCCTTCCTTATAAAGTGATTATTTTTCATAAAATTCATAACGAAAACCTGAAGAAAATGGGTTTCCGTAAAGTTTGGTTTTTCTGATTTACTATAATAATTCAATGAAGCTTTTTTAAATTCATTATAGATTTTTTTATATAGTTCTTAGTAGATTAACTAAAGTTAAATTATGTTTTCTATTTGATTAACTATTATTAATCGCTTTATTTTATAGGTTTTTACCCAAATACTATTGCTTGTGTATTAGGCCATTTAATCCACTACTGTATGGTCGCCATTACTAAGTGTCAGATGCAACTACGCTATCTAGTGTAAATCAATGACACTATCTGAATGATGAATATATTTGAAAGTATTAAAGGTTCTTGAAGGTATTAAAAAAAGTTTGATTTTCATAACAATTAGTGTATTAGAATTATTAAAATTTACTAGTACATTGTAAACGTGCAATTGATGTTATTCTATAATTTCTGTATGAATTTTTCTAACTCATCTTTTTCGAATTAGGGGGTGTTAGTTAATTACATGATTTGTTTTTGGCGATTTTTCGACTCCACCCCGCCTTCTGGTGTGATACAGTAAGATATGGTTCAACCTCCTCCCCGATCACCTAATCTTATATGAATTTTTCCAAAATATGTATTTTTGGTGTAAATGCATCAAATTTTTTTTAAGAAAAACCTAATATGCTTAATACTTTTTAAGACTTCAAGACCAGTATAAACTAGTATTTTAAATTGTTTAGAACGTAACCGCGATAAATATTACTGTGTTATATTTAATCATATTTTATGAAATATGTTTTCAATATTATATATTATATGTAATATTATATATTCGTCATTTTTGACGAAATATGTTTTAAATATTTGAAATCAATTTTCTCACAATTTTACGCTGTTTTTTTTCGGGCAAAAAATTATACGTTATATTCGCCGATGCTTCTTCTTTCTCCAAAGTGCTTAGAGTAGATGATATTCAGCTTGCCCCCCTCCCCCCTAAAGGCCTCAAGTCATTGATAGACTCGCACCCTTATCTTAAGTAGACACTTTTATTTCGAAACTTCATCGTAAGGTTAAAATAAAATTATTTTACATAGTGAAAGAATATCGCAAATAAAATATCAAAAATTTAATTATTAATGATTAGTAGGTAACTTTACAATGATAACAATTTTCACCATTACACTAGTTACTATTGTGACTCCAGGTAGCACAAATATACACCTGGTGCTAGGGATTCATCAAGTGGAGTTGTAGGGCATTTTTAAAAAATATTTGTTTAGCATTTTGACTTGTAAATGAAATTACTTGCAACATCAATACTTGACTTGATTTAACATAGTACATACATTTATTTGGTACATACCTAGTAAATTTTTTCTGCTTAAAATCTATATTATAAAGATTCAATTTTTATTCCATAAGCTTTCCTAGTTAAGAACTTGAAAGAGTAAACTTATTTTTAGTAACCTTTAGTTATGTTTAATTTTGAATTGAAAATTAAATAACTTTTTGGTGTGACGCGAATGTCATATATTTGACGGAGGTTTATATAAAGTTAGTTTGATTGAATGAAAAAGCTGCCCGTTTAATAACACTCTGTATATGAGAGTTAGTTTTGGGGTCGTTGTGTCCACAAAAATATATAACAAGATATCAACAGTATATAGGGTCGTGATTACGATGAATAGGTAAAGGGCGGGTGTTGCGTGAGACACGGCACAGGATGGAGGATAACGGATCCACTAGGACTATTTTATTGTTGTTCTGGAGAGACGGCAATAGTTAGCGGAATATGGTTTGAAATATGCCTTACAAACAAATACAAAATCAATACTCCTCTGGTAAAACTCATAGTTTGCCTTGCACTCTTTAAGAGACGTGGTGTGTGTATATGTGTGTGACTATTTTACGTCAATATTTTAACCCACATGAAACATTTTCTACGTTTGTATTTCTTTGCTCCACTTGAAAAATGCATTGCATATGCTGCTTTTTCTTTCTGGTCTTCTTGTATTTTCATGTACCGAACCATTTGAGTGTACTATACAATATACATGGTATATCGTATACCTTTGGCGTGTAAGAGTATGCGCCTACATTGTCCGTTTGTAATCTCGAAACGAATCAAATTCATTGCCTGACTATACATCGCTCTAATTTACAATGTGGTTCAATCTGAAAAGTTTATTTCACTCGTTTCCGACTTTTGAACTTTGTTACAGTTTTAAAAAGCACCATCGGCTGAAACCGAATTTATTTTAAATTATATTATGTAAATATGAAACAATTATTTCGAATAGAAGGAAGTTTTAATTGGTTTGTTTTCATGATGGGGTCTCTTAATTTTTTTATCAACTAAGTTCCACGGTGTAATCTTGTTCTTGTTAAAGTGTAAGACTTTCATTCATAACTTAATAAATCTCATGCTATTATTGGATTATTAGAAGATACTAAAAGTTTTATTACTGCGTCATAAATTCATGACGTTTCTCATATTTATTGAACGTTATTTAATTACTGTACTGTAACTTCAAGTAATTAACATATTAGTAAAGTTGTAATTAGTAGTTACTTGTAAAAACAATATTTAATCATAACAGTAGCAGTTCGTGCATAAATACATAAGAAAAAAATTTCTAATAAACTTACCAAGAATTATATAAATAAGAAACCAAAAAAAAAAAACTTTTCTTTGCAGTTAAGAATATAGTTTGTCATTTTCTATAACTTGCATTATCAGACTAATTCCTATCTAAAAAGGATGAACTATTTACAGCATCAAAGGCAGCAAGATGGTAATTAATGCACTGTTTGATTAGCTTTGACTTAAGCAGATTGTCATTAATTTGAAAGCCTTGCTCACATTTGTAATGAAAAGTTCGAAAATAGTTAACTGACTTCTTGAGTTTTATTAAATTAGTGCAGCTTATTTAATTAATGTCAACAAATTCTGCTATTTTCTACAAGTCGGACATTTGTCGTCTAATTGTACCAAGTTTTATACGTTCAAAGTTCGGCTTAGTTCATCAAGATTGTACACGTTTTTCATTAGCTTAAAACAAATATAATTAGATGGTATTTGGAGTATGATGTGATTTTGAAATAAGATCTATCATTTAAAAATAGTCGATGAAGGTTTTTTAATGTTTGTGTAATGTTTTAATGGTTGTGAAATATTTAAAGTCGACTAATTAAAGTATCCGTTAGTTGAATTTTAGTTACAACTGTGATTGATGGAAACACTATCCGATTGTAATTGGAAGGTAATTAAGATTAATGATTTTCGTTAATATGTTAATGGTAAAATCAGTATTTATTTTTCATAGTTTTAAATAGCTTTGAATTCATTACAAGTTTATTAGAGTAAACTATATAATTAATTAATCAAATAATAGTAATGTTACAGTTGAAATACATGTACATAATGTTTGGGAATTTATACGAATTAATTAATTATTGATAAGTTTCACTTTATCAATTTTTTTATATCCAATTATTCAATGGGTCTTTTAAATCAAATTTATATGAAAAAACACATTATTTTAATATATAATTGCATTACTTTTATAAGTCCTTAATGGCTGTTTTAATTTCTATATTGCAAGACGTTTAGATTTCTCTTGAATTATAATAGAGGTATCAAACTACTGAATCGATTGAAAAGTAAATAAAAGTTAGGTACTTCAGAATAATTTCATTAAATTTATAGCGTAATTAACAGAATGGTTATATCTACGTGTTAATTGTTAAATATGGGAATTCTATGTTTAACTAAAAGATAGAGTCATTTCATTGTTATAGTAGCTATAAAGGTAGCTTTCATTGCAATATTTTACAAGCTTTTATTTTGAAATTGAATTACCAACGAAATGCGGTTTTTCTTAAGAAAAAAAAAATTTAAACAGTTTACAGTTTTAAAAGCTGTTTGAAATATTTATTTAGTAGTGTAATGATTAAATTTCTACTTTTTGCGTCATTGATGCTGGATTTGATCATTGACTGATCTAGATTTTTAATTTGATTATTCAATTTAACGACATTTCAATGGAATTATCTCGTAAAATTAATATGATTAAAATATTTAGTTACAACGATTCAATTGAATTTTTCTAATTGTTAACTAGTTCCCGAATCTCTATATTATATGGACTGTTTATTTTAAAAATGAGGGAAGCTATCGTTTAAGACAGTCTATACAGTATACATGATGTACATTCATGAGACGTGACGCGTTTTATTTTATGTGCTTTTCAATTTTGCAATAAAAAATGCATTATTAATTAAATGAGACTAAAAAGAATAGATGAAACGGATAGTAGTTTAGCCGGATAGAGGATATTCAGCTAATCTTGTAGCCGAATATCCGGCGGAATGTTAGAGGCTGAACTAGAAACTTGTTTTAACTCAAGACTCTAACTACTTGATTGCGACTTACCTAAGCTCGAGACTCGAAACAATCTTCTTGGGAGTGCTTGATGCTGAAAGAGCGCGTCAGGAGATTCTATTGGAATATTTAAAAATGTCTTGTGAAGAATCCTCCAATAGCAGTTCATCTTCAACACCGGCTAAAAAAAGTAGAAGAGAAGAGATAGAGTCAGCCATATCTCGCAAAGCTCATGACACGTTTTGGGATTGCTTTGATGAGGTAGCAAATGAAAATAATACTAGCCAGATTCAACATGAAGAAAGAAACGCATGTGAGCTTGATTCTTGTCTTAAGTCAGTGCGAATTGATCGCAATTGTGACCCCTATTCTTGGTGGGCAGCTAATGCTACACATTACCCAAATTTAACAAAGTTTGTTAAAATCTATCTATGATTACTGATTGTATTTCTTAAGTGGTACTATAACTAAATAAAGCAAATAATTACTTAAAAAATTATTTTTTAATCCAGTATTAGTCAGGATAGGCGCTAGGTATTCGGTATTCGGCCGGATAGACCGGATACTGGATAGTTACCGGATATCCATGTCATATCTACTAAAAAGACTTGAAAGTATAAAGCAACGACTCAGGAGACATTTTAAGCGTTGTAAGCGCCTAATGGAACAGACCTTAAGTAAAACTTATACTAGTGAAATTTAGCACATATTATTTTAATTTTTTTCTGAGAAGAAAAGATAGGTTGGCTTACTAATAAGCTAAATAATTACAATTAAATACGCGAAAAGTTTTTTGTACCATATATTGAGAATAAACTATTTATTTGGCACAGATGATGGATTATTAAACTTTCCATTCAAAAAATTCATATCAATATGTCAATTTGATGACAATAAAAATTGTACCGAGGGTTTATAAAAATCTATTGTACAGTAATATCTGGGTTTTATTTGATCGTTGCGGTTGAATGAATATGCTACGTTTGCATCGTTAGTGGAAAAAACATCCCCAGTTCGGTTTAAATAAAAATATCATACAGAACTTTATGAAATATATTGGTTTCTCCTAACTTTTGTAAAATACATTATTAAAATGAAAATATTTGAAATTTTTTTTACTCGTTTAAAAGATTATTTACATCATTTATCCAAATAATTTTTATCTCTCAACCATGTTTCTTAGCATTCATATGTTTCATGATTTAGTTATTATTGCATTTCGCTACGTTTTAATTCAAATTTTTAAAAGTATTTGATTAAACTTTTAACATAAACTCGTTGAAAACTTCTTGGTTTTGTCTCATATTTCGTTACTTTTGTGATTTGTTAGTTTAATTTAAAACCACGAAAAAATGCTGATTTTATGATTTATATTTTATATTTTCCCCGAGCACATATTTCTGTGGAAAATTTACATAGTTTTATATATAATCGTTTTGCTTCAATTTAAAACCCTGACTTTGCATTTTTTCTAATTGAAATAAAAGTTGTCTGAACAAATATTAAATATCGATTAAACCTTGATTTGGCTTTGAATTTGCTCCTGTTTCATCCCCCTCGTGCACGGGTTGCTTTTTCAGTCAACACATCCGAAAAACGTTCCAACAAAGATTTATGTTTCATCTCGCTCCAGTGAGCGCACAAAATTCTCGATCCTTGTGTGTTTTTTTGCCATCAGCGATGTTTTACGCCCTTGACCCGGTATCTCGTGACTGGAAATTCTCCATATCCCGTTTTTAGATTGGGATATTTTTGTCACAAGTGACTGTCAAATGGCCCACTCGTCAATTACCATATTTGCTTTTGATTCAAGTGGTTTTCAGTGGGGGTTGTAGTGGTGAGAACGGGAAATTGTATCTTTGAATTTTTCCTGGTTTCATTTAAGATTTTTATTATTTATATAACCATTAATTTTCGATGTGAAAATTTCGAACCAGTGTATCTAATGCAGGTACACCCACGCGTTGCCGCTCCCTGTTTTGACCTCGACGTTACCGCCGTCTCCGCCACATCCAGGCGCTCCCCCAGGATCTTCCGCGGTGCGCTGACGGTTATGTCGTAGCGCACATTCGGCGCAGTCTCTACTTGCCACTCTTCGAGACCTGTTGTTCGTAGCTTGCCTTAAACTCATTATAAACACACACCAAAAAAAAAAAAAACATTCCGTTTTACATTCATCACAAACATCATGATATTCAAACATCTTACAACAAATTTTTGTGTGAAAATGATTTTTTTTAATATACAGTTTTTTGAGTAAGGCATATGGTTAGTTACTAGCATGGATTGATAGTGATTTACATATATTTGGTATATATGAAAAATGAGTGGCGTTGGTTTTTTGGCTGCCGTCAAAACGTTCGCACCGGGAAGCATTCGACGGCGACGGCGATGTGATAAGCAAAGTGGAAATAGTGCAACAGGAGGTGCCAAATTAATTTTGACCACAACTATCAATACTGAAGGTCATGGGCAATGTCAGGCTCCGGATGTAGTTCCTTGTTGGGATGCTGCGCCCCCTATCACGCCGCCAGCCGCTTTTCTACCACCGGGGTATAAGCGAGGTGTGAAATTTTGTAAGACCATTTTCATCGCTTGTTATTGATTTGTAGAAAAGATACTTTTGTCTTACCAAAAATTTCATGGTCAACAGTATTTTTGGTTGTCTTACTTGATTTGCATTATCAACACATTTTTCGTTTAATCGTAAAGCACATTTTGGGGCTGTGTTTGTTATAATAATTAAAAATTTTAAATATTTCGCTGTATAAAATTATAATATTTCATTCAGGTTTGTAACAAACAAAGCATGTTCTGCACTTCTTTGATTTTGGCAAGGCTATGAATGAGATAAATAGAGCCAAGAATGAAAATGAAAAATTCAGAAAATTGTCTACAGAATGCTGTTAAAATATCTAAATAAATCAAAATGTCCAACTAAATGAAAGAATTATAATAATCTTCTTTATTATACATACATCATTAAAAAAATATTTTCAGTTTCAAATTCTTTCGTTTTGCATTTCAACAACCTAAGTATTATTTACTTGGTATTAATTTAAAAAAAATTAAAGAATAAAGGAGCTTCAACAAGTTAACAAAGAAAATTGTTATTTATTTTTTTGCACAAAGCACGTCTATGTACATATTTGTTATAAATCTAGAAAATACCCTTGATAAATAATGGATTCGTCCGATTATATGTATTTTCTTTTATGTTGCGCGAAAACCATTAAGAGGTTTTCATGTACAATTTTCTTTTTAATTTCTTGTCTATAAAATAACTCATAAACTTTAAAGAAAAAGATTTAAACAAAATATGCTTTCAAGCTCTGTATAACAATATTATATTGTATTTACTAAAAGAAAAATGAGTACTTAACATTTGTTTAATACCTCTTATATTATGATTAAAATAATCATATTTTATGAAACTAATTTTTAAAGAGCTTATACTTGTTCTATATAACTTAAAATTTTTTGCGTTGAATTCATTTTCTCTTTGTTCTTACGGAATCTTACTATCGATATTTCAAATCGAATTTAAATTTTCTCAAACAAGTGTTTTTGTTATAATAGTAATTAATGTTATATTACCAGATTTATTAATTGATCAATAAATCCATTATAATTAATTAATAGGAAATTATTAGAAACAACTCATCAAAAGGTGGCGCAATATTTATATGTGGCGGATGTTTCCAATTTATTTCGGTGCTATTAATTGGTATGGTGGTAACACATGTCTAAGTGTACATATTGGTGCGTACTCTTTCCGCCACAAGAACCTAATAACATAACCAATAATAACACAATAGATTTTCAATAAAGAAATTAAGTAAAAAAAAAAAAAAAACATTTAGTGGTGATAATAAAATATACCTATTGAAAAATTAATAAAACGATACTAAATGGACCAAGGTATTTTTTCGTGTCAAAAAATGGGTTAAAGGAAAAGTATTTTGAACAACTTGTTTTGGTTAATTTATTTTTTGTCATCGTATTTGACATCATATACGATATATTATTGCTTACTACTATACTGTGCTTAACTGTTCTGCTACTGTTACTGCTAACTCTGTAAGTGCATTCACAATGCATACATATTATGTACATTGTACATACTATTTACTGCATTTAAAGACGTATATCGATTTTGGAAGAATAAGTTTAAAAACTAGTTAAATTTTGAGTCCAGAAAAATAGTTATAGAATTGTCACCATGTTGGTGGTCGATATAGGTTTATTATAAAATAAAGTTAGTTATTTAAAAAAGAGGACTACCAAAAGTTCTGAAAGCATGTCTAACGGAAATTTGGTGCTCTTGCTTTATCACGAAGATATATTTCTTATTATTATTAATTAATCTTATTCAAGCTATTTGATTTAAAGTCTTGAAATCAAATCAAAAGTTAATATTTAAATCTCAAAACGAGGCAAGCATTGTTGTACAGCATTGTACATACAAGCACAATTTATTTTAAAAAATTTTCAACTTTATGAATTCTTTTTTTTTGGAAATAATTTAAAAAATTTAGGCGTGATTTTTCCAAAGTATGATTTTTTCATGTTAAGTGGCTTATGTTTTGTCTTAATAGAACAAAAATGTGTGAGTCTTTTAGACCACAATATTATTTCATGTTAAGCGTGTCTGTGTTAACTGTGTTCTACTGTAAATTAATTCAATAATTCCTAAGAAATCTCTGGTTATGCTTAGAGCGATTTTATACGAAATCAAATATTTCACTAACGTTGTCAGATTAGTTGAGACCTAAATGTATCTATAAATTAATATTATCTACATATAAAAAATATTTGTTTTGTGAGTTCACTAATTAACTTGATTTTCATGCTACTTGGCTTAAATTAGGTTTAAAATCAAGTCAAATTCAAATCAAAATTTAATATTTAATTATCAAGTTAAGTCAAGCATTGAAATTGCAAGTTATTTCATTTCAAAGTTGAAAATATAAAGTACAATACATTTCAACAAATATTCAGCTACTCGACTTAATGAATCCTTGATTAGTTTTTAAAATCCATATTTAAATATTAAATGTTTCTACTAAAAACAAAAAAATAATTTTTGACTCAAAAATTTTTGTCGTTCTTAAAAAGTAGGGAGAGAATGTTAGGGTGAAAATTATGAGGATGAAAAGTGGTTGAACAATGTGAAATTATTTAGAACCATTGGCCCCATGAGTCATTTGGCCAACTCTCTGTTTATTTGGCTGCTCGCCCATTTGTGATTACTACAGAATTTTCGAATGTGAATCGCCAATGACCGACATACCTAGAAGTGTTATTTATATGTGCATTATAATTTTTCGCAATCAACATCATCCACATGTTCGCATTTTCATATGCTCCCGACGTATTGGGGCCTCCGATATTAGTAAATATTTTCAACGCAAAAGTGCGTAGATAATTCGAAGAAAAAACCAAAAATAAACCGTCAGTTGCGTTTTTATTAACGACAGCTCAAATACGTGAAGACCATACAAAATGTATTTCTGGTGAAACTCAACCCGGAAAACTTAATTAAATTCTCGCCTTGAAAACAAACCGCAAATTCAATGCCACATTATTTTCGACCGAGTTATTTCTTGGGGTAAACCTAAGGAATGAATTAAAATAACATTTTTTTTATATCTAATCGGGATTGACTGGAACGAAATTTAAACCTCGCAAAATTCCACTCATTGTCATAAAATGTATTTTTACTTTTCCCACAATGAAAATGAGTAATCTTTTGGCGGGAACTACTTGTTTTGAAATACAGTTTCCTCCGCCCACAAACATTTTTATTTCGTTTTTTTTTTCCTGCAAATTCTTATATAATTTAATGATTAATAGAAAACGGAGGAGTTTTCCTCGAAATGATTTCAATCGTTTCTCTTACAATCGAAGATTAATGACGGTCGTATAGCAATGAAAGGTTGTCAATATACCTTGATAGCGTGTAATTTTCAATACATTAAAATTAATCGGGGGTTGTAAAACTGATAAATGGTTGTTTATTTAACATTTGTAAATTTGTTCTCTTGAGAAAAATGGAGCAGTTAATAATAAATTGGGAATGATGTTAACATGGTTTTTTCTCTCGATTTGCAGAACCGAAAAAGGATAAGACTGACCAGACAGCTAATGGGGGAGCGATATCTCCCAGTACCGAGCATTGCGGGGGTGGCTTGGTGTGCGGACCCCGAATCGGGGCTGGCGGCGATGGAGGTTCAATTGGCAATAAACCCGAACGTCCGTCCTCCTTAGTACCCGGAAAACTCACACGACGACTTCTATGTTACCATAGTGAACATTGTAAGTATCCCAAAAAGAATTTCGATTATCTATATGTAACACGCTATTTAGATAGAACTGAAATTTTAGTTTGTACCATATTGCGACATATTTATAAGTTGACTTAAATTTCTAATCCATTAATGGAAAAGGATATAAATGAGTACAAATCGATTAGACTAGAACAAATATAATAAATTGTATTTTCATTACAATTGAATCTCAAAAATGTAATTGTTTTAAATTCCATCAAATTAAATTTTAATCTGACAATGAAAATATTTAACTTAAAATCCCGAAGCAAAAATCAACTTGATCTGATTATTATTTGATATAAATTCAATAACTAAATAATTAAATTCCACGTGTATTCAAATATTTGCATAGCTTTTTCATTAAATATATTCTTTATTATGAAACCCCTTGTTAAAAAAATTAGTACATAGTCTAACTTTGGTTCTGTGTGCTACCATAATGTAAACGAGTTTACTTTATAAGAAAAGAAAATCATCAATCATTTCTCGAAGTGAACTAGGGAAATTTTGAGTTCAAGTACTGTATTATAACATTATAGAAGTAACTGGTTTATAAAATTACCTCTCTTATACAATTACTCCACTGTTAATGGAATAAATTATTGAACTTTGCCTTTAGTGAATTAGCTTATACATTTTTTTTCTCGCCTTACGAGAATACTTTATATGGCTTTTCGCTAGGATTGTAAAACCAGTGGAAAATTTTTTATCAAAAACTATATTTTTTTTTTTTTTTGAATGATAAACTTTAAATTTTGGGAAAGATTTGGGAAGCTAAAGAAGTGCATACATTTTTTCCTGATTTCAACTTCGGCTTCAACTTTGCTCAAAATTTGTATCCCAATTCCGACTACAGAGCCCTCATTTTTACATAACAATTTGCTTTTACAGCTATAACTTTTTTGCTGAACTATTTAAAATATTTCAAATGAAAAACACGGCGAAAAAAAATACGTATTGGGTATCAGTTAAATGTTATTTCTAAAAAGAAAACTTATCTATACCTCGAGGGTTCGAAAATCATTAACTAATTAGTTGTAAAATGGGTACCAGAATAATTGGTTCAGATTCTGGTTTCATTATTTAAATTTTCTTAAGAAAATCTAAGGCTACGATGCTGAACTTTCTACCTAATCTATTTTCTAGCAATAGATTAAGATTTTGTCTCACATTCATAAAATAAAAAAAATGTAGTTGAAGTCTGTACCGCAGTTTTAATATAATTGATAGTGATATTTCCAATTTTTACTTTCTTTCACTACTATATAGTAAAGTAAGTATTGTAAGCGGGTCGAAATTTCGGTTTCGAATTTTCACTGAAAATATACGTTTTGAGGTGCTCTGAATCCGAATAAGTAGTTTTTAAAAATATGTTTTGTGTGTATCCATGTGTGACAGCGCTATCGTATCGAAAACTTTATTTTAATTTCACCAAACTTAGAATTTTACCTTTTTATTTCATCTCGTTGTGCCGCAAAGCTTTTGGTTAAAATCGGCTGAACGGAAACTCCACTTTATGTATTAGTTTTTTTGGTTTTTTCAATTTTTTTCGAAAACGGCTGCAATGCTTTTCTTTAAACTTGCTATATTACTTTGACTCATTAATGCCTACAGCTTTTATTTGACATTTTTTCCTGGGAAAATTCAAATAAGGATGGTTCTGAGGCTAGGGGTAGAAGATCGTGTATCATCGAGGCTAGTTCTGTTTTCGTAAATATTTATATATTATTCTATTTATATTTTTAAACCAATCGTGAATTTTCTTTTTATTTTTTTCTTAACCAACAGCGAATTTTATATAAAAGAAATTACTGTGAGCGCTTAGCAGCAAATATTTTTTATTTAAAATGCATTAGATAGGTATGTAAATTTATATTAATGAAAGGAGTTTACAGTTCTTTTTTTTTGTAATTTTAGGGGGTGTTAGTAGATAAAAGCTCATAGTACATAGCTTTATACATTCATTGTTAATATGGCATAAATTAACTTTTTTGTCAAAAATTGATTTATACCACTCTCAAAGACAACGGTACATTAAATAAGGTAGTTTAGTACCAGAATTAATATTGCGTTTCAAAAACTAAATATGATTTTTTGATCGAATAGAAAAAGGTTTGTATAGACCAGGGTCATTACACTGGCTATCCACGGGCTGCATAACATATTTAAATTAATTTTTTGTGACTCTCGATGCTAAAGAGTTACTAAATTAACGTATAAATATTAATTTTCGTAGCCATATTACTGGACACTACACTCACAACTACACCACGGTCAGTTACACGTTGCACTGTGTATACAAGAAAATAGGGTACTGATTGTGAGACATTTTTGCTTGTAGTATTTTACTTACTAAATAATAAAAATAAAATTAGTAAAGACCTTTTTTGCTACCCTAATAGATTTTCATTAGATCTAAACAGAGATGGTAGAATTAAAAGAAGTAGTTCACGTGTTTTGCTAAAACAAGGAAGCGACTTCATTGATTTTCGGTTATAATAAAATTACTGTATTATCATTTTAGAATCATTACGAATGATTGATTTTTTTTTCTTAAAATAACAGAAATAAAAAGAATATACAGTTGATTTTTCTAGGAAGAAAAAAATATGGAAAGCATACTCTCCCCTAAATACGCACATGCTTAGACTAGATACCGCAAAATTGTTAAAGGTCATAAAACATTAATGCTTTGTATGTCGCAGAAAATAAAAAGTTATGAACGATATTATAGAATGCAGCCTGATAATAATAAGGTGGAGGCTTAACTAAAGGAAGGGGAGTACAGGATAAATAAATAAAACATATCAATGTAACTAACAATAAGCATTTTCACGTAGGTATTTTGGCTTGTAGTTTTTAAATATGTTAGTAATAGCGTTAATAACCGTAAATGTCTATAACTTGGTTTCCAACAAAAAAAAAAAAATAAATAAATAAAAAATAGCTAAGTAATACCCAAGAGTAATACCATTCATTCCCTGATTCTTCAAAAAACTTATTTTTATTTTTACCTTTTTATGAAATGTCGAGATTTCAAATTTCTAATAAACTATTCGTTTAGTTTCGAATCATTCTCTATTACAATCCCTAGCCATTGCATTAAGATTTTTAAACGTTTTTAAATTTCGTTTTAAATGAGATCAAAAGTGCTTTAAGAAAAGAAAATTAAAATTTAAAACGTTTTTGGGAGCTCATAATATCTTCTTTATATATATATGCAGCTTAAGTGCGTGTCAGTTTGTCGCTGATAGCTTATTGGTTTCTTGCGTAACAGTGCCAGCCAATGGAGTAAAGTTGCCACGGAATTCAAATAGTCCATATACACTGATACCATGCACTAGAACAGCAGTCAATTCTTTTGACTGTCAAGCTTTTACTAGTGTATTATAATTGAATAAGAAAATTTACAATATGTAGTTACAATCGCAATATTTTGGATTGATGCAGACTGAAATTTGAAGAAATAAGAAGCATGAGTGAGCTTATTTAATAATCAGAGACTGTAGTTTTGATATATACCAGTGTTATTCAATCTGTAGTTCGCGTCTTCTTAAGAAATCCTTAAGTTTTACATGGAGAGTCGCGGCCATAAGCCAGATAAAAGTAAAAAGCAAGGTTTATAGGTTTTACACTATAACAAAGTTATAACAATTTCAGTAGAAGGATGTGCAAATATTTTTTTTTTATTCTGGATTCTTTATTTGACTATTTGATTAATTAAAGTTTATTTCTTTTCTTAGTTTTTATGTTAAACATTAACGAGAAAGTCAGTTCACATAGTTAGGAAGTAAGAGGACTTATTTAAGTGGATCTTACATATTAACATATTTTACTAACAACTTTAAACAAATACTTGAATATCAAACATTATATTTAACGTTATTAATAGCAAAGCTATTATTATTTAGTGTTTAAAGTATAAATATTTGAAAAAGGAACATTTACTTTAAAAATTACGTTTAAAATTAGGCGTTAAGTATTTACAATATCTAGCTAAATATTGAAAATAATTAGCAAATCGACTCTTGGCAAACATTCAATAATTATTTTCTTTTATCCGTAGAAAGCATCAATGGGAAATGTTAAAAGTTTTCAACAAACTTTGATACATATAATTCAAATATTGAACTATAAATTACTGACACAAAGAAAATTATTTAATTTTACTTTGTTTGAAGTATTACAAGTTGATGAAAAGTTTCACATTTCAAGTGTAATTAATGTTAGAATGGTTTTTTTAACTCGTTTTTTGTACACATTAAATCAATACTTGCCTAGCTACAGAAAATTACAGACAAATTGACAAAGTGTTGAATATTAGCCAATATAAGCAATTTAAAAATACGAACTGAATTTTTATATTTATTTCAATCTAATTTACTGCAATTTTTATAGCAAGTATTATGTAAATTTCTCAAATTATACACTTTTTTCATATATATATATATATATATATTTTTAAATAGAGTCATATCTTGAGCAATATTTGCATTAAAAAACGTATTTAAATCGTTAATTTACTTTTGATAAATTGGTTTTTATGAAGTAGTGCTTTAACCCGGTGAACTCTATTATTGGCATTGGTTAAAAGTAATAAAAAATCGACCTGAAAGCACGACGACTATTATTCATTTCTGTTGTAATATTTTTAAATAATTAATGCTTGCAATAAAATTTTGATCGGTCGATAACTAAAGTTTGTCGAACTAAAACAGTGCTGTCCAACAGGCGACCACCTACAGTGCCAGTCTCTTGCAGAGCTCATAAATTTATATGAAGTTTTAAATAAATAAAAAATACCTAAATTGTAATAAAAATTTCGATTTTTTTAAACAAAACAATTTTTTAACATTATTTTCTCTAACTTTTCAACTAAATTTTCTCTATTTTTTTTTAAATTTTATTCGCTCACAATTTTAGCTACAAAATCATGTATTAATTATTTAATCAAGACGTCTTAGAACATGCGAGGACTCTTGAGTACACAAGAATTTGGGGCTAAACTAGAAAAAAATGAGTTTTCAGTTAAAAATATATTTTTAAAATAAAAATTAGCTTTTATTGTATTTTGCTTATGAAACCCTTATTTAACTTCATTTGTGTATGTTTGGTTTTTCAAAGTCAAATTGGTCTAAGTCAAAGGCAATATGAAAAATTGAACACTTTTTTTTCGTGTAAATGAATACATCGTCCTTTCGGAACTTCTATTAGGCTCTGAGCTCCCCATCTTCTCTTGTGGTTAAGACTAGGTACTGCATTTAATATCAACAGCACATAACAAAACGTATGTATTTATAGTACTGAGGTCTATCCGATTCCAGTAACTTTACAAGGTCATAAAAGCTAACGAGATTGTTTCAACGACTCAAAAAGCTTAGAAAATGCATTTCAAACATTTTTTAAAATCTACAGCTGCCTATATTTTAAATATGCCTCTTTCAAATATATAAATTATTTACTATTGTTATCTTTCGTTTTTGATAGGAATGGATACAATAATTACGTTTTAAATAGTACCGCGTGTCTAGTAATCTAAACCCGTGCTTTTAAATAAGGCTAAGCCAAATAAGGATCTATATTCCTTATGGAAGAATAATTCAAAAGTTGGTTACATGGATCAGGAATATAGCTCTAGTCATTTAAGGCCGAGTACTACCAAAAGCAATGAATGCATGCTTAAGGGCACCAACGGGTGGTTACTTGACTTACATTAATTTTAGTACCCATCCTTTAATGCAAAGATACCTTCTTTCTGTATGGGCTCATGAGTTAAGTCATAGCATACCATGATTTAGAACAGTAAATAATTTTCCTGTTTTAGTTAAATTAATTAAATGTCTCGCTCACTCTTATTTATAATTAGTAGAAAATTCCGTATGAATTAAAAAAAAAAATTAACTTGAGAATATATTAAAAGTTGTGTACTTTTCTTTTTCAGTTCCTGAAGGTGTCCAATCGGGGCCTCCAGGAAGTACTCCTCCAGCTACCGAACGTCATTTACATCACATGCCTTCTTCATTAGCAAATGCCGGACATCACCCAAACAACCCTTCGATAATGTTATCAGAATTACCAGAACCGCCAATTCCTGTATCAGAAATAGGACCTATTCCACCCCCTCCAATGTTTAGCTCCCCAAGTCCGACTCTCACACTCCGTCAAGGCACTGTATCTACGTTACATCCAAGTCAACAAATCAATCTTGCAAATTATGACTATGAAGGTTTGTATTTTTCAAAGAAAAATGAATTTTAAAAACGATATGAATTTAATTTATTTAACATAGACCAAGAAGAAATTGATGTTGAAGACATTGATGAAGATGAAGACGATGACGATCCCCGTTATATGTATCGAATGGCTCAGCCGGACCCGGCAATTGATACGTCGCGAGTGGATGAAATTCCGGCGAAAGAACCGAAATTTAACGCAATACCGTTGAAGTCTGCTTTGAAGAAAAAAGGAAGCGGTAGCGGCCCCGGGACTCCTCAAAACACTCCCACGCAAGAGAATCGATCCCTCAATTCACGATCAGATCAACAATCAAGTGCCTCTGTCAATTTCAAGTACGTATTTGACTCAACAATGAGTTCCAATTATTCTAATTGTGAACATCGAACACCTTCATATTTCACTTACACGCTACAAAAAAATACTTATGAAATGATTAATCGTTTAATTACACGTTGTTTTCTTCTATATTTGTGCGCAACAGAAGGCCACCTTTAAGGCCCAGGATTAAAATATGGTAAATTGATTCAACAATCTAAACACATAACACAAAAAAACAACATTTTTTTGTTTGATAACATATTACTTACATGAAACGATATTTTATTTTGTCTGGTATTTCTCACGTGTGCTTTGCTTTGAGAAATCAACGAGTAATTTTATTTTAAGTTTTTATAATTGAATTTTTCCTCATTTTTCAAGACCCTATAGCATTATATATTTTTCATGAAACTAATTATAAGTTATGTGAGCATGTTTCAAATAAGATTAAACACATTTTGATAGCTACTCCAAAATACCAAATGTCCAAATAGGAAAAAATTCTTTATAATTTTTTTTTGTGTTTTTCACGAAATGAAATTTTCACTCTCATGTTTCCACTTGTATTTTTATTCATGTAAGACGTTTAGAGGCGTCTCATAGAATTACTGGGGATACAAAATGTTATTAAACACTAAGTAGTAAAATAAATAGTTCATAATTGTAAAATACATAAAATGTCGTTTCTTATTTTATAGGTCAATATAATATCATATTTATAAGTAAAAATAAATAATAAATAAATAAAACTTATTTTATAGAGCAACCCATTGTACCCATTTGTATCATTTACAACTAAAGAAACGGACATTTAATGTATTTTACAACACTATGAACTATTTAATTATTATACTACTTAATATTAAAAAATAACATTTTATATCCCCAGCAACTCTATGAGACGCTTAAGCGTCTTACATACATTTAAGTTTTAATATTAATTTTACAAAAAAAAAAAAAACATTATTACGTTATAATCATAATCTTTAACGTATAAATATGTTACCAGGAGCGGATCTAACATTCAAATCAGAGGGTGGGGGGTCAAATAATCGAAGTCTAGCGAGACCACTTTATTTTAATAATAATAATAATAAATTAAAATATGAAGAAATAGTATTATACCCAGCTAAGGACGGGTCATAACCCTAATGACCACCGTCTCATAGATTTCCCTTTCTATGCTACCGACAAAGCTGGTTACGCCTAAGCAAAATGCCGGCAAAGTTGATTTTGCTAATTAAAATATTTGATTCACCAAAATATTTCCTAATAATTCCAGCTTTACTGAAAGGATTTCAGAAAAGGTCGCTCTTAACAATCTTATTTTAGGGAACAACCGTTAGAGATAAAACTAGTTTGTTTTAAAAATACTTTTAAATACAAAAAATGAAAATTACATTTTTCAGTTTTTTTCAAAAATTAGTCGTAAATGTTAAGCACGATCCATTTCCTATGTTAGCACTTTAAAAATATTTTTTTCAAAATATAATTACGTACTCCATTATTTTTTATTTTGACTATCCGAGATTTTGTGCATTCAGGAGTTTCAAACCGCATTGTAAATTTTTTACATGCAGTAATACAAATGAAATGTTCTCACATAACTCAATTTATTGAAGAGAACCCTGCCATTATTTCATCCCTCTCACAAAAATTAATAGAGAAAGTCTTTCTCTATGCTCCTCTGGTTTTAGATATTATTATTATCATTATTATTTTGTACATATGTATATATAAAGCAGTGTTTTCTTCTTGTATTTATTTTATTTTTTATAATATATATTATGTTTAATCTGGGTTTTGTTTATAGTTCAAGACCGGTAAGATTCGGGATAACCTTACCATGCACACTCGAAAATAAGGAGAACGCTCGTCCGTACATCATACGGGAAGACACAGACAGCGACTCAGCCGATGGACCTGTTCTCTATCGCGACGATGATCAGTCTGAAGAAAACAATATGGCAGAAAAAATAGCGAGGAAAGAAAGCCTATCTCTAAAGTTGGCTTTACGCCCTGACCGTCAAGAATTAATCAATCGAAACATTCTTCAACTTCAATCTGATAATGAACGACAGGAAAGTAAAGAAGCAATTGGCGCGCGGTTGATCCGACGACTAAGTATGCGACCGACTCAAGAAGAGCTGGAGGAAAGAAACATTTTGAAAAGTAAAATACAACCGTTTTTATTACAATTACTTTTTATTGTTAAATTTTTTTTTATTATTTATAGAGCAAAGCCCTGCCGAAGAAAAGAAACAGAAGGAGGAAAAGAAGCGATATTTGTTGAGGAAACTCAGTTTTCGACCGACTGTTGAAGAGTTAAAAGAGAAGAAAATCATTCGGTTCAATGATTACATCGAAGTGACCCAGGCACATGATTACGATCGACGAGCGGATAAACCGTGGACACGATTGACTCCTAAAGACAAAGCAGCAATACGTAAAGAACTGAACGAATTCAAAAGTTCTGAAATGGCTGTTCATGAAGATAGTCGACACCTTACCAGGTATATACTTTTCTGATTTCTATCCACCTAAAAAATTAAGCCTGTACCAAAATTAACTCTATAATCAAATCAGAGTTCCTAAACGAGCAATACATCCCTCTTGAAAATGCGTAAACAACGCTGGAAAGGGGGATAAGGTAGTAGCCTTGAATGCATTTGGTGGCGTTCGATATATACCATAACATTGAATATATTCTTATTGATTTAAATCTTTGGAAAATTATATTAGTGGTCCGTAACATTGAAATTCAAATTCGATGGCTCATGAGATTTAATAGTTTGTCGACCGCTGTGTTAGAATACGCCAGACCAAATAAGATTGGGAACCTCTGTTTTAGACTTCAAAATACAATACGAAAAATAAAAAAATCTTACGCATTACCCTTGGATCTCTGGATAGTTTTTCATATATTAAGTAAAGTTCATGAAGACGAGTCTCCCACTCTTTCTCTAATGTTCACGTAAACCCTTCTTAAAATATAGGTCTGTGCTATGAATGTCGCTCAAACGCTTCTAAGTTAGTGGAATGGACAAAAGCTACGACGTTGAGTGTAGTCGTTGCAAACATACCATTGAATGATAAAAACCAATTAATGAAACCATCTGACCAATTATGACTAACTTACCTAGTTACTTTTTATACTGATTTGTTTTAGATGGAGTGCTAATTTAACTAACCTTAGTACCCATTTTAAGCTTTTATTTACCATGATTTATTTCTGAAATTTTAACATTTACATATCTAATACAAGAACGACTTATTGATATAATTAAAACAATACACCACTTGCCAGACGGTTAAAAATAAACTGAACCGATCTCTGATCCTCAGTTCAAAGCAATTCGTTTAGCTAGACACAAAAAATTTCTTTTGAAGTAAGCTTTGAAGATTTTGAAACACTTTCGCCTTTGAATTGTTGGCAATGCCTGATTTTCCTGATGGACCTTCACCCAATTTAAAATTGTCAACTTATCGTTTATTAATATTGTCTATTTTGTTACAGATTCCATAGGCCATGACAATTGCAAGGTGTAGATAAATGTTTAAAGATGTTTGAAGCTGTGATGAACTTAGACGTGAGCACAAGCGACGCGAAAACGTTGTGAACGTGAATCATTTAATTCGATCAAGGAATTGATTCAAAGAATGATTCACATTTTGTATTAAACACGAGAATGTGTACCAATTCGCTTTGTGCAATTGGACTTGTACATAAAATAATTAAAGATTTTATTTAACTATACATATATACATAGAATTGACATAATTTACGTATTATAATTATTATAAAAATATATTATAAATAATATACATACTGATTATTATTAATCATAAGAAGATAAAAAATAGTGAGCTAAATATTTGTGCGAAAATTTTCTAGTCGCACGCTATAAAGAATAAAAAATGCATTCGTTTAGTTGTACATATAAATTCAGTTAGATTTTAGTAATAGAATTTTATTGAACATGATAATATTTTGTGCATTTATCTTGCGCTTTTATTTAACGTGTTCAACGTCTCTTAAAATAAAAATTACATTAAGAGATCAACTTGAAAAAAAAAATTAAAAAACATTTTAATAAGATCATAAGCGATTTTTTATTTGTTTTAATTTACAAGATTTAAAAAATTGCTTCCAAACTGACTTTATTTGGCAAATTTTATTAAAAAAAAATTCTCGTTTTGTGTCATATCAATTATGTAAAACTATTATTATACTAGCTACAAAAGCAGAGAATTTATTTCGTTTTGTTTTATATGAAATTTTTAAAAATTTATTTACTTTTTTCGTATTAAATGTATGTTTTATAAACGTAATTATGGATATGGAAAATATTTGATTTTAATATGCAACAAATATTGTAAATTAAAAATGCCACTGTCGTAAAAAATATAATAATAAATACATTAATAACTTGTCTATTTTGAATGGCAAATCAATGGTTAAAATGACTGATTCAGATTTTAAGTTCATATTTTATAGAAAAATAAAATGAAATTTGTTTCGTAGAAAATTTCGTGATATACTATGATAACATAAGCTTTTGATCACATAGATTTTTTATATGTAACTTGAGTATCTAAATATGTAATAGTTGTTATTGCTTATTTTTTAAGTAGCATTCTGCTGTAAGACTTAAAATATTAACAATGTTTACTTAATAAATCAACTTATATATCATTTTAAAATCCAATTAATAGTTGGTTGAAGATAACCTCAAATCAAAACCCTGATAATTTTTTAGTTTAAGTTTTAAACTTATTGAAACCATATGTTAATAAGTCTGTTTCAGATGAAAATAAAACTGTACATTAACGATTCAAGTCATGCGCAATATAAAATTATGACAACTTTTTTATTATTCATGACATGTATCGTAAATGCAGTTTTATTTTCATCTGGAACCGACCTAATTATTAATTTTAAATTCCGAAAAATAATAAAATTATTCAGTTTGATTTTTCGAAAAAAAAAGTTGGTAAGAATTCAAACTTAATAGTGGTAGTAGGTAGTATCAGAGCCATGGCGTTAAATTACTTCGCTTGGTGCGAAATTTTATAATGCCTTCCTCCCCTTATTTTATAATATATTATAAGAATTACAATATGGTCATCTTTGTAATATAATGAAAAATTATAGAACCCTAGAAAATTAAATGCATTACCGCATTAGTAAAATATTTTTCAATGTTAAAACGGCATTTTTATTGTTTGCCGTCTTCTCATGCGCCATCTTAATCATTCGGCGCCTAGTTCCGAGGCACTGATCGCACCAGCAACGGTATGGTTCTGCCTAGTATAAATCTTCTTAGTATTTCTTAAAATCATCAACAATTTGTTTTAAAAAGAATATAAATTGTAAGTTTTAAAACTGATATATTTTTCGATTTTCTGAAAACTATTTCTACTTAACGAGTTTATATTCAAATCTTAGTGAATTGGTTGATAAAAACCATCTTTTTACTCTAATAATTCACACATAAATATACCTCAATGTTTCAAAAAATATTTTTACTACTATTCCTAAGAACCATATAATAAATCTGTATAATCAAAAGCCGGTGTTTGCATGTGTGTTATAAAAACGAACAAAACGAATGTGAGCAAAATTACAATCCAAAACGTTAACTGTAATGGCCAGAGAAACAAACTATAGCTAATATTTTTTTTAATATTCACAAATTCGCCTTTTTCGCATTATTAACTTGAAAGTATACAGAAACAAATCGAATACATTTCAAGTTTTACAACCATCTATCTTCTATCAAATGCTTTTTTCTATTTTGAAATAATTCAGTCAATTTTTCCAACTGAATATGATGATGAAGATGAGATGTGACAAATGATCTGAATTATAAAACCAGACCAAAGCAAAATTTATTGTACATGCAGATAACGTAAACGATTGTTTTGAGACATTTGTAAAAATAAGATATAAAGAAGACGTAAGAATCATAGGAGCAATATCGCAATTATTTATTGCGATTATGATTGGTAGTCATTAACGATATACTTATTGTAAAACGCAATACGCTGCAATACAGTAAATAATGTACGTAACACTATAACAATAATATTACTACAATGTATTTAATATAAATTGAATTTTTATTACTTGTTTTAATAAGAACAAAATGTCTTCCAAATAAACGAGACATTTTCATCAATTCTAAAATGCTTTTTTTTTCTTTCAAATCCTATTTTTGTTTTATTCCAGTGCTAAAATGTGGGTACAATCTTACGTATAGTTTATACGAAAAACAAAGTTTCAATTTTTTTTTTAATATTAAAAAAATTTTAATTTAAAAAAATTCCGTCAAAACGATTTACTTATTTTATTTAATATTATTTTAACGGTGGTCGAAGCCTAGTGATTAGTCTTTTAATTCCGATTGCTCGCTAATATTTATCGTGTCCACCAGGATCGGTAGCAAGCGATCAACTTTTTAGTGGCGCTGCTTTAATCTATGATCCTTTAAAAAATAGATGCAAAGCTTTTGTTCTTTAAGATTGTTCTGTTGGAGTCAATTCATTTGATTAATTAGTTTGCTAGCATTGATTGAATCATGATAATTTTTAGGTTCATCGTCTACAGTGCATGTTTATCTTTTATTTTTTAATTAAAATTAAAGAATTTAACTATACATATAATGTTTTTTTTCGTTCTTAAAACATATTTCTTCTGCGACCACTTATGCAATCACCTGCGACTTCGACTCCGATAAACCAAATTCAAAAACTCTGACTTCGGTTCCGATAAAACCACCTCCGTAACATGCCTATAGTTACAAGCGTTTCAAGTTGAGTATATACTCAACTCATATCATGAGTATCACTACACTTGAGTGTTTCCTTCAACTTGAGTGACGACTTTGAATACCGCTCTTAATGATTTGAGTTATGGACTGTAGATGACTGTGGACGCACATCTAGTATGAGAGAATAATTCTAAATCTCTTTATAAATAGATACTCATCATTTCAGATTAGTCACCATACCGCTGTGGGCTATGAAAAGGGTGTTTGATAGTACAATACAAATTGATATTACTATACTGCGACTATTGCACCTTGAATCTTAACTCTGAACAGCGCTAACTGGCGGAATTGTAACTAGCATTCATTTCTTTAACACAAAGATTATATGTTCTATATTATCCATGATTTGATTCTGGATCTGCGATATTTACTGATGGCAGAGAGACTCTGCTGATGGACGTCCGAAACAAGACTGCCTTTAACGGGATACAAACTAACTTTCATTCAGTGCATAACGAACCTGATTGACTACGCCGTTTGTTTCAGGCGTGGTCTTGGCGCCATAGAAAAAATAATTTGTTTATTTTTATATATATTTAAATTTATTGGCATGAAATGATGTAACAAATATATAAACTGTGCTTAAATTTTTAGGAGCCAGAAAATTGATTGTATCTATACTAATATATAAAATTGAAGAGTTTGTTTGTTTGATTGTTTGGTTAAACGGGCTAATCTCAGGAACTACTGGTTTGAATTGAAAAATTATTTTAGTGTTGGATAGCCTAATTATCGGGGGAGGCTTTAGGCTATATAACATCACGCTACGACCAATAAGAGCAGAGCATCGACGGAAAATGTTGTAAAAGTTAGGAAATTTTTTTCCTTTTGAGAGCGTTCGTGGTCTGCCCTGCGTAAACGGTTAAAGTTACGCAAAAATCATGTGTAGCAAAATTGTTTCTCTTAAAAAGTTCTACAAAAAAGTCCGCGACGACGTATGTTTATCTTTTAAGCTTAGCCCACTATAACTTTTTTAATGGTTATAAAGGTTGTTTCAAAAATAATTCATTACTTGCGAAATTGTTTTTAGAAACTTATTATTAATTCTTACCCAAATAAATAAGGTTTTTAATTAAATTGGGTGTGATGATAAATGACAATCTGAGTCATTTAATAGAATACTTTTTGGTGAAAAAAATTATGCATTTAAACTCTATTTTTAGTTAAAAATGGATTTTGTTGATATTTAAGTATGATGATAGCTAACTATGTGAATCATTATCTAGAATACGTTTTATTTCGGAAAAATTTCTCATTTTACCGGGAAAATAGAGAAAAACTGATTCGAATTATGCTGAAACTAAACATTTTTATCTGATTACAATATATTTATAGTAATAACTCATAAGGTCCTCAAGGTAAAATCATATTTTTTCTTTTTATACAGTCCACTTTTTATCCAGGAAAAACGTATGTTCCCGTAGGATAGATACGTTTTTGTTTTTCACAGAACAAAATATTACCATAATTTCTTGCAATATGGTGGTTTAAGAGTCAGTGAAGATATGGGCTACTTTTTATGTTAAAATATTGTACCACTCCCGTAGGATAGGCTAAAAATAGTATCCTTCAGGAACTGAGTATTTCAAAGGAGTTTTCTAAAAGTTCATGAATAAGAGTTTTAACGAATTTTCCTCAGGAAGGCTTGATCTCTTTTCTATCCAGGAAAAATGTTCTACTCCCGTGGGATAGATATGTTTTTGTTTTTCACAGAGTAAAAGATGGACAAGATTTTTTGTAATATGATAGTTGGGGGATCAGATAATAATATAGATTATTTCTTATGCTAGAATAATGCACGGTGCTTAAAGAATAGCATGACAATTGTACCCTGCAGGAACCGTGTGTTAAAAAAAAGTTCGTGAAATAGATCTTTAAAGTTCGTGGAATAGCGTTTTAACATATTTTCTCTTTAGGATTAAAATAAAAATTACAATTTTCACTTGAAGATGATTTTTAATTTAACATCCGAAAAATAATAATGAAAATTTTTGAAACGTTGAAATTTCTTTCATTGTTAATTTTTGAATGTCTAATGTTTAGAAATAAGCGTGTTAAATTATATTCAAACAGTCAACAATTACTCTACTTACTCAACTTTTTCACTATTGAAAAATTTAACAATTAATAATTAAAATACATTCAACATTTTCGATTTGAATTGCTACTTAAGGAACACAAGTATTTTATAATATTCATAAAAACGTATAGAACCTATAAGACAGCTCTTCTAGATAGCTATATGAAATATCTTCCTTGAAAAGTAGTTTATTGGATTTTCATGAACTTTCTATGAATCAAAGATCTAAAATATCTATCTTTCTTTTTTTGTTGATGGGATGAAAGTTTCCATTATTCAATCAGTATAATTTAGATACGCTCAGCGAAGCGGGTGAGGACCAGCTAGTATTTTATATAACATTTTACGACATTTTCGGAAGATAGAATAGCTCTCAAATACGAATAATTAATTAAACCCAATTTGATTAATCTAGTTGTTGAATTGATTGAGCGTTTAAATACACAATCATTTTAAATATCCAGACCACAGAGGCTATATATAGAAGAGTTAGAAAAAATATGGTTACAAAAGACAAATAAATCAAATCAAGTTTAGAAAAAACAATATCTTATTATATAATTACACATATAAATAATATTTACAGATGTGTACGACTTATTAATAGCAAGACAAAACATTTTGTCGTAATAATACGATACTATTATACAGTTTGATGGCAGGTCCCAGTTTAAATCCTAATATAGAAACTAAATCGTGTTGCGATAGCATAAGCAACGCTTCGCCGTCGATCTGATGTTTCGAAAACACCGAACTGTGGTCCTTACAGCTAGGAATTGTGCTGATAAATTCAACGACATCATGTTCCGTCCATGTACGTGGATCCTGAGAAGGCACGTAACAGGATAAATTTTTCGAATGTTTGTCCCACAAAAATGGAGTGACCGTGTTCGGGTCAGAAATTACAGTCGGGTCGAAATTATCTTGTGTCACCGATTTTATCAGTGTGACATCAGGAACTTTTAGCTGTGACATGAAGGTGATTTGATTTGAATTTTCTTCGGTCAAATCAGGCGACATTCGTTTGCGTTTTTTCCGCTTGATTTTATCATTCGCGTTCCAATCTTCATCGCTATCAAAGTTTGTTCCTCGTCTTCGACTGGTTTTGACGTTAGATGGTAACGTCGTGGAATCAGCTGCATGTCTAATAGAAATAATAATAAACAAATTTAACTTATAGAAGAAGGAACATTTTTTTTTTATTGAAAATACCTTTTTGGTTCTTTTGTAAGAGGAATAGCTTCGCTTGGTTTTTCGGTTTTGAAATCATCTAATAATCTGTCGGTGACGTGGTCTTTTAAGTAATTTTCGTCAGAATAGGGACATGCGACCACGGTTTGATGCATCTCTAAATGTGGACCTAGAGCATTCCCCCATCCACGACACCCTGGAGTTTCACATTCTGAGCTGTAGATATCTTCGGGAGCTAAAGAACAAAAAAATTAACTATTAATTACATACTCATTAAAGACGAAAGCATATGATAATATTAAATATTTAGTGACTACTTGTGACTTCGTTCATGTAAAATTTAATAAAAACTACAAAGCACCGAAAAAAAATTAATTTGAATAAAATATGTTTTAAGAAATCGAACATTTCCAACGCATCTTAATAAAATAATGGCCACAATATGGCCTTATTTACAAAATAAAATTTTAAATTTGTGCGGTAATTACGTAATGACTAAAAAAAATTAATTTTTACACCCCTCCCCCAAATATAACAACTTTTAACAGTATTATAAAAGGTACGTTCTATGAGTAACAAAAAGTTTTTTTTTTACATTAATTGGGTCAGTAAAGTTCTTTCTCTGGAGAATTTATTGAAATTTTAAACATGGTTTTAAGACCTTAATTGAATGAATAAAGAAAAATAAGAATAGAATTTGAGAATGTTGATATTTTTATTTTAAGAGATGAACGTAAGAAAGTGTTTTTTTTTTTTAAACTGCTTAGGGGTGGAATTTTGGAAAACCCTTCGTTAGGGACCATCCATACATTGCATCACAAAAATTTCATGGTTTTTTAAACCCTCTTCTCATCGTTGTCACAGGGAGTCACATTTATGACCCCACCCCTGGTGTGACGTCACATATTTTTCAATTTTATATCTAGAAGTAATTAAAATAAAAGATTCGTTTTTAACAAATTATTACTTAATTAGATTAGAAAGTATTTTGGATTTGGACATGAGACAATGACAATTAAGAACATATCAAAAAAAGTTTTTGATTCCTCTGCACACTTATGTTACACACTTCCCCTCTCTCGCTCCTTCACGTGTTACGTAATTTATAGATGGCCCCGATGACCCCTTAGTGGATATGACAGTCCACTCAGGAATAACACATTAAAGATTCATGTTTTTTTTTATTTTCAATGGTTTAGCCTCCAGCGTGTCTGTCAATCTTTACTGTTTTATATATTAAGATGATAGTTAAAATATCAACATCGCTACGATTTAACTAACCTACAGTAACTTTCATTGAAAATCAGAGAAAGTAGTTCTGAGAACCATATTAATAAATAAACGTTTTATCAATTTATTTTATATATTTTACAGACAAAAATGTCCGCTTAATCAAAATACACCGATTAATGGTAATTTTAGGTTCTAATGGTATTCTAGAAAAATATTAGAAAGGATATAGCCGGGTTTATTTGCCAAATCTGCCCCAACGGCTTTTTCGATTTGCAGTTGGGGGATCGATTTGACATCAAACAAAAATAATTCAACCAAATTTTAGCGCCCTATCTCAAACGGTTTTCGAGCTTTTCAAAAAAAACTCATTTTCGATTTTATTTTTTTTTTAATTTAAAATTGAATATTAATGAATGGTGATTTTTTTTCCAATTTCTAGGACTAAAAGAGATGTTATGACACTATCATAAAAAATCTCAGATAAGAGCCAATTTTCCAGAGGACAAATAAAACTAAAATATTTTTTATCCATGTTATTTAAAAGTCTCACTCACCAAACTTTCTCAGAAAATGTCTTTTATATTCCTTTACACTCATGATTATTTTCATAATTTTTGATGTGGTGGAACAGTATGGAAAAAAAATAAAAACAATTTTTTTTCAACATCAGCGCTAGGCTAGATAATAGCCGCTAACACTTTCCCACGGCCGGGACTTTCAATACCTATTTCTTACTCTATAGCCATTACTGAATTAGAGTTACTTTAAAGAGTGATAATATAGCCATCATTGGAAATAATTGGATTAATTTTCTTCTTACTTGTTTTACTAACATTATAAAAATAAATCCTACGCTTTAAAACTGATATGCGACGAGAAAATTATATAGAAATTAATTTTCTTCTTATAATTTCGTTTTGTTACTAAAAATTAATATTCTAAAAAATAAAAAAAAATTGTAAAAATATTTTTTTTAAATCCTTCGTAAAACCATGATTGATTAGCTTTTTACCTATTAACTCAAAAAGTTTTCTTCAAAAATTCCGTTACTGTCTTATATGTATTTAAGTACATATTGATGATTGTGATTCTAAATTTCATTGGATATAAATTATTCTCATATAAGTAAATCGTGGATATCAATTGCAAAATATGAAATTTTTAAGATATCATAAGTGGCAATTGAAAATTTGGATTTTCCAAAGATATAATCGATTTCATAATTTCGTAGACATCCCGTATCTGAGCCGATGACGTACAATATACATATATATTTATTTAAAACAACTTACTTAGTGGAGGTTGTATAGGGTGTCCACTCTTTTGGCACCATCCGACTGGATGAATATCAGGACAGTCGTCATCAACCCAATAACTATATTTATCGGGCCAGCCATCAAAACTAACACGAATTTGATGATCACGAACATCTTCTACGGTTGCAACTCGAACGAATCGAGCCAATCTTTTATCGACACACTCCAATCGCATTCCTCTTTTGAATCCATTAGGTGCCCGTTGTTTAAACGCACGAGCTGGAGCTGGTTGGGATTTGGTCTCACGTAAATATTCCTCCCACGTGAATTTTTGAGGATCTTTATAAACTAAATAAAACAAAATTTATTAGTTATTAATAGCAGTTTTAAACCAATTAGAGTAAATTTATAATATATTTATAAATGGATCGTCTATTTTGCAAATCATCGAAGTTCATAATTCAAATAGATCGGCAAAAAAAAATCCTTAGAACACAATTCCTCATATCAACCGTTTCAAAGTTATCAGAGTCCAATTATAACACTAAGGCGATAATCATGAATTTAATATATTAGAAAATATATTAAAAATGGGTTTCCTAAAAAAATCCTGGACAGACTAATTTCAATTATTTAAAAAAAAAAAAAAGGATTTTTAATAAAATATTGTAACATCAAGATAATATACGCATATATAGCCTAATAGCTGAGCGCTTCAGTTTTAAATTAAAAAAAAAAGATAATAGAAAAAAATGTATATCATCACAGGCGATTGCGATGTTGGGTCCTTTATTATTACACAGTATATTTACCTCAAATATCTCTGTCACACATTTCCACGCGTATTAAATTTAAAATTTATTTATTATTAAAATTTAAATCTTTAAAACTCGCAAACTCCTAATAGGACCGAATTTTTTTCAGACAAACTTATATCAACATTTTCGCAATAAAACAGCGCTATTGATGATATAAATTTTTTTCTATTGTCTTGATGTTGCAATATTTTATTATAAATCATTTTTTTTAAATAATAAAAAATAGTCTGCCCAGGATTTTTTTAGGCAACCCATTTTTAATATATTTTCTAATATACTAAATTCATGATAAAATATGTTTTATTCTATTATCAACTCGGTAAAGGTCGATGGGTTAAAAAAAAGGTGTGTTAAAATGGACTCGTTTTAACACGCTGTGTAACACCGATGGATTAACACCAGTGTTACAATGCTCTTTTGCGATGTTAAAAATTCGGTGTTACAGCGGAGTAAAGTTACTCCATATTGGTGTATGTTAAAAAATTAATAAAACACAAATTGATATTAAAATATTAAAATTGATACTAAAATGATATTATAATATTAACACCGCTAACGGTGTTACTGTCACAACGGTTTCGGTGTTGAATTTGACACCGGAAATTTTAACACCGTACACCGCATGGACTTACACTGTTTTTTTACAGTGTAGTAATTAACGTAATTAAAAGCAGTTTAGAGAAAAAGAAATACTTACAAGTTGGTGGTGTTAAATTGTTGCCCTTTTCTTCACACCATCCAACTGGATGAATATAGGGAGATGTGGCATCAGCCCAGTAATCGTAAATATCATCCCAACTATCGAAATGAACCAATATACGATTATCCATTATATCAGCAATTGTCGCCACACAAATCAATGCGGAATTTTTTCGATCGACAGCCTCCAATTTCATTCCCAAACGAAAACCATTAGGACAGGGCGACTAAAAAAAAAATAAAAAATTATTTTCTTTAAATACCAGAGTTTCTAATTGTAACTTACGTTTTCTGGTTTGTTCAAGAACAAAGTGCGCGGTGCTGATTGTGCACGACACTGTTTCAAATATGTGTTCCAGTTGAAATTTTCGATGGTATATCCTCGAGGTGGATGTAGTTTATGATTATTTTTATCGCACCATCCAGCGGGGAAAATGTTTGACGAGTCAGCATTGACCCAAAAGTCATGTTTGTCTAAGTAGCCATCGAAATGTAGACGCATTCGATATCCAAGTACTTCGGCTACGGTTAACACACAATAGTGAGATGCATGTTGGGGATCGATTCCTTCTAATTTCATTCCCACTTTAAACCCATTTTTCGTGTATGGGAAGGGATCTTTGAACAGCTTAACAGGAGCTGATTTTGCACCGACATGTACTAAATATTTAGCCCATGAGAAACCTTTTTTACCAGTCAACCAGGGGTAGGTTAAACGAGGATTATTTGTGGCTGTCGTTTCGTTTGAGGTGTTATCATCGTCACTCTGAGCTGGTGTTCCGTTCATACTATTACTTTCGGCTTTATTGAAACTTTCTATGTCTATCGGTCGTTTTTTCGGTAAAATATTATATTTACGATCTTTAATATCTTTCTTTTTCGCTTTGGAATCGGAGTCTTTCTGAGATTTCTCTGAACATTGATAACTACAGAATACTGTGTTGTAAAACTCAGAATGGTAGCCGTAACATCCACAAGATAGACAATGATAGATATTGTCTAACTTTTTGTTGGGTTTCGATTTATTGTTGTTATTGTTGTGTGAGTTATTGTTGTTCATTTTTTCATTTTTGATCTGTTTGATGTTATCTAATTCGCCATCGATCACCATTTGCATAAATCCAAATTCGTTCATATGGAACTTTAAATCGCTGCCGGGTAAAGAGCCAATTCCGTCGTTCCACTCAAGGATTTTAGCTGGATCGAAATCTTCTTCAGAACCCAATTCCATAGGGGGAGCTTCTTTTTTGATCAGTTCGATTTGAATGTCGTCGACAGCCAATTTCGATTTGGTGGCGAGTTCTTTTCGGATTGATAACTTCTTAAATGTCATGTCGCTAGAACTTTTGTATTTCGACGAGATTATTTCTTCAGGTTCTGGCGATAAGCTCGAGGTGAATTCGATTTCATCATTGTCCTTCAATATGGTGTTGTGGGATTTTCGTCGTCGTTCCGTGACGACCGTTTTTGTGATTTCTGGTAGTTTTTCGACGTCTAATCCATTGTCGTCTTTATCGATTTTACTGTCGAGAGGAACAATTTTAATTGAGTCACATTCTGGTCGGAGTTCGACTTTCTTTTCGTTGTCTAAGATTGAGACAAAGTCTGTGCGGATTTTTTTCCAATCGTTATCGGAGTATGAGGGGCGGGATTTCTTTAAAATTGCCACTTCGTGGATTTTTTTTGGGGGTGTATCGCAGTTGATTACGTTTACTTCTTTGTAGTTGTTGTGTTTTTCGGAGTCTGAATCGAATTTGTCGTCTTGGTCTTTAACGTTTGAGATAGTACAAGTTACTTCGACGTCAGTGGAATTTTCTTTGATCGATAACTCGAATGAAGAATTGTTGTCCATGAAATTAGAGCTGTCTTCGGGTATGGACAATGTATATTCCTTTTCATCAGATGGGGATGATTCCTTTTCGGATGGGGTTGGTTTTTTGATTGAGTTTGTAGTTACAGTTGCGGCTGGGGTGGTTATGATCTTGGTTAATGGCTGCAACGGGGGTATTTTCGATGCTAGCAGTGAACTTTCACGTACAACTCGAATGGAACCTTCCGGAGGCGACGTCGGTGTTAAATTATTACTGTTACTGACTTTCATATTGATCATGGATCCGGCAGGTCTTGGTTTTAAGAGTGATGTGGGAGCTGTGGATATTGGAAGGATAAGATTAGTAAAATTTGTTTGTGGGGCTATGCTTTTTGTAATGTTATCGACCGATAAGCGTCTGATGGCCGGTGCGATTTTGGGTTTAGCACTGATTGGTTTTAGCACGATTTTTTGATTAGTCGGTGCGGGTACAAGGCCTACAGGTAGATGGGTGAATATTGGGGTTGGAGTCGTCTCGGTTTTTGTCGTAGTTGTTGGTACAGGTTTAACGATCGTACTGAAGAAAATTTGTTTTTGTCCGTTCGACGCAGCTACTGTTACTGGTAGAATGTTCGGTAAGTTTGTGTTTTTTGCTTGTAACATTATTTGCGATTTTCCCGAGATTATTGAAGATTTAGATGATGGTAGTATTATGGGGTTGGTTAATGATTTGTTAGTCGTTTTAGCTGGGGTTAGTGTTGATATTGCAACAATTTGACCATTTGATGGTTGATTTGGACCTTGAATGACGACAACGCGTTGTGGGGCTGGACGAATGGGAATTGGTCGATTCATCGCCGTTTCAACGCTGGATATTGAAATGCTCATTTCTTTATGTAATTCACTGCCCTTTTCGCTCGGTTTCACCTCGGAAACCGCACTTATTTCCATTTCATTTTCAGCTCGACTATTGTAAGTAATCTTCATCTCTGGATCCATTCTATTTAAAAAATGAAAAATTGATATTAACAAATCCAAAAAGAAAACACTAACTTTAAAACATTGATATAATTTCAAATATTTACTTTGCATACGATCACAATGGGAAAATGTTTTATAACAACAGTGAAAATGTGCGAGAGTTGATTCAACTTTTCTGTTTCATCGCTCGGAAAATGTTTGAATGCAACATTTTCTTTTAGCACTGCGATGCATTTATTAACGGAAATGCAATTGAATGTTTTTAGAAATTATTTAGGAAACGACCGATAATAATTCTTTAGCACCCAAAGTACAGTTGATTCAGGGTTGAACAAGGATAAAACAAACACAATAAAAAAACATAAAAAACAAATAAAATTAATGTTTCACACAAAACTTATATTTCCAACCCTCAAAAAATGTTAGTTTTTCACTTTGAAAATGTTTTTTCTTATTTAGAAATCACGAGAAAGTAAAAAATCACAATTATTAATTGAACGAATTGAACACATTATAACGCACGGCAACTTCAAGTCGTTCGACGCGGGAATTTTGTTTAGAATTCAATTGGGTTGTGAAATAATTTTCATTCTATTTTCTTGATTAATACTTAATCAAAACGCAAAAGCGATAATCCAATAATCAATTAAATTTCTAAAAAATCTCACGTTTAACATTAAATCAAACAATATTCATTTAGATCGCGTATAAATGACATATTACGAATATTATATTTTTTATATTGATCATTTTGTCCTAACTGTATGTGAAAGTGCATTTGAATATTGCAATAGTTTAAATAGAATTATTATGTAATGAAATGTTTTAAAATGCTTATAGATGCACTATTTTATAGTTTAGGTTATTGTTAAACGCTTCATATCGTACAGATTGTGTCTTATAGTTTTTTCTTTAATTTCAAGGAAACTGACAAAAACAACCTTTTAACTTCAAATTGTTGAAAATCGTTCGTCTTTCAGAAGCCACGCTAAGTTCAAGCATTCACATTGATAATTCTAACATTTACATCACATTTGGTATTTATTTGAAATGATTTTTATTAAATTTTAGATACAAATGAAATCACGCACGTAAACACCTGTGTATTGGAACGCTATGAATGGGCCGAATGGGCTTTGCTGCACTGAACTGAACTGTCTAACAATTCGTTTTCCGTTCGGTTCAGTTCAACGAATTTTAAGCGTTTTAAACTGCGTCGTAATTGGCCTAGATGGCGCTGAAGCGAACGAAACGAACAAATACGAACGAGTGGATGAACATTCCGAATGATTGCGAGCATTCCAAGGTTAATTTTGTAATAGACTGTATGGGAAATGGGAATGTAACGTATCGGTTGTCTGTTTAAACAGAATATAGATAACAATTTTATTTTCAATCAAAATTAACTGCGATCATTGATTGGAAATAGTTAGAAAGAATTTGTAGAAAAAAATTCAAATCATTGAGCACCAAGTATTAATAGTTAATTAAGTACTATATTCTAATAAAATAGTTCATAAAAACATTTTTATAATCACTAAGAATTAAATTGAAAAATAATCTTTACCAAAATGATTTGAATCAATATTGATTAATTAAATACATAATAAGACTTTTGCCTACTTATATGGTTGTAAAAATAGAGGCAATTATATTTAAGAAGTGCATTTTTTTCATTTTATAGAAAATATTTTTATAAGTCAATAAATAGATATTAGCGATATTAGTATAAATACCTGCATTAGTTGATAACACTCATAACACTGTTGTGCACTACTAAACTAGACAAAAACATTTACTTAGTACAAAATATTTATTTTTAAATTTTAAGAAACTGTTAACTTCTTTCATGGGACTTCCTAAGAAATGCTTTGTATTGTTTGCTATTACCTGCTATTTGTACCTATACCCTCCCTACATAATATAATGTCTTTATTCTTCTGATACCTGTAAATGTTTTTAAAATTTAATAAAAGTTGTTTTTTTTTAATATAAACTTATTTACCTTACAAATATTTCCTATTTTCGTACTATTTTAAAAATAATATAAGTATTAATTAAGCTAGAAAGAAAGTTAAGAAAAAAAAATTGAACATTTTTAAAAATAAAGTATGCTTAATATTTTTACTTCAAAATTAAATAACTTGCGAAATATATGCTTGACTTGATCTGGCATTTGAATATTAATATTTGACTCGAGCTTCACTTGATTTAAAGTTCAATTGTGGCCTCATACGTCAATAGTCCTAGGGTCGAATCCCAATGAAAGTCCAAGATTTATTTTATGGGTTTTCAAATTGCCGGTCGCTAATAACCATAATAGTTTCTGCGACCTTATACAAAAAAAAAAAAAAAAATCCTTACATTATTATAATTTTTCATTGAATTTTTCTTGTATATAAACATAAAAATTGGAATTTTCTTCGTAAAAATAGGTATTTTTACAAGGAATGTTGTATATGCGGATTGCAATTACAAAATTGGAATATTAGAATATTGGGGAAAGTGGGGTATTTGAGAACACCTGACTTAAAATACTCTTAGTTAATAAAAGAAAATAGCAAACATAATAAGCTTTTGTTATAGCATAAACATTACTTTTCTACTTTGAAAATCTGAAATCAAAACTTTTTAAAATTAACATAATAATCACAAAAATAGAGAAAATAAAAAATTTGCTATTCTTGTATATGGGATAATTGAAATCAATCTATGAAAGAAATAGAAACTAAATTGGACAATAATACATATAATAACATTTTTAATCATTGTTGACTATGTTTCACACAAATCAGTGTGCACTGCTCGTGGGCCCATTTATTACATCCGTTAAGGCTCATTTACTCTTTGATTAGTGCGAGTGCGTGTTGGTGGCTTCGAATTTAATGTTGCACTTTTTAGTTGTAATTGAATTTCTTCTTTTTTATTTTTCTTCTCAGTTTGTCTTTTTTGTTTTTCTTCTAATTGATGTTTTACAGGTGTGCTGGATAAGATACAATCTGAGAATTTTTTTTCTTCTTTGCAAAAATCTTATTTTAGGAATGATAGGTACATTGGCTATGTCAGACAGGAACACAGGAGCAAAGGAAGAACAGAAGTATTAATGGATTTGTAAACAGCTCTGCCACTTGGGAATGGGTGATCTGTTTGCCAGGATTGTTAACCATGTGCAATGCTCACACTGTCGATTGTATGCACATTTCAGTGAACTGAAAAAAGTTAAGTCCAGCGGTTGCATTTTATGTGATACATGAGGCGGTAAGGAAAGAACATGTAGATTGTGTTCTCGAAAAAGCGTGTATGCCCCCAAGCTAATGTGACTTTCGTGATAATCTAGTATTATTAAGACTGGTTCTTCCTCGGTAGGTTTTACAAAAGCAATGAAGTGTTGTAGATAATCCACAAATATGGACTCATTTATCCAACCAGTATCAGAAACCATGCCAATCATATCGTTATTAGCGCCATTAAGAAACAGTTCATACATACGCTTTATTTTGAAATTAAACATTGGAGGAACATATATTCCACTGGAACTAACAGCACAAACAACGGAAGTGACGATACTGCCTGCAGCGCTTGTCGCTTTTGCTACTTGCTTCAAACCTTTTGGAGCAAAAATGTTTGAATTTCTCTGAACAGTATTACTTAATACCGGTTTTATCAATGCTGAAGATATGATGAATAGGAAAATTATATTTTCATTGGAAGGCTTCAGTAGCGTTAAAAGCTTGACGATCAGTCACTTTAGTTATATCTACACTTTAATATTATTGTCGATTGTAGTTTCCCGTGGAACATTCACGACCATAAGTTTAAAATATCGAATGTACAATTAAAAAAAAAAACGGGTTTCGTCCCTTAGACTTTTTGCATGTGAGAGTATCACTTTAATCGTTGGGCCACAAAAATAACATTGCAATATATATTATAACAAAGTATTAAAACAAGCCGTCTCCACGTTGTCGACATTAGGGGAAAGTTGGGTATTTGAGAACATCGGCTAATTAAAAAACAGTTAAATTTTAATTATTTCTTTATTAAAAAAAAAAAATGTTGTTAGTGTTTGAATTGACAAGTGTGTGCGTTATCGTTCCTGACAGAAAAAAATTAATAAATTGGCGTTCGCATACTGTCACAGTAAGTAAATAATTAAAATTTGATCTTTTGTTACAATTTTTGTCGTATGTAAAAATCTTTGAAAAAATTATTTTTTGACCTTTAGTGCGTATTTTTTTGTTATTATCTTTCATTTATAATTCATTTATTAATTTTATGTGGCTATTTAAGTTAAATGAAGAAAATATTTTAAGTATCGAGCATTTTAATATGAATTGTCTAAATCGGGTAATTTGGAACGATTTTCGCGGGGTAAATGTGGACGTTTCTTATTAATATGTAAGAAATTAATTATTTTACAATTTTTTCGAAGAATTTTCTTATTTTAAACTCTGATCCAACGTTTCGTTTTGTTGACTTGTTGTTGTTGTTGTTTTGTTTGATCAATTTGTTTGGATCAGATTTATTTTGTGCTGTTGTTTCCAATAATTATGATTGTTCTACGGAAAAAAAAATTATCTCTTTAGATGCCCAGAAATTACACAAGAAAAACAACACCGCGGTACACAATTGAAAATCTCCAACGCGCGAGACATGATGTGAGATGTCGACGACTTTCTTTAAGCAAAGCAGCAACAAAATACGGAGTACCAAAATCAACATTATTTCGACAAGTGCATCTAGAAGAATTTAAAAAACCGAAAAAAGGACGACACCCTGTCTTAAATCATAGTCACGAAAATCAATTACCCCACACACTACCGGGGAAATAGGAATGGCAATAGTTTTTATATTCTATATTTTTGTTATTCTAATGTTAATTTAAAAAAGTTTTGTGATCAAATTATTAAAGTAGATAAGTTAAAGTTTATGTTATAGCAAAAGTTTACTAAAATTGTTATTTTATATTATTAATTAGGATAATTTAAAGTTTATTGTTCTCAAATACCCCACTTTCCCCTAATACCTTTGCCTATTAAGATATTAATAATGTATTAGTTTGTAAAATTAAAAATAGATTGGAAAATGATAAAATGCATTGAAATAAAATAATTAAATAAATATATTTGATGATATTCAATGCGTGACTACAGTAGTGTTTCAAAAATACTTTGCAGACGACGTTATAGTAATGCGAGAGTGATAACTTTTTAGCTACACTAGAGAAAATTTAGATCGGTGACCACTTATACTCTAAATCAAAATGAGTTGCCTATATTTAAACACTTATAATACAAACTTACAGCTGCATTTCGTATAATGACCAATGCTAAATACATTGAAAATCATAATTTTTTTTTTATAATAAACATTTTTTTTCAAAATATTAAATTATAAATTGATGCTACATTTTAAGTTAATTTAAGAGATATACTCATATTTTAATACACTTTTCAACATAAATGTCAGTGTTTAATTATTATACTTAAATAAGTAGAAATTAGATGATTCAATTTTTGCTAACATATGAGATTAAAAATTGATTAAAATGCGTACTTTTCATTGATAAAGATGACATATTTTATATTTTTATCTAAAAAAAAGTCAAGGTCTTAGAAAATTCAAGGAAAAGAAGTTTTTCACGATCAAAAAAAAATTTTATATTACAAGTATGTATTCATTTTATAATTTTGTCATTAGAATAATTATAATATTTACTTTTAAAACGAAAAAAACTATTATGAACATTTTATTGCTAAATAACTGATTTTAAAAGTATTTTAAAAGTATGCTAATCAACTAATGTAACTAAAAGTGACTTATAAAATAATAATTAAATTTATACTGAAACGTTAGGGGTTAAAAGCCAATGGTGATATTAATGCTGGTATAGGAAAGAAACTTTAAGCTGCTCAGTCGAGCGACAATACGAAGTTGCGTGTGAGAGAATGAATCGCATTGTTTATATTGGACTTGAGAATACAAGAATTGAAAAACTAGCTTCAGCCCACCAAGAACGAAAGGGCAGACACTCAGCTGATATTACCACGACGAAGAACATTGTTGGACGTAATTGCATCTTTCATCCTAATGACTGAGAAAAAGATTCATAATTATTAAAAAAGCACCATTGTTGTTATGTGCATAGAATAATTGTTAATTTAGATTTTACTTTTTACATATTCTTCATTGTAGATTTGAAAGATATGAGATGGAAAGCTGGAAAATTTTCCGGGTAGGACCTCAAGGAATTTTTCATGTAGGTTTTCTTTGGTGTACTATATCGGATTAATCTGCAGCAGCATCTCTTCGGCTCGATGTGGCAACCGTGGCAAGAGCCCCCCAACATCTTCTCTTTCGACATTCTCACATAGTGTTTTTCAGGTGAATTGGTTTAGTTAACTGTTGACCGCCGGTTCGACGTCGTCACGACTGATTTACGCGCGCGGTTTTATTTATTTCTTAATTTCCTAAATGAAATCAGACATTGTTCAATGAAAACACAATTCAAATCAAGTGAAAAACGTAAATTAAGGATAGTTGTGATTGTTAAAGTTTACCTGTGCAACAATTAACTTTTGTGATAAAATTTTTTTTTGAAAAAACTATTATCCTTTGATAAAAATTTTTTTGTTTTGACTTTTCAATTTGGATTTTTTTTTTAATTTTTTGGTGAGTAAATTTCTTATTTTTTTAAGTAAATGTTTAAGTGATTTTTGATTGTGTGACGGAAGGGTTGGTTTTAAATTTCAATGTTATTTTCTTTTTTTTTATATAAAAGAAAATAAATATGATGTTTATAAAATGCCTTAATGTTTGTTGTAACAATAATTTGAAATATTATTATGAATTTTAGTTGGGTTTGTGGTGACTCCCCGGAGATCTTGTCTTGAGGATCAACAGCAGCAGCGACAGAACAGCAACAGCAGCAGCCATATTGCATACCAAGAAGAGTGAGTGGAAGAGTAGTGAATATTAAAAGGTAGTTGTTGAACGAAGAGCGAACGCTTTCTGCTCCTCCTGAGACCGGACAGGTTTATTGTCTGTGGGGTACGGGACAGGTAGAGGAATGTTAGTTGTCGCCGCGTTCTGATCCATCGTCGACCGTTCAAGAATACCATCTTCTCTGGCTTGGTTACTTTAATCGCACTGCTGCTGCTGCTAGTGCTAGTGCTGGTGGCCGGTGGTGGTGGAACTACAAGTGGATGGACAGTGTCTGTCAAGTTCTCTAGCGCCGATCGATCGGGTGATTCCAATTCCGGGATAATTGACAAAAGTTCCTCCGGGATTTCTTCAATTGCATAGCCGAGGTCTTAAATGTGCTCGAGAAGGTTAAGGCTGAACCCCGTTCGTAATCAGTGAAAAGTGCGTGGTCAATCGCTGCCAGAGTGTGCGTGCGTGCGTGTTTGTGTTGGTTTCTGTACGTGTTTTCTTCATTTCTTCATGGCCTGTTTGTGTATGTATATATACGTGAACACGCGCGTGAGTGAATGTGTGTAGATCTATCAAATGGTTCTCTCTTGTACAAAGTAACATTATACGGCAATACACAAACACATACACACATTGACAAGACATCGTCTGGCTCTGGGTCATCGACCACTCTCTTCTTATGTATGGACCATCATCATCATCTTCATCTACTTCACAAATCTACGTTGTGCACATTTAACGATTCGACATTTATTGTCATTTTCAAATTAAACGTGAATTAATAATAAAATAATGTCGATCGCTTCGTGCTCATAGTGAATTCATCTCAAGCTAAATCGATTATGAATTCGCGTAAATTCATAAAACTCAAAAATTAAATACCATGTGGTATAGGTGGAGTTGTAAAGTTATTTTTTTGAAATAATCCTATTTCCGATAGCCGGAGAGAAAAAATTCTTCGAATTTAATGTTATGATGATAATGATAATGTGATGTGGGGTAATTTTTTATCGATCATGAGGCGTGGGGGGTGGTTGCAATCGGTGAACGTTTGCCTTTTGATCGTGGTGTTATGTGTGGGCGATTCGCGAGCGTACAAGCGTTCGTCGCTTACGGATCCGAGCGTGACAACGCAAATGCAATCACGTGCAGTTGACACGCGGATTCAGCTGGAAGTACTTGAAGGGCAGCCGAAAGGCACAAGTGTTGGTTTCATACCGACAAAGGCTGGGTTTACGTATCGTTTCAATGAGCCACCCGGACAGTTTATGCTGGACCCGAACACGGGCGAAATTCGCACCAGCACCGTACTCGATCGCGAGGGGATGCGAAACGACCGGTATGATCTAGTGGTTTTATCTAGCCAACCGACCTATCCAATCGAAGTACGAATTATAGTCAAAGACGTCAATGACAATCCTCCGGAATTTCCAGAAAAATCGATTGCGATTTCATTTTCTGAAAGTGCAGCGGCTGGAACTCGTCTTCTTCTCGATGCAGCGAGCGATAAAGATTTAGGAATCAACGGTGTTTCGGATGAATATAAAATAGTTGATGGCAACAAAGATGAAAAGTTTCGTCTTATCGTTACTCCAAATCCCACCGGAGAAGGTTCATACTTACACCTGGAAACCACCGGAAAATTAGATCGAGAATCTCAAGGCTTTTATATTTTAAACATTTCGGCACGAGATGGAGGAACTCCTCCCAAATACGGTTTTCTGCAAGTAAATGTGACGATTTTAGACGTAAACGATAACCCGCCTATTTTCGATCATAGCGATTATATCGTTTCGCTTAATGAAAGCGTACCTCCTGGAACACCTGTTCTGCAAGTTATGGCTACTGATAATGATTTGGGTGATAATTCAAAAATAACATATTACTTAGCAGACACAGAACGCCAATTTACAGTCGATCCCGATACCGGTGTAATATCAACCACAGAAATTCTTGAATGTCCTCAACAAAATTGCCAACAAACAATTAAATCGAGTACAAGTTGTTCAAAAAGTTGCGTCTTTACAGTATTTGCGAGAGATCATGGGTCGCCACGTCAAGACGGTCGAACTTATGTCACTGTAAATTTGGTGGATGCAAACGATCACGATCCTGTGATTGGTTTCCGATATTTTCCAGCCACTGCTTTGTTTGCTACCGTTGACGAAAATGCTGGAAATGGTTCAGTTGTAGCAGCTGTATCTGTAGTTGATGTCGATGAAGGACTTAATGGTGAAACAAGCGTTCAAATCACCGCTGGAAACGAATTGAATCATTTTCGTTTAGATTCAAAACCCAATTTTGATATTGTCCGAGTCAATGGTGTTTTAGACCGAGAAGAAATCAGCAAGTACAATTTAACTGTTGTCGCGACTGATAAAGGTACCCCACCTCGTACGGCAACAGCTTTTTTGATTATCCAAGTTAACGATGTGAACGATCATGAGCCTGTTTTCGAAAAGAGCGAATATTCAACAATTCTAAGTGAGTTAACACCACCTGGAACGTACGTTGCTAGTATTACAGCCACCGATGAAGATACGGGCGTGAATGCTCAAATTTACTACGCATTTTTATCAGGAAATGATCATAATTGGTTTGTTATGGATCCAAATTCTGGTTTGATAACGACGCAGGCATTGCTCGACCGTGAAATTCAAGGCACGGTTGAGTTACGCATTTCGGCACGGGATGGTGGTCCCAACCCTAAATGGGCGTATACACAATTAAAAATCACAATCTTAGATGAGAATGATGAAGCGCCGAAATTTTCGCAAGAAAAAATTTACATAAATTTAACAGAGAGCACGCCACCGGATACGCTAGTAGCTATGTTAACGGCTACAGATCACGACCAAGGAACAAACGGGAGTGTTACATACAGTTTACAATTAGGAGTGAATCAACGTTATCCCGATACATTTCGCCTGGACACCCTCACAGGACAACTCACAACAAGAAAAGAATTAGATCGAGAAACAATATCAGAATACGAAATCCAAGTGATTGCCAAAGATCAAGGGGCGCCTCCTCAATCCTCCACGGCTACAGTTTTCTTGAAAGTTTTGGACATTAACGATAACGTACCAGAATTTTATCCTCAACGATATTTCGTCTCGCTCAAAGATAATATTCCACCGAGCACGTCCATTTTGAAAGTTTCTGCGTATGATGTGGACGAAGGAAAATATGCAAAAATTAGATATAGCATGGAAGGAGGCTCCGATGGCCTGTTTGTCGTTGATGAGGTAACCGGAGATGTTTTATTACGTGGTAATTTATCTTCATTCCAAAAGCCTTTATATAAATTGAAAATTTCTGCAACCGATCACGGAGACAAACGAGCGGCAAATGATGCTCTCGTTGAAGTGATTCGTGAGCCGTTTATGGAACGAATTGAATTCGATAATTCTGGAGAGTACGAGTTTCAAATTGTCGAAGATCACGCAATGAAAAATCCACAAATTGGGCGTGAAGTTGGCCAAGTAAAGATTCGCAATATGATCGAAAATGTTCATTATGGTATTGTTTATGGAGATCCGAAACATAATTTTCATATTAACGAACAAACCGGCTTAATAACGACTGCCAATGTTATCGATAGAGAACAGATAATCGTTTATAATTTACGGGTGATTGCGCGAGCTGGATTGGCGTTTGGTGAGACAATCGTCAACGTTGTGGTTCAGGATTTGAATGATAACCCTCCGGTGTTCGCTCGGGAAAAAGATGAGATTTCACTGCCGGAGAATGGCGCTGTTGGCCAGGAAGTCTTCTTAGGACGGGCACGTGATCGTGACGCTGGCGTCAACAGTCGCTTGTCGTACTTTTTGTCGTACAACCCTGATGAACAGTTTCGCGTGTCGGAGGCGACCGGCGTGATTTATTTGCATAAGCCAATACGATCCGAGCCCGGAACAATCCTCTCTGTAGAAGTGACAGCGACCGACAGTGGAGATGTGCCCTTATCGTCGAAACACTCCATCATTATCACAATCGAAGACGTTAACGATCACACGCCCGTCTTTGATCATACATCGTATGAAACGTCCTTGTTAGAGTCAACTGCTGTTAACACTCGATTCTTTATCTTAGCCGCATCCGACGCAGATTTGGGAGCAAACGGACAAATTTCCTTCTCAATCATCGAAGGAAATGGAGAGGGAAAATTTGGAATTTTCCCCGATGGCTATTTATACGTCAAAAATCCTTTGGATCGAGAAGAAAAAGATTACTATGCCTTAACAATTATGGCTTACGATCACGGAAATCCTGTACGATCTTCAGTCGTTCCAGTCGTTATTCACGTGATCGATGAAAACGATAACGCACCGCAATTCGTTAATTCAACGTTTACGTTTAATATTCGCGAAAACGAACCAATCGATACATTCGTGGGAAAACTCGTTGCAACCGATCGTGATATTGGACGCAATGCTGAGTTGATCTTCTCGATGCCAACGACTCAGTCAAATTTCGCCATTGACCATCGAAACGGCTTCATTAGAACAATGCAAGTTTTCGATCGTGAAGAACTAATGCGTACTACCGGTCAAAGCTTTATTACCCTCGAGGCTTTTGTTTCTGACAATGGAAAACCACGCCATAAAGATAAAGTTAAGGTGAAGGTATTTGTTACGGATATAAATGATAATCCACCAACATTTTTACGTACACCGTACAAAGTTCAAATTTCTGAAGGTATGTCCGTTGGATCTCAATTTATTCGAATGTACACGACTGATTCAGATGAGGGATTGAATGGAGATGTCTTTTATTCTCTGGCTGAAGGAAACGAAGATAATCGGTTCACAATTGATGAGGCCACTGGTCAAATTACAGTGGCTCGAGCTTTAGATCGGGAAACTGTATCCAATTATCATTTAACAGTAGTGGCTTATGATGCGGGATTGACAGCACGTTTGAGTTCCTCGACTATTGTTAGCGTTACGATTTTAGATGAAAACGATAATGCTCCAGAATTTACGCATACCAAATCGCATATTTCGATTTTGGAGACAACAAAAATCAATACGGAATTAGTACAGTTTCAGGCGTACGACGCTGACTTGGGAATTAATAGCGAAATCACGTATTCGATCACTGCTGGAAATCGGAGAGATACATTCCATATAGATCCCATAACGGGCACACTTTATTTACATAAAGCGTTAGATTACGAAGATCTAACAATGTATCAATTGAATATTACAGCCGCGGACGGTGGTAACCCGCGATTATTTTCGACGATATCGTTTTCGGTGCAGGTTAATGATGCAAACGATAATTCGCCATCGTTTCCGAGTACGGCTATCGTGCGGCAAATTCGTGAAGGTATTCCCGTTCATACGCCAATCGTGACGATAACAGCCGAGGATCCCGACTCAGGTATTAATGGCAAAGTAACCTACGAGATTTCGCATCAGGAGCCGCTGGATGAAAAACGCCATTTTTATATAAATAAAACAACGGGCGTGATTCATACATTGTTGCCTATTGATCGTGAGGCGATCGATACTTTTCGATTGACCGTAACGACCACAGACCAAGCGCTACCGGAAAGTGAACGCTTATCGGCTTCGAAACTAGTAACGGTCATTGTCGAGGACGTCAATGATAATGCTCCGAATTTCGTATCGATGAACGCTGCAATTTTACCCTCGCGGAATTTCCAAATGTCGAATATGAATCGTGGCAATGGTGGTGCTTTTATTATGAATGTGATCGCTCGCGATTTGGATTCTAGCACCAATGGATTGGTGACTTACGAGCTGGTCAGTGGAAATATGGATTTGTTCGCGTTGCATCGCAGCACGGGTGTGCTAAATTTACGTAAACCCATCGAAAAGCCTGAAGCGCGTTATCAGTTAGCCGTAAAGGCGACTGATGAAGCAGTTCAAAGTGAACGGCGCTCTACCGACGCATATATAACTCTAATTGTGGCCGGAGGGCATAGTCGCGGGCCGGTTTTCCAAAACGACGCTATATCGAGTAGCGTCGCTGAAAATGAACCACCTGGAACGAGTATTGTGAATGTGGTAGCTCGCGTGGACGGCGAAGACGCCCCTATTGAATACTATGTGACAAATGTGACGAGTGCATCGGGCAAACAAATGGATAGACTGTTTGATATCGACACGAAATCAGGTGTGCTTTCGACTGCGGAAATTCTTGATCGAGAAGCCGGTGTTGATATTTATCACGTCGAAGTAATCGCCATAGTCGTTGGAGGTCCGCCACGCACATCCATCACTAAGGCAAGTTTTTAATTATTTTTTTTTTTTTCATTAGATAAATAATTTTCTATTCATTTATTCCTAGCTCGCTGTAATTATAATAAACACACAAAGATTTAACGTTAAACTGTCTTTATTTCTCGCTTTGTATTCAATTCAGTTGCACAAAACGTAAATGCGCATTTGAAAATAACAATTCCATAAAAGTGCATAATACCAATGCAATTGCAATGAAAGTAGCGTGTAAGGCACGTTTGATTTATGGATCTAGGGGGGCGGAATTTATGTAGTCATTAAGCAATTGAATTTTTTAAATGGTTTTATTCTTCTTCGTGTTTTGAAAATGAGAGTTGCACACATGCAGATATGTAGGTCTATGCATAATGCTGTGGAGAAAATAGCGTTAGATTTTTAAAATATCGTCTATTGAAATCAAATTTGTTGTTTCATAATAGAACATATTTTATACATGTATGCTGCATGTTTAAAACTAAAAAAGTTAACATTTCGTAATTTTAGTAAAATATTTGCTTTGTAAATTTTTTCCTCTATTTGGATTGAATTAAGTAATTAAGTAATCAAATGAACCTCATATGACGGTATTAGAACGAAGATATAATTTTAACAATTTAAAAATTGTTGTAGTAAAAAGATTTCTATCTTGGATTCGTATTTAAAATATTTTAGTGTGAATAATTATTTCAAAATTTTTTTCGGGATATATTTGATTTTGTTTAAACTATATAGAGTTTTACTTTTTTTGTACGGCCAAAATACATAATATATAATGTGTATATAATATATATACACATAATACAATATAATATATAAAATTGAGTGTTAAAAGAGAAAATAATAGTGTGTTATTGAAAATCAAACGCATAAGTAGGTACAAATTTTTTGGTAATCAATTCCTCGTCGTATCCAGTAAAAAAGCATTGTTATTTTAACAGCAAGATCTACGTTACAAGGATATATTACATTGTTTAAATTTTATTACCTTCAGACAACCCGAAATCATAAAATAAAACTTGTTTGTCATCCTTATTATTACCCATAACTTGTGGATATTTCTAACCGTTGAGTTCCTTGAAATGGAATTTTAGGCGAATTTCTCATTTTATTTTTTAAGAAGAAAATTGTAAAATATGAATTGCACCTGTTTGAAGATCTCAGATTTGACTTGGTTATTTAAATGGGAGATTTTATATACTACCTACCTACATATTTTTTATTTGAACTAAGTATACCAAGTTAAAAGTTATTGTCAAAAACGTTTAATGCTCTCAGAAAATCTTACAATTCTATTAATTTTTTACGTTTATTAATTATGTTTTCTAAATAAATTCTACTTAAGAGACTAAAGTTGTCACTATCGTTTATTAAAAATTGTTTTTTTAATATATGAATAAAGGTTGCTCAGTATCAACCTTTTTCGAATCTGGTACCACGAGACAACTGCTAAAACATTCCCGAGAATTATAGAGATTGAGGAAACATACAATTAAAAACAATGTAAAAATTTAATTAAAATAAAACAATAGAATTAAATGGTTCTAACGAAACTTAAGAGGCCAAAGTATTTTTTCGTAGCTAAACAAATTTCAACAAAAGTCTGTTCCAGGTTAAAATAAAACCGTTCAATTACGACACAAAGTGCACATTTATGGTTTTTTTGTATTCCGCATCAATCGTACCGTAAGTAAATGTACGGTTTTATTTTCATCTGGAACAGACCTTATTAAATATTTTTTTGTCGTATATCACGTCATAGACACTGCATACTACTGTAAAGATGTTATACCTACTGTTAGCTGACTATATAAATACGCTTATTTCATAATTTATAGATATATAAAATATTTAATTTAATTTAAATATAAATTTTTTGAAAATAATCAGAATTTTTAAAGATATTTTTCCTAATTTAATTTTTATCGTGTTATTTGATTTTTTTGAGTTGAAAAAAAATTTTAAAATTAGAACGGTATTTTGTTGAGAGTACAGTTTTTTTTTTAACATCGAATAGTTGTTTTGTGTTATCCAGGTTTCATTGTAAGCGTATGTGTGAAACGATCTATGTTACAACGATTTTTTCTTTTATTAAAAATCGTTATTTTTGTCGATCTTTTTTTAGAAAATACAAATCATTAATTGAAAATGCAACAAATCGTTTTCGTTAAAAAGAAGTTGAGCAAACAATTTTTATTTTCTCTAAAGACATTAGCAGAGACTGCTTTTTTATTATATTTATTTTCTATTACAAAACTTGATAACTAAAAGTTCAAAAAATGAAAAAATGAACTTTATATATATCTGTGATTGTGAAATTAACACGTTTAGAAAAAGCTTATTTTCTCTGTAGTATTTAACACATGGTTATTAGCATGAGATTAGCAGAGAAACTGAACTTTTTGAAAAATGATTATTATTGCCATTTGGGAACGTTTTCAATTGAAAAATCAATAAGGTCACTATACAATTCATCATTGAATCTATAATTACTCATGTTTTAATGTAAAAGATGCCTTACTGTGTATACTTTCAGAATTAAAAATAACCTTAAACTATAGATTTTTTTTAACTTTCAATTACCATTCTTTACTTTAGCATATAGTAATTGCAACTTTAATGCTGGATTTGTTTAATAAAATGTCACAAGTCATCCAGTTTTTCCATACTGTTCAAATTGTAATTACTTATTACAGATTTCAATATTGATTTTTAACATTTTCAAATATAACAGTTTTCCTTTTCTTATCTAAACAAAATTTTAGAATTTTCGTAGAATCTAATGAAAAATCAACTACTTCTGATTTTGGTTCACTGGTTAATATTTTACTAGCTGAAATACTCGACACTGAAACACTGTTGAGTGTCAACATAGGGTTATTCCACTAGGCGTTCACAACGCTAGAAGTGTTGTTTCATTCGTTATTGCTGAACATTTCGAGCATTTTGAGCACCTAATATCTAATAGAACACATTCATAAAAAAGCTAATGTATGACAGAGATGGTAAATATTTTTACATCTATCTGATTTTAAGTATTAATTTAGTGAAGAAAAAAAACAGGACCGTCCTTAATGCAGATAAGCCTCAACGCCATAACGCAAATAATGAAATCTACTGAAATATTTTTTGAAATGCGACAATACAAAGAAATTTATATTTAGTAAAGATTTTATTATCTTTCTTATACTCACATAAAAAATCTCTCAGCCATTTTTTTTTTATTTAGACAAAAACGTTTCAAAAAAATTGTATCGTATAAATTTTGAATATCATTTTGAAATATGTCTTCTAAGTTTGTGTTATATGGTTTTAGAAATTATTGTAATAAATAAATAATAAATGAAAATTATAAACAGGGGAAAATGGTTGTATTGAAACTGAAATGGCAGAAATTTTTTTTCTTATAAAGTTAATTTCAATTCAGAAAATTAAGTATATGAACCATAATAGCACTTGCTTAGCGTAAACAACAGTATTACTACGTACTTATTAAACGAATTTTATTATAAACGTTTTCCACAGTATACAAAGAAAGTAACTCCAAAAAATGATGTCTTCATAATTATGTTTCCGTATCAGGAGCCAAATAATTTTATAATAAAAATCATTAAGTTTTCTTCGAATTAAGCGATAAAAATAAAATCAAAATATTGATACGTTTAGATATTATATACTAATTTAAAGTTAAAATCTACAAGTTTTAATTCATTATTTTTAATCTTAATGAAAGTTTGAAAGTCATTTTAAATGAATTAAGTTAGTCTATAAAATGGTAAGTTAATTCGAATTGTGCTTCAGTAGTTATAGATTATATCTCAACGTTAATTACATTTACATTTATAGTCTAGGGGAGTTGAGAATGAAAAACAATCCTTACACTTCTTTTACCTTAAAAATACGTCAACTATTTCTTCACCTTATTAGCAAATGAGTTTTTTAGTTCCGCAAAATAATGAAGTAAAAAATTTATCTACGCTATGTATATACATATATTAAAATGTATAAACATGAGTAATTTATTGTTTTAATTTATTCGTTCTGTACAAATTATCAATGAGAGAAAAAAATGTCATCCTCTTTTCGATATTTATCATCGTGGCAATAAAAATGTAAAAACGACTTCCATTTGGTTTTATTAAGGCAGAACGAAGATTTAATTATTCGAGTACCCCAAACGTCCTTCATGTAATTGCGAACAGTTATAGAGCGATGTTTTTGAAATTGAAAAATTAAAAAAATGCTCGAAGAAGAAGAAAAGATTGTTGTAAAATTATTACGACCGTAAGGCATGCGTTTATCTTCGTCCTCTCACGACCATTTCCATTGGCTATTCCTTCTCCAATTATAAAAATATTCTCGCAAAGACATCGATTTCAATAGTTGGATTAGTCGAAAAAATTTGAATATGAATTTCTAATTACCGAAAATTGAACTTTGAACATAACCATTTAATACTTCTACGTTATTTACATATTTACGATCATCTCTGGTCGTTTAATTTCTAATTTAACAATATTTTTTTTCGTTGCCATCAACTTCATCGTTGTTTAATTAATTCAAAAATACAACGAATTCCCCAGCCTTCATTAGAATCGTCGCGTCTTGTTTGAAATTAAATTTGACAATATTTATTTTTTTTAGTCATAAATATTTTTTCTTTCACTATTTTATTTAGATGCAGGAATTTAATAAGGCTCTTATATGTTGTTATGAACTTAATGCGCTCATCATTATTTGATTGGTAATTAAAATATTTCTGATAAATAACATGCAGTGGATTCGAAGTGAAGGAAACTCTAAATTAAACCGTAAATCATATGGATTATAAAACCTGGTTATCACGCGTTTAACTAGGTAAAGTTTAGTCGTTGAAAGTCTCTAATTGGTTTTTATTTTCTATAGGAATGTTAGTTTTTCAGTCAAGTAAAACTAACAGAACTTTGCTTGCGATATCAAATAAGAGTTAAAATCTACCATTCTCAGATATAATTTTAATAATGATTTAATAATAGCACAAACGAAATCATTTGATGAAAATAGAGTAAATGTGGGTGAAAAAAATGACTGATGTTTATACAGTTTCAGTTACTTATATTCGTAAAACCAATGCAGTATTTAAGTTGAAATATTTGTTTCTGTTTAGTATTGTCTTGGTATTAAGCTAAATTGTGAAAAATTATTGTAATATTAAAAAGAAAATCCATTTTAAATGGTAATGTTGTGTGTATGATAGAATTTAGATATCTACGTCATATATATTGAAATAATAAATAGGAATTCACTATTTAACTGAAATTAACACTTAAATTAACAGTTTTTAATAACTTTCAATCTACTTAAAAATCTATGTTAGTCTGCGTTAGTTTTTAAATATCAAGACAAGTCAAGCATTGACTTTGCAAATTATTTCATTTAACTATTTAAAGTTATAATATCAATCTTAATTTATTGCAATTGATAGCCAGTTACTTGACTTGATGAACCTCTTGTAACAATAGACCAAGAGCTAATGATGTATTTTGTGTTATCATGTTATCGTTAGCGCCGTTTTCGAAAAAAAATTAAAAACCCCAAAAACCAAGAAAATAAAGTGAGGCTTCCTGCTTGTCGATTTCAACCAAAAGCTTTACGGCACTACTAGATATAATATGAAGGCAAAATTCCAAGTTTGATGAACTTCGAATAAAGCTTTCCATTTTTCTAAAATCCACTTTTTCGGACTTCAAAACGTGTATTTTCGGTGAAAAATTGAAATCGAAAATTCGACCCGATTGCCATACTTCCTTTACCATGTTAAAGAGAGTAAAAACATATGAGCCATCAAAGGACCTCTGGCAGATGTAAAATATCTAAAGTTTAATATCCCCATAGACCTCCGTTTGATTTACGATTCATCTTCCCTTTTGCTCTATGGAGTTTTCACTATCGGAACTATTGGTTCGAGAATCTAACTGAGAATAATTAAAATAGTCATGGAACACGTTTTATTTTTCCTCATTTGTGTTTATGTTCTCAATGTAAAGTCCATCATTCGTATTGTCACATCATTGTATAGCTTTAGTCTACAAATAATTGTTCTCGAAGAAAATCTAAATGACTCATGAGTTGAGATTATTATTGCTTGATTGTAAAATGTATCCTTTTGTATGTTTGGATATTTTTTTGAAACAAGTTAGAACATGTTTGTTTTAAGCTAGGTATACACGTTGTATAGATATTAGACGTTTTTTAAGGCCAATGAATTAGGTAAGTTGAGGATTTCTATAAGTAGGTAAATAGAAAAAATGTTCTATTTAAATTTTGAATACAGCAAACTACGTCGTTACTTTTTGCCCTCGATTCGTTTTAAAACTTAAACATTTTTTTCGCCTATAACATTCCAAAATTTAATGCTTAAATACTGCTTACAAAACCTTAGAGTCAATTCAATGATTTTAGTTTAAATTTTACGGTCAATATTTTGACAGAACTTTCATCGTATTCAAATGTCTATATCTAAACTTTTTTTTTAGAATTTTATTAAAGGTGACACCAAGGCATTTGCTCTGTTGTAAATTGTCAAAATTTGCGAAAGATTGTCTTTGAAACGAATGAAATGCCAAGGTTAAGCCAAATAAATTCATATTTTTGACTTTTTGATTTTCCTTTTTTATCACCCTTGTAAAATATAAAAATATTTAAAAAAGTACAAAATTAATATGTAAATAAATCGATACCCAAAGGGTTAATAAAACGTGAATACTTCTTTGATTCAACAAAGCTGATATTAATCAAAAAAACGTTTGTATACATAGTTTCATTTACAAAATGAAATTATCCACTTTATCACTTGAGTGAATTTTTCTTGCAATAATAAGTAGCTTATATTTTATGTATTTATGTAGATATAATAATTATAGATGTATGTAATTTTTCATTGGTTTAATCGCACTTGCACTGGTGAAGTAAATACACAGAAAAAATATTCACTCATTTGAATTTAAATTATAATTAATGCATAATTATGAAATGAAAAATGTGTAATACTCAAGTTATTAGCCTTTCCACTTGATTGGTTTTTGGTTGTAATCATTTAATTCTAATTGATTTTAAAAGCATTTTAAAGTGACACATTTTTTATATTTCATATTTTGCAAGTAAATCAGCTGCAATTAATATTAACTTTTACTATTTTAATTAAAATACTTATGTATTTCAAATTGGTTAAATAAAAAAGAAATAATAATTTCCGTTGCTAAAGCATAAAAAAAATGTTTCTTGTAAATGAAATGTAATGGTTTTTTCATCGTTTTTTTAAAATAAAAATTTTTAATAATAGCGAGGAATTTCGCTCATAGTTTAATTATATGTAAATGATTTCATTTTCTCACAAATTTGCGTTGATGTTTTGGTATCTAATATAATTAATATCATTAAGATGATTTTTACGACTTGCAAATGACTGAACTGGGGGGCAAACACGGAATTAATTCGAATGAAAAAGATTTTAGAAAGTGTAATTAAAGTAAATTCAATTAAATACAAATTTTAATGATAAATCGTCTTGGTGGGTTTTTGTCTAAATAAATTCAATAGATGAACTTTCTGATACTTTTCCCATTCATTGAAAAGGGAAAAACTATTTCTTTCATTTGCCGTTAGTAAAAGTTAAAAACATCCTTCTTTTACTTTTATTCGCATGTTATATAAAGTTTTATTTTGCGATTTCAAATTCTTTATTTCCCTTTAGATATTTGTAATTTAAATTTTATTGATTTTAACTTCAGTCGATAAAGTTAATGACAATATAAAACATTAAAGATTTATCTTCATTATTTTCTTTAATCGTGTCTTCTACCAATTCGTTTGGAACAAACGGAATTTTACAATCATATTAATTTCCAATTAAATTTAAATACTTTTCCCGAAAATCTGTTTTATTCGATTTTAAAACTGAAATGATCGATTATAACGGACTCACATATCTTTAATAAGCCCCCTTTGACTCAAATCTTAGTTCATTTTAAGCCGACTATTTAAAAAATGAAATTCTCGAAAAAAATTATTAAAACCTCAATTCTTTGTAATAAAAAAAAAATGCACTTGAAAAATTCCGTTAGTGTAATAATATAATAACGGACTGTAAATGTTTCTTTAGTTTCTTCCAATATGTAATTTACAATTAAAATCCGATTTTTATCTTAATAAGAATATTAATTTAAATAATCTATTGATAAAAAATGAAATAAAAAAATCGCTACTGGTTCTGATGCGATTTGAAATTTTTTGAAACGAATGAAGATTGAAAGGATAAAAATGTATCAAGACGCTTCTGTTTCACCTATTTATTTTTTCGAAAACCGGTTTCTATTTGCTTTGCATTGTCTTTTTTCAAATTGATTTTTAATCATTCGTATGGATCCTCTTTACGACTGAAATTGGGCGTTATAAACGTAACGGAGGCTGATTAACGTATTTATTTAGTTTTGAAACGTGCAAAAGGCAAGTTTTCGCCTCTCTTCTTTCCATACCATAAAAGTGTTATAATTTTACGATTATACGAAAATCGTTCGTGCTTTCAGGCTACTAAGATTTTGGTAGACGTTTTTCTTTTTCATTTTATTTAAAAAGATAGTTAAAATTGATCAATGTTTCCTAATTTTCTTGACTAACCCGGTTTTAGTATAAAATTTTTATGGGTCTCAATTTTCAGTAAAATATTATGTATTTTAAAATCTGATTTTATTTTGTAAAATTAGTGTAAGTAATATCCTTTAGATTGACCAAAATTGATCAAAATTAACCATAATTTGATAAACGTTGACATTCAATTATGCCATGTGTATTAAAAGCGAGAAGTGAGTGTATAATATTGGGTGTATACAAACCTAAAACCCAGACAGTTAAGTCTTGATGAATGATAGAACAATGTAAAACCTTGTATTCTAACAAAATTAAACGTTAATAACGCATAATTGCCTACCGTTTTTAAATTTAAGATAGTTCTCTGGGTGGGTCTATACCAGCGGTTTTTAACCTTTTTGAAATCACAAAACACTTGACCATAAAGAAAGTGTCCTTTTACGTTTGTCCATAAGCTAGTTAACCTAATCTCTGAGTACACGACTGATATTGCATAAACTAACATTTTTACACGATTTCATTCGCTTAAGCATTATTAAAAAATCTATTTGATTGAACGTTTATAGAAAAATATATTTAATAACCATAAACCTTTAGGTAAATCTGACTTTCATTATAGCTTTTTTTTTTGTATGAATTTATATTAAATATTTTTTACAAGGTTGAAGGATATGGAATAAATCCTTTTTGTTTCTATGTACTTCACGTCTTTTTTACACGGTTTTGTCTAGAACGTATCTATCGTGTAAAGATGTATTTCATAACTAATATAAAAATTAATTACCTATATATTTAGCTCATAAATCTACAGTTTTTATTTTCAGACGCCTTATTTCAAAAACATTTACCTATATTTAAGATTTTTTGTTTGTAGAAAATAGTTTTGACTTTACGAAGCAAAGATGAAACCAATGAAAGATACTGAGATTTTTGGTTGAAAAGCATCAATTTTTTTATAGTCTAGTAGCCAGATATTTGACTATTTCGCGAGCGTCCAAGCGTAAATTGGAATTTTTGTTGTTTCGATGTTGAACAAGAGGGAAAAAAAACTGCGTGGTCTCATAAAAAACGAGCCAGGTAAAAGTCTACAAATTAAACTAATCAAAGGGTTTAAAATATCTTCACCGCCCATATTCGTTTTTTTTACTCTTCTCTTCTATCATCCGAAACGAGCGAAAGAAATGGACAGACACCAATAGCTTTATCCATATTGAAAACCTTATGTATGTATTCGGTTTAACAGTTAATTGAACCAAATTATATTTGAAACAGATTATTTGAGCATAAAGTTGAACTACCGGTTTTATCAACAACGTTGGCTTCGTTCTTGGTAAATCAACGTTGATTAACATAACATTAATTTCATTTTACTTCTTTCCTCTCGCGTTTCATAGACACGATTTTTCTCCTCTTCTGACGCGATTGGTTCTAGATTTCTCCCTTTTTCTTTCACATGGAACACGCGGAATTCATAACTCAGTAGCTCGATGAACCGCGGATTATTTCAAAAACTCACAATCTTGAATGAAAGTGATTTAATACAGGAATTTTTATTTGCATATCAGCCAACCGTCTGTTTTAGAGAATGGAACTATTTTATTTTATTTTTTTTTTGTTTCGAAACGTTTGAAATATACGACTAAAACGATTAGGGGACGGATCGTAAATTTGAATTAGAAACGTGTCAGATCCAGTTATTGAACTTTAACAATATATGATGATACTGAAAAATGTGTTTTGGTTTTAATTAAAATTGGCTGAATTCAATAAAAGCCTTAAATTCCAATGTGTTTATTGTTGGTATAAATGCAAAAGTTTAATTTCTATAATTAGCTGAGTGATAAAAACTAAAAGGTTGCCCCGATTCACATTAAATATAAAAATGTATTAATGATATTGTTGCGGTTGACGCAAATAGAAAATGCAAACACATTCATTTTTCAAATGGAAAAATTTGCATTTAAATGATTTGTGCCAGATATCGAAGCCGGCATATTCGCATTTGTATGTAGGTAGGTTGAAGATAAATTAGAAATGAATCAAAAGTGATCGAGAAACCGATCTCAATGTCATCGATTAAGTAATTAATCTATCTGCAAAGGCTTGCATTTTCATTCTGGGCATGTCTCTGTTATGATTTCGATTCCGAATCGACGTAAAAATGTGTGAAAAATAAGCGAACGCCAAGTGAAGTGATCTAGTCAAAGCTGCATTTATGTAATATTAATAATAATAATAAAAAAAAGTGTGTAAATATCTTATCCACATCGAGAAATTCAAGGCGGTTCACTTTACAGCAAAGCAGAAAAAAAATTCTTGGCGCTAGAAAACGGGTGTTGTAATTTTTTATTCGCGCGTTTTTTTGTCTATGATAATTGAAAGAAATGTCGATCATTTTTATTAATTCCTCTGTATAATTTTTTTTTCGTACACTTTGAGTGTAAATCCTACGCGCTATAAAAGTGAATACGAGTACATGTTCTTGTATCTCTGTGTTACGAAAGTTTACACTTAAAGAATAAATTTCAAAGAAGAAAAAAACTCTTCTAGAATTACAATTATAGATTGTGCCGATGCTTGTTAACGTTATAATTTTTCTCAAACAACTTATTTCCAATTATTCAGACTTACTTTATAAATCCATTATTTTATTTTTTGATTTTAATATTCAAAAATGTCTTTAAATTTCAATTAAGTAGTAATATATGGTCGTTAAGCTTACATTTAATTTTCAATTTAAATTCTATAAAGATAGAGTTATCTTAAAGAACCAAGTATAAAGAACCAATTTTTAATATTCTGTTGTTTTATATTCTTCAAGATAAAATATTACATCATCGTTATCAATATAAGGTAATTTTCATATTACATTGTAGCGTTGGTTTGGAAAAATGAAAACATACGAATCGTCGCCTCAAGTTGTCAAGTTGCTAAGTCCTATTTGGCTGTCGTTACAGCTAACAAACGAGTGAAAAACGCACTGATTTTACCTTATTTCGTCTGAGAACTTTTCCAATTCAAACAAATTTCATGTAATGTGTCGTGTTTCTTATGTGATAAATAATAGGATAGGTTGGTCTTTGATTGAAATCGAATCTAATTGACGATTCAAAGTGAATCTAATACCACATTAGGACGACAGCATTTGCTTTTTTCTTTACTTTATATGGATGGACAATGCAAAAATTATTAAAATTTATTGAACAAATAATCGCATTGGTGTCCTTACGAAAAAAGTAACGCCGGCTATTTCACTATTAAAATTTCGAGTTGCAATAGTAAGTAAGGTATTAAGTATGTTTAATTTAAAATATAATATAATTGTTTCTACAGGATATCCCATCACTTTCTATACACAGGAAATACATCTTATGAGAAGGCACTTCACCAATTACATTTCTGAATGTACAATGCGCGTAGATTTATTTGACCATCTTGGCAGGATTCGACTCGAATGAATTGAAATAATTGAAAACGAATTTGCTTTACTGTTACTATAAAGTTAAATAATATTATTACAGTTGATACGTTGATATTAAAATTAGAATTATTTGTATAAAATGCGTCTAAACATAACATAGGCAAATGTTGGTAGTAAAAAGAAATCTGATCTAAATATTTTTATTTCAAGTTATAAACTAAGGTTTAAGAAATGCAATAAAATAGTATACTTGTAGAAAAATGTTGGTTACGTGATATGCCAAAGCAATAATCAAGCTTTAGCGTACACAAGAGCAAAAAAGGGCGACAAAACTACTTACTGTTGATTTAAGGCGTCCTTATCTGATTTATTAGTTTTCTAATGTTAAGAATGGCAATTGTTGTTATACGGTTATTATAAGTTACGACTTTTTGGGAAAACTACTGGAAAATTAAAATCATATTTATTAAAAACATAAAATTTATTTAAAATAAGGATAAAACTACCCTCTTCAACATTGAATATACCTACACCGTATTGTGTATCTTGATACACAATACATATACAATACTATATATCAATCTTGATCAAGATCAAGATTGTTCCATTCTTGGTATTTGACTTGGTCTTGCTTATTCGGTTTTAGTCTTGATCATGTGTGTTGAGTTTTGGTATTACTTAAATAATTCTTCTATAAGCACAAATTTTTATATTATTATGAAGATTATTAAATATGTTAAAAATAATAAATAACTCACAATTAATAATTAACTAATAAAACACTTTATTTTATTGCAATCATAAAACTATAATTCGGTATTGGTTTTGGTTTTGCTAGTATAGAGACAGTCTCGTTTTTGTATTTTTGTAAGACCAAGACAAATTTTGCTCATCAAGAACACAGTAGAAATTTCAAAGTAAGTATCGCAACCCCTAAAAGAATCGGACAAATATGGGGAGGGGGGAGTGAAGAATAATAAATCTGAATTAGCATTAACTCTTTCTACTCATTTTTTTTTATTATACTACTATACTATACCAGTTCAGGGGGTGTTTGATGTTTTGAAGTTTGAAAAAAGATCTAGACCAAAAAACTTAAGAAATACACACATGTAATATGGTGTTACGGTTGATGTAATTATTTTTAATTTAATTAATTTTTTTCTTTGTTTTTGGTATTTTAAGTCGCTTTAACATCTATGGTCATTGGTCATATCAAGACTGTCTTAACCATAGAAAATTTCTGTAGTAACAATCTTAAGTCATAGTCTTATATCTTTAGATTCGACCAGGATAGAACTGATGATAGAACTGATATGACTACCGCATAGAGCGGAGCTCGACTGACCTAACTGCTGCGTCATCAAATGGTTAATTTTATTTTTGTTTATATGATTTTAACTGATATAAATGAAGACTTACAGTCATTACAGTACATTAATTAGTGAAAAAAACGTTTTTCTCATTATTGTAGCTTATTGTTGGGTATTACTGAGAAGGTATGAACCTCCATAGTAACGAAGAGTTAATACCTACATTCATGAAGTAGCATTGTGAAAATCAATATGAGAATAAAACTATTTAATAGATAATGACAAAGATTGATTATATTTTTAATCCATATTTCTGAAAATGTGATCTAGGAAAATAAAAACATTACTTTCACAAGTGAACTAGTTTCGATTAAATTTGTAAATGGTAGTTGGCTGCATTACTCGCACAGAAATGCATCAGGCTTCGTACTAAAAATGCAAGCCTAGTTGCGCTTGCTTATTGCAGATCGTAAACGAAGCACATGCACACATTTATATGATACGTACACACACAAAGCCTTTTTTGTCGTGTCGCATACTTCGAAGTTTTTTTTCTTACATTGGCCTTGCTTCGTCAAACATAATTTACAAATATGGCAGTGAAGAATTTATAAAATAAATTTTTTGATTTCACATGAAAAAAAATGTTTTCTAAGAAAGCTGGATATTTTTTTGTTCGAGTCAAGTTGGAAACCTCAAAACTGCAACAATACAAAGCAGCCGAGTAAAATGAAATCACGTTGCATTTGTGTATTTGTACACAAAGTGCACAGATTAATTTTAATATTGTTAGACCTGATTGTTGACTCACGTCTCAAGTATACGATAGTTATAATCATTACAAAGTCGTCGCTTCAACTTTTACGAAAGAAAGGAAAAAAGTTACGAACGCTACAAACGATAAATAAAACGTGCTTAACTTATAATTCGTTCGTATTTACGTAAACGTTAAGTGCACTTTAAATTGCTGTTTATTATCTATTTAAAATACGAAAAAATCATTTAAGAAACAGAGAGTGACGTTTAATGATTTTTTTTCAAATTAACATTATAAAAACGACTCTTGTCATTGTTTCGCTTTTAACAATAAACCCGTTGACGTTTTCTCAACGAAGGATTGGCGAGTAAACAAAGTTTAATATCGCACTTTCACCTATCTTAATGAATTGGAAACATAATTCAATCAGACAGTATAGTCGTTTGAAAATCAGAAAAATATCATCGTATTTCAAGCTTTTAATTATAAATTGGCAAACCCACCAGTAAAACTCGAAACTACCTATTGAATATGATAAAGCGAAACAAATAGCGTGAATTCCTGAAAATCAATACGATAGTGTAAACTTGGAAGCAAGGAAGCGAATTTAGAAAAAATTGATATCGTTATATCGATAGACATGCATGAATTGTATTACAAATCGTTAATGAATGTAGTTAAACGCATTTGACTAGCATCGATATTATCATAAGTACCTAAATTTTTTTTTTTTTTTTTTTTGAAAAACTAATTTTATTTTAACAATAAAATGCCCTTGTTGTGTAAATATTAATACATGCACGTATATATCTACTTAACTGTGCAAATAAAAAAAAAACTTTTCTGTTTAATTGTTAAGACTAAAAGCACTTTGAAGTTAGATTATTCAAATAATAGATTGATTTTCAAGGATTGTCGTCTCGACAATGACTAGACATCACAATCGTAAATCTTGATGGGAAACCAAATACTTAATTCAATTTTACAAATTGTTCGTAAATAAAATCCGGATGTATGTATACTTAATTCATTTTCCAAATCAACGTTTTCAATTTTTTATTAATTCTTAGGTAGCAGATGTCGTATGTAAATATCTTAAGCGATGCAAATATAGTCAATTTTTATGATTAAAAAATGAGAATCTGAAGATAAAAATTGTCCAACTTTGTTGCAGCTTTATTGAAATTAGTAATTGCTATCTTTGCGATGTCATAAACTCAACCATTTACGAGTTATTGTAGAAAAGTTGTCTTCGAAATCGCGACAGAAGCAACAGTAATAACTGCGTCTTTAACCGACGTTTTAAAAGGCTTTTTTAATAAACGCTTAGAAAAATTTTCAATAAAACATGCTAATCGTAAGATAACCTAAGCGATTTGCGTGGTAGTAGTGACTAATACTGTTCTAAGAAATGTTATCATATTTTATCGATTTTTTACTTCATGATAGTTTTCATAATAGATAATTTAATTATTTTTTAAAGGGTCATTATTTTATAAGATTCTACCTACAGTGGTAAATGAATTTCAACATTTACTTCTTGCATTTTGTAATTTCTTGTACACATTATCTTGATAATTGTAGATAGATAGAACATTAATGTATTTATCCAATAATAGTTTGATTTTATGACATAATAAAATTGGATTAAGTGAACATATTTTTAATATCAGTTAAGAAAATAAGTTTATAGAGGTTAGAATTATTATAGGTTTAAAGAAAGTATACAAACATATGTAAAACTATTCACATTAAAATTTAAGATTTCTTAACAGGAAGTTCCATGAATTTTAAGTTAAATCAAAGAGAAAAAATAAATTTTTATAAAATTCTTAATAGTTTCTTATATATAAATGTTCTCAAACGTTCCAGTACTATAACTACAATGATTTCAAATAGCTGCAGTGCGGAAATACAAAAGGAAACGTTAATGCATTCGTTCTTATCAAATCTTTACGAGTATTTCTATATAAAGATCGCCAATGCCCTAACAAGCTGTTCGATATTTGGTAAAATATAATTATAATAATATAGTACCTGCACTTTTTACATCACAAAAATGTTCATAGTCATTTCAGAACTAAATTTATAAATACTTATACTTACTTACATTTCCCTGCAGTTTCACCCGTGCAAAATAATAATGTTATTTTATATTTGATTGCTTATTGCTGAGTAAGGGTATAGTAAGTAGAGAACGCTTTTTTAAAACTTGAAAAAATTAACCTTACTAGAAACATTTTCAATTGGATTACTTAATACTTATTGTCTTTAAAATAACAAACAATGTTATGCTAGTTTCAATCATATGATAGGTAGGTAAAGTAAGAGATACGGTTTTCCAAATTAGAGATCTAGCATCACTCACCGCTATGTTTGACGACCACGATTTAATTGTATTGCACATAATTTAGGTACATAAATTGACTAACAGCTTTCACACTTATATTTATGCTAATGAAGAAAAAGACTTAGACATCTAATCTATGTTATAATACTTTTAAAATTTCAAAACAGCAGGAGATAGGACGTCAGTACTTAAATCATTTTTTCAATAAGAAAAGCAGAACTATATAAGACCAAATTTCAATTAATGATAGCGAATTTAGAAAAAAATTAACATATAAATAGTTTAAAACTTGATGTGGGTTAGAAAACTTAGACAAAATAACAAATATAGTATTTGAGAAGTCATAAATTTTAGAATTTGAGATTAGCACGTTCAAATAACTACACGGAAAAAATAGTGGTGTAAAATTTACAACACTAAACTAGTAACATTTTTACTGCACTTTGTGTTCACTATAACCACAAATGTAACATTAGATAATACACTGTGTTGTATTCAGCTCTAACGTATAGTATTTTTTACTACCATAGTGTAATACATATATGTAGCTGTTACAACTGCTGAGTGTTGTACAATTAACAAATGTTGGTGTTTGCGCTTGCGGCGCGTACAATATAACCAATAATTTTGGCAAATAAATGCAAGTGTCAAAAATTCAACTACATTTTTACTTGTTCGTGTTGTAAATAATACTACAGTTTTTTAATTACACTTGACTGGTAAACGTTACCACACGTGGTGTCATCCTATATAATACTAGTTAATGTAGTAAAATTAACAAGAAATGTTGTTAAATCTACAACACATTTTTTTCCGTGTAGTCTTTGAGCTTTTTATATTAGCATACATAATTTAAAAATATTCGAATTTATATTTTTAACCCAAATAGCATTTGGATGCCATAAGAAATTTAATTTAAATTGGATTTGAACGTTAGAATTAAATATATTATGATGATTAAGTTAGATGTTGTGTGAAAATAAACAAAAAATGATCATCTGTTACATTTTTTAAAATAAATATTATAGATGAACTATTTTTGATATAGTTTACGCTTTAAATTTTTACATGATAACATAGTCCTATGTTGTATTGGCGCTAAAATATTGGCTTTCAAAAAAATTTACTATACTTCAACTATTTTAACTCATGGTATTTTACATAGAATAAAGCTTTCTGAAACTTGAATATACCATTGCAGCCTAGGAATATTCTAAATCGTGTCTTTATTTATTTATTGTTTGTTTTTTTGTATTTAAGATTGTATCACTGCTACGGTTATTAGCGACCGGCGAATCCGAAAGCCCATGAAAAAAATCTTGAGCTTTCATTGGGATTCGAACCTAGGACAACTTTTGAATAGTAGGCCCCTCTTTCTCACTGGGCACTCTGGGCAAGTAGCCAGGGCCCCGCGATCGATAGAGGCCCCCAAGCTCTTATCAGATTACCAAGATGAAAAGAATCCAAATTGAAAAGAATTAAAAATGAATTAAGAAGTAAACTGCACCAAGAAAGAGTAAACAGTTTGTTGCTGATGGCCATTGAGTGAAGCTTGCTGAAAAACAGCTTCTGAAGAAATAGTTAACGATTAAATCCATCTCAATTGTAGAACGGTACGTTATCAATAAACGTGAATTTTTCCTTCTTTTAGTGTCCAAGCAAAAACTAAAAGTAAATGTGAAAAGGGTCACTTTTGTGTGTTATAATATTATGTTACCTATTCACATAATGTAAAAGTTATAGGGGCCCCATTATCCTAATGTGCCCAGGGCCTCCAATAGGTTCAAGACGGCCCTGGTGTATAGAGCAACAATCTAGTCAATCATGCCACTAAGTGGCTGTCTTTAACTTAATATCCTAAAAAGCACAACTTTTTGTAAAAAAATGGCGCTTGTGCTTTTTTTAAGTTTATTTAAGGTTGCATCAATTACTATAGTCATTAGCGATCGTCGAATCCGAAAACCCATGAAAACATCTTAGGCTTTCATTGGGATTCGAACCCAGAACCACTGGCGTATAAGGCAACTATCTAGTCCACCACGCCACTAAGTGACCTTCTTGTGCGTTTTTATCATTAAAAATATCGTTATTGTTACAATAGTAAGAACATTTTTTTACAGTTTTCCTACTGAAACTGATCGAGTCGCCATATTTAGTACCTAATTGATAAAAGTTTGGTTGTATAAATAAAAGAAGTTGATTTTTTCCAACTAAGACCATCAATAAATTAAACTACTTCCTTAAATCAAAACTTGGTATTGTAAAATTGTTCTGGTAAAAAATGTGAAAGTGTTACTAGTTAAAATATATAGGTACGTTTCATGGTGGTTAAAGCTTTAAGTAAGTTTGTAAACACAATATAAATCGAATTTATGAGTTTATATGTAAAAATAAATGAGAATATTTCATTTTGATTTAATAAAACGTTGAATATTTAGTAAGAAAATAATGTGTATAAATCCTTTGATTTTTGTAAGAACCTTAAATATAAAATGTAGGATTGATAAAAGGTAGTGGTTTTTTTTGTGTTCGTATCTTAAAATTTACGTTCGTTTTGAAATCAAACTCATAACTATACATATGTATGTATATTCTCCACTCCTTTATTATTTATTTCACCTGAAAAAAGAATACAAAGCATAAAACTCGTTTCAGTTTCGTCATAATGTCAGCCACACTTTGAACAAAGCCACATAAACGCATATATCTGAATGTTATGGATTATATTATTCTTAAAATGTAGGCGTAAAAATCCATTTTTCTCGATAATAAAATAAAATTATTTGAATGGATTAGATCATGAAAGAGAGATCCCGCTTTGGGTGATCGGCGACAAAAGTCGTCGCGTTTCTTGAATGATCTTAAAAGGAACTGTGTGAGGAATTGATAAATTATTGAGAAATTTCGTAAATTTTTGTGCATATTTACGTAGCGGAGAGCACGAGGTTCAGTCAAACTACAAATTGGCTGTCTAATTAATAAGTGGAAAATATTAATTGTCCTCATTTATTTATAGATGTGCGCTTGTTTGTCGAGATAACAAGCTGAGAAAAACTCGTTTCTAGCCGGCAATTAACATTGTAAATGCCAGACAGATTCACCAATACCAACAGTGACAAATCATATACGAGCCCAATAAGAGAAGAAACACTCATTGGAAGTTGGATGGAACCCATAATATAGGGACGAATGAACGAACCAGAATGGAACAATCAGGATGGATGATGGTACTCATTCGTTCGTTCGTTCGGCACTCGTTCATTTCATATAAACTCCGGCTCCAAGAACAAACAAATCGTATACTTACGTTTAAAATGCACGTGTGAGCATAATATGTATGTATGCTGCCCGTCTGGCTCTCGGTATAATTCAAAACTTGCCGCCTTACCTCATTTGAGCCATACTCACATAAGCACATATAACTCATTCAAACGTGGAACCGTAATGATCACAAGTCAAACATGGCAATTTCCTTAATAAGCCATTTTGATTAGAAGCTCAGAAATTTTACACTAACCACTTAATTTATATCCCATTCCTTCTACCTTTCTAATCGCCTAATGAGTTTATCTCATTTGAAAATATTCAAATTTTACAAAAAAATCCACATCGTAACCTTTACACACCTCCACAAAAACAGAAAAAATATCAAATATCAATCCGTAAAAAAAACGGAAATGATGAATTGTGACTCGAACGTTAATTGCGTAGGATCTAAACGAAGTTATAAAATTTCAGAAATTGTTTTCTTTTCTCGTTTCATTTTTAATGTTAGAATTATTTCAAGCTTTCCAAGATAGCATCAAAGCTAGTTTTGTTGAAGAAATATCTTCCATTTTTTTTACTAGGAGTAATTCGTAATAGATTGGAAAAAAAATATATGGAAAGAACGCTTTTATGTTAAAACTGGAAAATAAATGAACCAGATTTAATCTTTATATAGAATTTATGGAGTATCATAGTTACAACACACATGAAAAAAGTGTCGACAAATCTTGGAAAAAGCAGCACTTCTTTTGATGAAGATTCTTTTGATGCATTGTTTAGATTTTTTACCTTACAAAGCTGTAGGTAAACATAACAAAAAAATTAAAAGTAATGCGAGTTGTTAATAAAAACCTTAATTATATTAAATTAAAGTAATAAAAACCTTTTTTCCTCTCTGACCGAGAAGAATAAAAAATGGGTTGAAAACAGTCTTAGTAAAGCTTTTATATGTAACAATTAATGCAATTAATAGAAGCTACGGTTGTAATTATAGATTTTATTCTTATCGCTGAATTGTCTAACGTTTTTAGATACGATTTAGAAAGTGTTAGTCGGTTAGTCGGCAAAGAGTTTTCAAAAGGGTGAAACCTGTTGTTTTTGGAACAAAATTTTTACGTTATTTTCTTAACTTCTTAGAGAATGTTCTTCATAAATATGTTAAAAAATGCAACTAGTAAATTTTTAATGCCTCAACGGCTGATCTTTCACCCTTGCAATCTTGCAACCCGGTTAAGTATTCACTAGATGTTCTCTGTATATTGACGACGGCAATATGAGTTCTCTTGATTTCCTAAATGTTCTAATAACATATATTTCAGTGAAATTTAACTAGGTACTACACAACTTCAACTACTGATTTGAAAAATAAAGATAAAATCTTGTGAGTGATGATTCAATATACCTTACCTATCAGAAATATGATTTATAGTAACAATTTGGATATCCGTTATTTCTAGTTTTTGTTTGAACATTGTCAGGTAACGATTTTTCACTCTGAAATGGCAGCAACTGATCACCATTGAAGTTTTTTGTGCTTGCTAAAGCTTAATTTGTAATTGTTTCTAAATGCTTATTTTTAAGGTTTTTATTTAAGGTATACTTAATTACTTCCGATTTAGACCATTGATATGTATTCATTTTTATCCTTAAGATGATAGCCAATTCCATTCCGATGTACCTACCTACGTTTATAGCAAAAACTATTGAAAAGATTTTTATGGATTTTTTGTTTTATTCCCTAAACGCTTGGCTTCTAGAATAAGTAAAAATTATTTCAATGTTCCTAATTAATTTAAAGTAATATAACTTTTAATATTGAAAATAGAAATGGATATATGAATATGAATGTCAGAGATGTAACAGAGAGCGTATCAGACACGTCTCATATAATTTTTGTGAATATTAAATAAACGATCTTATCTGGACTAAAGTTTCTTGCGAATTAGTTATTCTGCGAAGAAAAGGCATTTGATGGTAAGCTTGGAGAAATAATATACTTTTGTCTCAAGTCTCAATCAGCAAGAATTAGATAAAGAGAGGTCTATTTCTAATATGAAATACTATTTTTACTTCTACCTCATTATAAAGTAAACGTAAATTATAAATTTGTTGAATGCTTTCATCATGAATCTCTTGAAATTTGACTTTCATGAAATTCACAGAAAAAAAATGCCAAACTCTATTAATCCCGACATTTATTTTTATGAAAAAAATATTACAATATAGTTTAGTTTATGCTCAGAGAAGCGTACAGGTAACAGGTAGTACTTAAATAAAAATAAAGTCTTAAATCGATGAGTATCCAAGAAATGAATCAACGTTATCAAAGAATCCTTGTAATTACCAACTCGAGCTATAAAATATTTTTTAAAATAAGAAAATTGAAAAAAAAAACAAGAAAATGCGCCGTAAATTCAGATCAAAACGTGACAAAGTCATAACCATAAAATAATTCCAGTTAATTTACCAGTATCAAGACAGACATAAGGGCTCAAAGGTTAATAATAAACCGATAAATCGCTCTCATTCTTTCAAACATTTTATGGTACAATATTAAAATGTGGATATTTTGTGATAGTTTAATTAAAAAAGAAATCCCTCCGTCCGAAAGCCTATCAAGATACGGGGAAAAATTTAAATAATCTCACATATGTTCATTTCTGTAAATTATGAAGGATATTTCAAAATTTAATTTAAAAATGACAGATTTCAATTACGAAAAGTCGACCCCAGTCATTAAAAAAAATAATAATCTTTAATATCCCTTGAAATATATTTAAATGATATTAGGATTTTATTTGGTCGAGTGATTTGGATTAGATGCAGTTTTTTAAAGAGCTTTATGCGTTTCTAATGGTGGATTTACAAATAGTTGAAAAACTGGTTGTTGGATATATCAAGAAAATTTGACTGCCTTTTTATTGTCTAAATGACTTTTTATTGATATTTAGAATCCGTTATTGGAGGAGAAACCTTCTGATTAGTGTTAAAAATTGAATATGAAAATCGCGTGTCTTGACTTCTGTGTGCATGTGACGTTAATAAGTGAAGGATAATTTTAAAAGGATGTTCTCTTGAGGGGACGACTTAAGATTTAGTCTATAAGAAGATTCACAAGATTATTTTTAAGTTTATTTACTAATTCTTTGAATGAGAAATAATAAAAATAAATGGTAAGAGGCTCAAAATGATAACCTGATCGGTGCAAATTGCCATTAGGTTGACACTAAGCATTTTGGTGCGGTGACGAGTCGTCTCGAGAGGAAATACGACTGTGAGGAGATGGAACGAAGAAAAATGAAAGATATTTAAAAAAGATTTCTGATCAAATGACAACAATCATTCCGTGTTTTTTTTCTTTTTTTTTTTGATGGGGTGGTCGCCGGCGTGGTAGAGCCGAGAACTGGCCGTGGTAGGGCCACGGCTCGGGCATTGCCACTCTTTTCTTTCTGCACATACACAAGTGTGTTTGGTGAGTAATGATGACCGACTATCGTCGTCAAGAGCAGAAGCATGTTAAGACTACACACGAGAGATAAAACAACCGGCTCATATTATAATATTATTATCCTCCACCTATATTACCTTTAAGACTGGAGCGCGAAGATAGAAGAAACACACACTTATGTAAAATATCTTCGGTTAAAGTGCACACGATTTACGTTGCACATTCACCGACTTTATCACAATTTTATTTAGAGTGTAATTCACAGAGTTACGACGATGACGAGGACGAAGACGGCGACGTGCGGGTCGCTGGCTCTGATTGCCATTTTTCTGGGGCTTGGATAGAACCAGCAATGACGGGTTTTCTCATTACGTTTAATTTATAAATTCCCACAGTTACGGTTTTATCGAATGCCAACCAAAGAGTTTTTTTCCTTCGGTGATATCATCGTAAAATGACTGGATTGAAATGTACATTATGCAAAAAAGTTGCCTTTATATAAACTTTTCTAAAATTGAAATAATATGTATAAGTGCGTCTATGTTTATATTATTCATAATCTTACTTAAGCTTACCGTTTCAAATAACTTACAAATGAAAAAACAGCTTACATTTTCAACATTAATTAATTCCAAGCTTTTCTACACCTCTATTCATGTTCACTTCGCCTAACTTTCCGTTTTACAAATAGTATCATATTTAGTATAACTAGTACTATAATTAAGCATTATAAATTATAAATAACGCTTGGAGATACATAAAAGATTCTACGTTCACTCAAACTATTACATATCAGCGTTTCCCATTTTTTGCATTTCAATGTTAAGTTGATTATATATCACATAATATTTACAAATCTTACAATCCAATCTTTCACACGTAAAAGCCAAAATTATATACTTACTGTTTTTGGATGATTACCCTATACGCTGAATTAAATTCCCTTTTATATTATATAGGCATTATATTTATTATTACATATTTTAACTCTATAAATAATTTTATAATGTATTTTATTTATAATTAATATTTAATAATATGACAATAATTACATAGGCAGTTCCTTTATCAGTGCATAGCTTCTATTATATAAGAATTATCATTAGTTTTATGATATACTTTTTGTATCAAGTGACAATATGTGCTTTTTTTCTATTTGCAATCAGCCAAAGAGCATTTAATATTAAATGAATTCTTCTCAAGTTCTATTTATACTTTCTACAGAAGATATTAAGACGTCTTAAGGATATCATTTTTAAGTTGTCTAAATAGTAATATGAATTTTCGAAGACCTTATGTAACTCTTAAGTCAATGATATCTTAAGGCAACCTTTTTTAATTTAAATTTAATACAAAATTTAAATTCTCAATAATCATTTTCTGAACTTGTTCTGACATCTTGAAGTATTCATATATGACCCGGTAAGTGCACCCATTGATTAACTCAACTTTATCAACTTTTTAAAATTTTCATTCCAAAACACTTCTTTGACCTTCTCTACCTTTATATATCCGAAATAAATTTTTATACTAAGGTGGAGTGGGGTAAGTGAACCCCAGTTTTTAGTAAGTTTGACTTTTAAGTTTCAACCCATATTTTTATTTTATTCATATGTTTTATAATACTTTAACATTTATTGAAATTAAGGAATACTTCAGTTAATACGCTTTAATTAACATTGACAGAACGCCAATTGCACTTGTATATATATTTTTTTAATTGTAAAAATCCAAGAGCTGTGCACTTGCCCCGAAAATGGGGCAAGTGTATAACTATCTATTAAAACCAATTTGAAACCTTATATCTATGCTACATATGCACACATGCTTCATATTGAAATGTTTGCTTTAAACGGTGCTTTCAAACTGATTAGCATAAATCGGGAATTTTCTTTATTATTTCGGGGGCATCTACGTGTAGATATAGGATGACATTAATTTTGGGTAGATGATTATATATTATATATAGACATTCCTCCCATTTTATGTTAATACGAGCCCGTTTATGCACTTACCCCACTCCACCTTAAATTAATATTAAAAGCTCTAAATGATAATTTTTTTAGCTTTTGCACAACAAACAATGTATTTCAGAAGTCAATTTTATCAATTTACTCAACTTTTTGCTTTACGAAGTTAATCAATCTGTGCAATGAACAGCTCATATTTTAGGACATATAAATCAAATTTAAACCACTTATTGGCGCAGTGGTTAGATCAGTTGCTCTCTCCGCTTCACGCGTCAAGTGGTACTGCAGTATCCATGAGTTCTCGATCCTCGTTAAATCCTAGACTTAAGATCATAAATTTAAGAAAGAATAAACCATAGAAATTTTCTGTATTTAGACTATAAATTATTTTTTGATTTTGAAACGTAGATTCTTTTATATTTTAACTAGATTTTTCAACTATAAATAGTTTCATTTATTTTTTTTTTTGTAACAAAAATAGGTTTAAACTAGAAATTTTCGTAAACAACACCTTATGATACCATTATGTTATATTCCTTGTAAGCTTTTGATGCAAACCCGTACCAAGTTTTTTATTTATTTACCTTTAAGTCGTAACAGAAATGAAAAACTAGTTTATTGGTTTCTTCTTACATTTGAAATTAAATTTTATATTTTTAAAATTCCAAGAAAAATTTTGATGTGGTCGCTCTTTAGTTTAGTCATATGTTGTCTACTTTAGGTGATGACTGGACATAAACTTGTCTGATATTTTGTGGTTGTGACTAAAGACTATTTTTAACCGTAAAAATACATTAAACGGTATTAATATAGAAAACAGCAATAAAACGTTTTATAGTATTTAAATTGGAAAAATATTTTTTTAAAAATAATACGGGATTTTAAAGCAGAGTCATATGTTTTATTCAAAGGTGAAATATGTTTTGTGTATTACAAGGATTTATAATGTATGTGTAGTATTTGGTTAACATTTTTTGAATTTTTCACGTTTTCATCCAATGATTTTAAGAGAAGACATTATATTAATCATAAATAACAAGTAGGTGCCTATTCTGTTTTATAAGTTATAATTTTCTAAAACAAAATAAATAAGTAAATATTCTTTGCCAATAAATAAATTAATCTCAGTCATCAAGCTATTAAATCGGACAACCGCATTTTCCCTTCTGCAGAAGACATAAATTATCTATTATAGGAAGGTAATTCCTTTCACGCTTAAGAATTCTCTACGGCAATTTGGACGTAGGTACTAAGTATAACTAAGTTTTTTTTTTTAAATTCCTGCGTATTTTAATGTTTGCTGATTTTCAATTCGTTACTTTTAACAAGAAATAAATTTGTTTGTAAATCAAGATTAGAATACGAAAAAAAGCGTTTCTATGTGATGAGTTTTGGAATTTTAAATTTTACATATCACAGATAGAGATAAATATTTTTCGACGAAGATAAAAAGCGTTTTCTTTTTCTCGTGGATATTTTGTCGTTTGTAAATATAAAAAAAAGATTCTCATCTATCTGATCATTTCTGTTCTCTCTACTAATTTGGAATGAATAATGAATATGCTGAATAAAAAATTGCCTGTACAGACACCGAAATATTCGTACAATGATGACTGTAATAAAAATAATTTCTACGCAAATTCAACAAAATGGCTTTACGATTCGTGCATTACTTTTTCAAGAGTTTCATTTTTTTTCACTGAGGCTAATGATGAGTTTTAGCGTGGACAACCACCACGTCACCAACATGGAATGCTAGTTTATATTTTATTGCTTATCGTTTAAATTTATGATTATTTTTTTTATTTCTTATATATTTCTAGGTGAGTTTCAAAAAAAAAAAATGGAAATGAAAATTTGTTAATGAAGATCTGCGTATGAGAATTCGATGGCTATCATTGAGCCGAATCAATGGAGTTTGCAGAAAGTTTGGAAAAAAAGTCCTATTTAAAATACGGTTGAGGCAAGAAATAAAATCAAACAATTTGTATGCACGATGTGTGTAAGTGTTTTGATGATGACGATGGCGTTATATTCTATGCGATCTGTAACAGAGATAAAATTTTTCAAGTCTTATAGGTGGTAGTAGAATTGTGCTGTACATAAGGCAAAGAGATAAATCGTATATGTAAAAGGGTGGGCATCTTATATAGAAAATATACATTAGCATAATATTACATAAGGCTATATTCTCACTAGACCGGCCCCACAATTCTCCGGTCGCCGCCGCCGGGGCCCCACTTGACAATATCAAACAATAAATAACGCTCCGTGCATAATTTCCTTCGTGTATATGTTATATTGTTATCATTATCTTAATTGTTATTTTTTTGTTTAACATTAACATACCAGTGTTCATCATTTTGTTCCACACACACTCTATACTTAGAGACTATGATGATAAAATCTCAGCGTATGTACGACTCTGTTTCTTCTCTTTTAGGCCTATGGGGGACCATTTCATTCTATTTTATTTTTATTTCAACGCTAAGGTCACAAAACTACTTAAATTGTGATGATCGCCAACATAATATGTAAAAACGCGGTGCGAATAATGTCGCAAAAGGATGATGATGTGTGCAGCCATTCCATTTTCACTTGAAGAAAACCCAGCAGCATCCGTTTGCTGATGTTAGAAATTATAACCATTTTTTTTGAAACTTCATATCTTAATGTTGGATCTAAATTATTTGTGCATCATTTCTGCTCAGTTTCTCTAAAAGAAAAATGATTAATTATTCAAGCACTCACACGATATAGTTATAGATACACAAAATGTATCCTGATTTTCCAGAATAGTAAAGACCAAAACTAAATTTGACAACTAGAAATTTAAGAAGTCTTAAATTAAAAGAAACTTTAACCAAGATTAAATCTAATCAACGCAACTAAGAACAAAACTTTGATATGTTATTAACGAGAATTTTTTTTTTGCTTTAAAAATGAATAAAGATACAAGCACGCTTGATGTCTGCTCAATAAAATTAACGTTTTCATAAAATAAATTTTAATGTTATGACACGTATTTTAAAAATAACAGTTCTTAAAACAACTAACATTTAAAATATCATAGCAGAAATAGTAATATCTTAGACAGTATTACAGCTGTAGTCAGTATAGCATAATATAGTATTACAGTTTTACAGTGAATTCGTTTTGAACTTATATTTCCATGATTTGAATCTCAGAGTTGAACATACATAAGTATTATGATTTCAATAAGACGTTGTCAAGGCATCTTACATACATAGTTCATTTCTAAATGAACTCATTTTGAATTTATATATGTATATATTTTGGTGCTTCAAAGAAAGCCAGTTCGTAATGGGTTCATAAAAAATTCATTTTTCTAGCCTTAGAAGAAAATTATTCATGTTTTTGACTTCAGATTTATTTTTGTATTTAGAATTTTTGTGGAGGTACACCAATACCTCGCTTTGCGTTGTTTCGTTTTGCGTTTTTTCGAAGTTGCGTCGTCGCTGAATTAGTACTAATTTTCACTGTACGTCGTTAGATTTTCGAAGTTGCGTTGTTTTGGGTTCGAGTCTTGTATGTAAAAATGCTTGCTATAGAAAATCATAATTCACTTTGCGTCGTTTCAATTTGCGTCGGGTTTTTTTGGAACGTAACCACGACGCAAAGTGAGGTATTGGTGTACTTATTTATCTTACATTATAATATTAGTATATAATATCTAATACAAAATAATAATTTTACGTACAAACATTGTAGGTACCTACTATAGATATACACGGTATATACCTGTGCTATGCTTAGCTAAAAGGATGTAAATTAAATGTTTGATTTTGATAATCATTTAAACAAAATTTATTCATTTTAAAATCTACCAATATATTATTTCAATTATTTTCTACTCATCCATAATAAAACAAATAATTAAAAATGTTATTTCAAAAAGAAAGTAATAATATAAGTTTGGCAAATATTTTAAATTGGAACTATACATTTCCCAAATATCAAAGCAGTAAATCTTTTTTTCAAAGGCAGAACGCAGTAGTACTCAAACTATACTGCTTTGTTTTTATTTACTTGATTGATTTTTTTTTAATTTCAATCGATTTTTTATTTAAAATAAGTTCAAAAAGAAAAAATTCACAGTTCTATGTGAGTTATATCTACTTGTAAAATTGAGCTTTTGTAAAAACAAAGAAAAAGCTCATAACGAAATAGAAGTACTAATTGTATTAATGAAAAGATATGTTTGTAAAAGAAAGAAAAAAATCTTCACAGTGAAATTCAAGCACCCGCTTTTCCTGTGTCAACCTGCATCATTTTTTTCCAACCACTTTTTTTGGTAAAACCTCACATATCGTCAGACCAAATAATAAGTACTTCATTCCTCTTTACTTTCAAGTATGTATCTTTTTTGAATGTTTCAAAAGATACTGCAAACTTAAAGCATACGAGGTTCCATATGTAAACTTTATGAAAAAAAAAAACGAAAAAAGTTAGTTGTCTGAAGATTTGGTTGGTATTTCAGTGTGTATAATTGGATGTAGAAATCGGTAGGACATCAGGTACAAAAAATGTGTGATTTGGGCTTCTATTTATTGAGCGCTGAATTTATTTGCTTTTCAAAAATCAACAAAATGATCAGTTTTTTTACATTTGGTATTTCTTCTTAGCAATAAAATTTCAACCAAAAAAAAATACTCTCAGGTGCGATTTATTTGAAATAATGTTATACGACAACATGGTTACGTTCCTTATCGAGCATTGAAGTCTCCGACATCTCTTATTGATAAAATGCTATGTTTCATGTATCTGTAGGTTTATTCTATAACTTTGAGGTTTTATTAAATAATAACTATTATATACCCATGTATTGAAGGTAGGTAAATGTTGTAAAGATGATATGTTAATATTATTTAGTAAATAGAGAAATAGATATTTAAAAATAGTGCTCAAGATATAAAGTTTTAAGTTTCATATTCGTCTTGAATGACAAATTATTACAAATTTCCTAGGTAGAAATTGTTCAGTTCATCAGGGATTTGAAGCATAGAATAAAATTAATATCCCATCAAAACGCACTCGTCCGAAACGTGAACTTTATTAAACAAATAACAAGAATTTCATGGGGAACTGAGACGTATTCCACTTATAGCTGGATATGTGTGTTTGTTCTTGTGACATCCGAAGAGTAAAGGTTTGACAGCCACGTCCTCCTACACTTTAATTTATGTAGATACAAATACAGACGTTTCGTTCGATAACTCCACCAGAAACTTGTTCTATTCTAATGTTTTAGTAGTTAAAGCCTATTTGTGTACAAACAAATGAAACAAGCCAACATGAGAAATATGGACAAAGAGATGGAGGCAGAGAACCCCACACCTTAAAAAGGTTTGAACCAGATTTTCGACTATAGGTATATAATTTCGTCTGTTTGATAATAGAGAAAATTAGATTTGGATCTGATTGTGAGGACAAAGGAAATATCAGATTAGTTAATTATAGGACTTTTTTAACAATTAGAAAAGTTTAAGGATTTGGAGGAGACTTCCCACGTAAGCTGACTTAAAGTCGCTGTGACAGTAATCTTTTTATGTTGTAGACTGGAAAATCTTACATTACATAATTTCAAATAAATCCTTTTATTGAATTATGGTAATTGTTATGTTAAACAAGATTCAGTCGAGTTAATTAAATTTAAACAAGAAAATTAATATTGACTAATTGCAGATTAAATTAAATTAATATTAAGTATATTGATTTTTATGAAGCTCTTTTATGAAAAATTTTAATTTAATCCAATGTAAAGTACAGTGGTACCTTGAGATACGAATGTCCTAACATACGAATGTTTTGAGATACAACATGAAATATTCTAAAATTTATACCTCAACATACAACGAAAAATTTGAGGTACGAATTTGCGATGTGCGATTTTATTGAGTGGATGAACCTAGTTTTTGGGCCTTCAGTGAAAAAAATACTTAATTGATAATGGTCTGCCGCTTAAGTGTGTCCTTCTGTTGGATAATGCTCCCGCTCACCCTCCTGGTCATGAGGATGACCTTTCAAATGAATATAAATTTATTAAAATTGTCTATCTGCCACGCAATACAACGTCTACCATTTAGCCCATGGATCAACAAGTTCTCTCCAATTTTAAGAAACTTTTTACGAAGCATCTTTTCAAGCGTTGCTTCGAAGTTACCGAAAATACGAAATAAATAAATTGATAAACATTATATTACGTGTGTGTTACTCTTTTATTTATATACAGATTGTGTATCTTATACGTAATTTAACTGCATTTTGAGGATAGTTTCATATAGCTAGAAAGCTTTAATATATATTACATTATTTTAAATGAGGAAAATTGCTTTGAGATACGATTTTTTGCCATACGACGATGAACACAACGAATTAAATTCGTATCTTAAGGTACCACTGTATTTATACCGTTTTGTTATTGATATAAACAAATAAAAATGAAATTTAACATGAACTATTTTGATAGTACCTATATCTAAGATAATTAAGAACAACTTTTGATTACTTCCAAATACTTGCAATTATTTTTTAGAATACCATTAATATCCATTCTGCACAGTGCAATATATTTCAAATCATCAGAATATTTTTGGTGAAATAACTTCAACGAAATGTTCTATGAAGGTATTGGTTTAAATTCTTACCCATTTTAATCTGTAACCTTTGTCCGTTGAATTATAAAATCCGGAAAATAAAGTATGTAAAATATTTTTTTTAATATAAATGCTTTAAATTTTATTGCTGAAAAACTGGAAACATTAAAAATTTTTCCAACATACACATAAAAGGTTCTCTTAAATGTTAAAGGTTTTGAATATACACAAAAAGTTAGATCATTAGTTGTAAAAATTGGTGATAAACGCTGTTTTTTTAAAGTTTTTCAGGTTTATACAGATGTAAAGAATTGTAAAGTTCTAACGTATATAAGTACACATATCAGTTTTGTTTCAATTTTTGCTTGAACTTGAATTGTCAACTAGTTAAGAGTTTATTTAACTTATTGATAGGTTTTGATTAAAACTTTTTAAAAATTCATTGCGATCGTCATAAACAGGAAATCTCAATCAAAGACTATTTCATCTCAAAAACTTTTATGAAGAATTTTTTTCTTTAAGTTCCCTTTATAATGATTTTATTAAACTATTCAGAGTAGAATTTTCTTTGAAATAACTTACATCTCATGAAATGTTATCAAACAATAAAAAAATATAGAAATTGTAATAGTCAAATAAGAGTTATCAATTAAATTAATTATAGACATTTTGCAAATTTATTTAAAGACGTGACAATTTATATTCTTGCAACCGGGCGTGTTGCAAATACGTTGATGTATAAATATTTTTTTTTAATTATCAAGGCGGTTCAATCGTAGCTCCCAGATTTCTTAATTTATAGCTCCTCCACAATTACAGAGTGTAACCACTTTTGTTTTATTAGATCACCGTATTAGTTTCCATTATCTCAAAGAAAAATTGGCTATATAATTATTTTATTAGTGGTCTCCCATTCACGTATTTGTTGTACTAAATCTTTGCTTAATCAGGTATGTAAATTTGCCTTAGTTCCCTCCTTACTCGTGTTCGTAAATCAAACTTTGAACAACTTTTTTTTTTTCATTTTACAAAAAAAAATATTACTAAATAATTTCTTTTTATACACGAAAATTAGTTTAATAAATATTTTTACCAATCGTTTTGATGTTGTATTCGTGTGAAAAGTTTGTTAAACCAAGAGGAGTCATTTTCAAAAATTTTACACTTAAGACTTATTATTTATATTTTATGTTACTACTTTTTTTCAATATTCAAATGTAAAACTGGTTTTTCGAAGTATGACTAATTATTTTTTCAACCATGGTTCCATATTAAAAGAAAAAAAAGGTTTAAAAAATTAAACAAATTCAGCCCACGTAAATTTTTTTCCTCTCAAGTTATGTCGCTTCAACATTTCACGTAAGTAAATAATGAGAAATAATAATAATACTTCACACGGATTAAAAGACGTTTATTTTTTTGATTTACACGACTTTAATAATAGATTTTATTTTGATCAGGCCGAGATTAGATAGATAACGGGTCTCAGCTTGGGCGTATATGAGCAAACACGATAAGTTCCTTACAGCCATAAGTAAAAAGAAAAAAAAACTTTTTGAAAACAATTCCATTTTAATCAAATGGCAGATTTCGCGAAATTTATGCCCTGCAACGTCATACGACCACATTATATAATTAAAAATCGATGACCAAAAACCAATTTCAAAAAAAAAACTACTGGAAGATTTACGAGTGTAAAACTTTGTCCACTGTGATCTACTTTATTTAGCATGGTAGCAAAAGTTTACCGAAACGAAAGATGAAATCTTTGCAAGCCAAACATAAGCCCTATGCTTCGCAATGCTTTACTTTTATTATTCAGCTTGACGAGTTTACTTTGCAATAACAACACTTTGTGGCTACTTTTTAATTGTCGACCAGTAGCAAAGAGCTGCTCGTACAATTGTTACAAAAGCTGCATTAAAAAAAGATCTAAACGATTGGTTCTACCTTCTTGCTTGACTTGACTTTGACTTTAAAAATACGTTTCAATGACCCGAATTGTACAAAAAAAATAATTTTTTTTTCTTCTGTTACAGGTAAGCCGTGATTTTAATATCAAAGAGAAAATCCTGAACCTACACATGTACTTTTACGTAAGTGTGCTTCCAACTAAGAATAGGTACCTATTATTTAATTAAGTCTATTTACTTATCTTTAAATAATTAATTAGAATCCAGCTCTGATATTTTTGGACTCGTAAAAAAAGTCTCCACGACAGTAGTGCGAGCTATTTGAAAACTTTTAACCGAATGCGTTAAATGACAAAAAAATTAATTATAATAATTTACAACCAAACCTCAACAGTAACCGTATAATTAGAATATAATAATATATATTAAGAAAATAATGCTTGGCTATTCATTTGGCAAAAATCAGAATGCGAAAAGATTTTCGAGCAAAAAGAGTTGACTTTACATGTGGTCAAGTAGAATCAAGATAATAAAGACGGATGGATTTAAAAAATATTGATTTGCGGTTAGATAGATCGGGCTCAATTTTGTTGTTATCCTTCAACGATCGTTCAAAAATATTTTAAGTTTCAAGGTTGGACCACACTCGGTCGTATTGTTATATGCATCAGTCGCGGAAATGAACTGAGAAAGCCTATTTATTTTGAAAGTGAAATGCGGTTCGAGATGAGGCTAATTAAATCATTTTATATTACGATTTGACCTCGTCAAATGAAGTCAGCTATGGAAATTTTCAAAACCGCATATTAACGCTGATTACAGTAGCAGTTCTCAGTTATTTGTCCGTGAACTTAAAACAAATATTTGCTTATTAATACGATGTGTGACTTCTTCTTCCTACGTTTAAAACAAATCTTAATTAATGATTCTGTTCAAATACTCACGCTTTTGAACAAAAATAATAGGTAAATGATAATAGAATATGAAAAATTTAGGTGTGATATTTGTTTATTTTTTTCATTATTACTATTTCATTACACTAAAAATATGTTTTCTTCCTTTGAAATTTAGCTATGAAAATCTTTAGAAGCGTTAAACTGGTAATCTTACGCTACGACCACGCCACTGCTAATCGTTATAGTGTAATAAATATCTATGTGAAAAGTCGTATAATTCCTTTTATTAGTATAATTTTTATAGTAATAAATTAGTAACAAAAATAAAACGAATTAGTTAATTATTTAAATACAAATTTTCAATTTTAACACATCGTTCTAATTTTACTCAAGAAGTTTTAAGAAAATTCATGTTAGCTTTGATTCAAAATATAAGGTTTGGAAATTTAACCAAGTTCATGAACGATATAAAAAGCATATTCAGGACTAAAATTTTCCAAGTCAGATACGTTGTTTTATCAAGGTTTTGTCATCAAATTTATTTTTAATTAGATTTGGTTTAAGAAAGAGTGGTATAAATAGTTTTTGAGTGAAGTTGAGTTAAGCACAGGGCTGTAGTCTAAACATGTTTAAGGGTTTATAAAAATAGTAAAATAAGCTAAACATTCCTTTATCAACAAACTAAAGGTTACCCATGCCTTCGTTTACGTTAAATTTGACAAAAAGTAAAAGGAGTGCTATCTTAAAAATAATATTCTGTCCAAGAAAAAACAAACCACATTAAAATTGATACTGTAGTATGTAATAAATGCTACAAATGTATAAAAAGCTCAGTTCTCTTAATAACATAAGTAAAGAGAAAAGGAAGTTCAAAAGAATAATAATATGAAAAATTAAAAAAATTCACCTCAACATAACTAACACCAAGAGTCACGACATGACCACAGCTGTTAAAAGTGACAAAAATTATAATAAAAAAAACTCAATTGAAAAAAATATTACTTACTTACTATGTATAACTATTCTAATAAATAATAATTTTTAAAGTGAAACTATGCATCGTCTCAAATGTTTTGGCCTGTCTTTAGCATGTTGCGTGTTACATTCTTGGCAGGGAATTGGCAAGTGTTCGGCAGAGTTCGGCAAGCTTGTTAGCTACATACTATGTCGTTTTACCAGGGTTGTTGCGCGAGTTATGCTGAATGGCTATTTTCCTCTTCATCACAACGAAACGTTTTATTATATTATAAGTTGTCACTACTTGTCAATCATATTTGTATTCCTATTTGTGTGTTTTGATCAGTGTAATGATATAAATGTTGTTGTTCAATTATCATGATAGACAAAGATACAGCTAGCGAGAAAAATGCGCAAAAATCCGATGGTGAGTTAAGTTTACGCCGTAAGAGAAAGACTGCCGACAGAATTCGTGCTTATAGAGACAGAAAAAAGGCTCTTGGTGAGTTTATTTATTTTTTATAGTGAATTTATTAGAATTATTTGAACTTTCTGCTGGTGCATAATATGTTTATGTATGTCGGAGTGATAGGTTGTTTAGTGTGTTGTTTGTGTTAGTGTGTAGCCCTTTCGTCTAGAAACAATTTCTTCTCCACAACAAACTTTGTTTAACAATTATTTAACATGATAGGAATAATACTTCAAAAATGCATGTTTCTATTTTTAATATTTTAGCTTCCAGGGTCTCTTTTGAGTTAATTTTTTTACTCTTTTTTATATTAGATGATAGTTACATTGTATACTAAATTTATCACTTGCTTTGTTGACAACAAAATCAGTTTTCTACAGCCTCCAAGTCAAATTTACATCCATTTGATTTATATTAAGAATGATATAATGGATTTTGTTACAAAACGCAATAATGCAGATCTTTTTGATTAACTGTAAACATAGTACCTACCTTCAAAAATATTAGTTCAAATCAAGTGTTCATTTCCCTTAAACAAAACCATTAAGTTAAATGCAAACTGAAAACTTTTTTTAAGTTGATTTTCAACAATATCTAATAAAAAATATAACTGTTTAAAGTCATGTTTTGATGGATATTAAATTTGCCAAATGGTTTATAGTTTTGTAAAATTCTTTCTTGATTGATCAATCAAAATCCAATAGTGAGGTCTGGTCATGTACTGTTAGAGCTTTAATAAATACCCACGCAGTTGTGTGGTCGTATGTAAGTGATACTTGCTACTGTCATTTAGAGGAAAATCATATATTTAAATTTGTTTAAAAATAGAACATGGCCCAGTTTGTATTAAGTTACATTGAAATACCGTAGTATGAAAATGTATAATTAAACTATCATGAAAATTAATTCAAAAACGTTTTTTTCAATTTTGCACAAATCTTATTTATAAATAATAAATTAATATTTAATTACATATTTATGTTTATCGTTATCTTAACGACTTGCAATAAATTGAACGATGTTTTCAATAGTAGTGAGATTTTAAATCAATGTCAAGTTCAAAGAACAAACTACGAAAGAAATTGTTAGCTCCAATTGAATAAAAAGTAGAATGGTCTACTATCTCTTTATGGTGGAATTTAAGAAATATTCAAGCTTTAATATACGACTTTCATAAAAGTCACGAGACTCAATTAGAAATAAATAATTCTTGTCTCCAGTTTTTTTTTTCTTTTCAATCAATTCATAATGTTTTCAATGATCCTATCTAATAGAATAATAACACAGATTATTGAAAATGCCAATAGCGAGTTTTAATTTATGTTCATAAAATTGTACTGATTGAGAGAAATGTTTAGACGTCTTTCTATTTAATTGTTATTAGGTGTATTATATTTAGTAATTGTAGATTGAAGAAAGATTTTTCGTTATCACAACCTTTATAAATGTTGAGTTATAACAGTATTTTTCATATTTTTTTCAGAAATCCTATTTAAGAAAATATAAAATAATTGTTTCCGCTATTTCAAATAGAATAAAAGGAAGAAATATAATATAAAGGTGAAGGATCTATAATAAAGTCTTTTAAATGATGCAATGCTATTTTCGGCGAATTTAAAATGACGATAAAAAATATACTATGATTAATTACTACAGTTACTGTACTCTTTTTCTGTTTGCTATGATTCAATATTTTTCTATAGGTAGTGTTTTTATGGAAATTAAAATTAGTTTTTTCTTTTTTGATTTGTTTTTATTTGTTAATATTTAAATGCAGCCATAAAACAGTTAGCCATCTTCATGTCATCATATCCTCACTGTTTTTTTTTTCTTGATTTTTTCTCGGTTTTAAATTAACAATAACCCAAAAAAATCGTGACTGTTATTAACGTAAAAATTTTTCAATTAATTTAAATTATTTTTGTGTATTGGGAATGGCCTGAATGAAATACCGCGTTTTAAATTGGTTTTCACCCATATAAAATATATCATGAATTAAAAAAAGAATGATTGAGACGATAGGAGAAGAAAAAAAAATAGTGAGTAGTAAAGTTTCATTCATTGCGTTTTACGTAAGTTTTATTATAATTTCTCATTGTGGTCTCAGCTTGCAAAAAGTAGACCTTTGTACTTCGGATGGATAAAATTTCATGTACAACGGAGTATGATGACAATATCCGGTAATGAGTTGAACGGTTTTTTTTTTCGTGTAATAATTTGTCGAGAAGACGGCAATTTCTATGGCCTCGTCGTGATCAAAGGTTTTCGTACTTCGTGTCGTTTTTATAAGACTTTTTTTGGCATGAAATTTCTTTTGTGCCTTTTTTAGAATTAATAAATATTTTTTTAACCATATTTATTTGTATTAAATCACTAGTTGTGATCTCGTTTGATTTACTTTCTCCATCTATTTTTTTTTTTAGTAAGAGTCAATACAACAAGCCAACGTTAAACTTGTGATTTGTCTGTTTAAACAAATTGGTTTTTAATAAGGTAAAAACTCGTGATGAGAAATAGAAATTAAGAGGTTTTCACAATGCTTTTTTTCTATCACTGAAGGACTTAGTACCGTAGCTCTACATGACAGTGACATGACATTAGTACCAATCGGCCTATTTTCATTATGCTGCCAACAGATTCAACATTTAACTCGTTCTGTTACTATGCACTTCCTAAAGCGATGTAAGATACCAAGTTTATAACTCACAATTAATAAATATAAAACTTCTGTAATCACTATTGTCTTATTTTATAATTATTGAGATCGAAAGACTTAAGACTTAACATTTATAATTGAACTTATTTTAAATTGAATATTTTAATTTCTTCAAGCATCCCTCTTAGTGTTGAAATTAAAAATCGTTTAATTTGATTTCATGTAGATTGAACTACGATTTCTACCAAATGGTTGAAATTAGACGAAATTAGAGTGAACTATTTTAGAATAGATTTAAAAAGAAACTACTTTCTAGTTGAATGGAATAGGCTTTAAATTGTATCCAATCATTTTCTTTTGGCTTAAATACAATACAATTTGTGGGAAATGAGTAAAAAATTATGTAGGTTTAATTTAACACAAAAGAGTTATTGTGCTGATAAATGGTTAAATCGAAAATTATTGGTGAAGTAGAAAAAGTAAAAAAATGTTAAACGAAGAATTTCTTTTAAAGTGTCGTTCGGTTTACAATAAATTAACCATTGCACATAAGGCAAAGATACATCATTTAATCAGTATAATAACTTAATGGTTTCGCTTATTATCGGCTACTAAAGCGATAAGGGAACGTTAGCTTTTACGAAAATTTCTTAACATAATTAACAGTTGAATTTATCCGTTCGGTGCAGAAAGAGAGAGGCTCCGCGTGTCCTCAACTCAATCGAAAATCAACCACAACGACGAAACGTTGTTGGGCTTCTGAGGATTCGAATCAAAGGAGACGGACACAGGGCGAGAGCTAAGTGTGTTCGCCGATGACCATTTAGACGAACGAGAAGATTTTTTTCGGAAAATTCCGTCTGCAAAGATATAAAAGAATGATATGCGACTTGAGAGCGATGTATAAAAAGAACGTCTGAAGAACAGAAAATTTCATGAAATACTTTTTTATATGCATGACTACGACCATATTATGAATATTTATGTAGGGGGCCATAGAGAATGAAGGCAAGTTGTTGTAGAACCCCGCAGCGTTAAGGTTTTGCAAACGGAGCGCGAGCGACAAGGACCAAATGTTCGGACATGGGTTTGTTACACCTGAAAGTGACGCTCATCTTGTCTCTATTGTTCATTTACACATATTTTGGGCCTCAACATACAACATTGTGCGCTTGTCTAGTCCCGGCCCGCCGACAACAAGCGCTCCTACATCGTAAAACATCACGCACACATTCTCACAAATCTTCGTATCGAAGCATCCTCACACACACTCCGAGGAGCTTCTTAAACTTTCGTTCAGTTCAACCAACATTTCAAAAGTCTCATAACTAGATCTTCTTCTTTATTATTCCAATATGAGTTAATAATATAAGTTATAAAATCACCCTTGGAAATATTTCAGAGAGGAAAAATGTAAATATTCAAACGGGACGAACCCTACCGAGACTGCAACATCAAAATTAACATTCCTCGCAATGATTTTAGATTTTTCAAGAGTCGGCTTGTCTCGATTCAAATTTGGGCTATCGTAATTGAGTATACGAAATATTTCTTTTAAATATTGTCCATCGTTAAGTTTCAACCGTGAGAATACAATGTCAACATTATATTTGGAATATTTAAAACGAGTAGGATCCGGTCCCGGTTCCTTGATTGAATACAATTCAACTTCCTCGATTTCTACAACATATGAATTTCACATAGCATAATGGCTTGGTATAATTATTACTTATATACCTAACAGAAACTATATAACTTAATATCTTTCAAAGCTTCCAAGTTTTCCAAAAGTCATAATAGTAAAAGATCCCAACCTACATCGACCTTCACCGAGTTAATAGTAGAATGAAACATAATTTATCATGATTTTAGTAAATTAGAAAATATATTAAAAATGGGTTGGCTAAAATTATTTAAAAAAATGTTTTTTAATAAAATATTGCAACAAATAGAAAAAATTTTACACATCACAAGCGACTGCGATGTTGGGTCCTTTATTATTACACAGTATACTTACCTCGGATCTCTCTATCACACATTTCCACGTGCATTAAAATTTAAATCTTTAAAATTCGTAAATTCCTAATAGGACTGAACTTCTTGCAGACAAACCTATATCAACGTGTTCGCAATAAAACAGCGCTTATGATGATATAAAAATGTTTCTATTATCTTGATGTTGCAGTATTTTATTAAAAATATTTTTTTTTTAATAATTAAAAATATTCTGTCCAGAATGTTTTTAACAAACCCATTTTTAATATATTTTCTAATATACTAAATTTATGATAAAATATGTTTCACTCTATTATCAACTCGGTGAAGGTCGACGTAGGTTTGGATCTTAGACTATAAGTAAAATGTGTTACAGTTTTCATTTCCCGCTAATTCTAATTACGTATCTATATATAAAATAAAATTATAATTAATGCTCATAATATGTACAAAACAAATACATTTTGTTCTATTTGAATTTTGATGTGTGATGTACCTTTCATAAACCATCCAATCAGCGTTCGTAAATCCTGAACTAGGATCAATTAGTTTTTGGCTAAGACAATATATTGTAATTAAGTCTGTGTTGGGGAAAAATTATCGGCAATGTTTAAAAAACCCCGAATATTGTGTCTATCTTTAGCTTAGTAAAACATGTCTTGTCCTTTTATGTTTGTATTTCCTATATTTTTTGTTTAGGTCATCAAGAGTGTAGTTACTAATGCCTCTTATTAGCTGGCTTGTACAATTTTTACAATTTTCAAAGAATTTTTGTGTCAAGGCCAGGATATATAAATCTATTGGTAACACCTTTAATTCCTCATGTAATTCATGGATTCTATATTTTGCCGGGTAGTTTCCTATCATTCTTAGTAACTTGTTTTGTATTCTCTGTAGTGTTTGAAACTTCGTTTTGTTTACCGAACTCCAGACTGGGCATGCGTATGTTAATACAGGTCTGAGCGTTGTTTTATATATTATCATTTTATTGTTAGTAGACAATTTGGAGTTCTTGTTTAACAATGGATATAGGATGTTAGTGCGAGCCATTATTTTGTTTTTAGCAACCTTTATATGCTCAGTAAAGTTAAGTCTGGAGTCCAGTCGCATCCCTAAGTATTTTACGGTTTTTTCCCATTCTATTTTTTCCCCATTTATTTCTACCTTTACATGTTTATTGGGTCTTCTTCTTGTGAATAGAATAGCTTCAGTTTTGGAATTATTTGCTTTTATTTTACATTTTTTAAAAAACAGCATTATTTTTTAAGGGCATTATTTATCCTACTGGCCACGGTGTCAGGTCTTCATGAGGATGTGTAAATTGCTGTGTCGTCGGCAAAAAGGGAGAGCAAAGTATTAGGTGTTCGTGGGGTGTCGTTTATGTATAATATGAATAGTATAGGTCCCAAGATAGATCCTTGGGGGACTCCAGCTTTAATTAATCTGCTTTCTGAAAGGTCATTCTTTATTTGCACATAAAATTGACGCCCATTAAGATAGCTCCATATTATTCTTAAAATGTATGTTGGGAATTTCATTTTTATTAGTTTATATATCAGTTCCTCGTGCCATAGAGTGTCAAAAGCCTTTTCTATGTCAAGTAGTGTCATTCCTGTGTGCTTATTGCTGTTAAACGAGTCAGTTATGTGGTCGCGTATTCTGTAAAGTTGCATTGTAGTGAAATGCCTAGTTCTGAATCCAAACTGTTCTGGTACAAGTATTTTATCTTTATTAATGTGTTTATTTAATCTTTTTAGTATAATTCTTTCAATGATTTTACTTATGGTTGTTAATAGACTAATTGGTCTATAACTAGAGGGAATTGTTGCTGGTTTTCCAGGTTTAAGGATCGGGATCAATTTAGATTTTTTTAAAGTTTCTGGAAAATATCCATGGTTCAGCATTTTATTTATAAGAGTCCTCATTCTCCTTATCGCTATTTGTGGAAGATTTTTTAATACCTTGGCATTAATATTATCTATTCCTGGCGCTTTCTTGTTTTTTATTTTTTAATAATGTTTTTTATTTCTCTAGTTTTTGCATAGTCAAGATTTACAGAACCCCTTGCATTTATTTCTAAAAAGTCTGTAACATAGTTAGTAATTTTCATATTTTGGTTTGGGTAGCCTAGATTGAGATTTTGCTCATGGACAGCTTCAAACTGTGAAGCTAGAAGTTCGGCTTTTTCTTTATTTGAGTATGCGGTATTGTTTCTTAGTGTTAGTGTCATAATAGAACTTTTTTTAAAATATTATTTATGATCACTATTTCGTTGATGCAAATAAAATTTTGGTTTTGATTGACTTTGTTACAGAAAATATGTTTAAATATTTCATGCACCTTCAACTAAATTTTAAACCTAAACAAGATGATATTTGCTCTAACAGCTATTTGATGAAAACTAACAACTAATTATAGTTCTAGTGCTTGAAAAAAAAATACAGAATTCCAATATTGATAATAAAAATAAATATTACTTCATTTATGAAAAAAATTCCTTGTGTGTTCACCTGAAAAACATCAGAAAGGAAATAGGAACACCTCACTTCGAACAAGAGCCATTAAAGGATTCAAAATTATGGACCAAGACTATTTACCTTCCTTCAAAATCTGCTCAGCAAAATTTGACACAAAATAAAATCCCCCAAGTTATAATAGCCAATAGCTGTTAAAGTACTTAAAATAGGAAAAAAGCTATTTTAATATAATAGTTAATTCAATAATACTGTGTTTTATTAAAGTTTTTATCTACTACCGAAGCGTATAATAAGATACAAACTTAGGTACATAATTACAAAATGAAGTACCTAGTAGGTAATATTACTCTAATATTACTTTTCCAAAGTAAAAAAAAAAATAGTTAGAAGTACATTTTTATCGAAATTAACATCCTGTAATGAAAAACTAATGAAAAATATGATATTTATGAGTAGGTATAATTAAAAGAAAATATCTTTTAATTTTCGAATAACAGTGTTATAGTTCCATTAATTATAAATATATACTTAAGCAAAGCTCAAAAAACTTGTCATTCATAAAAAGCACATAATATTTCCTCCATTTTACATTAAATAGACTAGATACCTTCTTTTTAATTTTATGTGTTTACAGATTTCAAAAATGTATAAAAACTTTAATGGTTTGAAACTCACTTGAGCACAGATAAGATACGTGTTAATTTAATATCTAATTAACATCATTTAATTTAAAAAAAAAAGGATTTCATTTGTTCAGTTTGAGTTTTATTAGGAGGGAGATACTAATGACTTAATGTTTATTTAAGCTATACGGCAATTAAATACGTTTTTAGCATATTAAATTAGGTGTTCTTGTACTTGTTTTAAGTCTAATTAATTTTAAGTGATAAATTCTTTAGTTTGCTGAAATTGAAATGAAATGCGAATATGTTTAAGTAGGTATTACTTGCAATTGAGTTATTTTAGATTTTTGTACTTGGAATCCGGCTCTGGTTCGAGAGTGATTTCGTCCACAAACAAGAAATAGTTCTTTTAAAATTCAAACGAAAAAAAAAGTCGAACCCCTCCAGTAAGTAAACGATATGACAAAACATGCATTGAAGTCACTATAAATTACAAATAATAAATTATATTCAGAAAATTCCAATCAGAAAAGGAGAGAAATGCATTTATATCTATTGATATGGTGAGAGGTGACTACGTTTTATTCAAATGAAGCCATTCCATATAGGAATATTATGGGGACGTATGTTATTTTGGGTGATAAATATACACGTGGAATGAGATGTTAGATGTTGTTGTACACGGACAGGAATTGCGGTTACGTCATCTAAGAGCTTTTAAATTAATTTCCATCGGATTTTTATTTAAAAGGCGAATCGCTGAAACATATCCGATTGTGTCGGGTGTTGCGGTTTTGGGCCTCTCGTCAAATAATAAAGTTGCGAGATGAAAAATTCCGATAAGTCAACGAGGCCAAGCCCCCCTAAAGTGTTATATATTTTATGATAAAGGCCTCTAGTAATCGAGGCAAAGTCTATTATTTTTTAATTGTTCCACAAAGCCTCATTGCGTAAAACGAACATCTTGAAACATAACCCAACATAATATTTATTTTTGTCATGTGATGATGTTCGAACGTTAGATTAGCGCAATGGTTGTCTGGATGGCTCGCTTGTTGGTCGTTCGGTCGAAGAAGTATGCGATGGCCAGTTAACATTTTAGCGCCTACGGTCTTCGTTCCATTACAACACAACTTTGTTATTAATTATGTAAATAGTTAGGTTCATTGGACCGTGTTGTGTTCACCTTCGATAAAAACCATGCTATTGTAATTTTTTTCTATAAATAGCTATCAAAACTTATGATCTATTCAACGGGGCAGATTTTCAGTGATATTACTAGTAATAACAACAATAAATGTTCGATTAAACTTTTTACATGTCCATCTTTATCTCAAACAAATTCCAAAATTTTACTCGCTTGAGCCAATTAAATCGGAGATATTTGAATGAATCGATGCCCGAATGAACAAATAGGAAATCGACTAAAACACATTTACATACCAACATTTTAGTGTTGTCGTTCGACTATGTCAACAAAACTGATTGTATCTAAAAATTTTTGTATCTGATTAAGAAACAACAATTTCAGGCGTTCACTCGTTTAATGGTTGGTGTTTTTAGATTTCTTTTCTCAATTGACTACCATTAAAATATTTCATTTATAATTTTTGTCGCTAGCGATTTTGTCACAGCGGAAATTATTTTCAACGCCAGACTTCGAATTTTCTGTTACATCTTAAAATGTTACCTTTAATAATATTCCTGCATATATTTCCAATCCATAAAAGCTTGTTTTACCTTCGATTTATCTGAGGATTCACTTCACTTATTTTATTAAACTTTAAAGTCTTTTCACAGCCTAAAACAGATGTACATCTAGAATTAAAGATTTACGTATCTGTTACGTGTTGTAGAATTTGAAAATGTCAAGCGCTCTACTTTCTACTATCACTTTATAATCTACCAAAGATACATCCAATTTAAATGTTTGGATAGTCTGATTGAAAGTGTAAAAGTAAAAGAAAAACGTCCACCGAAAGTTTTTTTTTTTTTTGCTTTCTAAAGTCACTATATTACTATACTCGACTGTACATTCTTTCTGATTTGCCTCTTCTGTGATAAGGACCTTACAGCAATGGACCAAATCTGACAAGTTCCCTATCAAGAAGAACTTGTTAAGAAATATTATTTACCATCAGCTTTTTCTGATCGACTTCTCTGAGGTTTTTCTCAATATTACCTTTTTGATTACCTCTTATCAATAGGATTTAAAAAAATTATGGATTATGTTCAATTTTTTAGACAAAAACTATGAAATTAAACTATTAGAAAAATTTTCTGTTCTGTTTTAAACTATTTCCTTGCTCCATACATCAGTGGTACTGAGTTCGGTTCCCGTTGAATCCTTGATACCCCTAGAGTCTAGACTAATGACCTACAGAAATATTCTGTATGTAGCCAGTTGTGATATAAATTAGATGTTAAAGCGACTTAAAATATCGTACCAAAAAATCAATTTAAAGCTTTTTTCAATAATAATTTCTTTACTTTCTAAAATTATTCTAAATATATAGATTTCTAAGAGTTCTAAAAATGTTCTATTAGCATTTGGCTTTAAGATGAAACCATTCTATTCCTATTCGATATAGGAAAATATTCAGGTATAACCCAGCTATTAATTAATTTGCGAACTTGTTAATGTTAGAAGAGTTTACTAGAACTTAATGAAGCAAATTCACAGAATATAATCGAAGCTTTAGTGTTCACAAAATGTTTCACAAAAGATTTAAAAAAACCTTAAACCAAGTCATCAATTAATGAGTGTGCATTATTTGGTTAGGTTGTTTAAAGATAACAAAAAAATAAAAAATAGTATAGTGTTATTATCGTTGAATGGATCTGGGTAATCTATTATGAAAATAATAAAAAATCTTACTCGTGTTGATCCCAAAAAGAAAAGAAAAACTAATGAAATAAACATCGAATTATACAACTTAAAAGTAGATTTTTTTGAAAAAATTTTAACGTTAAAAATTAATCAACTTAAAACTAATGATGTATTTCAATGAAAAAACTTGAAATTTTTTATGATATTTAGATTTATTTTTACAAATTTTTAGAAGTTATAAAAATTAACTAAGAGTATTCAAGTAATGCAACTTGGCTACTATCTCTTGTGTCGAAATCGATATGAGTTAAATGAATGAAAACTTTGACAGTGATAAAACAGTTTCCCTTATATCGTATAATGAAGGTAGGTGGTTACTTCTATAGATAATTTTTCAATTTTAATATAAATGCTAATAAAATAAATTGTTTTGTAAATACAATAAGATAAGTTTGTTTTTAAAACGGAGATTTCAATGCTAAATATATTCGTGAACTGAACGATGGCTATAGCCACGTATAACGATATGATTTAAAAAAAGACAATGTAGCTTTAAAAAATACATATATAAAGTTTTTTACAAGTCGATCATAACGACTACAAGGATAATATGTAAAAAAATATACGAAAATTAAACTCAGCAGGTGCCATAATGATTGATTGGAGGAGGCATGTTGGGAGTTGGTGAATTTGGTGAGTCGAGAACGTTCATATTAGATCATTTCCGTTTTTTACGACAGTTTCGGTTAAAAAAATATTCAGCTTCTTTGAAATTAAGAAAACTGTGACTAATATACTGAATTTCCTTCGGTTTTTTAATGGCTGATCCACCCATAAAAAAGGTTTTCTGCCTTCGAACCATCAAACAACTCATCTCTTTGGTATGAGAAAGTCAAGAATTTATTATTATTATTTTTTTTTATTAGAAAAAAAAAAGCGTCTATTGTATTTTAAAAATAATTGCGCAACAATTTTCAATGAGAAGACAATGAAATAATATTTAAAATATCACGAAGCAAAACAATAATAAGTCTTTAATAGCCGAACCAATCCAGAGCTCTCTGTTAAGTCAAGTTGTTTCGAGTGGAACGACCTGAGGCAATGTTAGACACACCAATGACCATTGTGTTCAATATCTTCATCTATTGATGCTGGACGCTGATGACTATTTGGTTCATTTGGGAAAACTTTTTCGATTCGAGATCAACATCTCTCGGTGGAGAATCTCGAAACGAAAATCCACAAGCGATTTTTTATGCTCGCATACTTATTAATTTCATAAAAATTTATTCTGATAATTTCTATAATGATCGAAGAGGATGATTTTGATGAATTAGCGTTTCAAATATTATCGATTACAATCATTAAATGTTGTGTGAGGAAGATGGTTAGTAATGAAACCTGTAATGTTGAAGTGAAATGGGCTTTTTTTCTTTATGTAAGAGACGAAAAAAACTAGTTTGCATTGGTTTCTTCTTTTAGATGATCATCAAAATGTGTTTGGAGTTTTAATAGTTTTTAAATGCTGCGTTCGTATACGAAGAAATTAAATTCAAAATGGAAATAAATATTTCCTCTTAGCGATCAAATATTTTTTTGAAACATTCGTCCGTAAACGAGACAGGTATAATACGCATTTAAATAATATTTCATTATCAAGTGTCTGTCGTTGAAAACTTGGTTTTTTCTCCGTTTCTTTTCCTCTTCTAAACTAAATTAAATTGATTCGAGTCTCAGTCTTTGACTTTATATAATTGCTGACTAATTTAATCTTAGAAGGAAAAAAAACTATGAAAAAAAAACAATTAAAAACTTGAGACTTAATCTTTTATTCTCGTTTATTATTTCTTACACCTACAAGCTGAAAACGGTTTTATGGAATCTATATCGTTTCTGTGCCATTGTATTTGAGAATTATTATTTGAAAAACTCAAGAGAAACCTATAGTGAAGAAAAATTTAATTTTTTTCTCTGGTAACTTAATAGTCAAGGAACAATGGCGAACGAAAATAAACCAACTGTGGAACAAATTATCGTCAAGTTTTAGAGTTTTGCAAACCTATTAAACCTAGAGCTTCGGTTCAGACGTGTTGTTTTGTCCTTCACGGAATGTTTTCAAAATGGATAATTATATTTAGAGTAAAATGTGTATAGAAATGTGCTTGCGGTAAAAAAAGAAACACAAATGAAGTCGAGAGATTTCTCTTGAAAACACAAATGGAACGTTTTAGCTAAGGGATATTTTAAACTCTATTTACTTGTTAACTTATTCTTATCTTAATTTTATTCAGGATTTCCTTCACAAACCATTGAAAATGTGGGAAAATAAACCTGATTTCTTCGATAAATTCATATAGTTATTGACGGTCTTTTTATGTAGAAAATATTTGCTTTTATAAATGGAACATTAACGAAATTTATTTGACAACTTTTTCGTTTCACTTAAAACAATAAGCTTTCCTACTTACTCGTATGTATTAGTTTGTTAGTATTGTTCTTATTTTAAAAAGTATTTTTTGGATTTTAATAATGATTTTTTTTAAATATTCATTAATTGTAAAATTTCAATTTTTAAAAATACTGTTTAGAATTTATGTTAATTTTGTATTTAAAGAAATTTAACATAAGTACTTACAACTATTTGGGTTAAAATATCATGAATCTTCCCTTTAATAAAACTTATTTTTCACTAAAATTTTTAAGATGTATTGCTAGTTCTTATCTCTATGGTACATTCATTTATCTATGTTGATACTTGACAGTGTGTCCTCTTATTAGGAGTTCTTATTATTTATAACGCCATGGTATAAAAAATCGACATTAATGATTAATATTTTAAAACTATCTATAGTTAACAGATTTTTATCCAGCAAACATCGGGTACTTCAACTTCCCATTAAATAAAAACCAATTTAACTAAAAATGTATACTACATACATATGATATACACAATGTTCAACAATTTTATTAATTTGCAATTCGAAATTATTTTCGTTAATATTTTTGCATCTAAAAGCTTCCCAAATAGAGATTCAAAAAAGAATCGCATGTTTAGAATGCAAGGTTTGTTACTTTATACTGCCTATTAAAGTCTCTTATTTTATCATAATAGTGGAACGTTTTTTTCTAGTGTCAGGTTTTAAAGTTATTGAGCGTTTTGAAACTTAATCATTTGTTTGAAGGGTTGTCATTTCTGGAACTTAAAATTACATATGAAATATGTCAAAATATAATCTGAAGCTAATCCAAAATTTTCAACTCAAGACACATACAAAAGATCCTCATCCTTTGTGACAAGCAATTATTGTTGATTCATAAAATGTAGAGATTTTTATCGAGACATTTTTCGTTTTTAAAACTACACAAATTTTTCAAAGAAATATCGGAGTAAAAATCTTGACCACACAATGGACATCGGTCTGGATCTTAAATATCTTATTTTAAAGTCGTTAGGGTTACTCTTCTTGAAACAATAAAAAAAGATATCCATACATAAATAATTAAGGGCTCGTTGTCTTTGTTCAACTGAAAAATTATTGAACCGTCATCATTTTTTATTATTATTAATTTCAATGTTAGAAAATAAAATTTGAAAAACATGTAAATTTGTTGTTGGATTATTTATTACGGTATTTACTAGCAGCTCCAAGTTTGGGATGTTCGCATCGTTTAAAACGCTTAAAACCCACCATGAGTCGAAAATTATTGCTCAGTGAGTTTTTTCGTTTTCGTTAAAATAAATCATCAATGCGACGGGGGCACTAAAATAACTTTCCAAATGAACCTTCTGATTGCATTAGATATTAGTTATTTTGTACGAGAGGGTGGGTGAGGGCAAGGTGGGTCTTTTTTGAAGTTCCACCGTTTGATCATCGTTGGTTTTTCTCCAATCATGAGTATTTGGTTCAGTGATTTATGAGAGCCAGTTGAGTGAAGCTCACAGGGGAGTCACACAGCAGGAGGCTGAAGAAAGAAAAAATCGTCAAGAAAAAAGAAGTTCCCACTTAGGCCGAAGACGGTTCCAATAAAAATTTTTGTTATAATAATTTGACCTTATTTACAAATCAAACTTTCATTGATTTTTTTTAATTAGTAAAATTCTTCATATTTCTCAACAGCTACTTTATCTGATTTCCCAAAATTCAATATCGAAATTCAATCTTTTCAATCTTAAAATTTTACTTTTTTTTGTTAAAATGGAATTTCTTAGAAAAATATGCCAGATATCCTTCAACCATCTGCATTTTTGAAGCAGAAAGACGAACAGTTAACGCGCTCTTGAATAGTGTTATAACGAAGATCTAAATGAAATAGACAGTTCCGAGTGGCGTGCTTTAAAAAGAAATATGAATTCCTTTAGACTTTCTAAGACGAGACCAAAGGGCTTAGATTAGATTTCATTTTTTGATTCGTAAAAGCAACGCAAAGAGAAACGATGACGTGAAAAAAAGGTAACGATCTCACTCAGGTACCTTTTGAATTCATAATTCTTTGTATTAGGTACCTGAGAGATGGTGCAGGTTTAACTTTTTTATTTTTAGATAATTTTATTTTCTGTCAGTCCTACGAGAATCCAACATATGTTTTTGATCTATAAATATTTAATTAATATATATTTTGAGTAAATACAGGGTTGAAATTCAACGTTTTTTCGCCGAAATTTCGTTCCATTCGTGCAGTTTTCATTTCGTTCATGGCCTGATTCTACCATTTTATTAATATTCTATTTATGTGTTGATAAAAGCAAAAAATAATAAATGGTTGTAATTTCTGCGCTTTATGCCCGCGAGATGAAAAATTATGATTGTGAATAAATTCAAATATTTTTCGCAATTATAACGGTGTTTTTATTTTAATTAAATTGAATTTTGCATGATTTTACATGACGGAATGTGAAATTCGTAGAAATCGTTTAAGGTTTCTTTTTTATCTAATAGTTGTCTTTGTTCTTGAGCAAATTTCAAAGGACATCATTATAGACTTATAATTTTACTGAACTATATTTAACGCGTTTAAACTATTTAATAATAATTGGTACCTTAAAATAAAAACAACGAAAGGAAATCGAATTTATATAGATTTCTTTAACAGTTGTTATACTTGCACCAAATAACTTAACTGAAACATTTTTGTGGTTTTAAACAATGAGAACCTTTATTAAACGATTTAAATTTTATAAGGCAGATGATTTAGTTAATTTATCTTGACTTGAAAGTAAAAAATATGATCTTTTAGTGTTTGAATTGAAAATTAAAACTGATTGTTGATAACAATTGGAATTAGAGCAACTTTCTTTCGTCATTTTACCTATTCTTAACATCTTAATAGTTTCAAACAATTTAAATTAAGTTTGAAATGAGAAAATTTTCTCGTTTTTTTTTAAGTTTTGTATTTTTTCTTAAAAATTAAGATTAGTGTGACAAAGAAACAGATCTAGTTTTCCAACGAATAACATTCACTATAGAATTGTCTAACACAATTCAACAAATTGTTGAATTACATTAATTCATTTAATTCAGTATTTTATTGTACTACTCTCTGTAACTTCAAGTAGAGAATGGTAGATATCCATTTTTACTAAAAAAATTGTGTTAGTGACACAGTTGATACTGTAAATGTCGATTTATTACAATTCGAAGGTATCACTGGGCGAAATACCTAGGTATTAGCTTTGCGCATATCGTACGGGGTATAAAAGATTATCGATGGTGCAGTTACACGTGGTAACAGGCGTATTCTTTGAAAGCTATTTTATTAATTATTGGTATAGAAAAGTTATTATTTCCAATCAATATACGCGACTGTAAAAAATTTCCTATTTTATTTTTTATGGCTTTGAATAAATTGGTTTTGAAAAAAAATTGATAGTTGACTCAGAAATTTGGAAAGAATACAACAATTTTCACTCCGTTTTAGAATCAGATATATCGTTTGATTGGTGAATTAGATAACATCATATAATTTAACACGTTTGGATCGAGAAAAAAATTAAATTGTAATTTAACATTTCCTTACAGTTGTGGCACTTTTCTATTCTTCCCCGTTGGTTTATTTCTATGCTAAGCGTGCTGTCAATTATGACTTGGGTGGCACCAGCTGACATTCACGAAGGAAATACTTACTCTCTAAAATCAACATTGATAATGATAAATTTTATTTTACAGCTTGCATAAATATTATTAAACGTTATGTTATTAACATTTAAGAATGAGTTTTATTATTCTTAAATTACAGAAAAATGTCATTGTTTCTAAAAAAAAACAAATTTATTTATCTACATAGAGGTAAGGATGCGTAATTAATATAAAATTGTCATAATTCTAATATATGTATGACCGTTTAATTGCAATAAAATGGATTATTAGCTATATGTAATTATGGTATGAGAAGAATGTTTTCCTTTTGCAGTATAGACTTGATGATATTGTCAGTATATAATGGGAAGATATAAAAGGAATGTGAGTACGAAGATTATATTGGTCGCTAAATGTTTTAATTAGTTTAAAGGCTACTTAAATTTATTACAAATTTCATAGGGAACTAAGAGATTTTCATTAGGGTATAATAATTTTATTGTGGTTCAAAGGTCGTTGTCTCATAAATTTTAATAGAATAATTGTATGGATCCACCACAAAAGTTAGAAAGCCTATAATTTATCCGTACAAAAAAAGGGATTTTAAAGATTTCTACCTGCGGTTGTACTTGTACGTATATATATCTCGTCCTGCGTAGGACTTTCAAAAGAAAAAGACTCTTCATAAAAGTTTTTTTCTGCTATCAAGATATAGATTTTTTTTCCTCTGTCTTTTTAAAAGATATAAATACAGTTAACTTCCACATCTGAAAAATATGTGCTTTATAAAACATGTTAGGCTCTGTGCACAAGTATTGTGCGCGAACACGAAGGACGAAGAATTCTTCAGCAACAGCCTTGAGGGCTCCACTCTGTGCGAGATTGCTCACAATAAATTATCAGATGTCGATGTAGAACGAGCAGTTTGATGCATATTTTGATATCCAAAACGTTGTCTTATTGGTCGGATCATTTTTTTATAAGATCATTTTTATAAAAAAGTGACTCCTCCCAGTTAGGCCACATCTGTGTGTATATACTATATACAGATATATGTGTATGAAAATCTCAATAATAGCACACACGGCTAAAAGTATGAAAGTATAGAAACAGCCGTCTTTTTCTTGTTCCACACATTCTGTACGACTATAATGTCGTTTTTTTCTTCATCTTCTTTTTTATAGCTAACGGCTATGAGAGAAGAATAATTGCACTCGTACGGAGTAGATGAAACGTTCGATAACTTGTGTCTGCTAAAATGTGTTTCAAATCTCGCACATCCTGAACATTTAATCGCCCCGGCCGTGCATTTTCTCGTCGTCCCTGTGACGACGGTGTTCTCTGTGTGTCTTCACGGTCGTGATTTTTGTCTTTGTATTCAAAATCTGCGCGGAAAGAGTTGCAAATTTTAATTGATCACGGGATCAACATAATTGATCCAAAGAAAAATTCTCAAAAATTCACGAGGGTCAATGATAAATTAACATTTTTTTTGATCGCGGTACTTTAATATATTACATTAACAATTAATCAAGATAAAATCAATTTGAATTTGCAAATCATTACGATTCATTCGTGGGAAATTGTAACTTCGAATTATTGTTTAGATGATCGAGACATCAAGAAACTAACAGGCGAGTGGAGTAGTAACGTATTTGTAAATTGTCAATAAAATATTTCTCAACGTGTTCTGGGCAATTCATAATCCTTTGTAATCGCCTATAATTTTATACATTCTAGTTGTATAAAAGGAGTCAAACCGTTTTGTATGGAATCAAAGACACGGCCTGGACAGACTACGGACCCTTATCCTTATTAGGAAGTTCTAATAAGAGCAACCGATAGACAACACAAAGCATAATATTCAACTTTCTTGGAAGTCTCCTTACTCAATCACAAACACAATTGTGCGTCGAGGTCTCCTATATAAAATGATACGAAAACAGTAAAATAAAAGTAATATGATATTTCCTGTTTGAAAGATATAAATTTTACCTTTCAAATGCTACGTGTAACCAATCAATAAAAGATTTAATAGACATGATGACATTTTTTTTTTTCAGAAATATTTCATATCTAGGAAAGTCTCCAAAGACACTGAGCTTTTTTATTTTGTTTTATTAGAACACGACAAGTAAACCCACGTGTGATTATTTCCGTATATTTTTCGTCAGTTCCTCGTTAAATCTTGTCGCTCGTTTATAAACTTGAAAATCTCGGTTGATTGTTTTGATTAAAATAAATAGCTACAGGAAACACTCGAAACTATTAAATCTTTAGTGCCATCTGCTTGATAATATTAAACCTATGTCGAAATCAAATTCATTAATAGGCTCATTTAAATTTTTGGGTTTCTGAATTTAAAATGCGTCACAAATTGAAATAATTCACAGAAGTTTTTTCAACTAAAATTTAATTTCAATTAAAATTTAGTTGATATATTCTAAAAATAACACTTTAATGACACAAACTTTTCGATTGATTACAAGACTGAGCGCAACTTAATAACCTTAATAACCAGTAAGAATGGTTGATTAAAACGAAGAAAAAAACAAGAAATAAAAGAATGAATCCTATGAATATATCAATTATAATTTCTAATCAGCAGGAGATTAGAGAAAGCAAAAAAGGTCGATCATATAATAAGTGCTTTGCTTCAGTAAACTGCTTTATCTTTTTTAAATAAATGCACATACATTAAGCGAGTCTGCTAGATGGACGTTATTTATTTTAAATTGTTAGCAATACTAACAACTAGTGATAACATAAGTACATACACGTATGTCTATGCAATTCCGTTATATAATGCCGTTTTAAAAATTCGAACTTCAAAGCATTTTATTTGACAGTCGCTTTAGCAATACTATCTATTCTCTTTGCAATTAAATTCTTACAATTCATAGGAAACCCTTAAAAATAATATGCATTGTAAAGGGCAACAAACTGTCTGTTTATATTTTGTTCAGTAAGAAAAAAATTTAATCAGGAATTTGCAATTTATAACAATTTACAGAAGATTTTTATAGAAATATTAATTATGTTTTTACAAATGTAAGTGAATATCAATGAACTATAGGTCTGTTCTAGATGAAAATATAACCGTACATTGACGATACAGGGTCTGCGCAATATACAATAATGACAACTTTTTGTATATTGCGCATCAATAGAATCGTAAATGTAAGGTTTTATTTTCATTATGTACAGATCTATATAGTTAAGTGATACTTAATTGAATAAGTATTTCTAAACAGATAATTCTTTTCCACATTTATCCGTTAGAAAGGAAGCAAATACGATATGATTTTAATCTAAGAGTTTATCCTTCAATATTAATTTAAGTTTTATGAAAATTGTACGTCCACCATCTTTGACACCATTCATATGTAGGTACCATGTTTAGAAAATTAGATAAATTCGCTTTTATTAAAAAAAAAAAAAAAACGTCCTCTTACTTATAATAATCCTTATAATTCTTAAAAAGGATCTACTATGAATTCTATAATTCCTCCTTCTAAGAGGTTGGTGATTTTACCATTTCATATCCCAGGTAGGAACGCACAATTGGCCAAGGCTCGGGCCAGACCTCGGCCAGTCGTTATGCCAGTGTTCGAGCCTTGGCGCGAGTCTCGGCCCGAGCCTTGGTTAACCATTGGGCGAGCATTGGCGCGAGCCTTGGATGATATCCATGTTTCAAGCCTTGGCAAACAAAAAATCGAGCGTTGGCCCGAGCCTTGGCAAACAAAAAATCGAGCGTTGGCCCGAGCCTTGGCAAACAAAAAATCGAGCGTAGGCCCGAGCGTTGGTAAGCAGTAAATCAACCCTGGAAAGGAACTTAAATTAGGCCAAAACTAGGAAGCAAACTAAATAATACCAAGCTGTTTAAAATACTATGCTTATATTTATTTTTAATATAATCTTTTTTATAATTTATTATAAATTAGACTAGTTTTTTTTTTCGCTGACTCCGCCTTCCATCCCGATTATTGGCACCGGATAGAAAAATACTAACAACAGTTAGTATTTTTAATTGCAGATTAGAGTTTCTATATTTGTCAGTAATAAACTCTGAAAATGTAAATTTTTATATCATGTATTTTTAAGATAATTATCTATTTCATATACTGTAATTGCATTTAAGATTTACCTTCAATCAGCTTATAGATGCCAGTGAGACTAAAATTTAATTTTCCAACATTTTGGATCATACGTCCAGCACCACTATATAATAGTTGGACATCTTTATTTATTAATTCGCCCGTAATAATTTTCACTGCTTCTTTGTATTCCATACAGCCCTCTGTTAAATTCTGGCACAATTTTTTTTTCTGAAATTCGAAAGTAAATTATCAATCTCATAATCTCATACATAAATTAACTTTAATTTGTTAAATGACAATTATTATGATACTTCTTTTTTTATAATAATTTACATAATTAAATTTTTTTTTAAATGAAAGATGTGTATTTTTTTAACGTATAAGTAGTTAGAGAAATTTTATTTAATATTTTTTGATATAAAATGAAATTTCAAACTACTTAACTAGTAAATTGTTATAAATTATAAAATGAAGATACGTAATAAACTTTTAGAAAAAAAGAAAATTATTAATGAAAGATATACATACAACAGCAGCTTACTTTTCGTCGTTAGTGCGAATGACAAAAAATCATTTTGGTTCTTTATTGGTAATTGTCGCGTTTTGAGAGTTTTGCGATCATTTTATTAGTTGGTTAATTTTTATTTTATTTGTTTGTTAGGTTTTTAATTTTAAGACGAAAATTTTGTTTTTAATTGTAGATTTATTATAACGTATTTAATTGTTTTAAGATTTATTCCTTACATCGTTGTATAGCAGCACTTCATTCCTTTGTTATTTGCGACGCACTAATTCTTTTATGAAAGAATAGTACTCCGTACGCGGTTTGAGGGATGTATGTGTGTTTGTTAGATTAGATGTAAGGAAACTATAATACGTTTTTGCATGTTAGAAAAAAGGATAGAGTTAGTACAGTTGTGCACAATAGAATAAACGCTCGATTTTTTGTTTGCCAAGGCCTCAAGGCCATTGAAACATGGCCATCATCTAAGGCTCGGGCCAATGCTCGCACAATGGTTAACCAAGGCTCGGCCGAGGCTCCCGCCAAGGCTCGGCCGAGGCTCGCGCCAAGGCTCGGAACACTGGCATAACGACTGGCCAAACACTTTTTATCAAAACACTTTGATATAACATTAAATTTTGTACGTCTTATTAAAATAATAACAAACTTGCTTTTAAAATTTATAAATTTTTTTTTTAATTTTTGGTACAATAAAATCAAACCATCGCGCCAGGCCTCGGCTGAGCCTTGGGCCAATGGTCAATTTACAAGGCTCGGCCGAGCCTTGGCCCAAGGCTTGGCCTAGGCCTGGCCCAAGGCTCGGCCAAGCCTTGGGCCAATGGTCATCCCAAGGCTCGGCAAATGACAACTGGCCCCAGGCTCGGCCGAGCCTTGGGCCAATTGTAACCTTCCAAGGCTCGACAAATGACAACTGGCCCAAGGCTTGGCCAATTGTCAGCATTGGCGATTCCTACCTGGGATCTATTAATTGTCAGTATAGGATAGGGAAGTTTAGTTACTTATTAAAATTTGATACAGGATTTAATTAACGAGTTAAATTAGTGTTGTATATAATTTTGTTGTGTTATGTGTAAATTGTTGTTAAGTCACCCAAAATAAGAATAAACGTTTAACTAATATTAAAACACTTACTAAAATATCCTTTTTCCTTGGTTGAGTTCGAAATGTATTCCTTAATAACAAATGCATTGATGTCTTCATTGTAAGGTGAGGATGTTCGTTCAGTTCTTCCAGGTAAGGAGAATATCTTGGAGTTGCAGTTTGTCAACATGGAAAGAGCAACCTTAAAACAACAATATTTCCATCAGCAAATATTTCAAAAGTAACTCGGCGGTACAAATATTATCTTGAATATAGTACAAAAGCTCAATGTACCTAAATAATTTTTATAAATATATATAAAATAATGTTGTGGGTAACGATGGTTACCACCTTAGATTTATCTTACTTGAAGATGGTAACTGAAAAAATCACATTGTTATCCACACCTTTCCAAGCATGTTTCTTGCTTATTCTCTCTATATATAACTATTACTTGCGTCTATTACTACTTATAGTCGCAATAACTGTAATCGGTGACATGTCAAAAATATCTCATTTTCTTCGTTTTGTCAAACTTTTTGAGTTACATACGATAGAAGATATATGTCCTCTGTCAGTAGTTTCATTAGAAATTGAATTCTTTTATCTTGAAAGTGTTAAACTGAAAACAAGCTTAAGCATAGTTTGATAACGTTTTTCTTTCCTGAAAAGTTAAGTTTTTTGACATGTTATGATTAATTGTTGAACGATATACTGCATCCTTAAGTATGTATAGAGCAAATTTTAGTATTTATAAAGCTTTAGTAGCTTATCAATGGTGTTATAACTCGTAATTAGATGACCTGAAAAATTAATATTTTAGATAAATTTTTCAAAGCTTGAAGGAGAGTTAAAAACATATAATTCGAGATGGTTGGTAATTTCAAACACATATTTTAAATATGAACTCGCGCTAATTTTGAAGCCTCCAAAATGATAATTTTTCTCTCGAGAACATGACAAGTTGAATCTTTTTAAAAATGGTTTCATATAGACATTGATAATATTAAAAAAGAAAATTTTCACTCCATTCATTAGCTGATGCCTATAGGTACATGTATGTTTTTGTAGCAGTTAAACAATATTAGTTAATATTAGCTATGATGAGGGGTTTGTAGCTTGGAGAATTTCTTTTTCCGGTTTAGGGTGTAAAATAACTCCCTCTGGGCGAACCCGCTTGTTTATATTGATGATGCCACCTTGTACATATCAACATACCTACAATGAAATGTCCAGCAAGCGAGTTGGTGTTGAGAACGAATGTTTTGTCCATAGAGACACAATAACACCATAACGAAATGGCGCATATCCTTCTCGGCATCTGCGGCCGCTCATTACGGTCACACAATTGCTTTGCATGAGCCAAAACAAATTATGGCTGAATTATATTACATATATTTTTTATTATATCAAAATAAAATTGGTGCAATTTGTGAGCGCGTCGCGGACCCGAAGATGCCTCCTTGATTGCATTTGCCTCCGCCACTAGCTCCATTTATCATAGTGCATCTGACAGCCTCAGCGTTGCTAACTGAACCCATGAAAATCATGTAATTATTTTCTACTATACGCCAGAATGGCGGTTTTGTGTTCAACACAAAACTATTTATAATACGAATATATTTCAAATTTATATATGTTTCACTGGTCGTGTCGTTTACGCGTGAATTTATTTTTCTCTCGAATACTGTGTCTTCAGTCTTCACGTGTGAAAAATTAGAAAAGTAATAAAAACTATGTGAAGGCAACGCGACTTCTAATTATAAACAGATTCATCTACATACATTTCATTTGATCTGTGGAATTCTCGTTAAATAAATTGCATTTGTTCTTATGTGTACAAGTAGATACATGTTGGCTGCTTCTTGTCGTTTTACTCGTATTTTGTTTAGTTGATGAACTTTTATGAACGACGGTGATATTCTCTCTAATATCGAGAAAGTTGAGGATTCAGTTGAGTTCATCTCAAATTCCCGACTTATGAACCTGTGTGTGTATGGAGTGGCGTGGAACGATTTCAAGTAATGGCGGCAATAGCGGCCAAGGAAGGCAGGTGGGCATTAAAATTATAAATATTTTGGTAACGTGATATTATAATGTAGCATAGTTGAGGAGAGATATTAGAGTCATATTTCAATTTAGTGTCAAATATTGTATGGAAAAAGAAGAGGTCGTGAAAGGCCGTAGGACATTCACAGACTTATTCCACCATACCCTTGTTGGATACTAACGTAAGTGAACAAGAAGAGCAGAGCGGTAAATGGCCCCGGCATTGTATTCTTGCCCACATTTATACACAAGAAAACTTGTTCAGTTCTCACCGTCGTCTTCCCGATCTATCTACAAAACCGCACCACGACTAACCTGTAATTGCGTATTGATGACTGATCTTTTTAGTAGGCCCTCACAGTACTTTGTCGTTCACTACTATTAATTTTGATAAGTTTGATGGCCCGTTCAGCACGATAACGCCTCAAGTTACTTTATAACGTTTGAATTACATGCATCAAATACAAAATATAAAGCAGAATAATAATATTAAAAAACAAGGTGAACATACCGCTTCTTTGATTTTTAGGCTATGAACTTTTAGTGAATGATCTAAGCACGATCGCTATCCATAAATATTCGCTGGAACAAAATTCCGTGATAGGAAATCAAAATTTTCTCGACAATTTAAATTATGAATACAACTTTTTTCCTTTAATATTTCACTACCAAGTGCATTTAGAAGTGAAACGAGAATACATGAGAATCCCTTTCATATAAACTAAATAATTTGTTTGATTTATTAAGAAATTATTCCGTATTTTTCTGCAGCCTATACTAAAGCCGAGAAGTCGAATAATCCAAACGGAACAAAATCAGAGGGAAAAAACTAAGAAAACTCATTTAAAAACAGTAAGATCCATCATATAAATCAATTAGTTGGTTCGTAATAGCACTTATAACGTTTAAGAGTCAATGAAAGGTATCGTTTCGTAATTCATTCTGCTATGTAACGTAATCGATGTGGAAATGGATATAAATTTCGTTTGAGAAAGATTACGGGAAGATTTATGGTATGAAATAAAACCTACAGTACATAAACAAAACCTTATTATAAACTAGTGGCAGATGATTTAACGAATGAAAAAAATATAAATAAAAATATTAAAGTGGGAGTTAATTGAAATTCTGATCCAATGATTAATTTTTCTTTTTTATGTGCCATGCGGTCGTAATAATACACAATCGTAAAATTACGAATGTCCATGCCGGATGAGATGCTAATTGATTTTTAGTCTCTCGAAAAAAGACATTTATCATTCGAACGATTAGAATTCTAAGAAAAACTCGTCAATTTTTACACGTACCTAGAAGCTAACATTCCCGGGTTTTTCAAGCTTGCCCATAGAAAACGAGGAAAAACAATCTTGGACTACATAAAAAACTAAAAACACTAACGATCCTTTATATTCTCATAAAAATATTTTCCCTCCAAACAGAATACTATTTAAAATCTCTAACTTTTACTTTTCTTTACGTTTATTTTCTATTCTTACAATTAAAGTTTAAATTATATTTACCCATGAAAATAAAAGTAAAAATCGTTTACCTTTTTGATTCACGTTTCAGTAACAACTATACTATAAACCATTCTATTAAAAAAGTGTGAAACTTTCATTAAAATTTTATTGCTAAATGAAATAGAATTGCTATTTACTTTACTTAATCTTGTTAAGAATAAAAACTCGTAATCGTTTTTTTTAAATGGGTGCTTCAGCCGCAATAAACTAAGTTGTTAAATTTTTATAATGATATAATGAATAAACAAAGCTAATTTCTTATTAATTTCTTGAACGTATGTTCGTTATAGTTATTTAACTTAAATATGAAATTTGTTTCAATTACAACTCGTAATACTTTTGTATTATAGGTTGTTATAGGTAATAACAATATAAAATAATAAAAGGTTAGGAGTTAAATTATAAGGCTCACTTGCTGAAAATGCAGTATTGATTTATTAAACTTAAGCATCAAAGTGGTTTACAGATATGATCAATTTTAATGTACCTAATGATTCAGATAATTGAAAATGTTTTATGTCTTTTGAAAAGATGAATGAGTTTATGAAAACAGGGTTTGTCTTAAGATAGATTTTAATAGCTTTAAAAGAAAACCAGAACAATCGAGGATATTAATATTTGTACTAATAAAGTACTAATACTAATACTATACTTTAATTATTTTAACTTACAACCCATAACAATATTTACCTAGTTTTGAAGTATGTTAACAAAAAAAGTTGTTGGGACTATAAAAGAAGTTTTAGTGTAGTTAAGGAGATCGTATCTAATATATTATACAAAGTATATAATGTTGATAGTAACAAAATATAATACACTTAAAATTTTTTACTGTTTTAGTAAAAACACATCTTCCAAGTCTTTAGAAATAAAGGACTATGTATTTTCTTAGTTCTTTTAATTCTTTATGTTGACGGTTTTTGAAATAAATAAAATGTCAAGTAAAGAAATGAAAAAAATCGTCTTATTATAAAATTACAAGAGTAGGTAATTCATTATTTTTTCTCTTAATAAAGCTTTGTCTTTATTTATTACATAAGACAAATAAATTGTATCGATGAAAATTCTTTCAACAGATTGATCTATTTATGCGCATTTCAATCGTTAATTGCATCCGCAAGTTCTAGATTCATGCCACAAACGACATCAATTCTATAAAGATACCAACAGAAAAAAGACACGTAAACACAAGTCAATCGAACTGGAAGATTAAGATGGAATATTTAACGAGGAAGTTGGATTATAAATTATGCGGATCGTTATAAAATTGTAAATAGAATTATTATGAACCAAATGTCGTATTGTTATATATGTATATATATATATACATATATATATAGAATCGAGATGGATCATCTGGCACATACTTCCGCTTTGAGGGCTCAGGGAAACTGTAAAAAATTATGATTGTTGCGAATATTTAATCTCCCAAGTGGGAATCTATTAAAGTATCGACAGGTTGAGTTGTGATGTCGTTTGTTAACCTTTAAGTTAAATCGAAGCAATTAATCATTACTTTCGATTTCTCGATGTAACTAGGAGACAATGAGCCAGCCTTGTTGACCTCTTATTGTTTGTTTAACTTTCTAGAAACACATTTTCGGCCGTTTTGTACAATTATAGAACTTTAACAAGGGATCGGTGTGGGTAAGTGTGAAGTGAAAAAAATTATCATTTTCTTTTGAACATAAACCGGATATATTTATATAACTAACTGTTTATGCAAATATAGGGATTTTAGAATGAGATAGTTAACGACACGATTCGAGAGCTAGCCGCCAGAAGGCCTAATTTGTTCTAGAACGAAATAAAATATTTGAAACGGTTACCAGAGTTTGCTTTGGTTAGCGGCCGTGTGGCTCGTTGAACAATGGAATAATTTCCGACTATCATTTTGAGTGTATCATGTTTTGAAAAATGTGAGAATAAAAATCGTATGAAAAAACAACGATTGACGGTCACTGATTTAAGGCCTCAATAAATTTATCGAAGTGTATTTATCTAAGAGTATTTGAAACGAAGTGTTGGTCGTGGCCCGTGTTGCACCCCACGCAACCTCCAGGGGGTCACACCAATAGAATTAAGTTTTATTTTCTAATATCTTTGTGATAACATTCCATTTTAAATTACAATAATTTACGTGGTGCGAGGCTACGGAGGACTGGGCTTCAGTGGTTGTTTCGATGTGATGTTCTTCACTCTGATTCTTATGTTTGTCTCGGCTTTGTATTGGAAACATTTATCATTGCCGCATGTCGAAAATCGATTGATTGGAAATTACATTCTTGCATGCTTCTAGCATTAATAACTTATTTATTCTATACGCGTGTTACGTAACCGAAGCGAGGAATTTCATTTCGTTTCAACAATACGATTTTTGAAATTAACAGAAAACTAAAAAAATGATAGATGTAAGCATTTTAAAATATTCAAATAGCGAAAAACCAATTAAAATTACTTTATAATTTTCAATTTTCTTCACATAGTCTTAGAATATATCATAACTGCTTGTTTGAATAGTTCTAAACGTTGACTTTTATTTTTCATAAAACGATATACTTTAAAAATATTAGATTAAAAGTTCTTAATGAAATATGGTTTGAAACATTGGAAAACATAAACTTAATTATTTGTTATTATTTTTTATTGCAATGAAGAAGTTGAATTTCAATGTGAAACTTAATATTCAAGTAAATCAATTTGACAAGTAGATAATATCTAACCAGAAGTACTTTTAAGTTCCATCTAAGTTTTGCTTCTATTATTACTTAAATATCACAATACATCTATCTGCCTACTTGTACATACTTATATGTGTATAATGCGATGTAATGAGCATTCCAGTTTTGTGATATTTTAATTTCTGTTGTAGTTTTTAACAGTTTTTTTTATCGTTAAAACTCTCAACTTCATCCTCTTCATTCTCATTGAAGTATTCTTCACTTAACCATCTTGTCTTATTATCGTTAAAAGTACAGTTTATATTTTAAGTTTCAATAATTCCTCTTCATTTAACATCCTTTGGTAATTTCCAATTTGTAATATGATATTTTGAGGTAATTTAAAAGTTTGAGATTTTAATCTCTTGAAACTTAACAATTTTAAAACTCTGAATTGTTAAATGTAAAGAGTTTCAATTATCTTGTGTATGTTAAGCTATAAAATCATCAAGTAAAAATTGTGAGTTTTTTTTAACATCACTTAGGAAAAATATGGACGAAAAATAAATTAAATTTTAGTAGTAACCGTCCAAAATGAAGTTGCACTTGAAGTGCAAGTTGCTAAGTGCAACATGAAACGCACTTTTTTGTAGATAACTGACAATGTTATCAAATGAAGTGAGCTTGAAGTTATGATTTTAAAATGTAATTCTCTGCAAACTGGCTACATGCTTAGCTGTTAAGATTTGACTTATGTTTGATTTGATTTCAAGTGAAATTTTAGTTAAATAGCTTAAAAACAAGTAGTGAAATCTACATTTTTATACCTTCTTGCTGCAATTTTGGACCTCTAGAGGACATTAATTTTGAACTTGAACAAGAGGACATTAAACATATTAATATGTTTTGTTCAAAAGTGGTATATTTTTTATTAAACATTTTTTAGCTGTTAAAAGGTCGTATCTTTTGTTCGTTTATTTCGAAATTTTTATTTTTCTTTCATTATTAAAGAAAGAGAAATAGTAAACTTAATTAATAATAAATGACAATTTTGATTATTGTTTTATACAGAGAAATATCTTAATCATGAAAAAGGAAATTTAAAAAATGTTTCAACTTTGTAATCACATTTTTTATAAATTGCATTCTAGTAACTGATACTTTTCATTAAAGTTAAGTTTAAACATTTCAAATGGAATAAGTGGGTATAAAGTTATAAGAAAGTTTGTTTAGTCTTAATCTCTCATAGTTACATCAACCTTTTTCCATAAAAATAAATTACTCCATGAACTCATACGTATTTGGATAATAATTTCCAGTGACCTCTGTTTAAGTCACCAACGCACTTGATTAATGTTTGATTACTTAATTTCAAATGCACCATTGTTACGAAATATGTACACTTACGGTGAATAGTTATTTCTGCTTGATCTCGTCTTCAACTCTACCGAGATTAATTTGTCAACTCTTTTAATGCTGTCTGCCTCTTTTTTACTGCAGCTTTTATTGTAACTCGGTAACATATCACTTCAAATCTTTTAAATCTGATTTCTTAAGGTGTTCCTTCGTCGAGTCATAAAAATAATAAAATATTTTTATCTGTTTCTCTTGTTGATACGCGCGTGATGAAAAATACTTGTTATTAAATATAAGTAAGTGAAATAAAGATTTTTTTTTCGTTGTAATAACAACGCATGTAAAAATATAGTTTAATTTTTATTGTTTGGAACCGTGAGAAATTGAAAACATTTTATATATATATATTATATATACGAATATTTATTTTTCTATTTTAATAGAAACGTACTTAAGAGTTTATATATTCCACTTGATTCAATTTTAATTTAGATGGAACATAATGGAATTCCTTATTCGTAGAAGTTAAATCAACATTTATCGGATTATATGGACAATGACTAGTTGAATCTATAAGTTCATAACTTGTTTGCAGATCCGGATCAAAAATTTTAGAGACTTACTGTTGGATTTTTAAAAAGCTTTTCAGTATACTTTATTTCAATATTAATTTAGTTTGCATTTTGTTACACGCAAATCTATTCCCATTGATTATTTCGTAACCAAGTATTTAAGGCCTTTAAAAGCAAACTTCCATGTAACGTGATTCTCTATAACGTGAATCTACAACATGTTTTACACGTTTATGAGCAACGATAGTTAGACTCATATAACACATTCTGAATATATTTAATTTGCATAAATTTGTTCTCTAAAGTGCAAAATGTATTTCTTCTATTGTGCGTGTATAAAAGTTTATAATATTTTAATTTACATGCATAATACGATTTCATTTTATTTAGCCAACTTGATCTGCATTACAAACTTCTGTTCAAGTTTCAATTTATCACCACATGTAATTTTCATTTTCATGGTAATAATTTTCAACTTGGAGATTTATAAAGTTAGTATTTTAGTTATTTAAATAAAGTTTTGAAGATTTTATCTCAATTTTTCTAGAGGAAAAAAAATGTTTTTTCCCATTGAAAAATCTCCAACACCATAATAAACTTTTTAAAATAACCCTTGTAATTTGAATAACTTTAATATAAACTTTCTTAACAACTTTAAATGTCTTATTATTTTAATTATTAAAATAAGAATATGTCAATTTGTCAAACTTTATCTTTTATTTTATTTAGAAACTTTTATTTTAAAATCAATTTATCTAATGAAATATTTAATGGAATTTTAACTATTAATTTTTATGACAGTTTTAAGCGTATTAATAATTTTAGTGTGTATAAGCCAATACAAAATTATATCATCTTAAGTAAAGATTTTAATGTAAAAATTACGTAAACCTGTTGTATTAAATACTCAGCATTTTTGATTCAGGAGTAGTTTATATATTTGAATCTATAAAATGTTAAATCTATGCTAAAAATCTACATTACATACAACTAAGTAATAAAGGTAGTAACTTTTAACTACAACACCTCGCTTTTTTATGTTTGCAAAACACTTTAACATCTAAGGTCATACCACGACTGTATAAATAGAAAAAAAAATCAGAACATTTTGGCAATCTACTGATTCTAGGAAAATTTAGAATTCAACGGAAATTGAAACGAAGACCATTGAGGCATGATGCGGAGGTCTAAGACAGAAGCTGCATCACCTAAGTCGGCTACTTCATTTATTACTTTCAATTTTCCACAGAAAGACACAAATTCGAAAATATAACTTTATGTTATTCGCTTCGTGCATGTAAAGTGGCGCCACCCAAGTCATAATTGTCTGTACTCTTAGCATAAAATGAATCAACTTTGAATGAAAGATGTAAAAAAATAAAATGGGGAACATTTTTGTACAGACATTCTGGTCTTTAATGCATACGTATAAACGGAAAATTCAGAAACAATTTAATATTTAAAAAGATATTAATATTTAAAAAGATATTACAAACTATTACCTATCAATAAGAAATAAAAAGCTGTCAATGAGTACGCTTATCGCCATTTATGACAGCACCTTCAGTTCTCTTATCCCTTCTAGCAACATGCACAGAGCGAATAAACTAGATTGTATGTAACTTAATTTTAGTCGAGTATAATTTACTTCTTTATTAAAACGCATATAAGTGCATATATGTCATATATTATATAGTATATAGTAGCCATATGATTTTACCGCTTTCCTTAAATTTTGCTTTATGAAATTAATCGATTTGGCAAGGAAACGACTCAATTATATTACTTTCTGTCTGCTTAATTAAGTTATTTTTGATTTGTGTTATGTTCACATGTATATCTGTATATACATATATAATATATAAATTCATAATAATTATCTTTTCGCCTCATAGCATTAAAAAGTGGCTGTTTTCATTTTTGGTTATTAATTTAACTTTAATATCTCAATTTGATTATGTGGAATGAACAGAAATAAAATATATCTGAAAGCCGGAGCATTTATTATCTATACGCAAATTCCTTTTCGGTCTTAAACATTTTAAATTCAAGAAATTAAAAAGCATCAACTGAAATGTGTTTTTCTTTTCATGCCTTTATTCTTTCAATTTGTCTCGGCTTAATGCTTGTAAATATGAAATATAATTGCGAGCTATCTAAAGTCTTAATCCAACTCTGTTCATTTACTGTACATCTATCAGTGTTAACACTTGCTTAATTATCTTAGATCTAAAGAAGAAAAAAAACATAGAAGAATAGAAAGAAGCGATTATGAGTTTGAATCGAAAATTTTTGACAGAACAGAAAATAATTCATTACGTTAATGATGGTGATTTTTTTCTGACGTTTATTCCCCCTTCTTAGTTTTAGCAGTTATTTAATCTATGAATAATATCAATTTTAACTACTGTGAGTCCATACATTCCTTAGAAACCCCTGAACTGACGTTGAAAAAATTGTTAGATTTTAAGATACTGAATCTATCGCGTACTCTGTTTTCCTGTTTCTGGTTGGATTTGTGTGTTTGATAGAAATTGGTCTTTTTCTATTTTCGAAAAGGAATTGTATAATTAGATGAGAAAAAGTAAATAATGGACAGTAATTTATTTTCAAGTTTAAATTTTATTCAGGTAGAGAAGAAAAAAACAATTATAAATTTATTGTATAGTTAATATATTCAAAGGAAATATTTTATTTTTATTTTTATTTTAAGCATAACGATCGTATATAGGTATACTACATATGTTTTCAAAGTAAATAATTTTCGAGTTTTATTGAGAAATTTTTTTCTTTCCTTTGAACGAAAAGAAGTATAAAATTAAAGTTAATCGCTCAAAAAGCAAGGCCACTTTCAATCTAAGCAGTTGTGAGAACATTTTTTAACATATTGATCTAGAATATATTTTGTTTATATTAGCTTTAGTTTTAAAAAATTCTTATGTAAGATGTAAAATATTTTTGGAGATATTAATTTTTATTTTACTTTGTTTCAGGTGAGTTTTTCGAAATCAAACCAAGTAAGGCTTCAATCTACATAGAGAAAAGAACATTACAAAAATATGATGAGATATTTTGTATATGTTTAAAAATAGATATTTCCTTTTTTTAAGAACGAGTTCTTCGAAATCGGAGACAAGATTTCTGTATCAATATTTAATAATAACATATAGGTGACCCAAATTTAAACGGAAAATAATAGTGTAGTATATTAATTCTACAATCAAATGTTCACACAGTTCACTAACTGTTCTTGCAAAGTGTCAAACAAAAATATTACACACGACTAGATCTTTAATTAGTTTTTCGTATTCGTCTATAATGCCTCTTTTTACATTATTTAGAACAAATAAAACATGTTTCTTATATAATAATTTGAAAACTCTAAATAATTAATTAAGGTTTTGATTCAATATGAAAAAAAGAGAGGAGTGCGAATATTAATACATTTCATAGTCATAATTAAATCTTTTTCAACACTAATTTATTATACTGAATGCTTCTATTTAAAAATATTATTTTAATTTTTCTATTTTTAATTGTTAATAATAGATTCATTTACTTATTCAGTTTGTGTTTGCAAATAGAATGGTGAGAATCGTTTGCACATTTAGAAGATATTAAGATTATTTTGCAATGTGTGCAAAATATTTAATTTACTATCTCTTCATTTAGCACTTTGCTGTCTTAACATGCTATGTAAATTAGTTTGATTAAGTAAGTAATGTGGTCAGTTTAGCATGATGAAGTTTGACATATAAAAGAAAGAAAAAAAGCATCGCTTAGTATTTCATTACGAATGCGACCTCACGCAATACTGAATGAAAACTTGACTGATTAGAGATATTGGTACAATTTGCATTTCCAATGGCTTATTCTTCGTTGTCTCAATAAAAATCGAGTTTATTTTCATTAAAAATAATTCCGATGCCTAATGATATTAAGTAGTATACTTAAGAGTTGTCACAGGTATATATTTCTATTTTACACGGTTAAGTAGAAAAAAAAAATGATGAAAATTATAAATATTCTTGTAACTAATGGACAATCCAAAGATAACTTCTAAGGATTTTCAAGATTTCATCTCGGAATTTTTAATAAATCTATGTAAAGTGGTAGTTGATTTCATGAAAAAAATTAATTAATCTTGAAGAAGAATATCATATTATAAATCAATTGTGGATCTCATGGCACAAACTATAAAAGCAAGATGGCGAAAAAAAAACGTGTTATGGCAGGAGTACTTCTAGTTAATATTTCTACGGAAAGAATTTCAACGTGCGATAAACGTAACTTTAAATATTACCTTGGAACAGCATAAGTTATTTATAATATTTATTTTTCCTTCGAACGCTATTTATAATTTGTTCAAAGAGACATCAATAAATCATTTGCACGTATCGACTTAAGCCTGGCCCGACAAACAAATAGACAAACAGACAAATCTAAAACGTTAAAAAGACAACTCGTTTTTTCCATACATACTTTCAAGGGTCGCTTGGAAAATATTTATCAAATAAATTACAGGCTTTTATTCACTTTTAAAATTAATCGCATCCTTCTTTATAACACCCATAATATTGATAAATCTTTCATAAACAGATATTTTCTTAAATGCGATTAAAAAAAAACCTTCGGGTACAGTTATCGAGCTGATCTTTGTTTTCCGGATGAACGCAGATCGCTAATCGCAGCATCCGAAAAATATCTATTGTTAATGTTAAACCTTTATTCTGAATCGTAATTTTATGGTTACGGGCTCGAGAAATTGTCCCATTTCTCTAAAAAAATATTCGCTTCAAGTCCCGTTTATCTATCGGATTTCTTAGAATCAATTCATCTCTATTTTGTCGCTTTGAATGTACCGTTGCTTCTTATATATACGATTGCACGAAACGAATTTGAATAAGAATGAAACGAGTGATTTTTACCTTTTCATATTTGATAATTTATATAATAAAGTTAATATTTTTAAGAAGGGGGCCTGAAGGAATCTTTGTTTTATTAAATAAATAAATGATAAGATCATAGACCTCCCAGTTGGAGTTTGAATAAAGTCTTGAGAAAAAAAAATGTATTTAAAAAAATCTACCTATTAAATAAATGGATGAGTGAGAAACTAGTCTTGCAGCAATTTTTTATAAATTGAGAAAAAAAATCTTTCACCCTTGTGCCGATAAGATATAAATGTCTTGCAGAAGCCTTTTAAGATTGCCTTTTTGTAAAAAAATCGAGATCTTGCTTATATTGACTATCTAATTACATTGATTCTCCATTTCATATTGCGTTTTATCAATTTAAACAAGAAGTATTCTTTTCAGCCGTCAGATCTATTGTTAATCATTTAATGATACAGTTAATTATGACCGCAATGCAAATGCGATTTTTGATTTAAAAAGCTTTCTATGTGTGGGTATGTTTTTAGAATATTTAATACAAACTGATTTTCTCAGACAAATATTATCTACCTTGAACTAAAATTGATAATTCCCTGTGAGAAACAAAAATTGTTTTTCGTGTTGTTTTAATTCAAAACTTAAATCGTATGAAAGAATCATTAAAAAGCGTAAAATGAGTCGCTTGAATCTACAGGTCTATAGTTTAAATAGTGTAGGCACAAAAGTATGGAAATAATTCTTATAAAGTAATTAATTTTCAATAATTTGATTCTTTCATAAGGGTAACCACTTAAATGGGGTATGTAAGTAGCTATCTACGTTAAATTGTATGGTAATAAGAGCTCAAATATATTTAATTGTCTATCATCAATGCCTACTATCTTAAACTTTATATTTAAGGGCGGCAAATCAACGAAGATAAAATGAATAACGCCTATCCTAAATTAATAATAACCCTAACTCTCTTTGAATAATATTTACTCCTACAGAATAAATTTCAAGTTTTTTTTTTAAGTTAGGTCGAGATTAAATTGAAGGAAATGAAATTATATTATAATATACAAAATAGTATCAGTTTCAAAGGATAAATTAGAAATGTTCTTATTATAAATAGTATAGCGTTTAATTTTAATCACTTAGGTGTTAAAGGGTTTTAAAAAAAGTGTGGAGAGATGTTTTTAATATAGTTTAAAAAAAAAACTGATCGTAACTATAATTGGCATACATTCTATAGAAAAAATCTCGATTTTCTTTCTTTGGAAAGAAAATTAAGACATAAATCTTCATAGTTTGAGATCAAGGCACACAATCAACCTTTCTAAGTGAAGCACGCTAGCGTCTCTTCGCGAACCAGATGACAAATGCCTCGTCAATTTCTCATTGACGTGTCTCAAGTCGAATGCAAATGTGATCCAAATCACCGAAATTGGCCGTCATAAATAAATTAATATCCCGGCCGTCCATAATTATTAATTAAAAATATTAATTTTTGAAAAATAAATATAATCGCGCGAATCAAAACCACGTGTTTCACATATTATATTGAGTTATTACGTTTAATTATTATTAAACTTCTTGACGCCCAAACAATTCAATTTAATGATAATAATCGGCATACGCTTATGAAAAAAGTATACGGCCCGAACTCGGTGTGAAATATTTATAAATTGCCTATTACCGCGTCTTCAGCGCATTTAATTGTCTTCTTTAATAGAATATAAAAATCCACCCACGTAATTATCGTGTTTTACCAAATAAAAACCTCTCGCTTTTTCAAAACTGGCAAATGTGTATGTTAAATGTACCATCGAGGCATAGACATTCAAGAATTGTATAATTAATGTCCAACGAGTTCACGGAACTAATTAATAACAATGAACATGAAAAGAAGTGCTTATTAAATTTTAAACATTTTCAAGAGTTAACATATCTCAGATACGTTTTCTTTTTGTTTGCCAAAGAGCTGGAATATTTTCGAGAATAATTCAGAATATTTTCGCCGTGGAAATATGAAGACATATAAATGAAATGGCTCAGCGCCCCGCTCGGATGACTGAAGATTTGATAGCATTAGTGGTTCGGCTGTTAATAATAATGACCCGGCCCGACCAAGCTTATTGCATTCTACAACAGTTGTCGATTTTGAGTAGCCACTTTTTATATGAAGAATCAGACGACTTCAACGTCCAAGACAAAACGACCCGAAGAGCGATTTTCTCAGAAATGTTCGTCGCAACGCAGACACATACATGCATGAGAGTACTGCCTGAGAGACTCACTGCCATAGTTGCGAGGGATATTTGTATACAATAACCATCCGACCTTATAAATTTGTTATAAAACATCACTCTATTGTTCTGTGTCGTTTCTAATGAACGTTCCGTTTAAGTGCACATCAATATCTTTACGTCTAACATTAACAATTTACTCCATTACTTACATTTAACTCACATTTAACAAATTCCTACCCTCCGTCAATAACTAAATCATACTAAACAAATTCTCCGTGAACATATCGTAAAGGAAACTTGGCAACTCCAAGTTTATGTTAGATTATGATTAGAGCGAAGATTGCAGAAACACACAAACATTCGAAGAATGGAATTTGCGGAATTTCTCAACTCATTTCGTTTGAAACAAACCATCGATAGTTTTCTAAGATATTCATAACATTTTCAAAACCTGTCCAACAAGCAAACGCGACGAATTAACTCAAGATACTTTTTACTAAAACGTTGTCGTTAAAATCCAAATTAATTATTGCGCGCAGAAATGATAAAAAAAAAACCACTTCGTCTTCATCTGTTCTTTGTCTTTGTCATTGCACGCACTTAAATATATCATCATAGGCATTTGGGAAAATATGGTCAAAGAAAGATGAAGCATATAAACCAGTAGAATTTCGACATGATCTTTAAATTAAAACTGATTAAACGATTATGCGTTTCTCTGAATTCAGGCCAAACAATAAAACTATTTAATACAATTTTGAAGTTGGTACTTATCAATTCTTACAATGATATTGGACCATAAAAATATCTACAAAATTCTAATATGTAACAAAGGTATAACTTAATTCCACCGCACTTCAAGACATTAAAATGACAAATAACAAATTAATAAACTTAAAGCTTAAAAAAAATCAACCAAAGAATATTAATTGTAATGCATCAGTCATCAATGTATTCATAAAACTTCATTTCTCTCATATTAGTTACTAGCTAATACCCGCTCGCTATGCTGAGAGTATCTAAATTTAATTGATTAATTGATAGATTCCCTACCTTCATAGCGAAATAGGTATAACAATTATTTTTTAGGTCATTTAGTGGCGTGGTGACTAGATATAGTTGCCTTATACGCCAGTGGTCTTGGGTTCGAATCCCAACGAAAGCCTAAGATATTTTTCTGGGTTTTTGGATTCGACGGTCGCTAATGACCATAGTAGTTGATGCGACCTTAAATAAACCAAAAAAATTGTTGTTTTTTTTGACAGAAAAAGATGATAGATACTTCCAGACTTTAGATCCAAAGTAAGTTCAAAATCCTTAAAACTACTTCTCTATGAAGAGATATTAGCTATTTCACAGGTTCTATACGATTTTAAGTATAATAAGGTTCTTTAAGAAAATTTGAAAATCTTTCATACCAAATGTCATTAAAAACCGTTCAGCTATTTAAGTAGAAGAGATAAGGAGCTGTCCTACAGGAACCGTACCTTTTTAGGATAGATGGTAATCAATATATTAAGATCTGAGGTATCGTTAACAAAACGTCATTAAAATTCGTTCCATTAAATGATTAAGTAATTGTCAATTTTTTGAAATTTTTAATTTTTTATTTTAGTTCGTTTATTTCTAATTAATATCTTCGACAATGAACAATGAAAAAAAACAAATATTTAAAAAAATTTCATTATTAATATTTTTATCGGGTTTTAAATTGAAATTCATATTTATTCTCCAGTAAAAATTGTCAATTTCTTAATTTAAACTTTGTAGAGATTTTTTTCGTTACTGTGTAAAATTGGTCAGGCCCGTCAGGCCTACTTGAGGAAAATGCGTTAAATTGCTAAATTAGTGCAGAATTTTTTGAGGTTTGTTCTAGAAAAGGACCAACATAATATTTCTACATATATAAGAAGAAGATATAAATAAAACAGCCACTACGTACGCCGTACAAAATAGCCAGTCGTTCTGCCAACGCTTTTTAAATCGCTGATATTTTTAAGGTATTCATTTTTAGGATTTGCTGTAAAGGGCAATTTTGATCTACATGAAATGCACAAAGTATCTAATGTATTTAATTGGATAAGGAATAATACTGTACTGTATAAAATAACTTGGCAAATAATCAATATTTTTTTTGTATTATGTAGAAGATAAAAATGGTTCTTGTGGGGTTTCCTTAGGAGATAGATATAGGTAATATACCCTCGGAAACTTTTTTATCAATCTTTTTAAGACACGCAATTTCGTCGCGTATTAGTTTAATCTATCTCGTAAGGTTTAGCCAGCGTTTGCAATGTAAGTGCACAAAATATTTTGTTTGTTATCTCACCGCATTAAAAATCTTTGAATTTCCCGACTTTTCCCTACTACAATATGCATTTTTTATACCTACAAACCTTCTTCTTAAATCACTCTATCAATTGTTGAAAACTGCATTATAATTCGTCTTGTAGTTTAAAAGATCTAAGGGAACAGATAGCGGGAGCGACTTTGTTTTATACTATGTAAAGATTATAACTTTAAACCAATTTTTTACCACTTTTATGTGCACGTATTAATTTCAATTACAAATGCTAATTTATTTAGAAAGCTTCTTTATCTTATTAAAAAATTTACAGCTCAATAAAATGATTATATGCGTATTTAATTGTACAATAAATAATACTAATTAACTAACAATGGAATAAATATTATAAATCAATAATCACGTTTATTGACTAAGAATTTCTTCCCTTTCCAACGCCATTAAACGTTGCCATTAATCATCTAAATATATTACAAAACATTTAAATTCCTAGAAGACAAACTGAATCTTCAATTATGTTCTACATAGAGAGCCTGTTGCAAGACTAGAAATATTTTAATCCGAAGCTAGAAATTGAATTTGAATTAAGAATGTGATGTGAATTTTCAAGAAAATATTTTAAATTAAAATGAAAGTTCATGACATGGATATTAGTTCCAATTATATCATAGTCTCTTAAATCACGTCATATGTATTAATGAGATTAGGGAATAATGTAAATTGTAGAATTATTATTCGTTTTATTCAGTGTTTAATTATTTTTTTTTTAAATTAAAATTCACTTACCAGCCTCAAATGATATAAATTATCATTTAAATAGTTTTAAATTAGAGAAACTAATTAGTTTGTATTTTATAAAGTGAAGTGTGTGAACAGTGGGAATGATTGAGTTGTTTATTTTGAAAGCTGAATAAGTCATATGATTAAACCAATATGATAACCCCATTTGATTTATTTATTAACTTTATAAAATTTGTTTGATTATGAAAATCATAACAACACTTTTCCTTTCATACCAGTAGTATTCTTACATACCAAAAGTAGCTATTATTAATTTATCAAGGAAATACATAAGCAATTTTACGACCAAAAAATCTGCCCTAGAATTTAAGCACAATCGCAAAACTTATTTGCGTCAAACCTAAATGTTTCAATTTCCAATCTAGAAAGGTTTTGTCTATTTTATCTTGGGGTAATATTAGCATCACACCTAACTCAGGGTTAGGGTTAATGCTTTAGAAATGGCATCCTGCAATAGCTGAATAGAAATTTATTTGTGGTGTTAGTTAAAATAAACCAAAACAATGTTGAACTTGCCTAATTTCAAACAATATTTTCGTTCATATCAAACTACATAAAGTCTCACAATCTCATTACTTTCTCAGTATTTTTACCTATATTAAAACCAAGTTATTGAGTTATGGCTAGTTACCAAATTAGGGCTGTTTGAGTATCTCAAATAAAAAAATAAATTTGTAAAAAATGATGAGTATATTTTATTATATATATTTTCTACAATTTCATAAACGTTGTAGAAACGAGATATTTACAAATGTTCTTTTTTATGTACTTGAAATTGACTAATACACGGAAACCCTATGAAATTATCAGTCAACTTATTAAATAAAAACATTATTAAAGTTTAATATAAAATCAAATTTATCAATATTCAATGTATTAAATGGATATTTATTTTGATACTCCTACATTGACTCTACTTGTTTTATTCGGTTATAATAAGACAGCTAGAAGTAACTGAGAAGTCAAGTGTAGTTCAAGTCATTGAAATTTTTTATCTTTGATTTACAGATTTGTTTTAACAATTTATGATCGTTTTCATGTTGCTTAGATTTTCAGATTGACCTCCTTATATTGATTTGTTTGGCTAATTTACGTCATAATATAAAACGTTATTTTCAAACAAAATAAAAGTTATATTACGCCTAACGCCAATTTGAAGAATGATGAGCTCTTCGAGAAGAATTTACGAAGTTGTACGTCGAAACATTTCTTCTTGTACTATCGACAATTTATTCTATATTTTATCTGAAGCATCTAATATGATTTTGCAATACTGACAACAAAACGGTATGTGTATACGTCAGCCGTAAGCAATGTTTTGTCAGTTCGAGAACTGATAAACGGTTATTATTTGAATGACTATTAAGTGATATTTTGTTTTAAAAATATTCACTTCAAATCCTATATTATTCGATAAAGCAGGTTATACTGTAATAAAATATAATACTTAATTGTGTTTGGTCAAAAATTAGGTTAAAGTTCCAGTGGACTGAAAACTAATTTTGACGTAACAACTCCAATTTAGTTCCGACAAAAATCGTGATTTTTTAATTTATTAAATTGCCATTTACACAAAATAGCTCACAAACAAGTTATTGAAACTTCAGAAATAGTTTCGACGAAAAGATTTATTAGGTCGTTTTTTTTTAAACTGTGATTTCTAAAATTGACTTTCAAATGTTACGAAAAATTAATCAGCAATAGGTTCTGAATGGTCTTTGCGTTCGTATATCATTCTTTTGATACGCTAATTGCCTTATTATTTTAATTTTATAAATATTTATATGTGATTTTTTCATCAAACAATCTTTGAAGTAATCGTGCATTACTTAATCGAAATATTTAAACGATTTGTGGCCAACCCTATGTTTACTGTCTATATTTACAAAAGTCGATATCGATCAAACTAAATTTAGAACAAAGATACTCAAAATTAATTTGGTTTTAGGCAGAAAAGCATAAATTACCATTTTATTACGAGGACTGAAGAATATTAGAAAAAAAAAGGTATATATGTAATATTCGAGCATCATAAGATGCTTATGTGCTGTGTTATTTTTTTCGTTTTGATTTTGATAAATAACACAAATAGCTTTACTTGTAATTTTGCTCAATCGCCCACGTAGGACCTTGCGAACGCAGTGGAGTGGTCGCCTAAAGCGCGTTCAACAGAAAATTGCCGTGTGATGGGTTTTTAGTCGATTAATAATAAAACTTGTAATTTTCTTACATTTTTTGTTAACTTCAAACTTTAGAGATGCTGTAGAATTTCCATAAAATGACATGAGATTAAAAATGAAAATCCGGACCTTATAGTAGTACGAATAGATTGAGAAGACGATACGCAATTAATCATTATTTTAAAAAAAATCTTATAACATTGCATAAGGTTTCTTGTTTTAAAAACAAGTTGCTTTATACGATTTGAATTTAGTTATAAATTCAATTTTTTTTCTCATTCCTTTACTTCATTTATATTAAAGATTTATACGCAGGTATATAACAGGTAAATGGCTATATGTGAGATTCACTACATACTCGTATATACAATACAATACATATACAATTAAACAAATAATTACTTTTGATCAAATCTGTCACGTTTTTACTTAACTAATTGTTCATGATGTTCATGAAAATCAAAATAGTATAATTTTACGAGAACAAAAATATTCATATCCATACTATTTTATTAAGTATAAGTTTTAGATAATAAGTTTAAATGTAAGAAGTAAATTCTAAAACGCTTTGAAAAATTCTTTCACCAAAAAGCTACAGTAGGTTCGTTCCATTTAACAGATAAAGCATACATTTCCATAGATGAACGGCAAAGTAGCTTTCGAGATCAGCTGTGACTGTTTTTGGATAGGTGAGTAGGTATATGTACCAAATTAACTTGCGATTTTCTATTGTTTAAATCTAAACCAGGACTTGGTCTTCAGCAGGTACTTATTGTTTAAAAACGCCCAAAACTAATCTAAGGGTAGATATACGTCACAAAGTAAGAACATAGAGTTCTTTTATCACGTTAACGTACGTCATACAAAAAATGTTAAATGGAACTAACCACTGAGTAACACAGGATATATGTATACTTTATGCTATAAAAGCACATTATCCGAGGGGATCTTATTGTTTTCTTATTCAACAAATAAACGAGTTTCAGTAGCGTTTAGTGCGAACATCTAGTAGTATCACATAGTAAAAATCTTAAACTCCATTCTAAATATATGTTATCCTTGAAAAATGTACTCATAAGAGTAGTATAGATTATTATATATCCCAGAAAAATATATGGATTATGAGATAGAGTTGTTCCTTCTTCATGTTAAAACGGCTAATTGATTGTTGATGAAATGTTGTATTTAAGGATCTTTAATTTTGCTATTACATAAACTATGAAGCATACTTTTAATGTTTAATGATTCTTCATAAAATATTACATAAAAAGTAGTTTTGAAGTTTGTTTTCTTTTATTTATGGTGAAACTCATAAAAACTATATAAAATTTGGTCAACCCCAAGCAAAGAAAGGTGAGGTCTGCTAGTCCTAAGTGTAAAAAGATTTAAATTAAGATACCTATTTTTTGCACATCATAACATTTTTTTCTTAAGTAACAATCAGTGTTTTGCTTTTAAAGTTAAGTTAAAAAAATGACAAAAACCAATAAAATAGTTGAATTTTATTTCTTTTTTATGTAATGGATATATCAGTTAACGCTATGGAAAATGTGAAATTATTCAATGACTAAAATTGAAAATCATCAACATCTTTTAGAGTTTTAGTACTTATGTATAAAACCGACTTTCGTAATATGTTTAGATTAAATTTACGGTATTTTTATACTGCTTTTATCATAGTAGTAGTTTTATTTCAAAAATACTTTGATAAAATTTAACAAGATCTATTTTTTTACAAAAGTCCCAAAATATTTGTTTCAACGTCATAAATTTCACTGGTCATTCAACTTTCCAATTAACATAAACGCGAATCAAGATTTGAGAATGACAATATTTTTAAAATTCCATTAAATCGAAGTGTAAAAATTAGAGAAAGTTCAAGGTAATAAAAAGAATAGCACGAACACGCCAACTAAAGCTAAACATCGACCATGAAAATATATTAATTGCAATAAATCAGGAATTAAATATTCTCTTAACGAAAAAGCCCATTCATGTGGGAACGTGAAAATCATAAATTACAATCATTTTTTTTTCGCTCGGATCAAAAAACGTGAAATATAAATAACTCGAAAAAATTGAGCTATAAAAATGAAAATGATCGTTTGAAAAAAATAATTTTAAGATTAAATTTAATAATCTGATTTCCTTAGGTCCCCACGCAAACTAATTTATTCAAAAAATTGTTTATACTACGCAAAGTATTTCCGTTTGATGTATAATTTTTTTTTTTTTGAAAATAAAGAAAAAGTCTATCTGAGAATAATTCAGGTAGCCCACACACCGATAACAATGGCTCACCAAGTTCTTTTTTGCCTCGCCGTTTCCCAAGCCTAGAATTGACGGTATTCTTTAACATGTAAGCACCGTATTAAAAACGCTGGCTAGGAATTTTAAATCTGCTGTTAATTTAACTCATGTGACGTGATAAATTTTATCCCAATTTGTTTCTTGTAAGAATTCAAATTATTTTCATGTTTACTAATGGTTCGAGCAAGACTATAGCCTTTTTTGTACTTCATTTGTACATGCTGTAATTTATATATGAAAAAAAATTTAATGGAACTCGCACGAAATAAATCATGCAAAATTATTCGGTTAATGAAAGGAAGTTAATTGTCGCGAATTTGTATTTTGAAAAAAATATATATAATAGAAGGGTTTAATTTTATGGCAAATTTATGAAAATAACCGGCGATTGACCCCTAGTGGTATGAACAATAAAGTGAAATAGATCGGCGAAGAAATAGGCATTTGAATAAAAAAGCCGCCAAAAGACACCGTTACCGTTGATGAAGTTTAATAATGTTCGAACATCGAACATCCATTTTATTATTTTACGGTTAATTAACAAAACAATTTCGTTAGATCATTTCGATTTCCTTGCGTTAATGTTGTGTCTGGTGATTATGGGTACCTATAGTGGTGGCGGCTCGATGTGACGGCCTTTTCATTCATTCGATAAAGGGACGAAGAATGTGTCGAATCGCTTCAGAAACGAAGAACTCTACGAAAAGCCCAAATACCTCTAACGATATCGTTACTGTTGTTTGTACAATAATTATTGTAGCGATGGCCTTCTAAAACGTGAGAAATAAATTTACTGAATGACGCAAACGTAAAAGAGGATGAAGACCAAGATGATGGTGTTGATGATGAGAGTCAAGAAGACAGCGGAGAGCGAATGGAGAGAAGGTGGAGCTTTGAGCTACATTGAGCTTCGAAAACGAATGTGCATTGCATCGACTTCTAGTGTTACGTGGTTAGGACCCGCCTTCAATATCACCTGCGTCCGTACTAATTAAATGAATTACTCAGATCGTGATGCCACAAGACGATGACGTAGTGAGAATACCTCGGCCATACGTAGTCTTCTTTGGGCCCGTTTCATAAATTGTCATTATTGACTGTTACACCATCAAAGGGTTTTCTTTTAACCTCACTACCTGTGTTCTTACGAGTATAGAGATGATGATACGTTCCAATACACTTACGCTATGCACACCTCTTCAACAGATTCTTATGTCTTCGCTTCGAAAATCCCATTTGTGTAGCGACCAGATAATTGCATGGGCCATCAACCACACAAATATATACAGTGAACTCTCGATAACTCAAAATTGTAACTAAGTCAAACATTTTTTCCGGTCCTAATTCATCTCTCTGTAATCCTAGGTATTTTCACCTCAATGAACGGAGCTTTTTTCTTGAGACGCATCTTCTATGTCTAGTCTAACTCTTGGAAGCGACCTTGCGGGAACCTCCACCTTTATGGCTAAAACTCCTAACTGGTATTACTTCATTATACTGATGGTTATCATCTGGAATTCTGATATTTATTTACACTAATGCAATCAAATTCACTGCCGATAATTTCTTCATAACTTAAACTAATAATTTGATAACTTAAATAAGTCGAGCAATAGATAAGTTGAGCTTCCTGCTCGATAACTGAAACGTCATATGATCCGATAATAGCTTTTTATGGTCTCTAGGAGTTCAACTTATCGAGAGTTCACTGTACTTATTAGATTCTTCCTCATTCACTCCAAATATTCACCTTAAAACGCTAACTGGTTATTACAAAATACGATGAAAATCGGAACCAAATATCGAAAATTCCATAAAATTTAACGGACGCAAACGATTAAATTGTTGCAGCTGAAGCGATTTACATAAATCTCGCTTGTATGCAAATGCAATGAATGTGCGTCTGCCTACTGATCGACTTTCAATCAATGCTTGATTTACAATTGTAGTGACCTTCACATTTCTTATATTTCATTAAGTAAAATTGGTAGGCGTCCGAAATTCTTTCAGGCGCCACGAGAATTTTTTTCAATGCATATATCATGTTTTTCTTCCTACTGATACAGTCGCTACGACGCCTGAGAAATCTGAGAATTTCCAGATTTGAGGAGGACTTTGGAATGGTATTTGAATTGCAAATTTTCAATCTAATTAAAATAAAGGAAATGAATTTGTTTCAGTTTCAAATACGTATATAAGCATAATTAAGTGTACCTAGTAACTGAAACAATAGGTATGACAGTTACTGAATAATTGCAATAATTAAAAAATTTATCAGCTTATCAAATGCATTTGATATATTTAGCATGTTCATAGCACAATCAGTAAAAAATGGATTTGAAACGGTTATCATTTCCATTATTTTAACTTCCATCACAATTTAAGGTAGTCAATCTCATGCTTCTAATATAAAAGCTATACAATTTCAATTTTAAAATAAGAGATAATCTTTTTTGCTTTTTTAATTATCCATATAGATAAAAGAAGGTTTCAATTGTGCAATATTCATATTCGTACCAAATACATGTGTAGATATACAATAGCAAGTAAAAAGTTCTATTTGATATTTTGGTAGCTCTAGACTAACCTTAAACTAAATTGTTACCATTAGATGTTTAAATTTTATTTTTTTTAAATTTGTTTAGATTTTATGTTGTGAACTTTCACAACAAATTAAAAATTTCCAAAAATCTACCTCAAGTCAAATCCAAATCGCTGAGTGTAAAAGTAGATGCTCAAACGAATTTTTAATTTTTTTCTGGTAGCAGTATATAAATAGTAAATAATTCAAATTTTGTTTCAATGTACCTAGTTACAAATAGACCAAACAAAATAAGTAGTTTTAGAATAATCATCGTGGGGCTTTTAATTCCGAATATACAAAGTTCCTACTGGAGTAAAACATAAAATGTACAGCATACCATTTCTTTAATATAGAAACATAAGGTAGAGTGGGGTAAGTGCATCCCAGTTTTTAGTAAGTTTGACTTTCAACCCATATATCTTTCATATGTTTTATAATACTTAAACATGTATTAAAATTAACGAATACTTCTGTTAATACGCTTTAATTAACATAGACAAAACGCCAATTTCACTTGTATATTTTATTTTATTTAAAAAATTGTAAAAATTCCAAAAGCTGTCCCGAAAATGAAGCAAGTGCATAACTGTCTATTAAAACCAATTTGAAACCTTATATCTATGCTACGGGGCAAGAGCATAACTATTGAAATGTTTGCTTTAAACGGTGCTTTCGAACTGATTGACATAAAGCGGGAATTTCCCTTATTATTTCGGGGACATCTATATGTATAGCATGTGTAGGATGGCATTAATTTTGGGTAGATGATTATATATTATATATCGACATTTCTCCCATATTATGTTAATACGAACCCGTTTATGCACTTGCCCCGTTTATTCACTTACCTCACTCCACCTTACTTCCTTTCATATCCTTTATGAATAATAGTAAACAAATTTTGAGTAATATTCCCATATGAACCTCTTTTTTCATTAGTTAAAATCAATGTGATTCTCATGTAGCATTTACAAACATAGAAGATACTCAAACTACTTTAAAGAATTCTATGATGCGTATTCTAGCTAACCATAGCTAGAATATTAAAAGAAATTATCCTCAACCTTTTCAATGACATGTAAATATGGTTTTACAGTTATTTAATTCTTTATTGGAAATACAAATGAGTAAGCCTATAAAAATAAAAATCATCTTAAGCTCAAGTTTATGAACTTTGATTTCCGTGGTTGCGATTAGACTTTAGCAGGTAGAATTTTTTTTCTTGTGTCCGTTACGTTTCCAATTTTTAACATCATTTTTTGCGGTTTTTATAGCATCCATACCGTGATTGCAATTATCGTTTAACTTGACATTTATAGCCATGAGTTTTATAGCTTTTTAGTCTCTCATCCCAAAATTGTTATCTTATTTATACATATAAAAATACGGTACATACACCTATAAAAATTGAACACTTAAAACGAAAAAAATTGTCAATCGGAAAATTTAAATTTTAAATCAGAATATTTTATGAAGTTTATCGCAAGTTTTATTTCCATGCGACGAAGAAGAGAGCGTATTTTCTTTGTTTACCGGGTTCTAATTAGATTCAAGGGGGCAACCGAGAAGGTGAGATCTAAGACGGATATCGCACGTAATCGACTGGTGAAATATCTGTTATACATGTCCATAATTTTCCAGAGTGCTGCGTTCCGTTCCACGTGGTGATCTTTATATTAAAACGTTCAAACGTGTAAGTTTACAACGATTTAACGCTCACTTAAGTTTCAAGTAGTCTTTAATCTTAAACAAATAATGAAATTTAATGAACATGTTCTGCAAATGATGAGTAATTAAATTAAATGCCTACCGGTTTTCTACGTATGAGGCTATGATCAGTCCAAACACGGCTGAAAGCTTACACATCAGAGTTTTCTTAGGAAAATCGGCGGAACGCTTTGCCAAATCGTTGCCAATGTGTTCAAAGACTTTTATGGAAATTGTTGCCGTACTTATAAATTTATTACGAAAAAAAGTAGAAAGAAAAATGTTGATAAGGTTCGGAAATAATTATTACCTTTAAAAGAGATAATCATAAATCACTTTAATTTATGTTCAACATAGAGTTCAATTACTTGAAATTCAAACGTGGGAAAACATGAAATACATAAAATACAATTTTAATTTTTTTCCTTCTTTTCGTCTCTAATATATATATTTTTTTTTTTTGAAAATAGTTTTATTGATTAAACCAAAATTGAAACGCGGCATAAATAAAATTTGAATAAATTATTCATATAGGTATAAGTACACTTTTTTTTTCTTTTTGGATTTTTAAATGTTGAATACTTACAATGAAAATTTATCACCAAAAACGTTTTATTAACCTGTTTGATAACTCATTTTTCTAAGATATATCGTATATCATAACTGGTTATATCATCGCAGAGGTGGCCTATGAATTTTTCGAACCCAGAGGTTATAGACCTGAACGGGACACGGAAATCGCTATATTTTTGATCATACAAATTTTGAATGTTAATCTCTAGACATCTTATGTTTTACTTATAACATGCATACTTATTCACAATAAACGTAAAATTTAGTCATTTTTATGTTTTTATCAGCGTAAGATTGAAAACTATTGATTACAAGATAAGAAAATGATTTTTTCTAATTGAAATAAAAACCCGACTAGCTCAAAGGTATCAAATAGTATTTCTTTAAAATATATTTTTACTATATATGAACTTAAACAATTTGCAATTTAATTCAGTTTCGTAGATTTAATTAGACAGAAAAAGTTTATCAAACTAAACGATCTTTTCACATGGCATTAGCATAAAAATCAAATTTGATTTCTATTATTAGAAAAAATCATTGATACGTATATAAAAAATGAAATGTATGAAAATGTAAACGCATTCCAATTGGCACGTTTAAAAAACATTTTTTTTTGTCTATTCATATAAACTATAACAGTCGTGGATCAAAATGGATTTCTGTATCGACATATAATTTGTTTTTGTTTTAGTACTTTGTTTCCATTTCTAATGTAGGTAGGTATATTAGATATTAGTGTGGACGTTATTATAACAAATCTTTTATATTATTTTCCTACAGATAATTGTTAGTCTTGCTATATTTCTTTGATTTGCGTTAAAGTACATTTTCTCTATCCATAATGTTTTTATTCATTAATTCCTTTACAGATTAAGTACTACGTTACTAACGATACCTCACTACGTTTTTTTTTCTTAATTAAAATTGAGAGCAATTATGTATAATCAAAATAAAAAATTATAGAAAAGAACTGAGAGTACGTTTGATTCCTACCTACTCGTACTTTGTAGCCAATTCTTTGATTGTACATAAAATAGGATTTCACTACTTGGCTTAATTTTTAGTCTACTTATTTTGATAACCTAACTGACTTGACTTGGAATCGAGACAAACTTGGGTAGATATTAGTAGGTTCAAAAATTAAACCAATTTTAATTTTGCAAGTAATTTCATTTACAAGTCAAAAAGTCAAACACAAATAATTTGTACCAACTACTTAACTAAATATACTACTCTTCTATACATAATATTGTGATATTTTCACTTATAACTATACTATGATTTTTTTTTTTTTGGTGTTTTAGCTCACTTTAATATCAAAGGTTACGACTGTCTTAAACACAGAAAATTTCTGGAGACCATATATAAATTTTAGGTTATCAGTTTTATATCTAGAAATCAACGGGAATCAAACCCAATACTACTGACGCATGGAACGGAGATCAAATGATCTAATCGCTGCACCATTAAGTAGACTGAATAGTGCTATTAATTATGTGAGGATATTGGAATAGGAATATTTTAATACCTTTCTTAAAATAGTCTACCAAAATCTTTTTTATGATCTTTTTTTCTATAACTTGTGAATGAAAACCTCTTTCTTTTTACTGTCGCGTCTACGTCGTGTACGGATTTTCTATGAATGTCCTCTAATTCTATGTTTCAACCAAGCAATGTTTTATCTAGCATTTTCCATTTTTACAACAGTTTAATCATTTTTACAGTGCAACAAAACGTAAATCCTAATTGAATTTTTGAAATGTTTTATCGTAAAAGTCTTTCATTTGCTGAGAAAGAATTATGTACAACGATTTTATGGTGTATACTTCCATCGCTTCCATCATTTCTTATTATTTTATGACATCCTGGGTTCTCCATCCTACTTCCCATGTTTAAATGTTAGCACCTCATTTTTTAACTTAATAATATTTTAGAAGTCAAGTTCCTTCACAAAAACTTAGGATACAAAATTAAAAAAAATTTCTTTCCTGATAAATCGGAAAATATTGTAGTCTCAAAACAGCAAACATATTTTTCTCCAACTTCTTATTTAACTTTGTCAATACAAAATATATGGAAAGCGTAACAATTAAAATGTTTCCACTGTCCATTGTTGCTATTTAATATAACAACTATAAAAACTATGGACTCAAATTTTTCTACACAATTCGGTTTAGTTTTGAAGAACTGGCATTTTTTATAAACTTTTTCTTTGATGAGCTCTCTTCAAAAATAACTTTAAAAAACTCGACTATGATTACATCTAATTCAAATTAAGCCCAAATTAGGGATTAAACCAATTTTTAAGAAAAATGCGGTCGTTATAAAATAGTCGTAAAATTGGGTCCTTACTACAGGTTACAGATCTCAAGTTTATGTAAGAAAAAAAAATCACTGGTCTAATTTCCAAATTACTTTTTAATTACACTTAAACTTAACCCAAATCATTAGACATTGAAAAGATCTTTTTCAAGTTAACGATACTAAATTTTCATCTCGAAATTAATGAAGAGAAAAATTCTTTCAGCGTTTTTTTTTCTTTTCATCAAAATCAAATAAACATGTCAATGGCTTGATTTAATAAAGTTAATAATGTGATTTCGAAGCAGTTTTAATGAGTGAAATAATTCAAATTGGCTAAATGTATTTTAATTTTTTTTTTTATTTTCACGTAATCAGAAGTCCTCATGGTGAGTGACTTATTTAAATTATGTTGGCGATTTAATTAATACAGGTGTCAAAACTTCAGCTTAAATATACCAATCGCAAAATCAATCTAAAGGTAATATACTTAAGTCATAAAATTGAAGGCTTGTGAAAAATTAGAAATGCAAGCTTAATTGATAAGACATGTAAAAGCTAAAGTTCAAAGCAAAACTCATAAAAATAATGATGAGGAAATGACAAAGTAATTAAAGCTTTTTATGTTAATAAACAACTCATAAAAAATTATTCTGTATAGGAAAATTATTAAGAAATATACCTTGATAATAAACTGGAGTGTATATTAAATTTGATTTGTTTGTTTCCCGGTTTTTTTAGTATCCTTATGCATAATTAGTATAAATAACGTTTTTTTTTTTAATGAATATTACTTAACTGTAATTTCTTAGATTACAATAATAAAATTCCTGCAGTAAATTTTATTATTAGATGCCTTAAATATGTGGGATGTTATTATTTTGTATGTGCAATCGATCTTTGTAGAAATTCAAAGAAAAACTATTTATGACAATCAATATATCGATTATATTATAAATTCTATCGATGTAAGACTAGTAAATTATTGATTCAAAGACATAATTACATGTTAGGTAGCTCTCAATGGATCGAATCAAAACGTTGGTGTTGAGCACTAGGAAAACGTACGAGTCACATAATAATAAATTAATGCGATATATGAGAGAGGCCTCTCTTTGCCACACGCATAATTTAATAGACAATTATTTTGATTATAGAGACAGTAAGATTTAAACCGAAAGAAATATATTCGATAACAATCGTTCTATTGGTATATAGCATAAAGGACTGGCCGTTTCAGAAAAATCGTCTCAACGTACCTGAGCTCTTTTTTCAAATGACCATTTATCATTTGGTTTCGTAGAACAGAAAAAATCTATGAAAGAACATATGTAGGTGTCTACATTGATTTCTGTTAGGTCCCGTATAAAATTGATTTCAGACTCGAATCTTAGACGAGACCATATAAGATGAAATATATCTTTTTTTCTAGCATTATCAAAGAGTTCTTTTAACTCACAGCATTAAAAAGAAAAATGAAAATTCTCAAAGATTTTGCAATCTAAAGAAATTAAAAAAAACGGTTTTTATTAGTTAACTATAAAAGCGATTATGTGATATCTTTTTGAAATTTTGAAATGATTTTATTTTTTATATATGTAAGGAATAATGTGAAAAATGCCCCGGAAGGCAAATACATTCTTTCCACACGAATGTATCAGATCAAATTGCACAAGACGCAAATCTGTGCTAATTTTCGTATTCAAAAAAAATTGCAGCTATCGTTATTTGTAACCCTTTCCGTTGTTCGTATTCGGTCCTTAATGTTAGAAAAGGTCATAACGACAGAATCGTGAGCGTGTTGTAGCGAAATATGGGAGAAAAAGAACGCGGGCGACATTTTTCTCCTGTTCACATGATAATAGATTTCTAATTAGTACTGACGTGCAACAACAACGATATTAATCTAATTCCACTTTCTAAGTGCTTACTTTACCAATGGGGTGCTCTACTTTCCAACTTATTGTATTAAACACCCATAAATATAACACGGATTTATCGATATAGAAATTATAATAAAAGCGACATTTCAGCAGCAGCCGAGTCTTGGCTGCTCGTTATGGTCATAAAATATATTGTCATTTTCTATATTAAATATCTCAAGATTCGATTTAGATTCCAAAGACAAAAAGCTACGCGACTAATTATTGTTCAATCTACCTGATAAACCTACTTCGGTCTTAATTGATTTGTTAAGACTTAAAAAATCCACATTTTCCATTATTTTGCTATAAAGCATTTGATCTTTCACGTATTTCACGTGACTGAAATATTTTATATTTGATGTCTCTCGTTTCTACTCGCCTTTTACTTTCAATGCTTTTCCATTATGCCTTTTATGACCGGCCAATGTGCAATAGATTTGAATTGAATATAAAATAATGTAAACATTAACACAGATGCAACAGAATGAGAAAGTGTTTTCAAAATGAAAAGGGAAAAAGGTGGTCTCGTGTACTCCTACAACATTTGTTATTATCAGGGCCGGCCAAGATATATTGAAAGAAAGGCCCGGTCTGGATGTCATGATGATTTTCATAACCAGTTTGTGTTTGAAAAAAAGAAGGTTTTTTAATTGCCATTGTATTTCAGATAGTAACTGTTCGAGTCGAACAAATATCATGTTGATATCTACGATTAAAACTTGCATTATAACTCTATTAAATTAATTAACTAAATTTTCAAAACGGAATCGTGAATTTGATCAATTGAAAACTCATTTTTTATAATCAGAGAAAGTCGTAGAATCATTTGAACATGAAATAACAACAGTTTGAATAATATGAAATATTATGCTAATGGGAAATTTTCTTAATGATTTTAATATTCAAATCGATCATTTGTTAAACTGCCGTTAGTAGGTACAACTAATGATTTATTTGTTTGATAAAAATGATTTAAATTTAATAATTCGAAAACAAAGTCGACGTCTTTCAATTTTATATTTAAGTTGTACTAAATTATTACTTTGTTACTACTCATAAGAGTATAAGTTAAGTGATAATTAATAACAAATTCAGATGAATTTGATTAGATTAAATTTACATAAAACTCGTATTGATAAAATCAAAAACAAGAAAATCCATAGATCATCTAATTAGAGTTATAGGTATATTTTATAGGTAATCGGTATATAATATAATATAGGTAATAGGTATATTTTATTCAAATCAACTAAGAAGAAAGAATTTTATCGATATCTTTCTAAAAGATTCTATAAAAAATTGAAACGTTACAACTAGTAACCTCGTGGGAATTATTTCAGTAGAAAAAATTATTCATTTTGATGTTGTTCCGTATAATAACACATTATATTGAAGCGGTCATAGATTAACGTTGTTTCTTTCACACTGTGTAAGCAAATCATGAGTTTGAAATTTGATTCTTTAATAATTATTAAAAGTATTAATCGAAAGGCTTTCCGTAAAACAATAGGGAATGAATTGCAAGAGAGAAATAAAACAAAATCTTATATATTATTAACCATGAAAAAAAAGGATCATAAACATACAATAAGTTTATATCTGCTAATATCAGGTTTCCTTTCACTACGCAGCCTGGAAAAAAAAAGAAAATCAGTTAAAATTAATTTAAAATTACTATAATATTATTATTAATGTAAAATTGGGTGCTCGCTAAACATAAAGTTAAATGCGTACACTTATTGAGTAAAATTAGAATACTCGAGATTGATCAAAGCCCAAAGGTGTGGTCTAATCTAGAAATATCTAGCTTTTGCTTGCAAAGCGTATTTGGATTTTGTCTCTTCAACGATGATGTGAACTGCTGGAACGAGCAAGCTTGAGTCAAAGCAAGAATGACATTAAATTTAGAAACAAAAGCACAAGAGAGAGACATATTTTGACCATATGTGTGAGTATATAAACCAGTATTTCTTAAACTTTTGGAAATGCAACCCCCTTTCTCACTTGCAAGTTTTAAAAGGCCCTCCAACTAAGTAGTATTTGGTACATAAAGAAAAACATTTAGAGGGCATAAATAGCAAAAGGGCATATAAACCATTTTGCTGATTTTAAGATACTTTGATGCATTTATTTTTGTCTATTTTTTAAAAAGCAGGTACTCAATCTATTTTATATAAAGTATTTATTAAAATTAAGAAAGTTAATTTAGAGCGTATAAATTTTCTAAAATAACACTACATATTTAAAAATTAACAAGACTTCTATCGCCTCTTCTGGATAGTTGTATTTTGGTAGATATGTCGTAGACACATCGTGAAATTAGACATTTCACAAAAAAAAAGAACATCCTTCTCCCCTGTCATCCAACCACCCACCATCCAGATCTATCAGTAGTTGGTAAAATATTTATACAGTTCAAGATGTGTCCTAGGACAAATATACCCTTATGACATAAAATTTTTGATATGGAAGGTGAGAAGCGTTATTTAAATTCAAAAAGGTTATTAATTATTATTATTTGTGGCTTCACAATATATATATGAGTTTCAAAAAATCTGTAAAACAGCCCCAGAAGTAACTATAAGAAGCTTCAAGCGCTCCAAAATAAGGTCCTCAGAATTGCAATCGGATCCCCTTGATTCATACGAAACTCCCACAAAGAACTAAATATGCCTTACCTGGAGGAATACATCAAGCAGACTGCTTGATTTTTCCAACACCTTGAACGAGTATGCGACTGCCCGGGCGCTGGGTCTTGGCGACTGCAGGACTCAAAGGAGGCTAAAAAGTAGGCTCCCCCAGGAGTGTTGGGGAGTTTCTTACAATGACTAAGAGTACCACAAATTTCAGAACTTGCTTAACAGCTGAGAACAAATATAATTAACTGCTCGAGGATGAATGCAAACCTCTATAGGTCTTAAAGTGAATCGTGCAAATGATTTCCTTACCATGTATAGCCATTATCGTATTGACTGATCTGGTAGAGTACCCATCAATATCAAAAAAAATCTGTAAGGCCTTTCTATTTCCTACTATATTTTCAAAGAGTGCTTTAATTTTAAAATAATTTTTAAGTATCAATATTGTAAATAAACTTACAGTTAAATGTAGGAAAGTCAGGAAGTGAAAAATAGAGTTAGATGTAATCACCAATTGATCAAACATGTTTTTTCACATGTCTATGTAGGTACACTTTACTCGTACCTACATGCGGCATGTGCGTTAAGACAAATTAATCGTTTAATTTTTTTGATTAATCAGGTCGCTCTTAGATTAAAATCAGAAGGATGAATTTCATACAGATATAATCACACGTCATAAACACAAATTGCTAAGTTTCATTTCCTGCGATATCGTGATAAGAGGCGGCAAAAAACTTTCAAATTATTGATCGATTAATAATTGTTGGAAAGCAAATAATTTGCAATATGACTTGACAGATATTTTCTAGACATTTATTTTGGATATTGGAAAAAATTCACACGATTGATTATATCAGTTTCTTTTTACTTGTTCTAGTTTTTCATAACGGTTTCTCTACACTTAATAATTAATATTCATATTATTTTTTCTGTTGCTAAATGGGATGTGCTAGATTTTTGATTTATTTCTTGGTGAAAAGTCGTATTCGGCTTATCAAAGATTTTCTTAAAAGGCATTGTATGACCCTTTTTTGCATTATTTCATGTCTTCAACGGTTTCAACAATCGGCAGTCCATGCTGTGTAAAAGACGATAGAGTATGACTTTTGACAAGCGACAAATCAATTACATTGGAGTTCGTCTTCCGACAACGTTATCCGTATTGTAGATAACCCATTATGGGTAGATGTAGCTTTATAAATAATAATCTCGAACATCTCGACGCACTTTAAGTACGTCTCTCTGTGAAGACCGCATAATAAATTTTCCAACTATGTTCAATTCCTTAAGAATGCTTTTCACCTTTTTTATATTCTCTATTCAAAACACAAATCAAATTTTATTTCTATATCTCCATTGTTTTTAACAGTTTTTTCCACACTTGGATCCCAAGAAATCACACATTTAATGTCTATATTAGGCTTGAGAGATGTTAAGCGATGCAACGTTTATTTAACCGTTATAATATATTTTTTAAACTCATTGTAAAACGTTAATTTTTCATGAAATTATACCAGTTTTTAATAATAAAATATAATTAAACCGTGAAATTTTTCTATAGGTAAATTTTCAAGAAAAAATTCCTCTAATTATACATAGAGCGTTTAAAAATTATTTTGTAAATTTAATATGTTTTTTTTTCTTTTTAGGTGGTCGTTACAGTTTTGGATAAAAATGATAGTCCTCCATCTTTCAAAGATACTCCTTTGATCTATTCGGTGTCAGAAGATCTTGGGATCGGACAAGCTGTCGCGACTTTACGAGCTATCGATCCAGATACCATCGGATATTTGCGATATACTTTGGAAAGCGGTGATGAACACCGGCACTTCGAATTGGATGTGAATTCAGGAGTACTTCAACTTCGAGATACTCTCGATCGGGAAACACAAGATGTGTATAAGCTACTCGTACGCGTTTCAGATTCAGTACAGCATACCGACACGGTTGTTACCGTAATGGTACGTAATTTGTTTATCAAATTCTTTATTTGAAAGTAAGCACGGAATTGACTTATTGTGATGTCCAAGTTAAAAAAAAATAAGGTCGTTGGTGCGCCCATAGCAAGTTTAATTTACCAGTTTGGAGACAAGCCTTTGGATTCATTTAGCGATTTCTTTGGTGTGTACTAAAGGCCCTTATTATTTCAGCCTAAAGCCTACAAATTTTAATAATTATTTACTTTCTAATATTCTTATTTGGAATTGAAGATTAAATTAAATCAGATCAAAAAAAATATCACATCTTAAAGCATATAATTTTTCTAAAAAAAAATCTCAGTACAAATTCTAAGAATCTAAGGAAATGTGTTCTGATTAATGCAAATAAGAGACATTTTAAATATATTCTGTACGTGTAATAAAGTTCTTATTAATTTTCAACTTTCCAACTTTTCTTTTTATATGGGAAATTTTAATTTAATACAATAGGTGTTTAATGTTGTTTTTATTTTTCCTAGGATTTATAAAAATTCACCTACTTTCAAACGTAACTGTATTTATAGAGAAAATCATTTTTTTTTCTTCATCGGTTTAAAAACATATCATCGATCAATTCAAGTTAATTCTTCTATTATTAGATTTCTTTTTTAAATCGTTAAACTTTTTTAAATTGCTTCATATAATTATATATTTTTCCTCTATAATAGGTAATGGATACAAATGATAACCCTCCAGTGTTTAGTGAGAGCGCCTATTCTTTTGATATTGTCGAGGATGCTGTACGAGGAGCTCGCGTTGGCCAAATTATAGCGACTGATCCTGACCAAGGTGTTAATTCACAACTTACTTACACTGTCGTGAGCGATTGGGCTAATGATGTTTTTTCTCTGAATCCACAAACTGGAGTTTTTACTCTAACAGCAAGATTAGATTATGAAGAGGTTTGTTATATTTTTATATATCTTACTAAGTCCAGGCTGACACCATATGTAAATAGAAATACAATAGATGCGTCATAGATTACATGTGGTATATAAAGAAGACAGGAAATGTTATTATTTCAGTCTGGGTTTTCTTACTTTTTATAAACATTTTTTTACTATAACATTAAGTTTTTTGCTAATATTGTATGTACTTGTATTGTTTCAAAGTTAATTATACAGGAATGTAATGAACAGAAATCTCGTATGTCTGCAAATATTTGTCATTACATTTATTGTTAAGTTATTCTTTATATTAGCAGTTGTGTATTACAAAAAGAATTTCTTACGTATATATGAATATTATGAGTACATCTTCCCTACCTAGTATTCTACTATAATAATCATTGTTAATTGAATACGAGTACATATTAATTTTCAGATTTTAAAATTTGTACCTACATTCTTTAAAGCTTTATTTATTTTAATTTTTTATTAAAACCTTTTTGATTCATTACTTTCAGAATATTGAAATTATAAAAAACCCTTTCAATTTTTATGTTTTAAGAGGTAAAGAATTTATTTTGACAAAAACATCCGTCCAGGCGTTCCTCGTCCGCTGGTCATTCACCGGACACATAATACTATGATAATTTTTTTTTCTTAATCATTTATCGGTTAATGTTCAGCTAATTTTTTCCTTTGTTTTGGTAATTCCTATAAGATTGACAAAATGATCTAGTTTTCAAGCTTTTCGGGTGACCTAAATGTTATGTAGTTACTATAAATTTGTAATGTTTTTCACTGTATAAATTCCGTATTTTTTTAAAATTCTGTAAAGTTTTAGAAAAATAGTTTTTGAACAACTTTAACTTGTTTGTTTGTACCTATATGATTATTTAAAACAAATGTTTTTATCCATTTTCTTATTTCAGGTGCAACATTACATTTTAGTAGTACAAGCTCAAGATCAGGGCATTCCTTCTTTATCCTCTACGTTAACAGTGTACTGCAACGTAGTGGATTTGAACGACAATGCACCAATTTTCGACCCAATGTCTTACAGTAATGAAATTTTTGAAAACGTCTCTGTTGCTACATCAGTCGTAACTGTTAGCGCTACGGATTTGGATTCAGGTAGTTTAAAGTTTTAAGCGCGTTTACTTGCGATCGTACTAATGAGTATTTTATTCTCTTAGGTGAAAATGGTCGGATCGAATACAGTATTACATATGGAAATGACAATAATGATTTTGAAATTCTCCCAAATGGTACAATTCGCACATTGAAATTATTGGATCGTGAGCAACACGCTATTTATAATTTGGTGGTCACAGCTACAGATCAAGCTCCAGCGCCTCAAAAACGGCTTTCATCGACGGTTCAAGTAAGTCGATTTTTGTATATGTGCGAACATAGATCATTTTTGTATTATAATAAATTATAATTGTCAGAAGTTCAAACGAATACCTTTCAGTTGATTACTGTTATTAGAGATTTTCAAAATATACCCTGAGACCTTAAGTCTTTTCGACTATTATTTATGCATTATCCATTATATTATTATAATATACGTCACAATCTATCATTAAAACACGTGACGGATGTGGTGGGTTTTTGAAAAACTCGCTACAATTTCGCATTAAATAATTCCAAATATTGTTTCTTTTATGATATTTAAATATTTTTTTTTTCTTTAGGTAACGATTATTTTGAAAGATGTAAATGATTTGGCTCCAGAATTTATAAGCTCTAATGCTACATCGGTGGCAGAAAATGTCGCTTATAACACAGTGGTAATGGCTATTAAAGCTCTCGATAAGGACGAAGGACGAAATGGGTATATTGAATACTCATTATCAAATGAAACATCAGGAACGTTTTCACTGGGACCAGTCGATGGTTTACTTCGGGTTTCTGGGAGGATCGATCGGGAATTACGTTCTATTTACTATCTATCAGTCGTCGCTAAGGATAGAGGAGACCCACCATTAGCTACAAATACAACAGTCATGGTCGAAATTTTGGATGAAAACGATAACAGTCCTGTGTTCGACCCGAAGCAATATAGCGCATCAATCGCTGAAAATGCATCAATTGGAGCTAGTGTTCTACAGGTAAATTTTTATTTCTTTTTTTAAATAAACATTTTTAACGTGATTCCATTTATAGGTTTCTGCTACGGATATCGATGAAGGTCTTAATGGACGTGTTCGATTTTCAATCATTTCTGGCGACACCAATCGTGACTTTAGCATCGCAGAAGATTCTGGAGTTGTTCGTGTAGCAAAAAATTTAAACTACGAACGAAAGTCTCGATATTTATTAACAGTACGTGCCGAAGATTGTGCCGGTGATATCAACGGTGGTGAAGTTCGATTTGACGTGGCTGAATTATCGATATCGGTGTCAGATATTAATGATAATCCTCCAACGTTTCTTGATTCGCCTTACATTGCCTACGTAATGGAAAATATCATTCCTCCTAATGGGGGTTACGTAATAACTGTAGAAGCTTACGATGCTGACACACCTCCATTTAACTCTCTAGTACGGTATTTCATCAAAGAAGGCGATACCGATATTTTCCGGATTAACGCATCAACTGGTGAAATATCTTTATTACGAGCGTTAGATCGAGAAATACAAGACGAATACGTTCTTTCACTAGTTGCAATGGATACAGGTAAATGTGAAATTCTAATCTTAAATATGCAAAATTTTAATTGCTTTCTTATTGTAGGTTCCCCACCGTTAACTGGAACTGGAATGGTGCGAATAATTGTTCAAGATGTAAACGATCACAGTCCAGAATTTGAATGGCATTCGTACAAAGCGATGGTTAGAGAAAACGTCCCGAAAGGAACGTGGATCTTATCACCGAAGGCGACAGATAAAGATTCTGGTTTGAACGCAAAAATTCGCTACAGCCTGTTAGGCGACAAAGCTGATCGTTTTCAAGTTGATCAAGAGAAAGGTGTTATAAATACGACTGTTGAATTAGATCGTGAGGAAACAGCTGTCTACGAACTCACTCTAATGGCACAAGACTGTTCAACAACGGAGCCTCGAGCTACTACTGTTAATTTAACAATTATCGTGATTGATGACAATGATAATGCACCAATATTTTCTTCATCGATTTACACAATTAGTATACCAGATCGAACGCAAGCTGGACAGTTTGTCTTCGGAGCCAAAGCTACGGATGCAGACGTTGGCCAAAACAGTAAAATTATATATCGAATTTCCGGACCTGATGTCAACAAATTCACCATCAACAATGTAACAGGAGTTATTCGAGCCACTGAAGAATTGTCTCTCGGAGGATTAGGCCGCGGAAAAGTTTTCCAATTACAAATTTTTGCTCAAGACAGTGGTGAAAATTCCAAATCTGCTTCGGCTGAACTTAAGATTCACTTGAAACCAGCTCATTTGTTCCCTAGTTTTAAACAATCGATGGAGTCACATATAACCCTTCCAGAAGATATCGCCGAAGGAAAAATTATTACAAAAATTAGTGCGACATCTCCAAAGAAAGGCCCGACTGGAGTTATCCGTTATGCAATTGCAGGAGGAAATGTTGGTGATGCTATTAGCATTGATAGCGTAACCGGAGATGTTCTAGTAGCTGGCAGAGGCTTAGACTACGAAACACTTCCACAGTATGAAGTATGGATCGAAGCCACTGACTCCGATAATCCTTCATTGAGAAGCGTTCAACAAATGATTATAAATATCACCGATACCAACGACAATGCACCGATTATGGAATATTCCGTTTACAATTCAAGTGTTCCTGAAGAGGAAACTCCTCCGTTATTAGTCACCAAAGTACAAGCAACCGATATTGATTCAAATGAAAATGGACAAATTTTATACAAATTAGTTGACGATTTTGAAGGAACCTTCGAAATCAATACAGAAAACGGTGAAATTTATACGAGTGTTAAATTAGATCGGGAAGAAACAGCGTCGTATGATTTAGTAGTGCAAGCAGTCGATCAAGGATCACCTCAGTTAACCGGAAGTGCAACTGTTTTAGTTACTGTAATTGACAAGAACGATAATCCTCCAAGATTTACGCGATTGTTTAGTGTGAACGTTACTGAAAACGCTGAAATCGGTTCGTTTGTGATACGCCTTACTAGTTCTGATAGAGACATCAATGAAAATGCAAATGCTACGTATAGTTTTGTTGAGAACCCAGGGAAAAAGTTCGCAATTGATGCGATTAGTGGAAATGTGACTGTAATTGGAGCCTTAGATCGGGAACAACAGGATGAATATTTGTTGAAAGTAGCCGCTGTAGATGCAGCTTGGAGAGCTGAAACTGCGTTAACAATCACGATTCAAGATCAAAACGACAATACACCAGAATTCGAACATTCTTATTATAGTTTCAATTTTCCTGAACTACAAAATAATGTTGTATTTGTCGGTCAAGTTACCGCTACTGATCGTGATAAGCAAGGGCCTAATTCTGTAATTTCCTATTCTCTTCAACAACCTTCAGATTTGTTCAGCATTGATCCGGCAACTGGTGAATTGTTTAGCAAACGTAGTTTACAGTACAAATATAGTCAATTGGAATCATCACCAGAAAACATGTATTTGCTTACGGTTCTGGCTACAGACAATGGGAAACCACCAATGAGTTCAGAATGCTTAGTAACAATTAATGTGGTTGACGCAAATAATAATCCACCACATTTTGAACAAAAGCAATACTTATCTCCAGTACCGAAAGTGTCTAAAATTGGACAAAGAATCGCTAAGGTCGTTGCAAAAGATGATCAAGATTTTGGAGTTAATGCCGAAATCGAGTATGAACATGTCGGAGGAAACGGTTCGGAATATTTCAAAATTGATAAAAATTCTGGCTGGATCACAGTTATCAAACAATTATCGACTGTTGGAGTGGTTTACGTAATGAGAATTCAGGCTATCGATCGAGGAATCCCTCCTCAACACGATGAAACCACTGTCACTTTGATTGTTACCGGTGAAAACAAACATGGACCTGTCTTTACGGTGCTTAGTTATCAAGTTATTGTACCTGAAAACGAACCATTAGGATCAACAATCTTAACAATAAGTGCTTCAGATGCAGATGATGGTCCTAACGGAATGGTTCGTTACCAAATTTCAGCTGGAAACGAAAAGAATGAATTTGGAATCGATGAATTAACAGGAGCAGTTACTATTCTACAGCCTCTAGATTACGATACCGTACCGGAATATCGTTTAAATATTACAGCATCTGATCTTGGCTTTGAATCAAGGCACACAACTGCCACTTTAACCGTTATTTTGACTGATATCAACGATAATGCTCCTAAATTTAACCAAACCTCATATGAAGTGTATCTTCCAGAAAATTCACCATCAAAAACATTTGTCTGTCGCTTATTTGCGACTGACATCGACTCTCCAAAAAATGCTATAATCGAATATTCAGTTGTTGGAGGTTCCGGAAAAGACTTCTTCACAATCGAATTGAAAACTGGTATCATCATGTCACGAGTAAGTTTTGATTTTGAAGAACGCAATACGTATGATCTACATATAATTGGTGCTAATCCCGGTTCTGTAATGTACGGCTCAACTAAAGTTATAATTCATATTACGGGTGTTAACGAGTATTATCCTCGATTTATTCAACCAGTTTTCCATTTCGATGTGTCTGAATCGGCCGTGATTGGTACAAATGTTGGAGTGATTCAAGCTACTGATCAAGACGCTGGTGATGATGGAAAAGTTTATTATCTATTCGTGGGATCGAGTAACGATCGTGGTTTCATGATTGGTGCTGAAACGGGAATAATTCGAATATCTCGAAATCTTGATCGTGAAACCCAAAACCGCGTCATCCTAACAGTAATGGCTAAAAATGCAGGTGGTATTCGAGGAAATGATACTGACGAGGCACAAATTATAATTTCAATTCAAGATGGAAATGATCCACCTGAATTTTTACAAAGTATTTATAAGGCCACTGTTTCGGAAGGAGCTTCATTAGGGACAAGAGTAGCTACAGTAAAAGCAGTAGATAAAGATGTACGACCCCAAAATAATCAATTTAGTTTTTCGATTATTGGTGGAAATATTGGGCAAGCATTTAAAATTGATCCGCAATCAGGTGAAGTGGAAACGGCACATAATTTAGATCGAGAAACAATTCCTATGTACAACTTAATTGTGGGTGCTATCGACACAGGAATTCCGGCGCAAACCGGAAGCACAACAGTACAAATTACAGTGACCGATATCAATGATAACGGTCCCATTTTCGATCCTCCAATTGTAACGGCGTATGTTTTGGAAAATCAACCCGCTTACACTAATGTGATCACTTTGACGGCTACCGATCCAGATTTACCTCCAAACGGAGCTCCATTTACTTACTATTTAGTTGGAGGGCGTCAAAAAGATGCTATTGTTATTGAAAAACATACAGGCGTAGTTAAAACAACGAAAAGTATCGATCGGGAAGTTACACCTTCAATTGATATTATCGTTGAGGTCGAAGATAATGGTTCACCAAAAATGCGTTCGAGACACAATATTAATATAGTAGTTTTGGATGAAAATGATAGTCCTTCAGCCTCGAGATCTGTTCATGTTATCGTGTATGCTTTTAACAATGCAACGCCAATAGGAAAAATAGCTGATGTCCATCCAAATGATCCAGATCTCACTGGAGACTATCACTGTAAAATTTTACAAGGGCCCATGCCATCTGATATCCTTACTATTCCAAATGGATGCGATTTACATACTTCAAAAGTAACACCACAACAAGGCTACTCTCTTTCAATATCAGGAAATGATGGAAAACACGCTAATGTTATGTCTAAAGTCACTGTCGAATTTTTAGTTTTTGATAATATAACAGTCGATAATTCAATTACACTTCGTATTGAAAACATGACAGCATCTCATTTCCTCTCCAATTTCTACAACGGTTTATTCGATTTATGGAAATCGGCATTCGAATCTAATGATGTACTAAAATTATTCAGTATAATGGAGAATTCAACGTATTTAGACCTAACTTTGGCTGTTGAAACCCATGGAAAATATCGTAGCCGTTCGTATATTATTGAGCGTTTGCTAAAGAAAAAATCGTTAATGAAAAATATGTTGAAGTACTCTCAACAAATATCTATCGGTTACACATCTTGCCAAGTCGATACTTGCCAAAACAATGGCATTTGTACAGAAACTATAAATGTCTACGATAAAACTCGAATAACAGACAGTTCATCGCTCATTTTTACATCACCATTAGTTTTACGTGAATTCGTATGTCATTGTTCCGATGGATTTACTGGCATATACTGTGATAAACGACAAGATCCTTGCACTCCGAATCCTTGTAAAGCAGGAGGACAGTGCCGAAAGCACGGATTTGACTTTCAATGTATTTGCCCTAGTTCTCGTGAAGGACGATACTGTGAACAAGAACGAGGTGATGCATGTTCAGAAAACCCATGTCGAAATGGGGGTTCTTGCCGTGAAAGTCCTGATGGTTCGTCTTTCTTCTGCCTCTGTCGACCAGGATATCGAGGAAATCATTGTGAAACAGTCGCCGACTCTTGCCGTCCTAATCCATGTTTATATGGGGGAGTTTGTATTAGTCTAAAACCGGGTTATAATTGCAGTTGTATCGATGGACGTTATGGAAGACATTGCGAAAAGGGAACTTATGGCTTTAACGATTTATCTTATATGAAATTCCCGGCACTTGATGCAGGCACAAATGATATTTCCATGATTTTTGCTACTACTCAACCAAATGCTTTACTTATTTATAACTATGGAGTACAATCAGGAGGACGGTCAGATTTTGTAGCCATCGAATTGGTTAATGGAAAAGCTGTGTTTTCTTTTGGTGGCGTAAGGACAGCTATCACGTCTGTAACAGTAGCCGGGAAAACAGGAATGTTATCAGATGGTGTTTGGCATAAAATAACAGCAATTCGTAATGGACGAGTTGTTTCATTGAGTGTGGCTTCATGTACAGAACATGGTGATTCTTGTGAAGATTGCAGACCAGGTGATTCGTCATGTTATGCTGATGATATCGGACCAACTGGGTACGTAATTTGGGATTAATTTTTTTATCAAAAACATTAACGTTTTCATCTGATTTCAGAACTCTTAATTTTAACAACCAGCCAATGCTCGTGGGAGGCTTAGCATCTGCTGATCCGTTATTGGAGAGGCCTGGTCAGATACATGCAGATGATTTAGTTGGATGTGTTCACAGTGTGTCTGTAAATGGACGTGCATTAAATTTGAGCAATCCTTTGGAGGCGAATGGCGTTCAATCAACCTGTTCTCGTCACGGAAGTTGTAGCGCTCCTTTAGTGGATGCGTGTGGACCCTACGGAACCTGTTTGGATAGATGGCATAAATTGATTTGTCGCTGTGATGATAACATCATTGCACCAAATTGTCATTCGGCATTGAAACCGGTCTTTTTGAGTGACGGTGGATTCATTGAATTCCGCATTTCACAGAAACATCGACGCATGCAATTGTTAGAGCATATTTACAATGGATCGACTCTGTGGCATCATCGGAATACTAGATCCACAACTCTTCCAATCGGCAATGAAATTCCCGGAAAAACAATTTCGCTCAAGTTCAGAACAATCAAACAGAACGGGCTTTTATTGTATGCGGCAAGCAATAAACATTATACGTCAATTGAAATTCGAGACGGACAATTGGTCTATATGTCGCAATTAAGTTCCCAAGTTAACATGAGCAGTTCACAAATGACTATTACTGATGGTAATTGGCATAATTTGACGCTCCATTCAAAGAATCGTGTCTTGCAATTATTCTTGGATGGGATTCGAATTGGAGATGAATTAGATACAGCTGGAGTTCACGACTTTCTAGACCCGTATTTAACAACATTATCGTTGGGTGGCGTCAGAAGTGGAGTTTATTTTAATGTTGAAGATAATATTGCGCATCATTTCGAAGGATGTTTTTCGAACTTTAGCATAAATAACGAAGTTCAACCATTCAACGGATCTGGAAGTGTATTCCATGAGGTCATTACTCAAGGAAAAGTTTCTCAAGGCTGCCAACATGTTTTGGGAATTGGAGCTGCCACCGCTCCCGATCCATTAAGCATCGGCATCACCCTGGTTATTGTATTCTTCGTCGTTCTTCTTGTCGCAATTTTAATATCTTTTGTCGTCTTTCGGCTTCGACGACAGAAGAAGGAAAAATCTGGTGCCCCTGGATGTAATTCCGTGTTACACAAACAAAATGGTGGGAATACAATAATGAGTAGTTCTAATTTAGTATCATTGGGTCCTGATGGAGTTCTTGTCAGACCATCACATACAAGTGAAACGTCCGTTTCATACCTTGAAAATGGAGATGTAATCAGAGGTGTTAGTGGTCATCATATTATTGCTCCAGAATTGTTATCAAAGAAATTTAAAGAACGAGATATATCTCCAACTGAAAATCAACGTCCTCAACGACCTGATATTATCGAACGAGAAGTCGTTGGGAAAAATCCACCAATGCGAGAGGAACATCACCCTCCGATGCCACCATCTTCAGGGCATGTTCACGACCATCCAAATGCAGATTTAAACTCAGAAATGCCAGAACATTACGATTTAGAAAACGCTAGTTCCATAGCGCCGTCTGATATAGATATAGTTTATCATTATAAAGGGTATAGAGAAGCGGGTGGTGTGAGAAAATTTAAAGCTACCTCACCACCAGTAGCTACCTACCACCATAAACATGCTGGTGTTCAAAACCAAGTACAACATCGCCACTCTCCACATCATGCTGGTGCATATCCTCCTCGTGCACCACCAGTTTCATCAGCCCCCACAAATCGACAGCACCAAAGTACTCCATTAGCTCGATTAAGTCCTAGTAGTGAATTAAGTGCTCAACAACCTCGTATTCTTACTTTACATGACATTAGTGGTAAGCCTCTACAAAGTGCTTTATTAGCGACAACCTCTAGTTCCGGAGGCGTTGGTAAAGATCCATTGCATAGTAATAGTGAACGAAGTTTAAATAGTCCAGTCATGTCCCAGTTAAGTGGACAAAGTTCAGCTAGCCGTAAAGTAGTTCCACAACCCCCAAGTGGGCCGAATGCCAGTATGGGACTAACAGCAGAGGAAATAGAACGTCTCAATGCACGTCCTCGTACTTCTAGTCTTGTTTCAACATTAGATGCAGTGTCTAGTTCAAGTGATCCACATCGCGGTTCCCATAACGGTCGATTAGTTCATTTACATCACTCACCCGTGGTGGACACACGTCGCAGTTCAACCACAACCGACGAGAGTGGCAACGATAGTTTCACGTGTTCAGAAATTGAATATGATAATTCAAGTCTTGCTGGTGATAAATATAAATCTGAGAATGAAACGCGATGTACAGATAATGCAAATGTGAATAAGCCAATTCCACCACATTCATATGATGGCTTTGACTCGTCGTTTCGTGGTTCGTTGAGCACATTAGTTGCATCTGATGATGATCTTAATGGACCAATATACCGACCACCAGCAGGATCTCCCTCAACGACATCGGGTCTAGGATGGGACTATTTACTTAATTGGGGTCCAGACTTTGAAAGTTTAGTAGGTGTTTTTAAAGACATTGCTGAATTACCCGATTCAGCCAACAATCGAGTACCTACTACGCTTAGACTTCCTAGTGCACCGAAACCATCCGAGGAATATGTGTAATAAATAATACTTAAATAACTAATGTTGCTGTGAATATTTAGTATAATAAACATTTTAATATAAATAGTTAAGTAATTAAATAAAACATTGAATTTATAAATGTTGCAAATAGTATAAGTTTTATAATCTTGGTCAGTTCATCAAGATCATATTGAACAAAAAAAGTTTTTTGTTGACTAAATGTACAAAAAATGTCGTAAATTTCCTTAATGTAACATAGGAATAAATATTTATTGGAAATGATAAAATGAATGTAGGTTTTTGCAACGAATCAGGTTTAATGTAAATAAAAAATAGATTTTTAAGTAATTTGATATTATTTCTATGTAGATCTTGTATCAAGATTTGCAATCTTGCCATGTGAACGTTTAAAATTAATAATTCAATTTGTTTGTTTAAATGTTTCAAATTAATCGACTTATTTTTAATTCAATGAAATTAATAATGTAACACTAAATGTAAAAAAAATTTTAATTGAATTTAGCTTATACGATTAAGCCTCATTGTTCATATAAGGAAAATATCAGCAAAAATTTTTAATGTGAATTGAATTGAAATAAATATAAAAACAGTGCTGTATGACCAATTTTATAGTGCCAAAAACCAATTTTTCTTACCTAAAAGTTTTATAATAAAAAAAATTTATGAATTTTGATTTGTTTTCTTTCATTTATATACCTTTCTTTTTCTGCGTTTAGTAAAAAACCAAAAAAAAATTAAACTAGAAATTCGGGTACAATCTAGAAAAATAATTTATGTAGTGGAATCAAGATTTTCAATATAGCAATGAAATGTTATTGTAAATTCACAATTTTAAAATAATAAGAATTTATTAAGTGTGGATGTTTAATTAGCTTTTGTAGCATGATTGCGTACATACAGTGTAAGTAAGTTTTTTCTTCCTAGAAAAATGAATGAATAACTTAATTAATAATTACCAATTATAAAAGGTACTTAGGTACTTTGAAGTTATTTCTACGTGCTGGTTCATACAATATAATAATATGATTTACTTGAGTTTATAATGTGAAATCAATGATCCTGAGCGTTAACAAAGATACTCTGTACCCTCTGTACGACGTAGGTAGGTACGTGTTAATAGGGATGCAAACGATACATCGATTTTTGCAAACATCGATATATCGTTCATAAACATCGATGTTTTAACATCGATGTTGAAACCCAAAACATCGATGATATATCGTTCTTCATGAACGATGTTTTATGAAATATGAACGATGTTTTGGATTGTACCGCCAACTTCCAAAAATAATATAAATATATTCATGTTTGATTATTTTACTAATTTGTTTCAGTTCTGTTAATAATAACTCCTAATATTTTTCGATGTATATACTATATACTGCTATATATCACCGTAAAGTTCTGAACTTCGTCACTAAGATTACGCATGAGATTATAAACTAACGGTAGGCTAGGTACGGTAGATTGTAATCTAAATACATTAGATTATAAACTAATGGAGATCACAATTTTAAGGTATACAGTAGAAATCGTTTTCTAACGAACTTCAGGGGACCATCAAATTTCGTTCGTTTAAGCGATATTTACTATAACCGATATGTATCGCTTAAAGTGAACAATTCGTTATAACTGAGCATAATGTCCAATGCATGTTAATTATTATTATTTGGACATTTGAAAATTTGAAAATTTTTATTATTGTTTTTTGAACATTTTTAATTTTAATTATTATAAATTTGTACTTTATAAACGGTTGTATAGTATAATATAAACGGTTTCCTATGTATTTTTTCTAAGACATTTTACGGGATCCAAAGGTTTTGTACGTTACAACCGGTTGTTCATTATATCCGGTGTCGTTATATAAACGATTTATACTGTATTTTATTTGTTTTAAGTTTTAACCATCATTTAAATATATAAATATGTATATATAAAACATCGAAAAAATCGATATATCGTTCATAAACTTCGATGTTTTTAACATCGATGTTTCATTTTTAAAAATATCGATGTTCTAATACCGATGATTTTTATGAGCGATGTTGCATCCCTACGTGATAAACAAAAACGTCAAAAATATCAGTGTTGGTATTTAATAATTCGCATAAATCGTCAATAAATTTATTGACGTGTCAGTTTGAAATTTTCAGGATAGCTTCTAAAACAGACATTAGGGCTCAAGCCTCAAACTTAATTGATTGATAGCTATAAAATAAGAATACACAACCTAATGGTCAAGGTGCGTACATGCATGTATTTGTAGTTGCCTACACATCAACCATTATATTTCATAATGACTTAAAAATAAATCACAATTATGAATTCAATTTGTAACCTATTAAGATGTTCAATAATTATATATATATGTATGTATATATATACATATATATATATATATATATATATATATATATATATATATATATATATATATATACATACAAAAAATTTTATTAGTGTTTGAATTGACAAGTGTGTGCTTTATCGTTCCTGACAGAAAAAAATATTTAAATTGGCGTTCGCATACTGTCACGGTAAGTAAATAATTAAAATTTGATCTTTTGTTACAATTTTTGCCGAATGTAAAAATCTTTGAAAAAATTATTTCTTGACCTTTAGTGCGTATTTTTTTGTTATTATCTTTCATTTACAATTCATTTATTAGTTTTATGTGGCTATTTAAGTTAAATGAAGAAAATATTTTAAGTATCGAGCATTTTAATATGAATTGCCTAAATCGGGTAATTTGGAACGATTTTCGCGGGGTAAATGTGGACGTTTCTTATTAATATGTAAGAAATGAATTATTTTACAATTTTTTCGAAGAATTTTCTTATTTTAAACTCTGATGCAACGTTTCGTTTTGTTGACTTGTTGTTGTTGTTTAGTTTGATCAATTTGCTTGGATCAATTTTATTTTGTGTTGTTGTTTCCAATAATTATGATTATGATATTTTAAGTAATTTATATAGAGAATTTCCAACTGGAGTAGTGAATAGATGGAAAGAATATGCTGGCACTAAATATATTTTAAGTTTTAATAAGATCAAAGAGTCAAACATAAGAAAACTAGAAGGTCTAGTAGGAAATTCTACTTTTGTGGTAGATGACAATAATCAAGATAAATTTATTTATAATTTTACGGACATCGTACTTCCAGAAGAAGTCGTTAAAACGTTGAGATTGGACCCGAGGTTTGGAATTCCTCTAGAAAAGAGAGTTGCAGCTATCCCAACTATCATCAAGGACATGGAATTTTGTATTCAGAATGCTGATGTACACGGCGAGAGTTTGAAGATTAAGGAGGAAAATAGGAATAAGATCAGATCAGGTGTAGTGAATGTTTTAATAAACTTCTTTATGAAAAAAGAACCTAGAGAGTATGATGAAATCCGCAAAAATGTGAAGATAACGAGTAGGTTTCTAAAAGAACATGATGAATTAATAGTGGCTAAGTCAGACAAGGGTGGTTCAACAATAGTAATGTTTAAAGAAGAGTATATCATGGGTATGGAGGACATGTTGAAGGATGATGGAACTTATAGGATGATAGTGAAAGATCCAACGAATAAGTTTCAGATACAGTCGAATCAAATTGTTAAAGATTTACTAGCAAATAGGGAAATTGATAAACTAGAAGCAAAGTACCTAAAAACATATAATGCAGTTGCACCAAAGATATATGGTCTCCGAAAAACACACAAAGAGTTCTTCGCATTACGACCTGTAGTGAGCTGTATTGGAGCACCCAGTTACAAATTGGCGGGTTTTCTGCATCGAATTCTTACAGCTTGGACGTCAACTATAAAATGGAATGTAAAGAACTCAATAGAATTAGTAAACGTGCTAAAAACAGTAGCTGTGCCGGATGAACATGTTTTAATTTCCCTAGATGTGACTTCACTGTTCCCCAACATCCCAATAGATCTTGTTTTAAAAATAATTGACGAGGATTGGAGAGAGATGTCAAAAGTTCTTAGAGTTAAAAAAGATAGTTTGATAACGTTGATAAATTTTTGTTTTGACTCAAGTTATTTTACTTTCCAAGACAAGTTATATCAACAAATTGATGGTTCAAGCATGGGAAACCCAGCAAGCCCCAGTGTATCTAATGTAGTGATGAACTATGTGATTAACAAAGCAATTGACAACTTAGGCTTTCATATTCCACTATTGAAATTATATGTGGATGATACTCTCCTGCTTATTCCAAGAGATAAAGTAGACAATGTATTCCGTTGTTTCAATAGCATTAACGAGAAGATCAAGTTTACAATGGAAGTCAAAATAGGGGTCGTCTACCTTTTTTGGACTTGGTCATCATTAGAGAAGAAAAGCTATTATTACAGATTGGCATATCAAAAAAACTAGCTCAGGAAGACTACTTAATTTCAAATCAAATCATCCGAGTAGCCAGAAGTTAGGTATGATCTGTGGGTTACTGCATAGAGCGATAAATCTAAGTAATGAGAAATTTGCGGAGAAGAATTTATCAAGAGTTAAGGAGCTGCTGAAAAAGAACAATTATCCAGCATGTTTCGTAAATAAGGCTGTAGGATTATTTTTCAAGAAAGCAAATACTAGAAACAATGTAACAGTAGACTCGGATACTAAGAAGCGCTACAAAGACTCTGGCCCAATAGCCATAAGAAAAGTGCCCCAGGCGGTTTTTGAAAAATGCTTCCATGTGCTGATTCCTCTTTATGAAAAACTCATTGTCGCATAATTTTAACCCGCTACCTCCACTTGTATTGGAGTTACGGGGGAAACTACCCCAGACGTTAAATTTTTATTTCTAGAAAACTATTAAAGATTTTTTCATGAAATTAAAACTGTACGTAGATATGGATAAAACGCATAATATATATATTTTTTCAGAATTTTTGTAAATCTATAAATGATGAAAAATATTATTTTTATTTTTTGAGGGTGGTTTTTTACATCAACCTTTAAAGTGACACCTTTTTTTTAAAAATGCAAATAGTGCGTTTATTATTCATCTTTCATTTAAAAAAAGTCGTTTTAAGAAATTAGTTGTCGCTCACTACCAAAATGAGGTCATCCAGGGACAGGTTTGTAATAGACAGTGCATTTCGTAAATGCATTTATTGCTTTATGACTTGTATATACATATATGCCATAATATGGTTTTCGTCAAGAAAAAAGGTCCTGGGAAAGAAATTAATTTTTGAAATTTTTTATAGGCCTATTAACAATATAGTGCAGGGATCTTTTATCTATTCTTTTACTAATAATAAATTCAAAGAAAGTTTGATAAATAATACTTACTTGTAATTATTTTCCATCTCAGATTACCTACATACATACTCAAATATTGTTAGTATTATTATTTGAATCAAGTAATATTTTTATTATTTGTTATAACTAAAAATAATTAGTAGAATTATTTTATCCGCCATAACAACTTCTGAGTTACCTAAGTCTTTTCCCAAACCTATAGTGCAAAGATCCAGCTATTTTGCATATTGTTTAAACCGAAAATAACAATTTGTTCTTTAAATCTTTATGCCAAATACTGTTTTATTGATCGAGGTTGATGTAAAAAACCACCCTCAAAAAATAAAAATAATATTTTTCATCATTTATAGATTTACAAAAATTCTGAAAAAATATATATATTATGCGTTTTATCCATATCTACGTACAGTTTTAATTTCATGAAAAAATCTTTAATAGTTTTCTAGAAATAAAAATTTAACGTCTGGGGTAGTTTCCCCCGTAACTCCAATACAAGTGGAGGTAGCGGGTTAAAATTATGCGACAATGAGTTTTTCATAAAGAGGAATCAGCACATGGAAGCATTTTTCAAAAACCGCCTGGGGCACTTTTCTTATTGCTATTGGGCCAGAGCCTTTCCATTTATTAAAGGTTTATCGTATAAGTTGGATCACTGTTTAAAAGATGCCAATGCTAAACTAGTTTTTTATAATATAGACACGGTTAAAAAAAGAATCTATAAGAGACTGAAAGACAAAACCAGGGTGGAGAACAAGTCAAATGTCGTATACAAAACACCTTGTAGTTGTAGCAAGGTATATATAGGTCAGACATCTCAGTACATAAAAAAACGAATGGCTCAACATAAGCTTGACTGCAGAGATGTTAATTTGTTGAAAGAAAACAAAACGGCTTTGGCGGCTCACCACTTTGATTTTGGCCACAATTTTTGTTTTGAAAATGTTGAGGTATTGGACACAGAAAGGGTCCATTTAAAAAAGAACATTGGGGAGATGATACAGATAGTATTGCACGATACGGTAAACTATAGAACCGATACTCAAAATTTAAATACGGCGTATAATCAAGTATTAAGTAAACATGTATAAAAAAGGATCATGAATTTAATTGTCACACTCACAACATCTTTGGAGTTTGGCGCTTAAGTGTCGGTTAAATTAAGTTATCTAAATTACCGACTATTGTGTTTTAGTGGGTTTGTATTAATGTCATTAATGTTTTTAATTATTATAAAAAAAACAAAAAATTTATATGGGTGCCAAATTGTGTGATTTGTGCTGTTCTGCCACCGGTTGGGTTGTTTTTAAAAATTTTATTATTATGACAAATGTGATTTAACTTAATTTTGGTTAGTATATTTGTTTTTTTTTAAATGAATGTTTGTTAAAATTAAATAATCTTGTAAAGGTTAGAGTTCATATTAATGCATTAAGGATTTTTTATTGACTTAGATATATGTATTGTTAAAATTTATATTTTATTTATTGACGATATTGTAATTTGTAATTTGATGTTGTGTATTTTCATAATAGAGCCCTGAGGAAGTCAGAAAGTCTGACGAAACGTTGGCGACAAAAATAAATAATATTTCACAAGACAAATGGTCCTTATTTACCCCCTATTAGTTGTATTATTACAATAATTTTTCAAATCACAACACTTTCAAAATATAGCTAGTCGAGTAAATATTACAACAATTTTACAATGTACATAAAATGTACTTCGATTTATGTGAATTTCCTTTGTTTTGTTCAATTTTTTTTAAATAATGAACGTATTAATGTGTGTTATATTAAGGTCAATTATTTAAAGTCTACAATACAATTTGGTGTCCCACATAATAAAAGTCATTAATAATAAAATTAAAAAAAAAAAAACTTGTAAAAAGAGTAGCTGTTACCTTTACCTTTCGGAAAGTTATAAGTCATTGTTGAAGAAAAAAAACCACAGCCTTCAAATTAAATTCTTGGTAAATCTATCTATCGTAGATGCCTAATTAGTTTCAATTACAGTTGAAAAATCGGAACAGAGTGGAACCTCGAAATATTGGACTAAGTAGGAGAAGGGTGTACCTATCTATTAAAATTTACAGTATCCAACCAAAATTGAAACCATAATAGAATATTTGACTCTAAAGCCTTGTATACTTTGGTGTGTAGTTGAATTTATATTATATAACAATATCTACGGTGTTATTAGAGTAATGGCATGCATCGTTGAAATATAAGCAGTATGGCTCCGTAGAAAGGTTGTAAAATGCATATGAGGTGTTTCATAACATCCCTGACTGAAGAATTAAGTTTTATAAACCTATCATGTATTTAACACTATAATTAGCAAGTGTAAGTACCGTCATTTTTGTTTCAAAAACCTGTACGATAATACATGCCTATGTATGTGCTATTTTATTCCATATAAAAATCTTGCGTCAAAATATTCAACATGACCCAACTTTACAAGATAGTACATAAACGTTATTAAATTTCAGCCGGCCAAAATGTTTAGCAATTTCTGATGAAAACTAAAACTACAGCCAAAACCAGCATTCTTGATGTAAACCAAGTATTATAGGTTCAACACTAGTTCAATCCAAAAGCCTAACTAAGTTAAAGTTCCGAACTGTTTTAACCAACTATTGCGAAGGTAAAAGGTGGATATGTTTTTACTTTTTACTTATAATATAGTTATGACAGTTATGAGTTATAGTTCTAAATCCTCCGAATCAAATTTTCGACGCACGGTCGAAAGCTTTCTTAAAACTATTAATACCTTAACATGTAGGTACTAAGTAAGCAATTTTTAAGCCAAGGTAGCATATAACCACGGCTATCCTCTGAACATTACTATTTGTATTAGTTAAATTAAAATATAAAAGTTATTTATTATATAGAATAGGTACTCTCTTGTTTTGAATTTTTCAAAGCACAATAATTTTTACTGTATGTACCTAATCAGGTTTAAGAGGTTTATTTTTTTAAACATGTCAATACTGTTAATTTAAAGAAATGCCGGTTTGATTATAGTTTTTGGAAATAAGGAGGGTTTCAAAAATCTAAGTGAATAAGTTATACCTATTCTATTCAACTATAAACCTATAGGAGTTGCAGTTAGAAATCACACTCTAGCAAGAGTCTCCTAGATTTGATGGAGTAAGAATAAAAAAGAAATCATCCTATTCAATATTATATACATTGAAGAGCATTAGCTGAAAAATTTAGCAACTATTTCCCTGAAAATGAAGATTCTTGCAAAGGGTCCTCTGGATTAATGATCCATTCTTGGAAGATATAAAGTCGTGTACTCTTGATCTTCATGAAAAAGAAAAGCTGATAGAGTTGTCGTCAAATATCACTCTAGTGTCCAGACATAAAATACATTCATTGCCTCAATTTTGAATATCGCTTAAAAATGAATATCCAACTCTGAGTTATAATAAAGCTATACAATTATTAGTGATTTTTTCAACTTCATATGTGTATCAAAAGACTTTTTCAGTCATGACAGATATTAAAACCAAAACAGAGAAACCGAATAGATGTTAACGCAGCGCATAATTTAAACTGGTAATTATTTATGTTAATAATGACTCCTCTCTTAAATCTAAATAGTGACTATTCACTATTTTGTAATGACAAGTATACCACTATTTGAATTTGGTGGTATACTTTTCACTACAAAATAGTGAATAGTCACTATGTGTAGTCGAAAGTCACTTTTTAGATTTAAGAGAGTCGTACATAAGTTAGCTAACCCTTAAATAAAAAATATACTACATACACATGAACAGAATGGTCATTCACACGATTCGACCGAAAATTTTCGGAGGCCGGCAGAAAATTTATACGGCCCGATACCGGTCCGCGGACCAGCGGTTGAAGAACTAGGGTCTATATAACTGGATCCGAAAAAACGGGTTTCAATGAAATTTACAATAACGTTGATATTACTTTGAGAATATTTAAATGCAGACGACGGTGATAAATTGCAGTACGGCAGAAAGATCTTTTTCGTGTCTCCATCAGAATTAAAAATTACTTTTGATCAAATATCTCTGACGTTAGATTAGATGATTTATTAATTTTATCTATAGATCACGATATAGGTACTTAATACAATTTTTTTAGCCAATTAATTCAAAGATTTTCTGAAGCAAAAGTAAGACGTAAAATTATAAAATCTTAACTATCTAAATTTTTTAATAGAAATAATGTTTTTTTTGTGGTGTTATAGTACCATATTCTGTTAATCAAGTATGTAGTTCGTCATATATGTATTTTACAACTTATAAATCATTTAAGTTAACAAGAAATTTAAATAAATGTTATTTTGTGAGTATATCAAATGTTGTTTTCCAGCAGTAGAAAAAAAAGTGAAAATTATTGTAGATTTGGGGCGGCAAATTCGTAAGCCCGTCTCTTTCTACGAAAAAAAAATGTATCAAAAAAGTAGGAAACAGCGATAAGCTATTTGAAACAAAGTGTAGGTACATAGTTGTGAAAGACACTAAAAAGTAAAAACATTGAAGTGCGGTTTGTTTATTGAACTGATTTAACCTTAAACGAACAACGTTTTATAATAATATATTAATTATTTTATGAGAACAATTGTTTGAATCCAACGACTTGACAGTGTATGGATTGACTACTACATTAGTGAATGGTCAATGAACAACGGCCACTTTCACTTTAGCTGGAAACATTGTTGGTACTAAAATATACAAAACACAAACTTAAGATTTGTGTGTGTGTGGGTAGGTATAAAGTCTTAATGTTTGTTACTGAAGAAACCAATAAGTAACGGTGCAGATTTTTGAAATGGAAGTGGTGGAATCTTGTCCGCGGAGATGGAATTACTAAGTCCGGCGACCGAGCACCACAATCGTCAGCATCACTCGATTATAAAATATTGAGTCTTTAACGCTCTTATATTTGACTTGAGGTTGTTTTACATAAATAATCAATCACTAACCAAACAATATGGAGATAAAATGTGACAGTGTGTGACATTCTAAAGAAGAAAACTATGTTTCAACTTGGAAAACTGAAGCAATCCAATTGTTGTATTCAAAACAAAGTTTAGTAATCGGAATAAAAATAATAGCAAAGCGCAACACAAATATTCTTTGTTTATGTTTTTAACATATAACGAGTGAATAATTATAAATTGCATCAAATGCAAAACAGTGGACATTAAAAATAGAAACGTTTCATTTTAAAATTGTTACTCGCAAGTTATACAATCTTCCTCGTTTAGTGTATTATTAAATAAGTAAAAAAAAAATGATTATCTCTTAGTAATTAACGAAGTTAGATATTTTTAATGTGATCTAAGAAAATGTTTCTATGCGTGATTAAATGTTAAAATTATATTTATATAAAAAATTCAGCCCGCAAACCATAATGTTTGCGCAAACTTGTGCTTTTCGTAGCGCGATCGTCCTGGGGATGTTTGCGGCAGTACTCACTGTATTGTACTTTACACCTTTACCTGGTAAATATTAACTTTTTCTTTTTATTACAATCAAAAATTTTACTTTCTGTATATAGGTAGTCTTAATTTACCTATGTAATTTACCACATTCGATGTCCGGTATTATTTTAATTAAAATACATTGTAACTTTATTCTCATTCAATAAAGGAGTGGAATTTTTGTAGTATTAAACGTACTAAAATTAACAGCGTGGTTTCGATTGTACATACGTTCATTATAAGTATTCTATCTATAGGAGTGTGCAATTAGTAGATTAGTAGATAAAAAAAATACTTTTGTTAATTGATTCTTTTGTCTATCTAATTGAATTAATTTTTGTACATCTTATTTTGGTAGTTATAATGTCATTCAAAGTATCAATCGTTTTCGTTTTACCTTTTTAATAATAACTACAATAGTTCAATAAAAGAGAAATGAGAAAAGAATTTATAAAAATAACTCAAACGAATTAGAAAAGTTGAAAACGTATAATGTATTAGTTGCTCTAATAAATAAAAAATAAAGTAAGTACCTACCATCTTAATTTCGAAAGGAATATGGATAATGGTCATAATATGGTACCCGCTTATGTTTAGCGTACTACTTATACAAGTTTGAGCGAGATAAGGATAAATTTTGTCAAATTTTTACTACACACGTTGAAATAAATTCAGGAGCCCCATATTATTTATAAGGTTGATGCGCTAGCTATGTCCCTGCGTTGGCATAAATGCTGGACATATTTTAGGTGTATTCTAAATGTCCAGTTGTGGCGGTGTACAGACACAAAAATAGACA